>JAEOAD010000154.1:12052500-13252500 GCA_036365145.1 Orientallactaga sibirica | reverse complement strand
GTCAATGTAATACACCACATAAACAAGCTTAAAGACAAAAACAACATGATCATTTCAATAGATGCAGAAAAGGCCATTGACAAAATACAACATCACTTCATGATCAAAAAATTGGAGAGAATAGGCATGGGCAGCCCATATCTCAACATAATAAAGGCTATATATAAAGCTCCTAAAGCCCAAGTAATACTTAATGGGGAGAAACTGAAGGAATTCCCATTGAGATCAGGAACAAGGCAGGGGTTTCCACTCTCATATCTGCTCCTCAACATAGTGCTTGTATTACTAGCACAAGCAATAAGACAGGAGAAAGAAATCAAAGGGATACAAATTAGAAAGGAAGAAGTTAAGTTAGCCTTATTTGCAGATGGCATGATTCTATACATATGTGACCCGAGAAACTCCATCTCAAAACTCTTAAAGGTGATTAATGCCTCTAGCAAAGTAGCAGGATATAAGGTCAATGTCCATAAATCAGTAGCCTTTCTGTATGAAAAAGACAAAGATACAGAAAAAGAAATAATTAACATTGTGCCATTTTTGAAAGCAACAAACAAAATGAAATACCTTGGAATAACATTAACCAAAGAAGTGAAAGACCTATACAATGAACACATAAAAACACTGAAGAAAGAATTTGAGGAGGTCCTATGAAAATGGAAAGACCTGCCATGCTCCAGGATAGGCAGAATTAACATTGTGAAAATGGCAATCTTACCAAAATCAATGTATAGGTTTAATGCAATGTGGATAAAAATCCCAACTTCTTTTTTCACTGAATTGAAACAACTATCTCAAAATTCATATGGAAAGGCAGAAGGCCTTGGATATCCAAGCCTATCTTCAGCAAAAAAACACCTCTGGAGGTATCACCATACCTGATCTAAAACTATACTACAAAGCCCTTGTAATAAAAACAACATGGTACTGGCATAAAAGCAGGAATAAAGACCAATGGAACAGAATAGAAGACCCAGACTTTGTTCAAGTAACTACAGCTACTTGATATTTGACAAAGTCCCTACCAATGCAGAATGGAAAAAAGACAGCATTTTCAACAAGTGGTGCTGGACAAATTGGACAACCATATGTAGGAAAATGAAACTCGATCCACACATCTCACCATGCACAAAAATCAAGTCCAAATGGATCAAAGACCTTAATATAAAACAGGAACCTCTGCTACTACTGAAAGAAAAAATAGGAGGAACCTTCCATGACATAGGAGTGGGGAAAGACTTCCTGAACAAAACCCCAACAGCTCAGGAAATTAAAGAGTCACTCAACCATTGTGATCTCATGATGCTGAAAAGCTTTTTTTACTGACAAATATATTATAACCAAAGCCAGCAGATTACCCACAGAATGGGAGAAAATTTTCGCCAGCTATACAACTGACAGAGGCCTAATTTCTAGAATTTACAAAGAACTCCAAAGCCTAAACAATAAATCATCAAACAACCCACTCACAAAATGGGGCAGAGAACTGCACAGGGAGTTCTTAGTGGAAGAAATACAATAGCATACATACACTTAAGAAAATATTCAACATTCCTAATCATCAGGGAAATGCAAATTAAAACAACTATGCAATCCCACCTTACCCCAGTAAGGATAGATAACATTAAAAAAAAAAAAAAACAATGAAAACAAATGCTGGCAAGGCTGTGGAGAAACAGGAACAAGCTTCCACTGCTGGTGGGAATGTAAAATGGTCCAAACATTATGGAGACTCCTGAAAAGGATGACCATAGACCTGCCAACAGATCCAGTTATTCCCTTACTGAGCATTTACCCTAAAAGCTCCAAGCCTCAGATCAGAGAGATTTGCTCAACCACGTTTATAGCTGCTCAATTCATAATAGCTAATAACTGGAATCACCCCAAATGTCTATCATTAGATAAATGGATAACAATGATGTGGTATATCTACACTATGGAATTCTACACAGTAGTAAGGAGAAATGAAACAATGAAATTTGAAGAAAAATGGCCCAAAATGGAACAGATCATTCTCAATGATCTCACCCAATCAAGAAAGATAATCATTGCAGGGTCTTATTCCTCTGTGGCTCCTAACCTGAATCCATCTGAGATTCTGTGAAACCTAATAAGCACCCTGAGGACCAGACAATAGGGAGGGTGGGATGGGGGGAGGGTAAGGGTGGGAAGGAGCAAAAGGGTGGGAGCAAGGGTAAGGATGGGGGGATACAAATAGGGACTCAAAAGGAAATGGTACTTAAAAACCCTATGTTCTGAACAACAGGCTAAAACATTGATCCTTCAGCAGGCCTGCAGAGGGAACACCTGAACCACAGGGGACTGGAGAGAACATCATGAAGACCAACCTTAATCTTTTCCTGTTTCTCTCTTTCTCTTTTTCTCTCTCACTCTCTCTCTGCCCCCCCATCTATATTCACATTCTCTTTTATATTACCTATCTTTTTCTTCCTTCACCTTCCTTGCCACTGACTTATAACTCCTAGTACCAGCATGGGGTTAACTTTCACAATGAGCTATTGATCTGAGAAACCTAGAAGTTTTCCCAAAAAAGACAGATTTCTGTCAGAGTTCTTGATGACCCAACAAAGGTTAATAGTAAGACCCTACTCTCAAAGACAGCATACACAGGTAATACAAAACATGGAGAGACCTGGTCCGAATGTGGAAGAGGATCAGTCCCCAGACAGTTAGCTAGTCTAATGCCAGAGGGTGCTACATGAGCGACTGGGGGAAAATGACCAACGTCTGTCCAAACATCTCCCAGTCTAAATTACCCAGCAGAAACAACCTCACATAATGCTCAAACAAGTGCAGTAGTGTCACACAGCCATGGTGAGTAACCAACTGCTCTTGATTTGGCTAATAGATCCACTCAATGGAATGGAACTCATTTCTAGAACTGGGACATAAGTCAAAACCATGTACAAAAAATGAGCCCCAAGTTAGGGTATTATGCACAGAGACTTGGGCCTACCCCCCAGAACTCTTGACTACCCCCACAATGCATGACCCACATTCCCCATTGATGAGGGTCCCTTTGGAAGAGGGAGGCGGGGGGAGGATAATGGAGCCAACACTATGAATGTAAAATCAGAATAATATAAATTAAAAAAATTATAATAAAAAATGAGCCCAGTCTCCAAGATCAAGCTCCCACCAAATGTGGACTAGAAGAGGGCCTACGCATATAAAATTGTCTCTAAAATAACTATGGCCATTCCATCTATCTTTGTACTAACTTCTCTCTCTGTTGGAGAACTTGCTTATCTTTTTCAGATTGATTATGAACCTGAAGGGAGGATCAGCCTATCACACATCACCAGGGCCCCAGCTGAAACCATAGAGTAATGCGGATAAAGGCCAAGAGTACAGCTTTCTTGGGGAACATCACACTAGAAAAAGGCTGAAGGAGATAAACACAGAGAACATCCAACTCCTACTAAGCCAGATATCCAGAGATACAGAGACTCCCAGGACCTCATCACTGAAGTAGAACTAAAATGATCCCAACGTGGCTCAGGGAAATTCACAGAAGTGGGGGCAGAAAGAGTGTTAGAGCCACAAGTTGGGTCTTTATGCAAAGATACTTGGCCTATCCCCCATAACTCTTGACCACCCCCACAATGTATGACCCACATTCCCCATTGATGAGGGTCCCTTTAGAGGCGGGAGGATAGGAAGGAGGATAATGGAGTCACCAATATAAATGTAAAATTAGAATAATATAAATAAAAAATTATTAAAATAAACAAAAGACAATATAACCAGGTCTTTCTGTTTGAAACATTCATTTATGTAAACAGAGAATATACATACTAATTGTATGAATTACTTTTGCAATTGTACATTAAGTGTAACACCTTTGAAGTTCATTGATTTGAGCTAACACAATGTGTTAATTTGTATGTTCATTTCATTTTTATTGTTATTTGCTTCATTAAGTAACATCTTGATTGCAGAAAACCATAGTGTTTGAAATAAGTGAAGTAAGTTTCTTTGTTTCAATGGCTCTCTACAATCTATGAGACTTTAACATGGAAGTGCACTCATTTTTAATTTATGTTTGAATTGTCTAGTTTTGATCTTGTATTTGACTTCACTTAAGACCTATTTGTTATTATTTCAGAACACTCCATTCTAATATTGACAAACTTTGAGAAAAATTGTTTGTTGTTCATGTTGAACATAACAAATCATCTTCAGGCCTTGTTATGGAAATATTTTTTCATGTAAACTGAGCAAATGCATTCAAAATGGATGAGTTTCTTTTGTAGATTGTATGTTGAGTGTAACAACTTTGAACTTCATTGGTTTGAGCTATCTAACATGATATATATTTGTAAGTTCATTTCATTTCTGTTCTTATTTGCTAAGTTAAGTAACTTCTTCATTTCAGAAAACCATATTGTTTGCAAGAAGTAAAGGAATGTTGTTAGTTTTGGCCTTTCTGCAGTCTATGAGAATTGACATGGACATGCACTCATTTGTAACAGATGCTTGAATTTTGTATTTTGGATCTTTTATTTGAGTTCAGTTTAGTGCTACTTGTTATTGTTTCAGAAAAGTTTAATCCAATATTCTCAACTTTGGTAAAAACTGATTGTAGTTCATGTTAAACATAACATATTCTCAGCAGGACTTCTTTTTTAGAAATATTCATTCTTGTAAACTGACCAAATGCTTTCAAATTGGATGAGTTTCTTTTGCAGATTGTTCATTGATTGCAATAAATTTGAACTTCATTGGTTTGAGCTCTCTAACATGATGTATTAGTTTGTAAGTACATTTCATTTCTGTTCTTATTTGCTACGTTCAGTAACATCTCAATTTCAGAAAACCATAGTGTTGGCAGTACGTAAAGTTAATTTGTTTGTTTTGGTGCCTTTCTATGGTCTATGAGACTTTGACATGGAAGTGCCCTTATTTGTTATATATAGTTGAATTGTTTCATTTTGATCTTGTATTTGACTTCACTTTAGAGCTACTTATTATGGTTTCAGAAAACATTATTCCAATATTCTCAAATTTTGGTAAAAACTCATTCTAGTTCTTCTTGAACATAACACATCTTCAGCAGGACTTCTTGTTAGAAATATTTATTCATGTATACTGACCAAATGCTTTCAGATTGGATGATTTTCTTTTGCAGATTGTACATTGTGGTTCATGTTGAACATAATGCATCATCAACAGGTCTTCTTATTTGAAATATTCATTCATGTAAACTGAGCAAATGCATTCAAATTGGATGAGTTTGATGGAAGATCAGCATGCATGATGACTATGAGTTTTTTATTGACAACTTTTATACTTACATACAAAAACTATGATATTTCCCTCCCCCCATTCCTCTTCAGAACTCTATTCTCCATCATATCCCCTCCCTCTCTCCATTAGTCTATCTTTTAATTTGATGTCATCATCTTTTTCTTCTATTATGAGGGTCTTGCGAAGGTATTGCTAGGCACTACAAGGTCATGGATATCGAGGCCAATTTCTCTCTGGACAGTTGCATTGTAAGGAGTCGTACCCTTCCTTTGGCTCTTACATTCTTTCCGCCCCCTTTTCTGCAATGGACCCTGAGCCTTGGAGGATGTGACAGAGATGTTTCAGTACTGGACACTCCTCCATCCCTTCTTCTCAGCACTATGTTGCCTTTGGGGTCATCCCCGTGGTCATTGCCACCTGAAAAAAGAAGCTTCTCTAACAAGAAGTGAGAGTAGCATTAACATGTGAATATGAACATTAAGTGTTGTGCTTTCAGGGCATATTGGTGGGAATTATATATACATTTAGCCAGACAAGAGCAGGATTTATACCCCTAAGGCTCATGACCTCCCCTGCCATAGACTTTTGCTTAGTTTTTTCAGCACCAGACATGTATTCCCTCCCATAGAGAAGGACTTCAGTCCAATTAGGCAGCAGTTGGTTTCCCCAAGAGAAGACATGCCACTATTGCACCTGTCAGCCATTGGGCCTGTCTGGCCAAACTTGAATTTTCCAGTGTCCATTGTTTTCACCACTGATGACTTCTGTCTCCCATACAGCTGCATGCAGTGCAGCTTTTTCCAGCTTTCAGCTGGTCTACAGGGAGAAGGCTTTCTGCTCAGCACAAGCTTGCTTTCTCAGTGACCTTGCCTCTCAGGCAAGAGATGTCTTCAGCAACAGGGTCTTAATTTCATGCACCAGGATTGAAACTGGTGTATCCATGTGTTTGTCTGTGTGATGTTTAAGACCAATGTTGTATTTTGATATAGAATGAGGAGCTACTTCTGAATAATCTTTCATTTCAAGCTTACTTCTCCATGTAAATTTGATGAGAAAATACCCATCATCTCTCAGTGTGAAACAAAGGTTTTAAGCTGTATGAGCTGGAAAGCCTCAATTCACCAATGTGGAAAATTTATTCCAAATGTCTTACTTTTCTTCAAGGTTATGCACTTTCCTGTCAAAAACATAATTACATTCATTAGGTTATGACCTTTTCTGTCAAGCACATAAAGTCATTAATTAGTTAATTTCTTATGAACTCATATTCACAGAAACAGGTGAACTATTGTATTTTCTGTGTGAGTATGAATTACCATCTCTAGTAGTGTTTCTTCAACTGAACTGAGCCCAATATGTTACCTAAGAAGTACTTTCTTTCAAAGGGATGCCCTTTTCTGTAAGAAGGCTTTAAGTCATGCCACCTTCTTTCTGACACTTGGAGTTGTTTGGTAAGCTTGTGCCATTGTCTGTTTTAGTTCACTAAGCTAAGTAACACAATGATTACAGAACATGCTTTTGTATTACACAAAGGATGTAGAGTCAGTTAATGTGTTGTGAAAGCTTTGATTACACAATAAGATTCAGAGAAGCAATGGCACTACTTTTTTTTTTTTGCCTGACTTTTGAATTATCGTCTGTCTAAGACTCATTCTGTGTCCATGTTCTATAAAATGCTTCATCACAAGTAAGTTTCATTTCAGAGTTAATTCTCCAAATTGAAAAACATACAAATTGCCCTTAATGTTACAGTATGCTTCAACAAATCTAAGCCATGTTTGTTGATAATACTCATATCACAGGTATTAGTATCGTTGTCCAAATGTACTTTTCTCTCTGAAAGTTATGACCTGTACTGAAAATGTCCAAATTCTTTTTTTTTTTTTGGAGAGAGACACAGAGAGAGATAGAGAGAGGGAGACAGATAGAGAATGGGTGTGCCAGCAGCCTCTCAGCTGCTGTGAACAAACTCCAGACATGTGCACACCCTTGTGGGCAAGTGTGTCATTGCACCCTTGCATCACTGCATCTGGCTAAATGTGGGACCTGGAGATTGGAACCAGCATTCTTAGGCTTAGCCTTAACCGCTAAGCCATCTCTCCAGCCCAATGCCCAAATTCTTTACATCTTTTCTAAATGTAAGAGTCAGCTGGTGACTCAGTTTCATCTCTGGTTTAATTTGCTAAGTTATGTAAAGTTCTAGTTGCTGAAAGGGGTTTAGCTTACACTAATAAATGTGGTGCAATACTTCTTCAACCTTTCTTTACAAAAAATAAATTCAGAGAAAGAAGTTAAGTATATTGTGTTTCGAAGGAGTTCAAATTAAAACCTCTACAGGACATATTCAATGTCAGTTTTGAAAAAGGAGCTAGTTAAGAAGAAACTTTCATTTCAGGGTTAGTTTTTCCACTTCACACACCATACGAATTGTACTTCAATTCCCAGGGTGAAGGCGTGTTTTTAAGGCATGGCAGTTAGTAATGCTCATTTCAGTAAAGTTAGCAAATGTGTTCCTAATGTTCAGGTTTCTTTGTCCTTTCCATTAACAAGTCTGAATGTCCTTCTCTCATTCTTTCTAATACTCATTAGTTTTCTGGTTAGTTTCATTTGGTGTCAATGCACCAAGTTAGGTAATAAAGTGATGGAAGATCAGCATATTGTATTACATAATGATCTTGAGTTGATCTTTTATTAATGCTTAATTTCATGCACTGGGATTGAAACTGGTGTATTCATGTATTTGTCCATGTGAGGTTGGTGTACCTTATTTAGAAGACCGATTTTCTCTATCGTTATACAATGGGCAGCTACTTCTGAAGAATCTTTCAACTCAAGCTTACTTCTCCTTGTACATTTACTGAGAAAATACCCATTGTAACTCACTTTTAAACAAAGGGTATAAACTGTGTGAGCTGGAAAAGCTCAATTGACCAAAGTGAGAAAATATATTCCAAATTGCCTAGCTTTCTTCAAGGTTATGACTTTCCTGTCAAGCACATGAAGTCCTTCATTAGTTAATTCTCACAGTAGGAGTTCATATGTAATTTAGTTGCATTTCTCTTTGATTGGCCAAGATGTGTAACATGATGTCTTGCATGTAATCCCTAAATAGATTGCTTGTGAAAGCTGTTCTTATGAACTCAAATTCACAGAAACAGATGAACTATTGTTTTCTTTGTGAGTATGAATTAACATTTCTAGCTGTGTTACTTCAACTGATCTGAGCTAATAGGTTCCATAAGAAGTACTTTCTTTCCAAGTGATGACCTTTCCTGTAACAAGGCTAAAAGTCATACCACCTTCTTTCTCACAAATGGAATTGTTAGGTAAGCTCATGCCATTGTGTGTTTTAGTTAACTTAGCTAAGTAACATAATGATTACAGAACATGCTTTCTTATTACACAAAGGATATAGAATCAGTCAATGTGTGGTGAAAGCTTTCTTTGCACAATGACATTCAGAGAAGCAATGCCACTACTTTTTTTTTGCCTGACTTTTGAATTACCATGTGTAGAAGACTCACTCTGTCCATTTACTGTAAAATACTTCATCACAAGTAAGTTTCATTTCAGTGTTAGTTCTCAGTTTGGGAACATCCAAATTGCCCTTAACATTATAGTGTATTTCAAGTAATCCAAGTCATGTTTGTTGGATATGCTCATGTCACAGACATTAGTGTAGTTGTCAAACTGTACAGTTCTCTCTGACAGTTATGACCTGTACTGGAAATGTCCAAATTCTTTAGTTTTTTTCTAAATGTAGGAGTCAGCTGGTGACTCATTTTCATCTCTGGTTTAATTCACTAACTTATGACAGTTCCAGATGCAGAAAAGTGTGGTCCAAAATGTGGTCCAATTCTTGTGCAACCTTTTTTCTTTCTTTTCTTTTTTTTTTTTTTTTTTACAAAAAGACATTCAGAGAAAGCAGTTGAGTATATTGTGTTTCAAATGATTTCAAATTAATACCTCTAAAGGTCATATTCAACATCAGTTTTGAAAAAGGAGCTAGGTAAGAAGAAGCTTTCATTTTAGGGATTGTTTTCCACTCAAAATACCATACAAATTGGAGTTCAATTTCCAGGCTGAAGGTGTGTTTCTAAGGTATGGTTTTTAGTAATGCTCATTTCAGTAAACTTAGCAAATGTGTTCCAAATGTCCAGGTTTCTTTGTCCTTCCCATTAACAAATCTGAAAGTCCTTCTTTTATTCTTTCTAATACTAGTTAGTTTTCCCGTTAGTTTCATTTCATGTCAGTGCACCAAGTTAGGTAATAAAGTGATGAAAGATCAGCATATTGTTTACATAATGGTTGTGAGTTTGATTTTTGTTAACACCTTAATTTCTCATGCCTGGATTCAAAGTGGTATGGCCACGTGTTTGTCCATGTGAGGTTGGCATACCTTCCTTAGAAGACCAATTTTCTATTTCGATATAGAATGAGGACCTACTTTGGAAGAATCTTTCATTTCAAGATTACTTCTCTGTGTATATATACTGAGAAAATACTCTTTATAAGTCCATGTGAAACAAAGGGGATAAGCTGTATGAGCTGGAAATGCTCAATTCACCCAAGTGAGAAATTATATTCCAAATGGCCCAAGTTTCTTTAAGGTTATGACCTTTCCTGTCAAGCACATAAAGTCATTCATTTGTTAATTCTAATAGTGGGAGTTCATGTGTAAGTTAGTTGCATTTCTCTTTGATTGGCCAAGGTATAACATGATGTATTGCATGAAATCCCTAAGTAGAGTGTTTGTGAAAGTTTCCTGATAAACTCACATTCACAGAAACAGGTGAACTATTGTGTTTTCTGTATGAGTATGAATTACCATCTCTAGCCCTGTTTTGTCAACTGAACTGAGCCAATATGTTCCACAAGAAGTAATTTCTTTCAAAGGAATCACCTTTACTGTAAATAGGCTATAAGTCATGCCACCTTCTTTCTCACACTTGGAGTTGTTTGTTAAACTCATGCCATTGTTTTAGTTCACTAAGCTAAGTAACATAGTGATAACAGAACGGGCTTTTGTATTACATAAAGGATGTAGAGTCAGTTGATGTCTTGTGAAAGCTTTCTTTACACAATGAGAATCATAGAGTTAATGCCACTACTTTGTTTTTTGCCTGACTTTTGAATAACTGTGTTTTGGAGCCTCATTCTCTGTCCATGTACTGAAAAATGATTCTTCACAAGTAAGTTTCATTTCAGCATTAGTTCTCCAATTAGAGAAGCATACAAATTGCCCTTAATGTTAATTGCCTTTATTTCAATTAATCTAAGCCATGTTTGTTGGAAATGCTCATGTCACAGGCATGACCCCTACTGGAAACCTCCAAATTATTTTGTTCTTTTTGAAATGTAGGAGTAAGATGGTGACTCAGTTTCATCTCTTGTTTAATTTGCTACATTATGTAAAGTTCAAGTTGCAGAAAAGTGATTGGCTTACACTAAAATATGAGGTACAATATTTGTGAAAACTTTACAAAAATATATTCAGAGGAAGAAGTTAACTATATTGTGTTTCAAATGATTTCAAACTAACTCCTCTACAGTACATATTCTATGTCAGTTTTGAGAAGAAGTTTTCATTTTACGGTTAGTTTTCCACTTAGTGTACCATACAAATTGTAGTTCAATTCCCAAGGTGAAGGTGTGATTCTAAGGCATGGTAGTTAGTAATGCTAATTTCAGTAAACTTAGCAAATGCATTCCAAAAGTCCAGGTTTGTTTGTCCTTTCCATTAACAAATCTGAAAGTCCATCTCTCATTTCTTTCTAATACTAGTTAGTTTGCCAGTTAGTTTCATTTCATGTTGTTAGTTTCATTCCATGTCAGTGCCCCAAGCTAGGTAGCAAAGTGATGGAAGATCAGCATATTGTATTACATAATAATCATAAGTTAGTTTTTCATTAGCTGCTTAAATTCATGCACCAGGATTGAAACTGGTGTTTCCACATGTTTGTCCATGTGAGGTTTAAGACCAACTTTCTACTTCAATATAGAATGAGGAGCTACTTCCAAAGAAACTGTCATTTCAAGCTTACTTCACCTTGTGCTTTTACTGAGAAAATACCCATCATAACTCAGTGTGAAAAAAGGTTTTAAGCTGTATGAGCTGGAAAGGTTCAGGAAAATATATCCCAAATGTCCTTGTTTTCTTCAAGGTTATGCCCTTTCCTGTCAACACGTAATGACATTCATTAGGGGATGACCTTTCCTATCAAGCACATAAAGTCATTCATTAGTTAATTCTCACAGTAGGAGTTCATATGTAAGTTAGTTGCATTTCTCTTTGATTGGACTAGGTGTATGTTGTATGGCATGAAATCCCTAAGTAAAGTGGTTTTGAAAGTTTTCCTTCTGCACTCACATTCATACTTTCTTTTGAAGCAATGACCTTTCCTGTAACAAGGCTAAGTAACATAATGATTACAGAATATGCTTTTGTATTAAACAAAGATTGTAAAGTCAGTTGATATGTTGTGAGATTCAGAGAAGCAATGCCATTAATTTGTTTTGTGCCTGACTTTTTTTTTTTTTTTTTTTGGTTTTTCCAGGTAGGGTCTCACTCTGGCCCAGGCTGTCCTGGAATTCACTATGTAGTCTCAGGGTGGCCTTGAACTCAGGTGTAGCAGACAGCTTCAGGTTGGCTGAGATGAACTTTTAGACCAGGCACAGTTATGGAGGAAGGGATATTATTTATTGAAGCTTACAGATCCAGGGGAAGTTCCATAATAGCAGAAGAAGTGGCTTGCCCTTCACAAGACCAGGCAAGAGAGAGAAAATCCAACCAGGCACACAGCACACAGAGTAAAACTACAGCCAAAAGGTCACACAGCCCACTTTAGGAACTCCTGCTAGGCACATTTGCAACCCACACCTTAAGACCGACCCCCAGTGACATTGCCTCTAGCAAGGTGATTGAAGATGTAAACTATAACTAATAAAACACTGAATATATTGGGGGACATATATTCAAACTACCACATTCCGCCTCTGACCCCCAATATATTTAGCTCCTGGCCCCCAATAGATTTATAACTATCACACATTGTAAATTGTACTCAGTCCAATTTTAAAAGTTCTCACAGTCTTGACCAACTTAAGATAGTCCTGTAAAATCAAACAAGTTAAATACTTTTAACATGTAAAGGAACAGAGTAAACATTTTTAACTGTAAAAGGAATAGCAAGGAGAGACTACAATAATGCAAACTTAACCACCATCAACAGTCATCAAACTTCTGCAGTTCAAGTTCAATATAACCAGAGACTGCCAGTCTCCAGGTTTTCCAATTCTGCCCCTCCAGCTGGGCAGAGTTGCCAGGGAAAACTTTCATCCCATGCCAACATTGCACTTCATGGTAGCCCTTTTGCACAGTCCTGGTATATCCAAAACATCTTCAGGTCTTCATGCAAACCACGGTCCATCTTTCAAAAGGCTCTTCCAGCCTATTTTTGAGGGTCTTTATGCCCTGCCTCATGTCACATTTTAGCAGCAGCATCTGGAACCGTGTGCAATTTATGACCACTCCACGCATTTTTCATGCTTTCAGAACTAATACCAGGTGTGCAGGACACATCCATATTCTTAATCCAGGGACAAAATAAATCATAGCCTTGAAAAGCAGGACCCTTCTCCAGTCAGCTCTTTTCAAGAATTTGCATTTTTAACAGTCTTTTATCAGGCATCCTCTCCATTGTTTTAATGTAAAGCTGTCCGACCACCTTTTTTCCACCTTTCTTAAGATTGTTAATGTGTTGACAGTAGCAGCTAAACCAGTCTTAATGCCTCTACTTTTAACTTGTTTTAAGTTTTCCAACTTAAAATCTTAAAATCTCAGTCCAATATCTTTAGCCAAGCACATCAGTCCATTACAAATTTAACCTTGATCAAACTTTCTGGGCCTGGATAGCGGAACGTAGCCATCTCTTATGCCAGTAGTCCAGTTCCAACAAAGTCCTCTGCAGTCTTTGCTTCCCCTTAGAAAGCTCATAAGCCAAGCCTCGAAGTTCAGTACAGTCTGTACTTAGCATTCTCAAACTCTCATCAGAATAGTCCATAAAACTTGGCTTACCACTCCAAAAGGCACCTTCAGTTGCAAGCACCAAGTCCATGCCCATTCCTCCAAAACAAAGGTTCCAAAAGATGAATATCCACACGGTCAGGTTCATCTCACCCCACTCTTGGTACCACTTTACTGTAGCAGACAGCTTCAGGTTCGCTGAGATGAACTTTTAGACCAGGCACAGTTATGGAGGAAGGGATATTATTTATTGAAGCTTACAGATCCAGGGGAAGTTCCATAATAGCAGAAGAAGTGGCTTGCCCTTCACAGGACCAAGCAAGAGAGAGAAAAGCCAACCAGGTGCACAGCACACAGAGTAAAACTACAGCCAAAAGGTCACACAGCCCACTTTAGGAACTCCTGCTAGGCACATTTGCATATCTTTACAATGGAATCTCAAACCCACACCTTAAGACCGACCCCAGTGACATTGCCTCTAGCAAGGTGATTGAAGATGTAAACTATAACTAATAAAACACTGAATATATTGGGGGACATATATTCAAACTACCACATCAGGGAAATCCTTCTACTTCTGCCTCCTGAGTACTGGGATTAAAGGCGTGCGCCACCACACCTGGCTTGTTCCTGACTTTTGAATCACCATCTGTCGAAGACTCATTCTCTGTCCATGAAATGTAAAATGCGTCTTTACAAGTAAGTTTCATTTCAGCGCTAGTTCTCCAATTTGAGAAACATCAAAATTTCCCTTAATGTTACAGTATATTTCAACAAATCTAAGTCATGTTTGTTGGAAATGCTCATGTCACAGGCATTAGCATAGTTGTCCAAATATACTGTTCTCTCTGAAAGTTATGACTTGTCCTGAAAACGACCAAATTCTTTACTCTTTTTCTAAATGTAAGAGTCAACTCATGACTCAGTTTCATCTCTGGTTTAATTTGCTAAGTTAAATAAAGTTCTAGTTGAAGAAAAGGTTTGGCTTACACTAATAAATGTGGTCCAGTACTTGTGCAACCTTTCTTTACAAAAATATATTCAGAGAAATAAGTTAACTATGTTGTGTTTTGAATGAGTTCAAATTAACACCTCTACAAGACATATTCAACGTCAGTTTTGAAAAAGGAGCTAGGTTAGAAGAAGCTTTCATTTTAGGATTAGTTTTCCACTTAGCATACCATACAAATTGCACTTCAATTCCAGGGTGAAAGCATGTTTCTAAGGCGTGGTAGTTTGTTTGAGTAAACTTAGCAAATTGGTCCCAAATGTCCAGCTTTGTTTGTCCTTTCTGTTAACAAGTCTGAAAGTCCTCTCGATCTTTCTAATACTAGTTAGTTTTCTGGTTAGTTTCATTTCGTGTCAGTGCACCAAATTAGGTAATAAAGTGATGGAAGATCAACATATTGTATTACATAATGATCTTGGGTTGGTTTTTCATTAACAGCTGAATTTCACACACCAGCATTGCAACTGGTGTATCCACATGTTTTACCATGTAAGGTTGGTGTACCTTCTTTTTTGTTTTTCTGTGAGGGATTATCTTTATTAGGTTAATCAACAGTGATGAGAATCACCTGCACTCTGGTTAGTAGCATTCCATGGGATGGAGTCATGGACTGGAGTCATGCACAGTACATTACAATCAAAATAATTTTATTGTGTTTTGTAGCAAATTGAAACTGTGGTGTCTTCTTAAATAGACAGTATTCCTCTCTATATAAATATACATACAAATTGAGTAAAGATGGGATAGCATATATTGGAAATTGGGGAAATTTCTCTTTCAAGTAATACAATATTCTAAGAAATGTAGGAAATAAGCTGTGAACTTGTTCATGCAAAGGTGTTATTGCCACCTGCCCACTCCAACTCCTACACAGTCAATTGCTTGAAGGAATACATGGGGCTGATTTCTGTAAATTATGACATTCTCCCTGATGAAGTCTCACCACAGTCTATTAATGCATATGGTTTGTGGGGATCTTATATCACACAGTCATCCTATATATAAGAGTTTTAGGAGGAGTTAGGGGAATTGAATGAATGATTTGCAGGCTAATAGAGAATACAAAGTTAGTTATCCTTTAATCAAACAGCTAGATATCTAAGGACTGATGCAAAATATATAATAAAAAATGTAACTAGATTGTAAGTCCCTATTGCTGAAGACAGCACAGACTTTGGTTGCAAATCATGGAGAAACTAATCCAGAATTGAGCTGGTAGCTTCCTCCCTTCTGACTAGCTTTCTTTGTATCTTAAGGTGCTATGCAATGCTGTAGGTGAAGAAAAGTTATAAATAGTCTAATCCAGCTGTGTACCCTGTACAGAATGGACAGAATGAATTGTATTAAAAGGGGATTTATTGGATTAGCTTACACAGTCCAGCAATAGCAGGTTGCAGGTCCGAGAGTGAAGAAACCCGGTAGCTGCTCAGTGCACGAGGCTGGAGGCCTCAGCAGTCCCAATCCGGCACTGAAGGCCTGGAGGCTTCCTGGAGAGACGCTGCTCTTCAGTCCACCCTGGTCTTCAGTCCACACTGGAGAGCAGCAACACCAAGCAGCAGGTACCAAGCAGAAAACACCAAGCAGCTAGTAGCACCGGCAGCCAGGTGGGAGAGAGAGAGCCTTTCTTCCCAGAGCTCCTTTTTATCAACCAGCCCCCTCCTCCAAGAGGGGCCGCCCACTCTGGGCCGCCCACTCTGGGGAAGGCTTTACCCTGGGGGCAGGATTCTTCCTTTAGTTAATCCTTCCTAGAGGCAGCCTCAGAAACACACTTATGAGGAATGTCTGTGGATTCCTAAACAAATCAAGTTGACACAAACTTAACCATCACAAGTCCACCCCTTGTCAACTTGACACCAAACCATATATCTTTACATTCTACTTAATTTCCAAATGAAGACAGTAACAAGGTCATAATTCCGCCTAACATGATATAACTATCCCTCGTACAACCGAAACGCACAATCATCCCCACACACACAAAGCAAGTTCCTTGAGGAAGGCTTAGTCTCATATAACAAGTCAAATATAAATTCAACAGTGGTTAACTAGCAATATGATCTTAATCAGTATTAATTACCTAATAGAGAAGTAGAGGAAGAACAAAACATCTTAATATTAGTATACATATGTACAAACACTCTTAACAAGGTAAGACAGGAACACTCATGGCAATTACAGACCACGTTTTTGTAACTGGTCCCGTGGCCTTAGCTGGTATTTGTTACTGCCTTCTTCTACTACCCATTCAGTATTTCCTCCACCTTCAGCAAGCACCTCAGCAGGTCTTGGTTCTTTACCTGAGGGGTGACCCATACCTTCATTCCTGAAGGATCTGGGCCATTTATCACACTGCCTTGATTGGGTTGTTGCAGTTGTCCATTGACTTTGATAACAGGGCATGGTAACACCAAGAGACGCCCTAGAGAATCTCCAGCACTCCAGACATACTCTTCCTTACCTCCATTGTGGAGGAGCAGTCCACTTTCACCCTGGTAATCTGGATCAATTACCCTGCTAACACTGTAACTCCTTTCTCAGCCTGTGCACTCAAGGGCATCAGGAGCCCAAAGTGGCCAGGGGAAATCTCAGCTTCCAGTTCAATGGAATGTTCTTTGTGCCTCCTGGCGAAAGCACTCTCTGGAACCAAGACCTCTAGGCCAGCAGAGCGTAAGGTTGTGGGTACAGGAAGCAAAAATTTGGCTAATGGGTCACTTGGGGTGATGGTAAGTGGTACCATTCCCATTTCCACCCCTTGATTCCTGGACCCGTGAACTGGCTATAGGAGAAACAGCACCATATATAGGACGCTGATTCAGAGCATATACAGCCTGCTGGAGGACACGCCCCAGCCCTCCAAGCTATTGCCACCTAGTTGGCACTGCAGCTGTTTCTTTAAAAGGCCATTCCACCGCTCTATCAAGCCAGCTGCTTCAGGGTGGTGGGGCACATGGTAAGACCAGTGAATTCCATGATCATGAGCCCACTGCTGTACTTCCTTGGCTGTGAAGTGAGTTCCTTGGTCAGAAGCAATGCTGTGTGGAATTCCATGACGGTGGATAAGGCATTCTGTAAGCCCACGGATAGTAGTTTTGGCAGAAGCATTACGTGCAGGAAAAGCAAATGCATACCCAGAATAAGTGTCTATTCCAGTAAGGACAAAACGCTGCCCTTTCCATGATGGTAGAGGTCCAATATAGTCGACTTGCCACCAAGTTGCTGGCTGGTCACCCCGTGGAATACTACCATATCGGGGCTCAGAGTTGGTCTCTGCTGCTGGCAGATTTGGCACTCAGCAGCAGCCGTAGCCAGGTCAGCCTTAGTTAGTGGAAGTCCGTGTTGTTGGGCCCATGCATAACCTGCATCCCTGCCACCATGGCCACTTTGTTCATGGGCCCATTGGGCAATGACAGGGGTGGCTGAGGAAAGAGGTTGACCACTGTCCACAGAACGTGTCAGCTTATCTACTTGATTATTAAAGTCCTCCTCTGATGAGGTCACCTTCTGATGAGCATTAACATGGGACACAAGTATCTTTATATCCTTTGCCCATTCAGAGAGCTCTATCCACATACATCTTCCCAAATGTCCTTTTCACCAATTTTCCAATCATGCTCCTTCCATGTCCCGGACCATCCTGCCAAACCATTGGCCACAGCCCAGGAATCAGTGTATAACCAACATCTGGCCATTTTTCTTTCCAAGCAAAATGCACAACCATGTGTACTGCCCGTAGTTCTGCCCATTGTGAAGACTTCCCTTCACCACAGTCCTTCAGAGTTGTCCCAGAAAGGGGCTGTAACGCTGCAGCTGTCCACTTCTGGGACGTGCCCGCATAGCGTGCTGAACCATCTGTAAACCATGCCCTGGTCTTCTCCTCTTCAGTCAACTGATCATAGGGCACACCCCATGATGCCATAGGTGCATGCTTGGGGACAGAAGGCATTGAAACAGGAGTAGCAACCATAGGCATTTGGGCAACCTCCTCATGTAACTTACTTGTGCCTTCAGGGCCTGCTCGAGCCCGATCACGGATATACCACTTCCACTTGATGATGGACTGCTGCTGTGCACGTCCAACTTTATGGCCTGGTGGGTCAGATAACACCCAGCTCATAATGGGCAGTTCAGGTCGCATAATAACTTGATGGCCCATTGTCAAGCGCTCAGTTTCTATTAAGGCCCAATAGCAAGCCAAGAGCTGTCTCTCAAAGGGAGAATAATTGTCTGCAGATGATGGCAGGGCCTTGCTCCAGAATCCCAAGGGCCTCCGGTGTGATTCACCTATGGGGCCTGCCAAAGGCTCCAAACAGCATCCCTATCTGCCACTGACACCTCAAGTATCATTGATCTGCTGGATCATATGGCCCAAGTGGCAGAGCCGCCTGCACAGCAGCCTGGACCTGTTGAAGAGCCTTCTCTTGTTCTGGGCCCCACTGAAAACTAGTAGCTTTCCGAGTCACTTGGTATATGGGACGGAGTAACACACCCAAGTGAGGAATGTGCTGTCTCCAAAATCCAAATAGGCCCACTAGACGTTGTGCTTCCTTCTTAGTGGTAGGAGGGGCCAGGTGCAACAACTTATCCTTCACCTTAGAAGGAATGTCCCTGCAAGCCCCACACCACTGGACTCCTAGAAATTTCACGGAGGTGGAAGGTCCTTGAATTTTGGATGGATTTATTTCCCATCCCCTGATGCGCATATGCTGTACCAGCAACTCCAGAGTGGCTGCCACCTCCTGCTCATTCGATCCAATCAGCATAATGTCATCGATATAATGGACCAATGTGACACCTTGTGGAAGGCACAGACGATCAAGATCCCTGCAAACTAAGCTATGACACAGGGCTGAGAGTTAATATAACCTTGAGGTAACACAGTAAATGTGTACTGCTGACCTTGCCAGCTGAAGGCAAATTGCTTCTGGTGGTCCTTATGGACAGGTATGGAGAAGAAGGCATTCGCAAGATCAATAGCTGCATACCAGGTACCAGGAGATGTGTTAATCTGCTCAAGTAAAGAAACCACATCTGGTACAGCAGCTGCAATTGAGTCACCACCTGATTAAGTTTCCGATAATCCACTGTCATTCTCCAAGATCCGTCTGTCTTCTGAACAGGCCAAATAGGGGAGTTAAAGGGGGATGTGGTGGGAACCACCACCCCTGCATCCTTCAAGTCCTTTATAGTGGCATTAATCTCTGCAATTCCTCCAGGGATGCGATACTGTTTCTGGTTCACTATTTTCCTTGGTAGAGGGAGCTCCAATGGCTTCCATTTGGCCTTTCCAACCATAATGGCCCTCACCCCACAAGTCAAAGAACCAATGTGGGGTTTTGCCAGCTCCTAAGTATATCTATCCCAATTATGCATTCTGGGACTGGGGAAATAACCACAGGATGAGTTCGGGACCCACTGGACCTACTGTCAGTCTAACATTTGCCAAAACTCCATTGATCACCTGACCTCCATAAGCACCTACTTTAACTGGAGGGCCACGATGCCGGTTAGGGTCTCCTGGAATCAATGTCAATTCAGAGCCAGTATCCAGTAAGCCCCGAAAAGTCTGATTATTTCCTTTTCCCCAGTGTACAGTTACCCTAGCAAAAGGCCGTAGGTCCCTCTGAGGAAGGATAGGACTAAGCTTAATATTGAAACTTTTGGGGATTATGGGAGGGTCCTTCCTCAAAGGGACCCGCCACCCCTTCAATCAAGGGGTTCAGGATCTGTAAACTGGCTATGGTCTGGAAACTGGTTAAGAGGCCTTGATTCTCTGTTGCTATAATTCAAAGTGGCCTTTGGGTTCTTTTGCTCTGGAACTTTTCTGCTTATACAGATCAAGCAGGAACTTAGTAGGCTTTTTATCTATTTCACTTCTGGGAACACCATGATTAAGCAGCCAGTACCAAAGGTCTACACGAGTCATACTGTTACGAGCATTGTTTTGCCTGCGCTGTCCATTACGGTAAACACGCCCACCTTGCCTTTGGCGATTCAGTGCTGATACTTGGCCCTTGTTACCCCGAGAGCCAGTTAGACCCATTGCATCTAAGTCACCTAATGCAGCAACTGCGGCTCCCACTGTGATGTCTTCTTTACATAAAAGACCAATGATTGGGGACTTTAAGTGTGCTGGTGCTCCCCTCACAAATCTGTTTCTTATAGTCTTAGTGAAGGGCACATCTTCTGCACGCCCCATTGTGGGCTTAAAGATGAGTTTACATGGTAAATCCACTCCAGCATTCCAAGTTCTCTGAGCCTTTAATCCCTTCATCAACATTAAGCCAAGGGATATCAGGCAGCTCAAGCTCATTCACAGTAGGCCATCTTTGGATCCATACTTCAGCCAACCAATCAAATAAACTCTTGGCACCTCTTCCAACTGCATGAGCTGCAGTGTTAAATCTAAAATCTCTGGTTAGTGGGCCCATTTCAATAAATTCAGCTTGATCTAATTTTATATTCCTTCCTCCATCATCCCACACCCTTAAAATCCATTCCCACATATATTCCCCATGCTTCTGCCTGTACAAGTTAGAAAGCTCCTGAAGTTCTTTAGGGGTGTATCTCACTTCCTCTTGAGTCACGCTTTCTAACTCCCTTTAGGGGCATGCCTAGCCTTACGCCTAGTTATAGGCCTTGAGGCAAAGATGGGTGGGCTCTGAGAAGCATCAGCACATCCTGCAGGGAGGGTCATTACTGCTTCCTCAGACAAAGAAGGAGTGATTCCTCAGGGGTGGGGTGCACCTGCAGCTAAAGGAGGGGAAGCCACATTCTCATGCAAAACAACTTCTTCAGAATCTGAGAGTTCAATGTCCCCAGATTCTTCAGGGTCTTCCCATACATCCCCATCCCAAGTCATGGGATCCCACTCTTTTCCAACCAATGCCCTCACTTTAACTTCTGATAGTTTGTGAGGCTGGGAATTGAGCTTACGCTGCAAGTTAGCCAATCTTACAATGAGAGCTTGAGTTTGGTTTTCTGCAATTCGAGCCCTGTTCTGACTAGACAGGAGATTTTCCTCCAGGGCACCCTTAGAAACCTTCAGATCATGTACGTGGGTCTTAAGCTTGGAATTTTCCTTTGGAGCTTCTGCTTTTCTCTCAACAGTTTATCTAGAGATGCCAGAAGAAACCATCCAGCATCATCATTCGTCTTACTTTTCCACAAATATTCAAAAGTTCTAGATACAGAGTCACTAAATTCCTTGCTCCTCACAAGATATGACTCAGAATCACTAAATACATCTATTTCACGGAGTTCGTTAAATAGTTCACACCATGGATTATTAGTGCCCTCCTTATTACCACTTAAAATGCTCTCCTTATTACCAGCAGAGCCTTTAGTGGTACTAGAGTTGGAGAACCAACTCCACAGAGCACCAAGCCTACTAGGGAAATCCATCCTTACAATTCTGTTTCTCTAGAACCACTTCTGGTACCAGAATCTGTATTAGTCAGGGTTCTCTAGAGGAACAGAATGGACAGAATGAATTGTATTAAAAGGGGATTTATTGGATTAGCTTACACAGTCCAGCAATAGCAGGTTGCAGGTCCGAGAGTGAAGAAACCCGGTAGCTGCTCAGTGCACGAGGCTGGAGGCCTCAGCAGTCCCAATCCGGCACTGAAGGCCTGGAGGCTTCCTGGAGAGACGCTGCTCTTCAGTCCACCCTGGTCTTCAGTCCACACTGGAGAGCAGCAACACCAAGCAGCAGGTACCAAGCAGAAAACACCAAGCAGCTAGTAGCACCGCAGCCAGGTGGGAGAGAGAGAGCCTTTCTTCCCAGAGCTCCTTTTTATCAACCAGCCCCCTCCTCCAAGAGGGGCCGCCCACTCTGGGCCGCCCACTCTGGGGGAAGGCTTACCCCTGGGGGCAGGATTCTTCCTTTAGTTAATCCTTCCTAGAGGCAGCCTCAGAAACACACTTATGAGTGGACATTCATCCTTTTATCTCCTTTTAAATATTTTTTTAAAAAATTGTCTTTGTTTTTCAAGGTATGGTTTCACTCTAGCTCAGGTTGACCTGGAATTCACTATGTAGTCTCAGGGTGGCCTTGAACTAAAGGCAATCCTCTTACCTCTGCCTCCCAAGTGCTGAGATAGAAGGCACGTGCCACCAGGCCCAGCTTTAACACTTTAACTCAAACAAATTGCTTATTTGCCCTATTTCCTGGTTATAACAGTTCTAAGCTTATGATTTTAAAGATTTAAATATTACTGAAAAGAATAGCTACCTTTGCTTTTGTTTCTTACTTAAGGATTTAACTAAATAGGAAATAATATTGATTCAATTAATGTCAGTTGCTAATAAATAGTTATGTAAGAAGCTCATTGATTATATAATGTATGCCTTAATATGTATTTAAAACTAGTAAAATAAAAAATATGTATAATACAGATTCACCATCTGAATTTTACTGCATATTTCATTTGACTTACTATAAATAGTACTTCCAAATCATAAACAATCTTTTATTCTATTTTTATTTTACCTGTTTTTAAAATATATTTTTATTAGTTATGTATATAGTATATATGCAGCCATGATGTTACCATCATTAGCCTTCTCCCTGTCCTCTCCCCATGGGTAATGTGGGTCTTGCCTTATGGGGGTAGCCATCAGTTATGTGGGATAGGCAATGTCTCAGTATACAATGACCCAACTCATGGCTCTAACAATCTTTCTGCCCCCTATTCTGTGAATTTCCCTGAGCCATGTTGGGTTCATTTTAGGTCTTTTTCAGTGACGAGGTTTTGTGAGTCTCTGTGTCTCTGGTTATCTTATTTGGTAGGGGTTGAGTGTTCTTTGTGTCTATCTCCTTTGCTCTTGTGCTGGTACCAGGTTCACTGAGAAAGCAGCACTCTTGCTCACTTCCCCTATAACTCTATGGCTTCAGCTAGTGCCCTGTTGAGGTGTGATGGGCTGATTCTCTCCTTAGGTTCTGCATCCATCTGAAAGAATCAGATTCTCCAATGGAGAGTGAAGTCAGATACATGGATAGCAATTATTATTTTAGAGAGAATTTAATAGGTGTAGGCCCTCTTGTATCCCACTATTGGTGGGAGCTTGATATTGGAGAGTGGGCTTGTTTTGAATATGGTTCTGACTTGTTTCCTGTTTCCAGGTATGGGTTATGTTTCACTGAGTGGATCTGTTAGCCAAATCTAGAGCAGTTGGTAACCCACCATGGCTATGTGCCACTACTGCACTTGTGTGAACATCACATCAGATTGTTTGCTACTGAGTAACTTAGACCATGAGTTGCTTAGACACATGTTGGTCATTTCCCCACAGTCACTTATGTAGCACCTTCTGGGACTAGGCAAGCTAACTGTCTGGGGACTGACTCTCTTCCAGATTCCAGCCAGGTCTCTCCAAGTTCTGAATGGCATACTGTGTCTTCAGCAGTAGGGTCTTACTAATAACCTTTGGTGGGTCATCAAGTACTCTGACATAAATCTGTCTTCTTTTCTTCTTTTGGGAAACCAAGGTCTCACTGATCAGCACATGGTTAACATCCACAATGAGCTGTTGATCGGTGAGGTTTATTACCTTTCCTGTCAAACACTTAAAGTCATTCATTAGTTAATTTTAACAGTAGGAATTCATGTGTAAGTTAGTTGCATTCCTCTTTGATTGGTCAAAGTGTGTAACATGATGTATCACATGAAATCCCTAAATAAAGTTGTTGTGAAAGCTTTCCTTATGAACTCACAATCATAGAAACTGGTGAACTATTGTGTTTTCTGTTTGAGTATGAATTACCATCGCTAGCCATGTTTCTTTAACTGAACTGAAACAATATGTTCCATAAGAAGTACTTTCTTTTGAAAAGTTGACCTTTCTTGTAACAAGGCTAAAATTCATGCTGCCTTCTTTTTTTCACACTTGGAGTCATTTGGGAAGCTCCTGTCATTGTCTGTTTTAGTTCTGTAAGCTAAGTGTAGCAGACAGCTTCAGGTTCGCTGAGATGAACTTCCAGACCAGGCACAGTTATGGAGGAAGGGATATTATTTATTGAAGCTTACAGATCCAGGGGAAGTTCCATAAAGGCAGGAGAAGCAGCCTGCTCTTCACAGGACCAGGCAAGAGAGAGAAAGCCAACCAGCCACCACAACACACAGAGCAAAACTACAGCCAAAAGGTCACACAGCACACTTCAGGAACTCCTACTAGGCACATTTGCATATCTTTACAATGGAATCTCAAACTCACACCTTAAGACCAGCCCCCAGTGACATTGCCTCTAGCAAGGTGATTGCAGATGCAAACTATAACTAATAAAACACTGAATATATTGGGGGACATATATTCAAACTACCACACTAAGTAACATAATGATAACAGAAAATTCTTTTGTGTTACTCAAAGGATGTAGAGTCTGTCCATGTGTTGTGAAACCTTTCTTTAAACAATGAGATTCAGAGAAGCAATGGCACTACTTTTTTTTGCCTGAGTTTTGAATTACTGTCTGTTGAAGACTCACTCTCTGTCCATGTACTGTAAAATGCTTCTTCACAAGTAGGTTTCATTTCAGCATTAGTTCTCCAGTTAGAGAAACATACAAATTTCCCTTAATGTTATAGTGTATTTCAACTAATCTCAACCACGTTTGTTGGAAATGCTCATGTCACAGATATTAGCATAATTGTCCAAATGTACTGTTCTCTCTGAAAGTTATGACCAGTACTGATAATGTCCAAATTCTTTACTTCTTTTCTAAATGTAAGAATCAGCTGGTGACTCCGTTTCATGTCCGTTTTAATTCACTAAATTATGTAAAGTTCTAGTTGCAGAAAATGGTTTGGCTTACACTAAAATATGTGGTCCAATACTTGTGTAACCTTTATTTACCAAAAGCCATTCAGAGGGAAAAAAAAGCCATTCAGAGAAAGAAGTTTAACTATATTGTTTTTCCAATGTCATAAAAAAAAATCTATCAGAACTAAGATCACAGATAACACCAAACATACTTGTAGTAGATGACTTCAACACCCCACTCTCACCAATTGACAGGTCATTGCAGCAAGAAAATAAACAGAGATGCTACTGGATTAAATGAGGTCATAGAACAAATGGTCCTAACATATATATACAGAACATTTCATCCAAATGCTGCAGAATACACATTCTTTTCAGTAGCACATGGAACATTCTCTCAAATAGACCATATATTAGGACACAAAGCAAATCTTAACAAATACAGGAAAATTGAAATAACTGCTTGCATTCGATCAGATCACAATGGGATCAAACTACAAATAAATAACAAGAAAAGCTATAGAGCATACACAAAATCATGGAAACTAAACAATACACTACTAACTGATGAATGGGTCAATGAAGAAATCAAGAAGGAAATCAAGAAATTAATGGAGGCCCTTCCAGTCAGGATGGCATCTGCCTAACCTTGCCTCATCTCACAGGGAAGTAAAGACAAGACTCTTAAGGTTTAAGGGATTTTTTTTCCCAAAGGGTTTGCTGGCTATTGCATGCTTCCAGAGGGAGGAGGTGGATGTTCAAAATAGGGAATCCACTGATTCCCATGCTCTCAGGCAGGCACTACCACCTGTCAGGTCCCACCGGACCTGCCTGAGCCCCGAGCTCCATCACAGGCCAGGTCCCCTAGTCCTGTGGCGTGGCACCACAGGTCAGATCCCTGCCATCACTCCCTCTCTCCCTGGCCAGAGCCCCTCACGCCATCGCAGGCCAGGTGCCCCAGGCCTGTGGAGCCACACTGTGGGTCAGATCACTCCCATACCTCCCTCACAGGCCAGAGCCCTGCGTACCATTGCAGGTCAGGTTTGCAGGGCCTGTGGAGATGCACTGTGTGTCATATCCCTCCCATCCCTCCATCCCTGGCCAGCGCCCCACACGCCATCACAGGCCAGGTGCTCCAGGCCTGTGGAGCCACACCATGGGTCAGATCCCTCCCATCACTCCCTCACCAGCCAGAGCCCCATGCACCATCACAGGCCAGGTTCCCAGGGCCTGTGGAGCTGCACAGTGGGTCAGATCCCTCCCATCTCTTCTTCCCTGGCCAGAGCCCTGCATGCCATCACAGGCCAGGTCTACCAGGCCTGTGGAGCCACATCCCTCCCATCATATGTGCCATCACAAGGCAGATCCCACTGGGCCTGTGTGAGCTGCATCACTGCTCTGATACCTCCCTCATGAGCACCACCCCAGGCCAGGTCTTGCTGGGCCTGCCTGAGCTGCATCAGGTCCTGCCAGGCCTGCCTGAGCCCCATCGCTGGTCAGGTCCTTCCCTTGATGGCCAGAGCCCCATGTGCCACTGCTGGTCAGATCCCACTGGACCTGCCTGAGCCCCATCACCAGTCTGGTCTCTCTCTCACTAGCCAGAGCCCCAACACTGGTCAGGTGCCTCCCCAGCTTTCCTGACCCCATAAGCAGTCAGGTGCCAACATCCCCCCCCAGGGCAGGTCAGGGATCCAGGGTCATAGGCCAGTGTTCCCACACTACCCTTCCTGAGCTCAACGAGGTCAGGTGCAGTCCTCTCCCCCTCCAACCTCAGATAGGCAACCCAGACCAGCAGGCCAGTGTTCCCTACTGCAGCCTATCAGAACTCCAGGGGCCACAACCCTGACACTCACCATTGTTCCCCACCCCAGAGAAACAGGCTAGCATTTCACACCCTAGACTTTCTGAACCATTGTGATGGGCAGATCACAGCAAGAAAGGAATAGTATGAAAACTGGATGCAAGTGAATCCAGCTAGACTATCCAGTCCTACAAAGGATGTCTCAAATCAAAGCACAGAAGAGACAATAGAATCAGAACCCCAAAATGAAGAGACAAGCTATGCAACCCAGGCCAAGCAAATAGCACAACTCTCAGAAACTCAACAAAGAGCCAACAATTGTATGAATGTTATCCTTGCTAGATTAGACCTAATAGAAAAGAATCAGGAAGGATTCCAAAGACAGTTCAATGATCTGAAGGAGAGTGAAAAAAAAAAAAAAGAGGTCCTCAATAACCAGCAGGCTAAGTTCAATGAAGACATAAAGAAATGCAAGGATGAACTCCAAGAAGCATTAAGAAAGTCAGAATATGACATTAAAAAAGGAACTAGACAGAGGGATGGAAACTATACGTAAAAAAAAACAACAGAAGAAAATGTGAACCAAATTGAACAAGCCCAAAACTCTATAGAAGCTCTTAAGAATAGAGTCAGCCAAGTGGAGGATAGAAACTCAGAACTGGAAGACAAAACAGAAGAAAGAGTTCGTGTGTCCAAAAATTTCAACAAGTTCAAAAATTTCTGTGAACAGAACATGAGGGAAATGTGGAACACCATTAAGCATCCAAACATTAGGATCATGGGTATACCAAAGGGGGAAGAAACACAGAACAAAGGAATGGAACACTTATTCAACAAAATAATTGAAGAAAACTTTCCCACTCTCTCAAAAGGAAATGCCATCAAGTTCCAAGAAGCTAGCAGCACTCCAAACAGACTGGACCAATGGAGAAACACTCCAAGACACATTATCATTAAGACTCTAAACATCAATCACAAAGAGAAAGTCCTAAAGCATCCAGGGAGAAACATATAAAGGAAACCCCATCAGAATTACCTCAGACTTCTCAATGGAAACCCTAAAATCCAGAAGGGCTTGGAATGGAACACTGCAAAATCTAAGAACCTATGGCTTCCAACCCCAACTACTCTACCCAGAAAAGGTATCCCTCATAATAGATGGTGAAAGAAAAACTTTCCTTGATAAAACTCATCTTTACAACTACATGAACACAAAGCCAAACCTACAGAGAGTACTTTAGGGAATTTTCCACACAGAAGAATCAAATAACCAATCTCAAGTGCCCCCAAGAAGAAGTCCACATTAACCAAAAACCAAAAATCAAAAACCAAAAAAAGCCACAAAGACAAAAAAAAAAAAAAAACCACATAATCCACCATAATATGGTAGGTATTAAATCAAACCTCACAATTATTTCCCTGAATATTAATGATCTTAATTCACCCATCAAAAGACATAGGCTAACAAGGTGGATCAGAAAACTAGACACTTCAATTTGCTGTCTTCAAGAAACCCACATCACCACTAAAAGACACCTCCTCAGGGTGAAAGAGTGGAAAATGATATTCCAAATAAACACAAATAAGAAACAAGCGGGTGTAGCTATACTTATATTGGATAAAATAGACTTCAAACCAAAGGTAACCAAAAAAGATGAAGGCAACTTCTTACTTATTAAGGGAAAACAAGAGGATATCACAATATTCAGTGTTTATGCACCAAACACAGGTACACCACAATTCATAAAACAAAACATACTTGACAGTAAAACAGAAATAACCATAAACACCATCATAGTTGGGGACTTCAATACTCCACTATCAGCAATAGACAGATCCTCCAAACAGAAAATTAACAGGGAAGTAAGAGAGCTCAACAAAACCATAGATTAATTAGACTTAACGGACGTATATAGAACATTCTACCCAAATTCCACAGATTACACATTCTTCTCAGCAGCACATGGAACTTTCTCTAAAATAGATTATATACTGGGTCATAAAGCCAGCCTCCAAATATTTAGAAAGATCGACATAATTTCCTGCATGATATCAGATCATAATGCACTATTGCTAGAATTTAACAACAAAAGATGTGCCAGGAACCCAACCAACTCCTGGAAACTGAACAACAAACTCTTGAACAATAAATGGGTAGTGGACAAAATAAAAAATGAAATTGAAAAGTTTCTAGAAATGAATGACAATGAGAACACAATATACCAAAACTTATGGGACACAATGAAGGCGATCCTCAGGGGAAAATTCATTGCACTAAATTCCCTCATAACAAAGACAGAGAGATACCATATCAATAATCTAACCATCCACATAAAGGCATTGGAAAAACAAGAAGTATCCAATGCAAAAAGCTCCAGACTGAAAGAAATAATTAAGATTAGAGCAGAAATTAATGATTTGGAAACTAAGAAAACAACTTTAAAAATTGAGAAAACAGCCAGGCGTAGTGGTGCATGTCTTTAATCCCAGCACATGGGAGGCAGAGGTAAGAGGATTGCAGTGAGTTCGAGGCCCTACCTCGAAAAAAAAAAAAAAAAAAAATGAGAAAACAAAGAGCTGGTTCTTTGAAAAAAATAAACAAGATTGATAAACCCCTAGCCAATTTGATAAAGCAGAAAAAAGAGACAACTCCAATTAACAGATTTAGAAATGCTGAAAAGCTTTTTCACAGACAAACATACAAAAATCAGAGCCAATAGATTACCCACAGAATGGGAGAAAATTTTGGCTGGATACACATCAGACAGAGGCCTAATTTCTAGAATCTACAGAGAACTCAAAAATATAAACAATAAAAACTCAAATCAGCCACTCACAAAATGGGGCAGAAAACTGCACAGGGAGTTCTCAGAGGAAGAAATACAAATGGTAAACACACACTTAAGAAAATGTTCAACATCCCTATCCATCAGGGAAATGCAAATTAAAACAACTATGAGATTCCACCTTACTCCAATAAGGATAGCAAACATTAAAAAAATCTAATGACAACATTAGTGAGGTTATGGAGAAATAGGAACCCTCATTCACTGTTGGTGAGAATATAAGCTGGTACAACCACTATGGAAAGCAATATGGAGACTCCTGAAAAGGATGACCATAGAGGTACCAGCAGACCCAGTTATTCCCTTACTGGGCATTTACCCTAAGAGCTTCAAGCCTCAGTTCAGAGATATTTGTGCAACCATTTTTATAGCTGCTCAATTCATAATATCTAAGAGCTGGAATCAACCCAGATGTCTATCATTAGAGGAATGGGTAACTAAGATGTGGTATATATACACAATGGAATTCTGCATAGCAGTAAGAAAAAAATGACACAATGAAATTTAAAGAAAAATGGTCAAAGTTGGAAGAAATCATTTTCTGCAAACTCACCCAATCACAGAAAGATAATTATTACATGGTCTCAGTAATCTTGGCTCCTAACCTGAATTTGCCCATAATGCTGACACATCTAATAAACATTTTTAGGACTGGACAATTGGGATGGTTGGTAGGGAAGGGACGGTAAGGGGGAACAAAAAAACTGGACCCATTTGGATATGGTACCAAAAAATCCTTTAATCTGTAACACACACTAAAAGGTTGATCCTTCATCATCAGGTACTTAGAGAGAACACCTGAATCACAGGGGCCTCAAGAAGGTAGGATGAGGACTAACCTCAACCTTCTCCTGTTCCTCTCTCTCATCCCCTCTCTCTCTCTCTCTCTCTCTCTTTCTCTTTCATACTACCTATATTTTCTTCCTTCTTTTCCTGTGGCATTGACCTGTAACTCCCAGTACCAGAATGTGGTCAACATCCACAAGGAGCTGTTGATCAGTGAGCTCTATAAGGTTTCCCAAAAGAAGACAGATTTCTGTCAGAGTACTTGATGACCCACCAGAGGTTGATGGTAAGACCATATTGCCAGGCTGGAGAGATGGCTTAGGGGTTAAGGCGCCTGCCTCCTAAGCCTAAGAACACTGATTCCAATCTCCAGCGGTTCCAATCTCCAGGTCCCACGTTTAGCCAGATGCAAAGTGAGGCAAGGGTGCAATGCCGCACTTGACCACAAGGAGGCGCACACATCTGGATTTCATTTGCAGCAGCTGAGACACTGCTGGTGAGCCCATCTCTGTCTTCCTCTCTCTCTCTCTCTCTCTCTCTCTCTCTCTCTCTCCCTGTCTCTGTCTCTCTCTCTCTCTCTCTCTCTCTGTCTCTTTCTCTAAAAAAAAAAAAAAAAAAAAAAACACCTTATTGCCAAAGACACCATATGCTATTGAGAGGGAACATGAAGTGACCTGGCTGGAATCATGAAGAGACAGTCCCCAGACAATTAGCTTTTCTAGTGCCAGAAAGTATACATGGGCAAGTGGGGAAAATGACCAACATCTGTCTAAGCAACTCGAAATGTAAACTTCCCAGCAGCAATCAACCTGATGTGATGCTCACACAAATGTAATAGTGGCAAACAGCCATGGTGTATTACCAACTGTTCTTGATTTGGCTAAAGGATCCACTCAGTGGAATGGAATCCATACCTGGAACTGTAAAACAAGTCAGAACCATATCCACAAACCAGATCACCCTAAAATATCAAGCTACCACCAACAGTATGATACAAGAGGACCTACACCCATTAAACTCAATCTAAAACAATAATGGCTATCTATGTACCTTGCACTGACCTCACTCTCCATTCTAGGATTTGCTTCTTTTTTTCAAATGGATGTAGAACCTGAGGAGAGAATCAGCCCATCGCACTTCACCAGGGAACCAGCTGAACCCAAAGAATAAATGGGTAAATGAGCAAAAGTGCTGCTTTCTCAGCTAACCGTGTATCAGCAGAGGGGTGAAGGAGATAGACACAGAGAACACTCAACCCCTACCAAACCAGAGATCAGGAAACACAGAGACTCCTATGACCTCATCACTGAAATAGACCTAAAATGAACCCAACATGGCTTAGGAAAATTAGCAGAAGAGGGGGCAGAAAGATTGCGCCTCTCCTCCATAACTGATGGCTATCCCCACAAAGCAAGACCCATAATCCCTGAGGGGGCAAGGCAGGGAGAAGGCTAACGATGGTACCATCATGCCTCTATGCACATTATATAGGTAACTAATAAAAAATATAGGCATAAAAAATTAAAAAAGGAAAACCTTCAACATCTCTAATCATCAGGGAAATGCAAATTAAAACAACTATAAGATTCCACCTTACTTCAGTAAGGATGGCTAACAAGAAAAAAGCAATGAATACAAAAGCTGGTGAGGCTATGGAGAAATAGAAACAGCTTTCACTGTTGGTGGGAATGTAAAATGGTTCAACCCTTATGGAAAGCTATATGGAGACTCCTGAAAAGGATGACTATAGACCTACCAACAGACCCAGTTATTCCCTTACTGGGCATTTACCCTAAAGGCTCCAAGCCTCAGATCAGAGAGATATGCTCAACCATATTTATAGCTGCTCAATTCATAATAGCTTAGAACTGGAATCAACCCAGATGTCCATCATTAGATGAATGGATAACAATGATGTGGTATATCTATACTATGGAACTCTACATAGCAGCAAGGAAAGATGAAATCATGAAATTCAAAAAATAAATGGTCGAACATGGAACAGATCATCCTCAGTGAGCTCACCCAACCACAAAAAATATAATCATTGCATGGTCTCATTCATTTGTGGCTCCTAACCTGAATCCACCTGAGATGCTGCCAAACCTAATAAATACCCCAAGGACCAGACAATATGGAGGGTGGGATGGGAGGGAGGGTAAGGGTGGGAGGGAGCAAGAGGGTTGGAAGGAGAGTAAGGGGGGACACAAATAGGGACCCAAAAGGAAATTGTATGATAAAATGCTATATGCTGAAAAACAGGCTTAAACATTGGTCCTTCAGCAGGCCCACAGAGGGAACACCTGAACCACAGGGAACTGGAGAGAACATCATGAAGACCAACCTTAATCTTTTCCTGTTTCTCTCTCTCCCTATCCCTCTGTCTCTCTGTCTCTGTCTCTGTCTCTCTCTCTCTCTCTCCCCTCCTCTCTATACTCTCTCTTTTATATTACCTATCTTTTTCTTCCTCCACCTTCCTTGGCACTGACTTATAACTCCCAGTACCAGCAATGATGAGCTGTTGATTCGAGAAACCTACAAGGTTTCCCCAAAAAGACAGATTTCTGTCAGAATTCTGGATGATCCACCAAAGGTTAAGGGTGAGACCCTATTGTCAAAGACAGCATACATGGGTGAGACAAAACATGGAGAGACCTGGTCAGAATCAGGAAGAGGGTCAGTCCCCAGACAGCTAGTCTAGTGCCAGAGGGTGCTACATGACTGACTGGAGGAAAATGACTGGCATCTGTCCAAATAACTATCAGCTTAAGCTACCCAGCAGGAAACAACATGAAGCAATGCTCAAACAAGTGCAGTAGTGGCACACAGCCATAGTGGGTAACCAACTGCTCTTAATTTGACTAATAGATGCACTCAGTGGAATGGAACTCATTGTTGGAACTGGGAAATAAGTCAAAGCCATGTACAAACAATGAGCCCAGTCTCAAAGATCAAGCTCCCACCAATTGTGGGCTAGAAGAGGGCTTATGTATATAATAAACTAACTATGGCCATTCCATCTATCTAGTACTAACTTCTCTCTCCATTGGAGAATTTGCTTATCTTTTTCAGATGGACAAAGAACCTGAAGGAAAGATCACACCTCACCAGGGCCCCAGCTGAAACCATAGAGTACTGTGGGGAAAGAGCAAGAGTACAGTTTTCTTGGTGAACATGACATCAGAAAAAGGCTGAGGGGGACAAACACAGAAAATATCCAACTCCTACTAAGCCAGATATCCAGAGACACAGAGGCTCCCAAAACCTCACAACTGAAGTAGAACTAAAATGATCCCAATGTGGCTCAGGGAAATTTGCTGAAGAGAGGGCAGAAAGAATGGTAGAGCCACAAGTTGGGTCATTATGCACAGAGACTTGGCCTATCCTCCAAAATTGTTGACTACCCCCACAGTGCAAGACCCACATTCCCCCATTGATGAGGGCCCTTTTGGAGGGAGGAGGAGAGGGAGGAGGATAATGGAGTCACCAATATGATTGTAAAATCAGAATAAAATAAACAAAATAAAACATTATTTAAAAAATTAATGGAGTCAAATGCTAATGAGAACACAACATATCAAAACCCTTGGGACATAATGAAGGCAATGCAAAGAAGGAAATTTATAGCTTTAAGTGCCTATGTTAAGAAATTAGAAAAGTTGCAAGTAAACAACTTAATGCTTCACCTTAACGCCTTGGAGAAAGAAGAACAAGGCAAACAGAATATCAGCAGATGGGAAGAAATAATAAAGATTAGGGCAGAAATTAATGCAATAGAAACCAAAAAAATCCAAAGAATCAATGAAATAAAGAGATGGTTCTTGTAAAGGATAAATAAGATTGATAAACCTTTAGCAAATCTGACCAGAAGAAAGAGAGAACAGACACAAATTAATAAAATTAGAGATGAAAAAGGCACCATCACAACAGATAGCAGAGAAATTTTTTAAAAAATCAGGGACGTACTATAAGAACATATACTCCACTAAGTTTGAAAATCTGAAATATTTCCTTGATTCATATGACCTATCAAAATTAAACCAAGATGAAATTTACCACTTAAATAGACCTATAACAAGTATGCAGATCCAAGCAGTTATAAAAAAAAATATCCCAACTAAAAAAAGTCCAAGCCTAGATGGAGTCACTGGTGAATTTTACCAGACCTTTATGAAAGAACTATCACCACTGCTATCCAAACTTTTCCATAAAGTAGAAAAGGAAGGAATCCTACCAAACTTCCAAACATCTACAAAACCAGCGTCACCCTGATAACAAAATGAGACAAAGACAGAACAAAAAAGGAAAATTACAGACCAATCTCCCTCATGAACATAGATGCAAAAATTCTCTACAAAATATTGGCAAACAGAATACAAGAATATGTCAGAAAGATCATTCAACCTGACCAAGTAGGTGTTATCCCAGAGATACAGGGATGGTTCACCAGACATAAATTGATAAATGCAATACATTATATAAATGGACTGAAAGACAAAATCACATGATCATTTCAGTAGATGCAGAAAAAGCATCTGACAAAATCCAACATCACTTCATGATAAAACTTCTACAGAGACTGGTAATAGAAGGAACATATCTCAACATAATAAAGGCTATTTATGACAAATCCACAGCCAACATAATACTAAGTGGACAAAAACTTGAAGCTTTCACAATACAATCAGGAACAAGACAAGGGTGTCTTCTGTACCCACTTTTATTTAATATATTAGTGGAAGTCTTAGCCATAGCAATAAGGCAAGAGATACACATAAATGTTATTCAAATTGGAAAGGAAGAGATCAAGTTGTCATTATTTGCAGATTATATGATTCTATATATAAAGGACACTAAAGACTACCAGCAAACTGTTAGAGCTGATAAATACCTATACCATGTAGCAGAATGCAAAATAAACACACAAAAATCAGTTGCCTTCCTATATGCTAACAACAAACACACAGGGGATGAAATCAGAGAATCACTCCCATTCACAATTGATAAACCTAACCAACGAAGTGAAGGATCTCTACAATGAAAACTTTAAATCACTCAAATGAGACATTGCAGAAGACACTAGGAAATGGAAAGAAATCCCCTGTTCTTGGACTGGAAGAATCAATATAGTGGTAATGGCAATCTTACCAAAAGCAATCTACACATTTAATGCAATCCCCATCAAAATTCCAGTGGCATTATGCATGGAAATAGAAAAAACAATCCAAAAATTCATTTGGAAGCACAAAAAGCCTCGGATACATAAAACAGTTTTGAGCAACAAAAATAAGGCTGATGGTATCACCACACCTGATTTTAACCTATATTACAGAGCCATGGTAACAAAAACAGCATGGTACTGGCACAAAAACAGACATGTAGATCAATGGAACAGAATAGCGGACTCTGATGTAAGTCCGGGTAGCTATAGCCACCTGATCTTTGACAAAAGTGCCAATAATACTCATGGGAGAAAAGAGCCTCTTCAGCAAATGGGGCTGGGTAAACTGTATATGTATCTGTAGAAGGATGAAAATAGATCCTTGTCTCTCTCCATGCCCAAGAACCACACCCAAATGGATCAAAGACCTTAATATCAGACCTGAAACTCTGAAACTGCTAGAGGAAAAAGTAGGGAAAACCCTTCAACATATTGGACTTGGCAAAGACTTTCTGACTATAACTCCAATTGCCCAGGAAATAAAACCACAGATCAACTGCTGGGACCTCATGAAATTACAAAGCTTTTGTACATCTAAGTACACTGTGAATAGAGCAAAGAGGCAACCTGCAGAATGGGAGAAAATCTTTGCCAGCTATACATCTGACAAATGATTAATATCTAGGATGTACAAAGATCTCAAAAAATTAAATAATAAGAAATCAAACAACCCAATTAAAATGGGCTATGAGTCAGGTAAGATGGCGAATCAAATCGGATCAGGCAGAGAATCAAGAAAACTACACTCATCTGAGGAAGAGAGCAGAATATTTTCTCCGGGAAATAGCGGAAAAGCAAAAGATAGCCAGAAACCCACTGTGGAGAGTATTTTCTCCCGGCAGCTCGCTCCCCAAAAGATAGCCAGAACCCACTGTGCGGTGCCGCCCCGACTCCCCCAACCGCGGGGACTCCCCAGCCGCGGGCTCCCCAGCCGCTGGCTCCCAGCCGCTGGGCTCCCCAGCCGTGGGCTCCCCATCCGCTGGCTCCCCATCCGTGGGCTCCCAGCAGCTTCGCTCCACCCCAAGAGCACCCCAGCAACTTCACTTCACTCAGCCAGTTCCCCAACGGATCGGCACCAAGACTCCAACTCCTCCAACCAGGTCAGCTAAGCCCAGCTAAGCTGAGCTTCCGCTGCAAACGCCGCCCAACAAACAAACAAACAAAAAAAAGGGACTTTTCAACCTCATCAGTGTCCTCACAGAGCCCAGAAATCAAAGAAAAATCTGCGGAGCTACTGAAAGAGACACACACCGTGAGTTGCTGCAGGCTTCCTGAATTCGCCCATCCCCATTCATCAGCTCCCCAGGGAATTGGTAGAATCGAACAACAACCAGTGGCAAATTTGAACCACATCGTCAACACCGGCCCCAGCTGACCTGACCCAAGCTCCACAGCCCAGGTAACGAGGTGGGCACCCAGCATTGGTGAGTTTAAAAGCCACACCAAAAGATAACAAAGGCCTGCATTGGAAGTGCTAACCACTCTTTCCAGGTCAAGGCAGGGTATGTATTACATATTTGTGGGTGGCTTTACCATTTTCAAATAAGCTGAATGTGAGGGGTTGAATATTGCTATCTGTACTACTTATAGATTTAAAGGGCCTTTATCTTTTGCTTCAGTTATTATTGAGGACAGGGTCTGATTCCCAAGCTGACAGGACTAAGGGAGTGGACCATCACATGCCCTTAGGGATTTTAACCCTATAGGACTGGTTGTCTCAATTCTCACACTTGTATACTCTGTGTTCATGTCAATTGAATGTGTATTTTGCTCTGGTGAAGTTTAGAACTTGCATCGAAATTGTTCCACCAGTCTACTACAATAATTGCTTAACAAGCAAACTCAACAGCTAGGAGTACTTTTACTTAAGTACAAGTGCTACACTTGACACCTTAAACCCATATCCTAAAATAATATAAAGGTGGATCACAACACCTAAGAACACTGAAGATAAATAGGAAACCTAAGCATCAAAGCAATCCAGGATGCAAAAGTCACTACATTATAATACAAGAAACACAAAGAATCAAGACAATGCAATTCCACCAAAAATTGCAAATCCATCAGATAGGTCCAACAATGAGACTGTTTTAGATGAAATTCCTGACAAAGATTTCAAGGGAATGATGATATCTATGCTCAAAGAAATGAAAGAAGAAATGAAAGCAATCCGAGAAGAAAACAAAGGAATTAGAGAAGAAAACAAACTGTTGAAGGAGATTACAGAGAAACAGTTTAATGAAATAAAAAGGTCATTAGAGGACATGAACAAGGAAATAGAACTACTGAAGAAAAACCAGGCTGAAATCTTAACATTGAAGAACACAGTCAGTGAAATAAAAAACTCTGTGGAAAGTCTCACTAGTAGAATGGATGAAGGAGAGGACAGAATATCCAAGCTAGAAGACGAGGTGGCAGATCTATCACAGTCTAACAAAGAGAAAGACAAGCTAATAGAAAGGTATGAATGGGAACTCCAAGACATGAGGGACACTATGAAAAGATCAAACATAAGAATTCAAGGTATAGCAGAAGGGGAAGAATTTCAATCCAGAGGCTTAGTAGGTGTTTTCCATAAAATCATAGAAGAAAATTTTCCCCAAATTGGGAAAGAAATGCCAATGCAGATACAAGAAGCATTTAGAACACCAAACAGACAAAACCTAGAAAGAACCTCTTCTCGCCATGTTATAATTAAACTACTAAATACACAAACCAAAGAAAGTATACTGAAAGCAGTTAGAGAGAAAAAGCAAATGACATTTAAGGGGAAACCCATCAGGGTCACAGCAGATTACTCAACACAAACCCTAAAAGCCAGGAGGGCCTGGAGTGATGTATTCCAAGTTCTGAAAGATAAAAACTGTCAACCAAGATTACTTTATCCTGCAAAGCTTTCTATCCAAATTGATGGAGAAATAAGGACATTCCACAACAAAGACAGGCTAAAGGAATTTATGACAACTAAGCCAGCTCTACAGAAAATACTTGCAGGAATCATTCATGCTGAAGAAAAAGCAAAACACACACAGCAGGAAATAGGAAAAAGAAATCATATTCAACAGTTAGAACAAGTGAGTAAAAAGAAAACCAGGAAGAACTACAAAACAAGAAAAATGGACAGATCAAATACATATCTTTCAATAATAACTCTTAATATCAATGGCCTCAATGCCCCAATCAAAAGACATAGACTTGCAGACTGGATTAAAAAGCAGGATCCTACCATCTGTTGCCTTCAGGAAACTCACATCCGAATAAAAGATAGAAACATTCTTAGGGTGAAAGGCTGGAAAAAGATATATCAAGCAAATGGACCCAGAAAACAAGCAGGGGTTGCCATTCTAATTTCTGACAGGATAGACTTCAAACCAACATTAGTGAGGAGAGATAAAGCAGGTCACTTTATACTGATTAAAGGAACACTCCAACAGGAGGATATCACAATCCTAAACATTTATGCTCCCAACACGGGGCCCCCAATTACATCAAACAAACACTATCAGACTTAAGGTCAGAAATAACACCTAACACAATAGTAGTGGGTGACTTCAATACCCCTCTCTCATCACTTGACAGATCTACCCAACAAAAAATAAACAGAGAAACAACTGCATTAAATGATATCATGGAACAAATGGACCTAACAGATATATACAGAATATTCCATCCAAATACTGCAGAATATACATTCTTCTCAGCGGCACATGGATCATTCTCTAAAATAGACCATATGATAGGACACAAATCAAATCTCAACAAATACAGGAAAATTGAAATAATCCCTTGTATGCTATCTGACCACAATGGGATTAAACTGCAAATCAACAACAAGAAAAACTACAGAGCATACAGAAATTCATGGAGACTAAACAGTACATTATTGAATGACGCATGGGTCATTGAAGAAATTAAGAAGGAAATCAAGAAATTCATAGAATCAAATGATGATGAGAATACAACATACCAAAACCTGTGGGACACAATGAAGGCAGTCCTACGAGGGAAATTTATAGCTCTAAGTGCCTATATTAAGAAACTAGAGAGTTCACAACTAAACAATTTAATGCTTCACCTTAAGGCCTTGGAAAGAGAAGAACAAGGCAAACCAAAAATCAGTAGACGGGAAGAAATAATAAAGGTTAGGGCAGAAATTAATGAAATGGAAACCAAAAAAACAATCAAAAAAATCAATGAAACAAAGAGTTGGTTCTTTGAAAGGATTAACAAGATTGACAAACCCTTAGCAAATCTGACCAAAAGAAAGAGAGAAGAGACAAAAATTGATAAAATTAGAGATGAAAAAGGCAACATCACAACAGATACCAAAGAAATTCAGAAAATCATACGGACATACTTTAAGAATATATATGCCTCTAAGTTTGAAAACCTGAAAGAAATGGATGATTTTCTTGATTTATATGACCTACCAAAATTAAATCAAGATGAGATAAACCATTTAAATAGACCTATAACAACCACAGAGATCCAAGCAGTCATAAAAGTCTCCCAATTAAAAAAGCCCAGGCCCAGATGGATTCACTACTGAATTTTACCAGACATTCCTGGAAGATCTAACACCAATGCTTCTCAAACTTTTCCATAAAATAGAAGAGGAAGGAATTCTACCGAAATCCTTCTATGAAGCCAGCATCACCCTGATACCCAAACCGGACAAACACAGATCAAAAAAAAAAGAAAATTATACACCAATCTCCCTCATGAACATAGATGCAAAAATTCTCAACAAAATACTGGCAAACAGAATACAAGAATATATCAGAAAGATTATTCACCCTGACCAAGTAGGCTTTATCCCAGAGATGCAGGGATGGTTCAACATATGCAAATCCATAAATGTAATACACCATATAAATGGTCTGAAGGACAAAAATCACATGGTCATCTCAATAGATGCAGAAAAGGCATTTGACAAAAACCAACACCCCTTCATGGTGAAAGTACTACAGAAACTTGGAATAGAAGGTACATATCTCAACATAATAAAAGCTATTTATGACAAACCTACAGCCAACATAATACTTAATGGGGAAAAACTTGAAGCTTTTCCTCTAAATTCAGGAACAAGACAAGGGTGTCCACTTTCTCCACTATTATTTAATATAGTATTGGAAGTCTTAGCCATAGCAATAAGGCAAGAGGCACTCATAAAGGGGATACAAATCGGAAAGGAAGAGGTCAAATTATCATTATTTGCAGATGATATGATTCTATACATAACAGATCCTAAGGACTCTACCAGCAAATTATTAGAGCTGATAAACACTTTTAGCAATGTAGCAGGATACAAAATAAACACACAGAAATCAGTAGCTTTTCTATACACTAACAACAAACATGCAGAGGATGAAATCAGGAATCTCTCCCATTCACAATTGCCTCAAAAAAATAAAATACCTTGGAATAAACTTAACCAAGGAAGTGAAGGATCTCTACAATGAGAACTATAAAAACTCTCGAGCGACAAATTGCAGAAGACACAAGGAAATGGAAAGACATTCCATGCTCCTGGATTGGAAGAATCAATATAGTGAAAATGTCAATCTTACCAAAAGCAATCTACACATTTAATGCAATCCCCATTAAAATCCCAATAGCATTCTTCACAGAAATAGAAAAACAATACTAAAATTCATCTGGAAACACAAAAACCTCGAATAGCCAAAACAATTTTGCATAACAAAAATCAGGCAGGTGGTATAACCATACCCGATTTTAAGTTATACTACAAAGCCATAGTAACAAAAACAGCATGGTACTGGCACAAGGACAGACAGGTAGATCAATGGAACAGAATAGAAGACCCAAATATTAATCCAGACAGCTACAGCTACCTTATTTTTGACAAAAACGCCAAAAATACTCATTGGAGAAAAGATAGCCTCTTTAACAAGTGGTGCTGGGAAAATTGGACATCTGTTTGTAAAAGGATAAACATAGATCCTTGTCTCTCTCCTTGCACAAGAATCAAGTCCAAATGGATCAGGGACCTTAATATCAGACCTGAAACTCTGAAAATGCTAGAGGAAAAAGTAGGGGAAACTCTTCAACATATTGGAATAGGCAAGGACTTTCTGAATATAACTCCAATTGCTCAGAGAATAAAAGCACTAATCAACCACTGGGACCTTATAAAATTACAAAGCTTTTGTACAGCAAAGGACACTGTGAATAGAGCAAAAAGACACAACCTACAGAATGGGAGAAAATCTTTGCCAGTTATTCATCTGACAGAGGATTAATATCCAGAATATACAAAGAACTCAAAAAACAGAATAACAAGAATTCAAACAACCCAGTTAAAAAATGGGCTACGGAACTAAATAGAGAATTCACGGAAGATGAAATACAGATGGCATATAAACATCTAAAAAAATGTTCTACATCCTTAGCCATCAGGGAAATGCAAATTAAAACCACTTTGAGATTCCATATCACTCCTGTCAGAATGGCTGCCATCAAGAAAACAAATGACAATAAGTGTTGGCGTGGATGCGGAAAAACAGGAACACTTCTACACTGTTGGTGGGAATGTAAGCTGGTCCAGCCACTGTGGAAATCAGTGTGGAGGTTCTTGAGACAGCTAGAAATAGATTTACCATATGATCCAGCTATAGCACTCCTAGGCATATATCCAGAGGACTCTTCTCACTTCCTTAGAGATACTTGCAAAACCATGTTTATTGCTGCTCTATTCACAATAGCTAAGAAATGGAAGCAGCCTAGATGTCCGTCCACAGATGAGTGGATAATAAAGTTGTGGTACATTTACACAATGGAGTTCTATTCAGCAGTAAAGAAAAAATGAAATTATGAAATTTGCAGGGAAATGGATGGATCTGGAAAGGATTATACTTAGTGAGGCAACCCAGGCTCAGAAAGCCAAACGTCACATGTTCTCTCTCATATGTGGATCCTAGCTACCAATGTATAGACTTGTGTATGAACTGGAACCAAAAATAGGTACCAGAAACCAGTAAGCGGGTAAAAGGCTATAAGGGAGGGAAGAAAGGGAAGGACTTAAGTGTATAGTAATACACATATGTAAGTAGAAGAACTGAGTACAGGGAGGAATGGCCTAAGCGAGGCCATGGGAAGAGAATGCATACAAAAAGGGCAGGGGAGGGACAATCTAAACTCAAGATATTATCAATAAGACATATGTAAAACTACTTTTTGATTAAGGTCACGTCTAGAAGATGTAGACTGTTACTAGAAAATTTTCAGTACCTGGGATGGAACTCCATCCAGTGAGATGTTGGTCAAGGAGGTCCCGGTAGCCTCCAAAACATTAAGGCTTTTGCCAAAGCCCTTGGTTTCCCTAGAGAAATAGATAGTAAGACCCTATTGCTGAAGACATCTCATGCCTGAGAGGCAAGGACACTGAGAAAGCAAGCTGGTGCTGAGCAGAAAACCTTCTCCCTGTAGACCAGCCAACTGAAAGCTGGAAAAAGCTGCACTGCACGCAGCGTATGGGAGACAGAAGCCATCAACAGTGAAAATAGTGGATGCTGAATATTCAAGCTTGGCCAGACAGGCCCAATGACTGAACGGGTGCAATAGTGGCGTGTCTACTCTTGGGGTTACCAAACTGCTCCATAATTGGACTGAAGGCCCTCTCTACGGGCGGGAATACATACCCGTACTGAAAACCCTAAGTAAAAGTCTATGGTAGGTGAGGTCATGAGCCTTGGGGGTATAAGCCTGCTCATGGCTGACTAAATGTATATATTATTCCCACCAAGCTGCCCTGGGGACACTACACTAAATGTTCATGTCCACATATTAATGCTATTCTCACTTCTGGCTAGAGAAGCTTCTCTTTTCAGATGGTGATGACCACTGGGATGACACAAAAGGCAACATAGTGCTGAGAAGAAGGGATGGAGGAGTGCCTAGCACTGAAACACCTCTGTCACATCCTCCAGTGGCTCAGGGACCATTTCGGAAGAGGGGGCGGATAGAATGGAAGAGCCAAAGGAAGGATTTGACCTCTTACTATGCAGCTGCCCAGACAGAAATTGGCCTCGATATCCATGATCTTGCAGAGCCTAGCAATACCTTTGCAAGACCCTCAAAATAGAAGAGAAAGATGATGTCATCAAATTAGGAGAGAGACTAATGGAGAAAGGGAGGGGATATGATGGAGACTGGAGTTCTAAAGTGGAATGGGGAGGGGGGAAATATCAGGTGGGGTTTTTTGTAAGATTAAAAATCAATAAAAATAAAAATTAAAAAAAAAAAAAAAAAAAAAAAAAAAAAAAAAAACACATAGACTTGCAAAAAAGCAGGATCCTACCATCTGTTGCCTTCAGGAAACTCACATCCGAATAAAAGATAGAAACATTCTTAGGGTGAAAGGCTGGAAAAAGATATATCAAGCAAATGGACCCAGAAAACAAGCAGGGGTTGCCATTCTAATTTCTGACAGGATAGACTTCAAACCAACATTAGTGAGGAGAGATAAAGCAGGTCACTTTATACTGATTAAAGGAACACTCCAACAGGAGGATATCACAATCCTAAACATTTATGCTCCCAACACGGGGCCCCCAATTACATCAAACAAACACTATCGGACTTAAGGTCAGAAATAACACCTAACACAATAGTAGTGGGTGACTTCAATACCCCGCTCTCATCACTTGACAGGTCTACCCAACAAAAAATAAACAGAGAAACAACTGCATTAAATGATATCATGGAACAAATGGACCTAACAGATATATACAGAATATTCCATCCAAATACTGCAGAATATACATTCTTCTCAGCAGCACATGGGTCATTCTCTAAAATAGACCATATGATAGGACACAAATCAAATCTCAACAAATACAGGAAAATTGAAATAATCCCTTGTATGCTATCTGACCACAATGGGATTAAACTGCAAATCAACAACAAGAAAAACTACAGAGCATACAGAAATTCATGGAGACTAAACAGTACATTATTGAATGACGCATGGGTCATTGAAGAAATTAAGAAGGAAATCAAGAAATTCATAGAATCAAATGATGATGAGAATACAACATACCAAAACCTGTGGGACACAATGAAGGCAGTCCTACGAGGGAAATTTATAGCTCTAAGTGCCTATATTAAGAAACTAGAGAGTTCACAACTAAACAATTTAATGCTTCACCTTAAGGCCTTGGAAAGAGAAGAACAAGGCAAACCAAAAATCAGTAGACGGAAGAAATAATAAAGGTTAGGGCAGAAATTAATGAAATGGAAACCAAAAAAAAATCAAAAAAATCAATGAAACAAAGAGTTGGTTCTTTGAAAGGATTAACAAGATTGACAAACCCTTAGCAAATCTGACCAAAAGAAAGAGAGAAGAGACAAAAATTGATAAAATTAGAGATGAAAAAGGCAACATCACAACAGATACCAAAGAAATTCAGAAAATCATATGGACATACTTTAAGAATATATATGCCTCTAAGTTTGAAAACCTGAAAGAAATGGATGATTTCCTTGATTTATATGACCTACCAAAATTAAATCAAGATGAGATAAACCATTTAAATAGACCTATAACAACCACAGAGATCCAAGCAGTCATAAAAAGTCTCCCAATTAAAAAAGCCCAGGCCCAGATGGATTCACTACTGAATTTTACCAGACATTCCTGGAAGATCTAACACCAATGCTTCTCAAACTTTTCCATAAAATAGAAGAGGAAGGAATTCTACCAAAATCCTTCTATGAAGCCAGCATCACCCTGATACCCAAACCGGACAAAGACAGATCAAAAAAGAAAACTATAGACCAATCTCCCTCATGAACATAGATGCAAAAATTCTCAACAAAATACTGGCAAACAGAATACAAGAATATATCAGAAAGATTATTCACCCTGACCAAGTAGGCTTTATCCCAGAGATGCAGGGATGGTTCAACATACGCAAATCCATAAATGTAATACACCATATAAATGGTCTGAAGGACAAAAATCACATGGTCATCTCAATAGATGCAGAAAAGGCATTTGAAAAAAACCAACACCCCTTCATGGTGAAAGTATTACAGAAACTTGGAATAGAAGGTACATATCTCAACATAATAAAAGCTATTTATGACAAACCTACAGCCAACATAATACTTAATGGGGAAAAACTTGAAGCTTTTCCTCTAAATTCAGGAACAAGACAAGGGTGTCCACTTTCTCCACTATTATTTAATATAGTATTGGAAGTCTTAGCCATAGCAATAAGGCAAGAGGCACTCATAAAGGGGATACAAATTGAAAGGAAGAGGTCAAATTATCATTATTTGCAGATGATATGATTCTATACATAACAGATCCTAAAGACTCTACCAGCAAATTATTAGAGCTGATAAACACTTTTAGCAATGTAGCAGGATACAAAATAAACACACAGAAATCAGTAGCTTTTCTATACACTAACAACAAACATGCAGAGGATGAAATCAGGGAATCTCTCCCATTCACAATTGCCTCAAAAAAATAAAATACCTTGGAATAAACTTAACCAAGGAAGTGAAGGATCTCTACAATGAGAACTATAAAAACTCGAGCGACAAATTGCAGAAGACACAAGGAAATGGAAAGACATTCCATGCTCCTGGATTGGAAGAATCAATATAGTGAAAATGTCAATCTTACCAAAAGCAATCTACACATTTAATGCGATCCCCATTAAAATCCCAATAGCATTCTTCACAGAAATAGAAAAACAATACTAAAATTCATCTGGAAACACAAAAAACCTCGAATAGCCAAAACAATTTTGCATAACAAAAATCAGGCAGGTGGTATAACCATACCCGATTTTAAGTTATACTACAAAGCCATAGTAACAAAAACAGCATGGTACTGGCACAAGGACAGACAGGTAGATCAATGGAACAGAATAGAAGACCCAAATATTAATCCAGATAGCTACAGCTACCTGATTTTTGACAAAAACGCCAAAAAATACTCATTGGAGAAAAGATAGTCTCTTTAACAAGTGGTGCTGGGAAAATTGGACATCTGTTTGTAAAAGGATAAACATAGATCCTTGTCTCTCTCCTTGCACAAGAATCAAGTCCAAATGGATCAGGGACCTTAATATCAGACCTGAAACTCTGAAAATGCTAGAGGAAAAAGTAGGGGAAACTCTTCAACATATTGGAATAGGCAAGGACTTTCTGAATATAACTCCAATTGCTCAGAGAATAAAAAAGCACTAATCAACCACTGGGACCTTATAAAATTACAAAGCTTTTGTACAGCAAAGGACACTGTGAATAGAGCAAAAGACAACCTACAGAATGGGAGAAAATCTTTGCCAGTTATTCAACTGACAGAGGATTAATATCCAGAATATACAAAGAACTCAAAAACAGAATAACAAGAATTCAAACAACCCAGTTAAAAAATGGGCTACGGAACTAAATAGAGAATTCACGGAAGATGAAATACAGATGGCATATAAACATCTAAAAAATGTTCTACATCCTTAGCCATCAGGGAAATGCAAATTAAAACCACTTTGAGATTCCATATCACTCCTGTCAGAATGGCTGCCATCAAGAAAACAAATGACAATAAGTGTTGGCGTGGATGCGGAAAAACAGGAACACTTCTACACTGTTGGTGGGAATGTAAGCTGGTCCAGCCACTGTGGAAATCAGTGTGGAGGTTCTTGAGACAGCTAGAAATAGATTTACCATATGATCCAGCTATAGCACTCCTAGGCATATATCCAGAGGACTCTTCTCACTTCCCTAGAGATACTTGCAAAACCATGTTTATTGCTGCTCTATTCACAATAGCTAAGAAATGGAAGCAGCCTAGATGTCCGTCCACAGATGAGTGGATAATAAAGTTGTGGTACATTTACACAATGGAGTTCTATTCAGCAGTAAAGAAAAATGAAATTATGAAATTTGCAGGGAAATGGATGGATCTGGAAAGGATTATACTTAGTGAGGTAACCCAGGCTCAGAAAGCCAAACGTCACATGTTCTCTCTCATATGTGGATCCTAGCTACCAATGTATAGACTTGTGTATGAACTGGAACCAAAAATAGGTACCAGAAACCAGTAAGCGGGTAAAAGGCTATAAGGGAGGGAAGAAAGGGAAGGACTTAAGTGTATGGTAATACACATATGTAAGTAGAAGAACTGAGTACAGGGAGGGGAATGGCCTAAGCGAGGCCATGGGAAGAGAATGCATACAAAAAGGGCAGGGGGAGGGACAATCTAAACTCAAGATATTATCAATAAGACATATGTAAAACTACTTTTTGATTAAGGTCACGTCTAGAAGATGTAGACTGTTACTAGAAAATTTTCAGTACCTGGGATGGAACTCCTTCCAGTGAGATGTTGGCCAAGGAGGTCCCGGTAGCCTCCAAAACATTAAGGCTTTTGCCAAAGCCCTTGGTTTCCCTAGAGAAATAGATAGTAAGACCCTATTGCTGAAGACATCTCATGCCTGAGAGGCAAGGACACTGAGAAAGCAAGCTGGTGCTGAGCAGAAAACCTTCTCCCTGTAGACCAGCCAACTGAAAGCTGGAAAAAGCTGCACTGCACGCAGCGTATGGGGAGACAGAAGCCATCAACAGTGAAAATAGTGGATGCTGAATATTCAAGCTTGGCCAGACAGGCCCAATGACTGAACGGGTGCAATAGTGGCATGTCTACTCTTGGGGTAACCAACTGCTCCATAATTGGACTGAAGGCCCTCTCTACGGGAGGGAATACATACCCGGTACTGAAAAACCTAAGTAAAAGTCTATGGTAGGTGAGGTCATGAGCCTTGGGGGTATAAGCCTGCTCATGTCTGACTAAATGTATATATTATTCCCACCAAGCTGCCCTGGGGACACTACACTAAATGTTCATGTCCACATATTAACGCTATTCTCACTTCTGGCTAGAGAAGCTTCTCTTTTCAGATGGTGATGACCACTGGGATGACACAAAAGGCAACATAGTGCTGAGAAGAAGGGATGGAGGAGTGCCCAGCACTGAAACACCTCTGTCACATCCTCCAGTGGCTCAGGGACCATTGCGGAAGAGGGGGCGGATAGAATGGAAGAGCCAAAGGAAGGATATGACCTCTTACTATGCAGCTGCCCAGACAGAAATTGGCCTCGATATCCATGATCTTGCAGTGCCTAGCAATACCTTTGCAAGACCCTCAAAATAGAAGAGAAAGATGATGTCATCAAATTAGGAGAGAGACTAATGGAGAAAGGGAGGGGATATGATGGAGACTGGAGTTCTAAAGTGGAATGGGGGAGGGGAGGGAAATATCAGGTGGGGTTTTTTTTGGTATGTAAGATTAAAAATCAATAAAAATTAAAAAAAAAATGGGCTATGGAACTAAGTAGAGAGTTCTCAGAAGAAGAGATACAGATGGCATATAAACATCTAAAAAAATGTTCTACATCCCTATTCATCAGGAAAATGCAGATTACAGCTATATTGGGATTCCATCCCACTCCTGTCAGATTGGCTACCATTATGAAAACACATGACTATAAATGCTGGCCAGGATGTGGAAAAAGAGGACCCCTTCTACACTGTTGGTGGGAATGCAATCTGGTCCAGCCATTGTGGAAATCAGTGTAGAGGTTCCTGAGACAGCTAAATATAGGTCTACCATATTACCCAGTTATACTACTCCTAGGCATATATCCAAAGACTCATCTCACTGCCTTAGAGATACTTGCTCAACCATGTTTATTGCTGCTCTATTCACAATAGCTAGGAAATGGAAGTCATATGGAAACCTACTTTTCTGAACAATGGAACACTCAGAAGCCGTATATTGTTACTAGAAAATTTTCTGTTCTAGGATGTGATACCTTTCAGTGAGTTGTTGGCGGGGTAGGTCATAGATACCCCCAAAGCATTATACGTCATTGCCGAGGCCCTTGGTTTCCCACCAGGAATAGATGGTACCACCCTATTGCTGAAGACTCCACATACTTGGGCTGCAAGATCACTGAGAAATCCTGCTGGGGCTGAGCTGAAAGCCTCCTTCATGTGGGCCAGCTGACAGAAAGTTGGAAAAAGCTAGGCTGCATGCAGTTCAATGGGACAGATAGAAAACACCAGTGAAGATACACAACAGTGAACACTGCAAGCTTTAAATTTGGCCAGCCAGGTCAAATGAGCCAACAGTTGCAATAGTGGCATGTCTGTTATGGGGAAAACCAACTGCTCTCTAATTGGACTGGAAGCCCGCTCCATGGTAGGGAATAAATCCCTGATACTGAAAACCTATGACAGGGGTAGTCATGAGCCCTAAGGGTGTAATGTCTGCTGGTGTCTCGTTAAATGTATATACTATGCTCACCAAACTGCCCAGTAAATATTTCTCTTAATGTCCACACCCATATATTCATGCTACTCTCACTTTTGGTTACAGAAGCTTTTCTTTTCAGTTGGTGGCAATCTTGGGATGACTCAGAAGGCACCATGGTGCTGAGAAGAAGGGATAGAGGAGTGCTGAGCACTGAAACATCTCAAACACACTTTCCAAGGCTCAGGGTCCATTGCAGAAGAGGGGGCAGAAAAAATGTAAGAGCCAAAGGAAGAGTAGGACTCTTTATAATGTCCTCCAGACACAAAATGGACTGGATATCCATGACCTCACAGTGCCTGACACTACCTACACAAGACCATAATTATAGGAGGAAAAGATCATGACATCAAACTGAAAAGAGAGAGTGATTGAGAAGGGGAGGGGATATGATGGAGAGTACAGTTTCAAAGGGGAAAGTTGCGAGAGTGAGGGAAGTACCATGGGATATTGTATACAATTAAAGAAGTTGTTAATAAAAATAAATAAAATAAAAAGTAAAGAAAAAGGAGCTAGTTAAGAAGAATCTTTCATTTTAGGGTTAGTTTTCCACTTATCATACCATACAAACTGTACTTCAATTACCAGGGTGAAAGCATGTTTCTTAGGCATTCTAGGTAGTCGTGCTCATTTCAGTAAACAGCAAATATGTTCCAGTTGTCCAGGTTTCTTTGCCCTTTTACAAGTCTGAAAGTTCATCTCTCTCTTTCTCTTTCTTTTCTTTTCTTTTCTTTTCTTTTCTTTTCTTTTCTTTTCTTTTCTTTCTTTCTTTCTTTCTTTCTTTCCTTCTTTCTTTCTTCCTTTCTTCCTTTCTTCTTTCTTGTTTTGGTTTTTGGAGATAGGGATTCACTCTATCTCAGGCTGAACTGGAATTCACTATGTGGTCTTAGGGTGGCCTCAAACTCTTGGCGATCCTCCTACCTCTGCCACCCGAGTGCTGGGATTAAAGGTATGTGCCACCCTGCCTGCATTCTTTATAATACTAGTTAATTTTCTGGTTAGTATCATTTCATGTCAGTGCACCAAGTTAGTTAATAAAGTGATGGAAGATGAGCAAATTGTATTATATAATGAACTTGAGTTGGTTTTTCATTAACAGTTTAATTTCACACACTGGAATTTAAATCAGTGTATCCATGTGTTTGTCTGTGTGAGGTTGGCATACCATATTTATAAAACCCATTTTCTTTTTTTTTTTTTTTTTTTTGTCAAGATTTTATTTTTACTTATTTATTTGAAACAGAGAGAGGAAGAAAGAGAGTGAAATGTGCATACCAGGGCCACCAGGCACTGCAAACAAACTCCATAGGCATGCACCACCATGTGAATCCAGCTTACATGGGACCTGGAAGAGTGAACTGGGGTCTTTAGGCTTCGCAGGCATGCTCCTTAACTGCTAAGCCATCTCTCCTGGCATAGAACACCCATTTTCTATTTTTTTTTGTGGTTTTTCTATGTAGGGTCTCACTCTAGCTAAGCGTGACCTGGAATTCACTATGTAATCTCAGGGCAGCCTTGAACTCTTGGTGATCCTCCTACCTCTGCTTCCCAAGTGCTGGGATTAAAGGCAGGTGCCACCATGCACGACTTTCCATTTTCTATTTTGATATAGAATGAGAAGCTACTTTGAAAGAATCTCTCATTTATGGGTTACTTCTCCATGTACATTTACTGAGAAAATACCCAACATAACTCAGTATGAAACAAAGGGTATAAGTATGAGCTGGAAAAGCTCAATTCACAGAAAATGTATTCCAAATGGCTTTGTTTTCTTCAATATTATAACTTTTGCTATCAAACATATAATGTCATTCTTTAGTTAATCCTACCAGTAGGAGTTCATTTGTAAGTTAGTTACATTTCTCTTTGATTGGCCAAGGTGTGTAACATGATGTATTGCATGAAATCCTTAAGTAGAGTGGTTGTGATAGCTTACATTATGAATTCACATTCACAGAAACAGGTGAACTATTGTGTTTTCTGTGAGAGTATGAATTACCATCTCTAGCACTGTTTCTTCAGCTGAACTGATCCAATATGTTGCATAAGAAGTACTTTCTTTCAAAGGGATAACCCATCCTGTAACAATCCTAAAAGTCATTCCTCCTTCTTTCTAACACTTGAGTTGTTTGGTGAGCTCGTCCCATTGTCTGTTTTAGTTCATTTGGTTAACTAACATTACAGAACATGCTTTTGTATTACACAAAGGCTGTAGAGTCAGTCGATGTGTTGTGAAAGCTTTTTTACACAATGAGATTCAGAGAAGCAATGCCACTACTTTGTTTTTGGCCTGACTTTTGAATCACCCTCTGTTGAAGACTCACTCTTTGTCCATATATGGTAAAATGCTAATTCGCAAGTAACTTCTTTTCAGAGTTAGTTCTCCAATTAGAGAAACATATAAATTGACCTTAATGTTACAGTATATTTCAACTAATCTAAGCCATGTTTGTTGGAAATGCTCATGTTACAGACATTAGCATAGATGTCCAAATGTATTGTTCTCTTTGAATATTGTGAACTGTACTGAAAAGGTCCAAATTCTTGTTCTTTTCTAAATGTAGGAGTCAGCTGGTAACTGAGTTTATCTCTGGTTCAATTCACTAAATTATATAAAGTTCTAGTTGTGGGAAAGGGTTTGGCCTACACTAATAAATGTGGTCCAATACTTGTGCAAACTTTCAGAGAAAGAATTTAACTATATTGTGTTTTGAATGAGTTCAAATTAACACCACTACAGGACATATTCAATGTTAGTTTTGAAAAAGGAGCTAGCTAAGAAGAAGCTTTCATTTTAGGGTTAGTTTTCCACTTAGAGTACCATACAAATTGCACTTCAATTCCCAGAGTGAAAGTGTGTTTCTAAGGCATGGTAGTTCGTAATGCTCATTTCAGCTAACATAGCAAATGGGTTCAAACTGTCCATGATTCATTAAAAAGTCTGAAAGTACTTCCCTCCTTCTTTCTAATACTAGTTAGTTTGCAAGTTAGTTTCATTTCATGTCAGTTCACCAAGTTAGGTAATAAAGTGATGCAAGATCAGCAGATTGCATTACATAATGATCTAGAGTAGGTTTCTCATTAATAGCTTAATTTCATGCACTGATTTTGAAACTGGTATACCCATGTGTTTCTCTGTGTGAGGTAGGCATAGAAGACCAATTTTCTGTTTTGGTATAAAATGAGGAGCTACTTCAGAAGAATCTTTCATTTTGAGCTTACTTCTCAGTATATATTTACTGAGAAAATACCCATCATAATTCAGTGTGAAACAAAGGGTATAAGCTGTATGAGCTGGAAAAGCTGAATTACTGAAGTGATAAAATGTATCCAAATGGCCTAGATTTCATCAAGGTTATGACCTTTCCTGTCAAACACATAAAGTCATCATTAGTTAATTCTAGCAGTAGTAGTTCATATGTAAGTTAGTTGCATTTCTCTTTGAAACTTATGAACTCACATTCACCAAAACAGGTGAACTATTGTGTTTTCTGTAGGGGTATGGATTACCATCCCTAGCTGTATTACTTCAACTGAGGTGACCCAATATGTTGCATATTAAGTACTTTCTTTTGAAAGGATGCCCTCTCCTGTAACAAGGCTAAAAGTCATGAGTTGGTTGGTAAGCTAATACTATTGTCTGTTTTAGTTCTGTAAACTAAATAACATAATGATTACAGCAAATGCTTTTTTTTTTTTTTTTTTTTTTTTTTTTTTTTTTTTTTTCGAAGTAGGGTCTCACTCTAGCTCAGGCCTACCTGGAATTCACTATGTAGTCTCAGGGTGGCCTCAAACTCATGGCGATCCTCCTACCTCTGCCTCCCGAGTGCTGTGATTAAAGGCGTGTACCACCACGCCCGGCAGAAAGTGCTTTTGTATTACACAAACAATGTAGAGTTGGTCACTGTGTTGTCAAAGCTTTCTTTACATACTGAGATTCAGAGATGCCATGCCACACTACTTTTTTTTTTTGACCAGCTTTTGAATTACAGTCTGTGGAAGACTCACTCTTTGTCCATATACTGTAAAATGCTTCTTCACAATAAGTTTCATTTCAGTGTTAGTTCTTCAATTAGAGAAACAAACAAATTGCCCTTAATTTTACAATGTTTTACAACTAATCTAAGCCATGATTTTTGGAAATGCTGATGTCACAGACATCAGCATAGGTGTGCAAATGTACTGTTCTGTCTCAAAGTACTATACTGAAAACATCCCAATTCTTTAGCTCTTTTCTAAATGTAGGAGTCAGCTGGTGACTGTTTCATCTCTGGTTGAATTTGCTGTGTTATGTGAAGTTCTAGTTGCAAAAAAAGGTATGCCTTACTAATAAATACTGTCCAATACTTGTGCACACTTTCTTTATGAAAAGACATTCAGAGAAAGAAGTTAAGTATATTGTGTTTTGAATGAGTTCAAATTAACACTCTACAGGACATATTCACATCAGTTTGGAAAAAGGAGCTAGTTAAGAAGAATCTTTCATTTAAGGATTAATTTTCCACTTAGTGTGCCATGCAGCTTGTACTTCAATTCCCATGGTGAAAGCGAGTTTCTGAGGAGTGCTAGTTAGTAATGCTTATTTCAGTAAACTTAGCAAATGTGTTTCAAATGTCCAGGTCTCATTGTCCTTTCTGTTAACAAGTCTGAAAGTCCTTCTCTTGTTCTTTCTAATACTAATTAGTTTGAAAGTTAGTTTCATTTCATGTCAGTGCACCAAGTTAGGTAATAAAGTGATGGAAGATCAGCATATTGTATTACATAATAAGCATGAGATTGATGTTTGTTAACAGCTTACTTTCACTCACTAGGATTGAAACTGGTGCACCCACGTTTTTGCCCATGCAAGGTTGGTTTATCGTCTTTAGAAGACCCATTTTCTATTTTGATATAGAATGAGGAACTACTCTGGAAGAATCTTTTATTTCAGGGTTACTCCTTCATGTACATTTACTGAGAAAATACCCATCATAACTCAGTGTGGAAAAAAAAGGGTATAAGCTGTATGAGTTGGTAAAGTTCAATTCACTGAAGTGAGAAAGTGTATTCCAAATGGGCTAGTTTTCTTCAAACACATAAAGTCATTAATTAATTCTAGCAGTAGGAGTTCATGCGTAAGTTAGTTGCATTTCTCTTTGATTGGCCAACTTCTGTAACATGATGTATTGCATGAGATCCCTAAAAAGAGTGGTTTTGAAAACTTTCCTTACGAACTCACATTCCCAGAAACAGGTGAACTATTGTGTTTTCTGTGTGAGTATGGATTACCATCTCTAACCATGTTTCTTCAACTGATCTCAACAAATATTTTCCATAAGAACTACTTTTTTTCAAATGGATGACCTTTCCTGTAACAAGGTTAAAAGTCATGGCTTCTTTCTCACACTGTGCAGATGTTTTGTAAGTTCATCCCATTGTCTGTTTTAGTTCATTTAGCTAAGTAACATAATAATAACAGAATATATTTTTGTGTTACACAACAGATATAGAGTCAGTTGATATCTTGTGAAAGCATTTTTTGCACAATGAGATTCAGAGAAGGAATGGCACTACATTTTTTTTTTTTGCCTGACTTTTGAATTACTGTCTGTCAAAGACTCACTCTTTGTCCATATACTGTAAATTGCTTATTCACAAGTAAGTTTCATTTCAGTGTTAGTTCTCAATTAGAGAAACATACCAATGGCCCTTAATGTTATAGTGTTTTACAACTAATTTAAGCTATGTTTGTTGGGAATGCTCGTGTCACAGACATTAGCATAGGTGTCCAAATGTACTGTTTTCTCTCTCAAAGTTATGACCTATACTGAAAACATCCAAATTCTTTAGTTTTTTCTAAATGTAAGAGTCAGCTGGTATCTCAGTTTCATCTCTGGTTTATTCTGTAAGTTAAGTGAAGTTCTAGTTGCAGAAAAGGGTTTGGCTTACACTAATAAATTCGATTCAATACGTGTGCAACCTTTCCTTAGAAAAAGACATTAAGAGAAAGAAGTTAACTATATTGTGTTTCCAATGAGTTCAAATTCACACGCCTACAGGACATATTCAATATCAGTTTTGAAAAAGGAGCTAGTTAAGAAGAAGCTTTCATTTTAGGGCTAGTTTCCCATTTAGCATACCATACAAATTGCACTTCAATTTCCAGTGTGAAAGCATGTTTCTAAGGCAATGTAGTCAGTAATGCTCATTACAGTAAACCTTCAAAGGTGTTTCAAATGTCCAGGTTTTTTTTTTTTCCTTTAACAAGTCTGATAGTCCTTCTCTCATTCTTTCTAGTAGTAGTTAGTTAGCTGGTTAGTTTCATTTCATGTCAGTGCACCAAGTTAGGTAATAAAGTGATGGAAGATCAGTATATTGTATTACATAATGATCGCGAGTTGGTTTTTCATTAACAGCTTAATTTCATGCACCGGGATTGAAACTGGTATATCCACATGGTTGTCCGTGTGAGGTTGGCTTACCATCTTTGGAAGACCCATTTTCTATTTTGATATAGAATGAGAAGCTACTTCGGAAGAATCTTTCATTTCAGGGTTACTTCTCAGTGTACATTTACTGAGAAAATACCCATTATAACTTAATGTGAAACAAAGGGTACAAGCTGTATGAGCTGGAAAAGGTGAATTCACCGAAGTCAGAAAATGTATTCCAAATAGCCTAGTTTTCTTCAAGGTTATGACCTATCCTGTCAAAGACATAAAGTCATGCTTTAGTTAATTCTAACAGGAGGCATTCATTAGTAAGTTAGTTGCATTTCTCTTTTATTGGCCAATGTGTGTAACATGATATATTGCCCCAAATCCCTAATTAGAATGGCTTTGAAAGCTTTCCTTATGAACTCACAAACAGAAACAGATGAACTATTGTGTTTTCTGTGTGAGAAGGAATTGCCATCTATAGCTGTGTTTCTTCAACTGATCTAAGCCAACTTGTTCCATAAGAAGTGCTCTTTTTTGAGGGATGATGTTTCCTGTAACAAGGCTAAAAGTCATGCCACCTTCTTTCACACACTTGCAGTTGTATGGTAAATTCGGTCCATTGTCTGTTTTAGTCCGCTAATCCAAGTAATGTAACGATTACACAACATTCTTTTGTATTACACAGAGGATGTAATTACACAAGTCAGTGTGTTGTGACAGCTTTCTTTTACACACTGAGATTCATAGAAGCAACGACACTACTTTGTTTTTTGCCTGACTTTTTGACTGTCTTTTGAAGACTCACTCTTTGTCCATATACTGTAAAATGCTTCTTCACAAGTACACTTCATTTCAGTATTAGTTCTCCAGTTAGAGAAACATCTAAAATGCCCTTACTGTTATAGTGCATTACAACTAATCTAAGCCATGTTTGTTGGAAATGCTCATGTCACAGACATTACCATAGGTGTCCAAATGTACTATTCTCTCTGAAAGTTATGACCTGTACTGAAAATGTCCAAATTCTTTAGTTCTTTTCTAAATGTAGGAATCAGCTGGTGATTCAGTTTCATCTGTTGTTTAATTTGCTAAGTTATATAGAGTTCTAGTTGCAGAAAAAGGTCTGACCTTTCTTTTCAAAAAGACATTAAGAGATAATGGCCCTGAATACACATCTGCCCAATTCACATCCTTCATGGAATCTTGGGGAATAAAACACTACCTTGGGATCCCATACAACCCACAAGGACAAGCCACAGTGGAGAGAACTAACCAGACCCTAAAGGAACTAATTATAAAACAAAGCTCCACTATGTCACGCAAGGATCCCCACTTGGCCCCTTTGGAAGCTCTCTTCACCCTCAATTTTCTCACCTTTGACAAGGCAAGACTCTCCCTGGCCTATAAACATTGGAGATCCCAACCAACCACAACGCCCTTACCCTTAGTCCGCTGGAAGGATCCTCTTACTAATATCTGGAAAGGACCCCACCCTCTTTTAACACAGGGCCAAGGGTATGCTTGTGTCTTTCCAGAAACTTCACAGATACCTAGCTGGATCCTTGCCAGAAACATCCATCCAACCACTGACTCGGGGATCGACCTTGAGGAAGAGGATGATGCCAAACCCCTCAGTCCAGATATGGGACTCTAAACTTATTCCCCCTTTTCTCCTTTTATCTCCTTTTTTCCCTACTACCACTTCACAGAAACCATTTTGGACAATTCTTCTTAGGCCATACTTGTTTGGTGCGATGGGCCCATGCTTTTCCTAGGCTTCATTTTAGCCACTCTATTTTGCTGTATTCCCCCTTCAAGCAAGTACTTCTCCTTAGCTATACCTTTGCTTTTTTGCTTATTAATGCCTCTTATGGTAATGCTACCTTCCAACCAGCCATAAATTCCATTGCAACTCCTTTGATTGCATTGACATTGATCTACTACCATTAAGGACACTCAATGCTACTATTTATGGCACTAAGGGTGAACTCACGACAGTCACCCAACAACCTGTTTATGTAAATCCCCTCTATTGTTTTGTCTTGGTCCCAACACTCTATGCCTCAACCTTTTTACTTTCTTCTGGGGGCTTTCTCAACTGCTCCCTCCTTAGTTGTAGACTGAGCCCTTGCATGACTCTTTGCTGACCTCCATGTTATCATTAGGCATCAATTGGTTTTGCAGCTGTTTCGCCTGATGATAACTTTACATTTCTTTCTTCAACCCTTTCTCCCTTCTTATCCTGGTGGGAATCCTAGTTATTTTTGCCATCATGCTGATTCTTTTCAGATGTCTCAGAACTTTTGCTCTGTGCATCCCCGCCATCCAAACAAACCAGGTTCTACTACAGGGAGCCATTTATCAATTGGAAGAGGCAACCCCTTGTGAACCACCATATAATATCTTATCCACCATTTCTCATTTGTAAATCTGTCCTACCCCAGTCTTTTTCAGGTTCTATAGTTGATTCTTGCTCACTGGGACCATTCACATGATACAGAGCCACCACTACTTGGCCCTCCCATACCTCCTAGGTGACAGCCACACCCTTTGGGTTTTCTCACCAGGATGGTGGGTAGTCAATGACAGGTAAGACCCCATGAGATGGGGCAACTTAAGACAGGCACTGTCACATGTGATGATCCCTTGGAGCCTGGGGTCAACAATGGCTTGGCAAAGAACCATGCCTCCCAGGTTCGCCAATAATAAAAACAAAAAGGAGGATATGTATGGCATAATGAAGGTCAGGCCCTAGCCAGACTGCATGCTAAAAGAAACCAGGAAGTGGCTTCTGTGAACATGGCGTCCTGCGCAGGCCTGGCATGACAACAGCTACAGTCCCATGCTCGCGAGCAACTTGCTGCAAGATGATCTGCCTGGAGACAGGCTGTCATTGGTCACAAGAAGGAGACCACTCCATACAATGATTGGCCAGCCAAACCCTTTAAACTCCCTATACTTCCTTGAATAAATGAGTTTGCAGCAGCTTGCCCTCTGCCTGCTTCCACCCAACTTCTGGAGTCTGTGTCATGACTCCATGCTTCTCACCCTTACTCAGTAGAGACCTTGCCGTCCCTCCTGGGCTGGCCCTAGGAGGGACCCCAACAATTCCTTAGTTGTTTTCTAAGTCTAGGAATAATCTGGTGACTCAATTTCAACTCTTGTTTAGTTCGCTATGTTATGTAACATTCCAGTTGCAGAAAAGGGTTTGGCATTTACACAAACAATGTCAGTCAACACTTGTGCAACTTTTCTTTACAAAAACATTCTGAGAAAGAAAGGCATTATTTTATGTTTCGAATGAGTTCAAATTAACACCTGTACAAGACATATTCAAGGTCAGTATGGAAGAATTTTAGTAGAAACTTTCATTTTAGGGTTAGTTTTTCACATAGTGTACCATACAAATTGCCCTTCATTTCTCTGTATGAAAATGTGTTTCTAAGATGTGCTGGTTAGCAATGCTCATTGAAGCAATCTTAGCAAATGCATTCCAAATGTCCAGGTTTCTTTGCCCTTTCCTTTAAGAAGTCTGAAAAACCTTCTTTAGTTCTTTCTTATACAACGAGTTAGTTTGCTGGTTAGTTTCATTTCATGTCAGTGCACCAAGTTAGGTAATAAAGTGATGGAAGGACAGCATTTGGTATTACATAAAGGACATGAGTTAGCTCTATGCTAAAAGCATAATTTTACCCACCTGGATTGAGAGAAAGAGGTGTACCAATGTGTTTGTCTATTTCAGGTTGGCTTATCATCTTTAGAAGACCCATGTTCTATTTCCATATAGAATGAGGAGCTAGTTTGGAAGTATATTTCATTTCAGGGTTGCTTCTCCAAGTACATTTCCTGAGAAAATACCCATCATAACTCACATTATGAAATAATGGTTATAAGCTATATGAGCTGGCAAAGCTCAATTAATTGAAGTGTGAAAAGGTACTCCAAATTTCCAAGTTTTCATCAAGGTTATGACCTTGTCTGTCAAACACATAAAAGTCATTCTTTACTTAATTGTCACACTACGAGTTCATTTCTCTTTCAGTTGACCAAGGTGTGAAACATGATGTTTTACACCAAATCCGTAAGTACAGTGGTTATGAAAACTTTACTTATAAACTCAGATTCTCTCAAAGTTATGACCTGTACTGAAAAAGTCCAAAACACATTCTTTAGTTCTTTTCTAAATGTAGGAGTCAGCTGGTTACTCAGTTTCATCTCTGATGTAGTTCGCTATGTTATGTAATATTTTAGTTGTAGAAGAGGGTTTGGCAGTACTCAAATTATGGCAGTTGATTACTTTTGCGACCTTTGTTTACAAAAAAGACATTTGGAGAAAAAAAGGAACTATTTTGTGTTTCAAATGAGTTCAAATTAACATCTCTACAAGATATATTCAAGGTCAGTATGGGAGAACAAGGTAGTTTAGAAGAAACTTTCATTTTATTGTTAGTTTCCACGTACTGTACCATACAAATTGCACTTCATTTTTCAGTATGGAAACATATTTCCTTATTGGTTAGTAATGCTCATTTAGGTAAACTTAGCAAACACACTTCAAATGTCCATATTTCTTTGTCCTTTCCTTTAAAAAGTATGAAAGGCCTTCTTTTTAATTTTTTATTACCAACTTCTATATTTACAGATAATAAAAATGATATTTCCCTCCCCTCCCCCTTTCCCCTTCAGAACGCCACTCTCCATCATATCCCCTCCCTCTTTCCATTAGTCTCTCTTTTAAATTGATGTCATCATCTTTTTCTCCTATTATGAGGGTCTTGTGAAGGTATTGCGAGGCACTGGAGGTTGTGGATATAGAGGCCAATTTCTGTTTGGACAGTTGCATTGTAAGGAGTGATACCCTTCCTTTGGCTCTTACATTCTTTCCGCCACCTCTTCCACAATGGACCCTGAACCTTGCAGGGTGTGATAGAGATGTTTCAGTGCCTTCTTCTCAGCACTGTATATGGCCTTTTGGGTCATCCCAGTGGTCCTCGCCATCTGAAAGAGAAGTTTCTCTAACCAGAAGTGAGAGTAGCATTAGCATATGAATATGAACATTAAGTGTAGTGATTTCAGACAGTTTGGTGGGAATAATACATACATTTTGCCAGACAAGAGCAGACTTTATACCCCTAAGGCTCATGACATCTCCTGCCACAGTCTTTTGATTAGGTTTTTCAGTACCAGGCATGTATTCCCACCCATAGAGCAGGCCATCATTAGATTGCAGGTGGTTTCCCCCGGAGCAGACATGCCACTTTTGTACTCATTCAGTCATTTGGTCTGTCTGGCCAAACTTGAGGCTTCCAGTGTCCACTATTTTCACTGCTGATTACTTCTGTCTCCCATAGGGTTGCATGCAATGCAGCTTATTCCTGAATTCAGTTGGATGGTCTATAGGGAGAAGATTTGCAGCTCAGCACCAGCATGATTTCTTAGTGACCTTGCCACTCAGGCATGTTGAGTCTTCAGAAATAGGGTCGTACTATCTGTTTCTCAAGGGAAACCAAGGGCCTTGCCTTACCTGTAATGTTTTGGAGGCAACAGTCACTTCTTTTGGAAAAACTCACTGAAAAGTATCCCATCACTAGCACTGAAAATTTTCTACTAACAATCTATGGCTTCTGGATGTTCCATTATTCAAAAAGTAGGTTTTCATATGTCTTATTCAGAATAACTTGAATTTTGATTGACAATCCCCCACCCTTCTTTTACATAATCTCTTCCCCTAGCCTTGCTTAGGTCTTTCCACTCCCTGTAATCTGTTCTTCTACTTACATATACAATATCGTCCCTTTAAGTCCTTCCCTCTCCTCCTTCTCTCATAGCCTTTTTCTAGCTTACTGGCCTCTGCTACTGATTTTTGGTTCCAGCTCACAAAAGTCTATACATTTGTAGCTAAGATCCACTTATGAGAGAGAACATATGATGTTTGGCTTTCTGGGCCTGGGTTACCTCACTTAGTATAATCCTTTCCAGTTCCATCCATTTCCCTGCAAATTTCAATTTTCTTAACTGCTGAAAATAACTCCATTGTGTAAATCTACTACATCTTTATTATCCATTCATCTGTGGAGGGACATCTAGGCTGGTTCTATTTCCTAGCTATTGCAAATATAGCAGCAGTAAAAATGTTTGTGCAAGACTCTCTAAGGTAGTGAGAAGAGTGATTAGGATATATGCCTAGGAATGTTATAGCTGGATCATATGGTAAATCTATTTCTAGCTGTCTCAAGAAACTCCACAGTGATTTCCACAATGGCTGGGCCAGATTACATTCCCACCAACAGTGTAGAAGGGTTCCTCTTTTTCTGCATCCTCGCCAACATTTATTGTCATTTGTTTTCTTGATGGTAGCCATTCTGACAGGTGTGAGATGGAATCTCAACATAATTTTATTTTGTATTTCCCTGAGGCTAAGGATTTAGAACACTTTTGTAGATTTTTATATACCATCTGTATTTCTTCTGATGAGAAATCTATTTAGTTCCATAGACCATTTTTTAATTGGGTTGCTTTATTTCTTAATCTGTTTGTTGAGTTCTTTGTATATTCTGGATATTAATCCTGTGTCACCTGTGTAACGGGCAAAGATTTTCTCCCATTCTGTAGGTTGTCTCTTTGCTCTATTCACAGTGTCCTTTGCTGTGCAAAAGCTTTGTAATTTCATGAGATCCCAGCAGTTGATTAGTGGTTTTATTTCTTGAGCAATTGGGGTTATATTCAGAAAGTCATTGCCTATGCCAATATGTTGAAGGGTTTCCCCTACCTTTTTCTCTAGCAATTTCAGAGTTTCAGGTCTGATACTAAGGTCTCTGATCCACTTGGACTTGATTCTTGTGCATGGAGAAAGACAAGGATCTATTTTCATCCTTCTACATATAATTATCCAGTTTTCCCAGCACCTATTGTTGAAGAGACTGTCTTTTCTCCAATGAATATTTTTGGCACTTTTGTCAAAAATTGGATGGCTGAGGCTGCCTGAATTAACATCTGAATCCTTTATTCTGTTCCATTGATCTCCATGTCTGTCTTTGTGTCAGTACCATGCTGGTTTTTTTTTTTTTTTTTTTTTTTTTTTTTTTTTTACTATGGCTGTGTAATATAGCTTAAAATTGGGTATGGTGATACCACCAGCCTGATTTTTGTTGCTCAGAATTGTTTTGGCTATTCGAGGGTATTTTATGCTTTCAAATGAATTTTAGAATTGCTTTTTCTATTTCTGTGAAGAAAGCAATAGAAATTTTAATGGGGATCGCATTAAATGTGTAGATTGCTTTTGGTAAGATTGACATTTTCACAATATTGAGTCTTCCAATCCAAGAACATGGGATGTCTTTCCATTTCCTTGTGTCTTCTGCAATTTCTCGCTTGAGTGTTGTAAATTTCTCATTGTATAGATCTGTCACTTCCTTGGTTATGGTATTCCAATGTACTTTATTTATTTTTTAGAGGTTACACAGTTCATAATTTATTTTCCCATATTCTATGTTTACAACTGATGTCAACCTCAGAACCAAAGGGAATGGCATATCTAGGTTTACATGTGTCAGTGGGAAGCCTACTCTAGAATTTAGATCTCTTTCATAAATGATATAACTAGCAAGGTATTGTCATGTGTACCTAAAACAAACATGAATAAGACTTAGAACTATTTACATAATGCAAAAATATAGCCAGTCCGAGAAGCAAAATTGTAACAACTATGATTATTAGTCAGCTTCAGCTGCCCTAACAAACTATGTATTGGGTAAATCCAACAGTATCTTGTATCTTGTTTTTTTTTTTTTTTTTTTTTGCCTGTCTGGAGGCTATGAGTTCTATGATAAAGGTGCTGATTTGATTCCTGGTTCTCTTGTACTATGTATTTATTTATAGGAAGATAGAGAAGGAGCCAGATTCTATATAAGGACACTAACCTCATTGAATCAGGACTCTGCCTTTAACTTTTTAAAAAAAAAAAAATTTTTTTTTAGGCAAGCCTGATAATGTGGCTTTTTTTTTTTTTTTTTTTTTTTTTTTTGTTTTTGTTTTTCGAGGTAGGGTCTCACTCTGGCCCAGGCTGACCTGGAATTCACTCTGTATTCTCAGGGTGGCCTCGAACTCACAGCGTTCCTCCTACCTCTGCCTCCCGAGTGCTGGGATTAAAAGCGTGCACCACCACGCCCGGCTTAATCTGGCCTTTTTTATGAGGGAGAGAGAGAGAAAGAAAGAGAATTGGTGGGTCAGAGCCTCCAGGCACTGAAATGGAACTCCAAATGTGTGTGCCACCTGGTGTGCATGTGCATCTTTGTTTGCTTGCCTCACCTTGTGCTTTTGGCTTATGTGGTATGTGGAGAGTCAAACAGGAGTCCTTGGGCTTTGCAGGCAAGTGCCTGAACTGCTAAGCCATGTCTCCAACTCCTTTGTGAGCTCTTTTTACCTAACTTCCCATCTCGTAGGCTTTATAGACCTGATGCCCAAGCATAATTTCATGGAGGTTTGATTTTTAGCACATAACATTGGGAAGGACATAATTCAGTGTGTAGCAATGACCATCCTCAGACTAGCCTGCATCCATTCTTCAGGCCTTGGTCACTCTGATGATTCAGATGGGGACAAGAACTTATTATTATTGGTATTATTATTTTTTGGTTTATCACTCTAGCCCAGGCTAACCTGAAATTTACTACATAGTCTCAGGGTGGCCTTGAACTCATGGCAATCCTCCTACCTCTGCCTCCTGAGTGCTGGGATTAAAGGTGCACGCCACCATGCCCAAACACAAACTTATTCTTACTGCCAATAAGAAAAACACTACTTTTGAGAGGAATAGGAAGCAAAAAGACATATTGCATTTTTCTGTGGTGCATTTTTTCCTTCTCATATGCTTTTTAAATTTTATTTAATTTTTTTATTTTAATTTTACATTCATGTTGATGCCTCCAGTAGCCTGCTCCCTGTCCTCCCCCCTTCAAAGGGATTCTCCTCATTGAGGAATGTGGGTTGTGCATTATGGGGTAGCCAATAGTTATGGGGGATAGGCAAAGCCTCTGTACATAATGACCCAACTTGTGGCTCTAATACTCTTTCTGCCCCCTCTTCCACAAATTTCCCTGAGCCACATTGGGTTTATTTTAGTTCTACTTCAGTGATGAGATCTTGGGAGCCTCTGTGTCTCTGGATATCTGGCTTAGTAGAAGTTGGATGTTCTTTGTGTTTATCTCCTTAAGTCTTATTCTGGTGTCAGGTTCACTGAGAAAGCTGCACTCTTGCTCATTTCTCCCATTACTTTATGGTTTCAGTTGGGGCCCTGGTGAGGTGCGATAGGCTGATCCTCCCTTCAGGATTGGTGTCTATCTGAAAAACATAAGCAAATTCTCCAAGGGAGAGAGAGGTCAGCACCAGATAGATGGAATGACCATTGTTATTTTAAAGAGAATTTTATATGCATAGGCTCTTTTATAGGCCACAATTGGTGGTAGCTTGATATTGGAGAATGGGTTCATTTTTTGGACATGGTTTTGACTTGTTTCCTAGTTCCAGCTATGAATTAAGTTCCACTGAGTAGATATGTTAGCCAAATTAAGAGCAGTTGGTTACCCACCATGGCTGTGTGCCACTATTGCACTTGTTTGAGCATCACATCAGGTTGTTTACTGCTGGGTAGCTTAGATTGTGAGTTGTTTGGACAGATGTCAGTCATTTTTCCCCCAGTCTCTCGTGTAGCACCCTCTGGCACTAGACAAGCTAACTCTCTGGGGACTAACCCTCTTCCAGATTCTGACCAGGTCACTCCATGTTCCAGCCCAACAGCATATGGTGTTTTCAGCAGTAGGTTCTTACCATTAACCTTTGGTGGATCATCTGTCTTCTTTTGGGAAACCTTGTCGGTCTCTCTGATCAACAACTCATTGTGAAAGTTAACCGTACGATTTATTGTTTAGGTTTTGGAGTTCTTTGTAAATTCTAGAAATTAGGCCTCTGTCAGTTGTATAGTTGGCAAAAATTTTCTCCCATTCTGCAGGTAATCTGTTGGCTTTGGTTATTGTATATTTGTCTGTGAAAAAATTTTTTTCAGCTTCATGAGATGCCAATGGTTGAATGCTTGTTTAACTACCTGAGCTGCTGGGGTTTTGTTCAGGAAGTCTTTTCCCATTCCTGTATCATGGAAGGTTCCTCCTATTTTTTCTTTCAGTAGTATCAGAGTTTCCAGTTTTATATTGAGGTCTTTGATCCATTTGGACTTGATTTTTGTGCATGATGAGATGTGTGGATCGAGTTTCATTTTCCTACATATGGTTGTCCAGTTTGTCCAGCACCATTTGTTGGAAATGCTGTATTTTTCCAGTGTACATTGATAAGGCCTTTGTCAAATATCAAGTAACTGTAGTTACCTGGCCCAAAGTCTGAGTCCTCTATTCTGATCCATTGATCTGTATTCCTGTTTTTATGCCAGTATACCATGTTATTTTTATTACTATGGCTTTGTAGTGTAGCTTTAGATCAGGTATGGTGATGCCTCCAGAGGAGTTTCTTTTGCTGAGGATATGCTTGGATAGTCAAGGCCTTCTGCCATTGCATATGAATTTTGAGATCATTTTTTTTCTATCTCTGTGAAAAAAAAGTTGGTATATTTATTGGTATTGCATTAAATCTATATGATGCTTTTGGTAAGATTGCTATTTTCACAATGTTAATTCTGCCTATCCAGAAGCATGGAAGTTCTTTTCATTTTCACAGAACCTTAGAAATTTCTTTCTTGAGTGTTTTTATGTGCTCCTTGTATAGGTCTTTCACTTCTTTGGTTAATGTTATTCCAAGGTATTTTTTTGTTGTTGTTGTTGCTATTGAAAATGGGACAATGTTGCTTAGTTCTTTTTCTGTATCTTTGTCTTTTGCATACAGAAAGGCTACTGATTTTTGTGCATTGATCTTGTACCCTGATACTTTGCTGAAGGAGTTAATCACCTTTAAAAGTTTTGAGATAGAGGTTCTCGGGTCACTTATGTATAGAATCATGTTGTCTGCAAATATGGCTAACTTAAATTCTTCCTTTACAATTTGTATCCCTTTTATTTCTTTCTCCTGTCTTATTGCTTTTGTATTCCTCAAAGGATGTAGAGTCAGTTGATGTGTTGTGAAAGCTTTCTGTACACACTGAGATTCAGAGAAGAATGGCGGTATTTTGTTTTTTTGTCTGAGTTTTGAATTATCATCTGTCAAAGCCTCACTCTTAGACCATAAAATACTACTTCACAAGTAAATTTCATTTCAGGATTAGTTCTCCAATTATTGAAACATACAAATTACCCTTAATCTTATAGAATAGAACAAAGAATTCAAGCTATGTGTATTAGAAATACTCATTTCACTGGCATGAGCACAGGTGTCCCAATTGTACTAGTTTTTCTCAGTTATGACCTTTACTGAAAATGTCCCAAAGACATTGTTTACATCTTTCTAAATCTGGGAGTCAGCTGGTAACTCAGTTTCATTTCTGTTTTAGTTTGCTATGTTATGTAACATTCTAGTTGCAATAGAGGGTTTGGCAGTACAAAAATAATGTCAGTTGTTTACTTTGCAAACTTTCTTTACAAAAAGACATTCAGAGCAAGAAGGGAACTATTTTGCGTTTTGTATGGGTTTAAATTATTACCTCTGTAAAACAATTCAAGATCAGTATAGAAGAAGGATCTAGTTCAGAAGAAACTTTCATTTCAGGGTTAGTTGTCCATGTATTGTGCCATACAAATTGCCCTTCATTTCACAGTATGAAAACATGTTTGAAGGACATGCTGGCTAGTAATGCTCATTTAGTTGAACTGAAATAACACCTTCCAAATGTCCAGGTTTCTTTCATATTTATCACCTTTTCTGTAACATGTTTGAAAGTACTTCTTCATTTTTAAAAATATTTTATTTTATTTTATTTTATTTATTTGATAGAAACAGAGAGGGAGAGGCGGAGGAAGAGAAAGAGGGTGCACCAGGGCCTCCAGCCACTGCAAACAAACTCCAGATGTGTGTGCCCCTTTGTACATCTGCCTAACATGGGTCCTGGGGAATCAAACCTGAGTCCTTTGGCTTTGTAGGCAAATGCCTTAACTATTAAGCCATCCCTCAAGCCCCTCCTTCTTCATTTCTTTCTAACACTGAGTTAGTTTGCAGGTTAGTTACATTTCATGTCAGTGTACCAAATTAGATAATAAAATGATAGCAGGACAACATTTAGTATTACACAAAGATGGTGAGTTGATTTTTTTGTTAAAGGGTTAATTTTACATACTGGGATTCAGAGAAATAGGTGGGTTTATCCATGTGAGATTGACTTACCATCTTTATAACACCCATATTCTATTTTGATATAGAATGAGAAGCTAGTTCACAAGTACGTACTTCTGCAACTACATTTACTTAGAAATTGCCCATCATAATTCACAGTTTGAAACAAAGATTATAAGCCATGTGTGCTGGAAATGCTCAATTAACCAAAATGAGGACATGCATTCCAAATGTCCTAGTTTCCTTCAAGGTTATGACCTTTCCTGTCACAACCTGAAAAGTCATTCTTTTGTTCTTTCTTTCTTTCTTTCTTTTTTTTTTTTTTCTTTTTGGATTTTCAAGGTGGGGTCTCACTCTGGCCCAGGCTGACCTGGAATTAACTATGCAGTCTCAGGGTGGCCTCAAACTCACGGCAATCCTCCTACCTCTGCCTCCCGAATGCTTGGATTAAAGGCATGCAACACCAAGCCTGGCTTCTTTTGTTCTTTCTAACACTAGGAGTTTGTTTGTAAGTTAGTTGCATTTCTCTTTCAGTTGGCCAAGTTATGTAACATGATGACTACGAGCAGCATTTTGTATTACACAAAATCTGTAAGTCAAGTTTCAGTGAAAATTTTTTATGAACTCAGATTCACAGAAACATGTGGATTATTATGTTTTCTGCATGAGTATGAATTACCATGTCTAGCCCTGTTTGTTCAGCTTAACTGAGCCAATACATTCCATATGCACTAGTTTCTTTTGAAGTGATATCCTTCACATTAGCAAGTCTGAAAGACTTGGTGTACTTCTTTCTCACACTTGTAGTGAGCTTGTTTCATTGTCTGTTTTAATTCACTAAGCTATGTAACATAATTTTTGCAGAACAGGCTTTTGTATTACACAAATTATGTAGAGTTGGCTTATTTGTGTTGAAAGTTTTCTTTACACACTGAGATTCAGAGAAGGAATGACATTATTTTGTTTTCTGACTGAGATTTGCATTACCATTTGTCAAAGACACAGTACAAGTCCATATACCATAAAAATGCTACTTTACAAGTAAACTTCATTTCAGGGTTAGTTCTCCAATTAGAGAAACATACAAATTTCCCTTTATTATATAGTATGAAACAAAGAATGTAAGCTATGTTTGTTGGAAATGTTCATTTCACCAAACTGAGCATACATGTCCCAATTGTATTAGTTTCTCTCAAAGTTATGACCTGTACTGAAACAACATCCAGACTCCTGTGCCACCTTGGGCATCTGGTTTACATGGGTCCTGGGAAACTGAATCTGGGTCCTTTGGCTTTGTAGGTAAGTGCCTTAACCATTAAGGCATCTCTCTTGCACTAGGCCTTATTGTTTAAACAATCGTGAGTAAAATATAAAATTGCTTTATCTTACTCTTTAATATATATCAGATTAATGGCTATAAATTTCTCTTTTAATATTAATCAAAGAGCACCATTAAACAGTTGTTTTGTCTCTTTCAAAACAAATTTATCAAAGGTTGTGTTAAACACCTTGCTTTTTAGTCTGGCAATGAGTATAGAGGATTCTGACCTGGTTCCTATTTCCAGTTCCTTTCCACTGAGTGGATCTCTTAGCCAATCAAAAAGCCATTGGTTACCCAAAAAGTCTATGTGCCACTAATGCACTGGTGTGTACATCTTGTCAGGGTATTTGTTTCTGAGTAACTTAGAACCCTGGATGTTGGCCACTTTCCCCCAGTAGCTCATGTAGTGCTTTCCAGCACTAGCTGGACCTACTGGGGACTAGCTCTCTTCTGGATTCTAGACAGGACTCCCCATGTTCTGAGTCAGCAGCATACAATGTCTTCAGCAATAAGGTCTTAACTTTTACCTCACATGGGTAATCAAGTGCTTTGACAGAAACCTGTTTTGTTTTGGGAACTTCATAGGTCTCTCTGATCAACAGCTCATTGGGGGTAGAAACAGATTTCTGGTACTGGGAGTTACAGGCTTGAGCCAAAAAACTGTTTTAAGGGCCCTTCTTTTCAGGTGTTCTTCCTATGCTCCTGTTAAAGGTTAAATCTTTTAGTATATCTTTAAGGAGAAAGGTTTCTATGGTACCAGTTCATTTTGGGTTTAGTTTTATGTTTGTTTCCTCCATCCTCCTCTTCCCCTCCTCCCAAACCCTTCCATCCCTATTATATGAGCCTTGAGTTGCCTATCAGTTATGTCAGCAACTCAAGTTAATCCAGGTTAGGAACTGAAATGCAAAAGACCATGTGATGTTTGTCTTTCTGTGACTGTATGAATTCACTGAGTATGATGTATTCCAAGTCCATCCTTTTTTTTCCTGCAAATTTCATTGTATCATTATTTTTTCTGACTGCTGAGTAGAATTCTATTGTGTAAATGTTCCACAATTTCATTATCCATTTGTCCAATGATGGGCTCTTGGGTTGATTCCAGTTCTTAGCTATTATGAGTTGAGCAGCTATAAACATGGTTGAGCAAATATCTCTGTAGTGAAGCTTGGAGCACTTAGGGTAAATGCCCAGTAAGGGAATAGCTAGGTTTGTTGGCAGTTCCATATTCATCTTTTTCAGGAATCTCCATATTGATTTCCATAGTTGTTTTACAAGTTTATATTCCCACCAACGTGAGGGTTTCTCTTTCCCCACATCCTCACTAACTTATGTTGTATTTGATTTTTTAATGATTGCCATCCCATTTCTTCCTTTGAGAACTCCCTATTCAGTTATCTGCCCCATTTTTAAATTTTTTTTAGGGGGAAGGGTATGATGGAGAGTGGAGTTTCAAAGGGGGAAGTGGGGAGAGAGAGAGGGAATTACCATGGGTTATTGTTTACAATTATGGAAGTTGTCAATTAAAAAAATAAATTAAAAACATTTTTGACACAGAGAGAAAGAGAGAGAGAGTAAGTATTGGTACACCAGGGCCTCAGCCATTGAATTCAAACTCCAGACACTTTCACTACCTAGTGGTCATGTGCAACCTTGCCCTTGCCTCATCTTTGTGCATCTGGCTTATGTAGGATCTGGAGAGTCAAGCATGGGTCCTTAGGCTTTGCAGATAGTGCCTTAACCACTAAGCCATCTCTCCAGCCCTCTGTCAGCCATCTTATTGTAATGCATTATCACCTCTTGCCCATGTCCATTGCTGTAGTTATTACCTAATATTTACCATAGGTTTGGCAGAAGACACTCCAGTCAATTAGACACATGACAAAAGGTTTCTATTAACACTCTTTTACCTCCTTTATATAGGATGTATGTCTACTATTTGTTGCCAGTGTTCTTCCCCCTTTAATGCTTTCAGAACCCTCCTCCTGTGACCCATGTATCCACACTACTCAACGTGGCCTACTTGTCTGTTGTTAAAACCTTACTTTACCACATCCATTTCTCTTGCCAAAGAAAAAGATCTAGGGACATAGAGGCACAATAAGACCATCTATTCCATCTGCCAACAGGGGAATGAATATCCTTGTTTCAATGCACAATAATCCCTAAAAAGTCATTATAAGTCTGGCACTTTCACAAGTGGGGTGGGGTGGCATTGGTACTTTTGATGTATGTATGTATGTATGTATGTATGTATGTATGTATGCATGTATGTATGTATGATCCTTCACTAGTCACCAAATGTGAAGGCCTACTGTGAGAGCTAACACGCAGGCTCAACAATAAATACATGTGTAAACAGGCCTCATCCTGACCTATGTGTTTTGGCAATCACTGGGCTTACTGTCCTTTCTAAATTGTGTTTAATGATGGGACACTTAGAAGTTCTAGAATCTAAGAAAATTATTTAGGGGATGATTTTCAACTATTTTTTTTTACATAGGTTATAGTCTTGTATCCCCTGGTGGTTATTACACTCTTCCTAACTGCTCTTCCATAGCAGTCTCTGAGCCTTGGCAGGTGTGTTAGCAGTTTGCTTTTAGTATTGAGTTCTCTGTAGCCTCAGTATTTCTGTTATGATGTGTTTCATTTCACTTCTGTGTTTGTTGCTATTTCCCTGGAGGTGGTTGGAGCAATACTCCTGTTGCTGCTTCCTCTGCAGTTTCTTCTGTCAATGACGTAAATGTGGTAGAGGTGGCACATCTTGTGAGCAGTTAGCTGTATTTTCTTATTGGATTAATGGATCTTGGATCTCCCCAGTGTTCTCTGCCATCTGTGAAATAAACAGATTCTCCAGTGCTGGACACTCCTCCATCCGATCTCAGCACTATGTTGCCTTTTGGGTCATCCCAGTGGTCATCTCCATCTGAAAAGAGAAGCTTCCCTAACAAGAAGTGAGAGTAGCATTAATATGTGAATATGAACATTAAGTGTAGTGCTTCACAAGACCTTCATAATAGGAGAAAAAGATGATGACATCAAATTAAAAGAGAGACTAATGGAGAGAGGGAGGTGATATGATGGAGAATGGAGTTCTGAAGGGGAATGGGGGAGGGGAGGGAAATATCATGGTTTATTGTCTGTAAGTATAGACGTTGTCAATAAAATATTTTTTAAAAAACAGATTTTCCAACCAAGGGTGAGAACAGTTTTGACTAAGAGGGATAGGCATATAATTTTGAAAGACATTTTGATGAGGAAACTCACTCAACTTGTCCAGAGAATAATAGATTTATTTATAAGAGAGAAAGAGAGAGAGAGCCTCTTGTCACTGCAAATGAACTCCAGATGCACATGCCACTTTGTGCATCTGGCTTTACATGGGTAGTGGTGAATTGAATCCAGGCCATCAGCTTTGTAAGCAAGAACTTTTAACCACTGAGCCATCTCTAGCCCTCATTTTCAACATTTGAGAGATTCAAAATCCTATAAATTTTGCACTTTATTTATTTATTTATTTATTTATTTATTTATTTATTTATTTATTTATGAGAGAAAGCGGCAGATAGAGAATGGGTTGTCAGGACCTCCAGCAAACAAGTTTCAGACACATATGCCACCTTGTGCATCTGTCTTATGGGGGTCCTAGGGAACTGAACCTGGATCCTTTGGCTTTGCAGGCAAGCATCTTAACTGCTAAGCCATCACTACAGCCTAACGTCTTGCACTTTTGACTTTAGAGACTTGTTTGAGCCTTCCCTGCATGGTTCCCTTAGTTTGGTTAGTCATAAGGTCTGTCTCCAGCCTTGTTAAAGCCATGGTAAAAAGAAAAATGGCCACACATATAAGATGATGCTCTGTGACCCTAAGGGGGCATCTGAATATCAAAGGGGAGATATGGTAAGAGCCTCCCAGAATAAAGGGAAGACAGCTGCATGCCTGTGTGCATGTAGTAACCTTGGATCTGGGAATGTTCCCTGTAGTTTGAAATGTGCATGTAGCAACTTGATGGTATATTCCTGTATAAGAGAGATAAAGGGACTAAAAATGTACAAGTGAAAGGGGAAGCTAGCAGTGAGTATAAAAGGCAAGGCTTCATTTGGGGACAATCTTCAGAGGTGAATCTACTGAGCCTGTGCCAGCCAGCACAATTAAAGCTGCTTCCTTGATAGAAAAGTTTCAATGTCCTGCTTCTTTGAGAATCCTGTTACAAAAGGGTGTCATTTTAATTTTCTTTCTTTCTGTCTTTTTTTTTTTTTTTTTTTTTTTTTTTTTTTTTTTTTTTTTTTTGGTTTTTTGAGGAAGAGTCTCACTCTAGCCCAGTAGCCCAGGATAACCTGGACTTCACTATGTAGTCTCAGGGAGGCCTCGAACTCTCGGCAATCCTCCTACCTCTGCTTCCCAAGTGCTGGGATTAAAGGCATGCGCCATCACACCCGGTTACTCATTTTATTTTTCTTTATCAAGAATTATTGTTTTAGATTCTCACCCAAACATCTGGTAGAAATTTCATTGCAGTCAGTTCAGGATAAAGTATATTTCCTTTGGTCTTGTGCCTAAGCTTAATAATCCTAAGGTGTTGTAGGGTCCTGTTTGATCCTTGATGTCATCTACCCTCAGGATTTCCTCAATCTACCCTCAGGATTTCCTCAAATTCACGGCAATCCCCCTACCTCTGCCTCCCGAGTGCTGGGATTAAAGGCATGCACAATGACACCCAGCTTTGGATCATTGTTTTATTAGCAACCTATGACTATTTTCTCTTTTCACCTTAACTTCTAATGCTAGTGACCTATATGAACTTTCAAGAGTGATGTATCATACTATTTTACTACTTTATATCTGATTATCCAATATGTCCACAACTAGAAAAATTAATGAACTTTGTAATTCAATAAATTGTAGGCTCATCAATAAAACTTTATTAAATGCCTGAGTGATAAAAACCAGTGGGTATTAACTAGATATATTAAAGCAACATAGGACTATCTGGATGAAAAAAGCCTCCTAAGTGTTTATTATTTGAACAATAAAGATTAATTTTTTGTTTTTCTCAAGTGTATTTAGTAGACTTGGGGACCCATATATACACATCAGAGAAGGGATTTCATTAACAAGTTTTAGCCATTGGTTGTTGTTGGCACAGAAAGAAAAAGAAAAAGAAAAAGGTGTGTTAGGGAGCCTGGACTTTAACTCCTTGATTGGCATTTACTACAGTACTAAGATGACCTGTAAGATGGATCATTGAGAGCAAAGGCTATAAGTTATGATGTTTGCTTTTTAAAAAGCCAGCTATATTCTGAATGTCATAGCTTGAAACTTTGAATTGGGAGCTACAACATGGGTTCCTGGTGTCTGCCTTGGTTTCCCATCTTTGGCACCTTTCTTCTGGTTGCTGGCTTGGTAAGAAAATATGCAGAAACAATTAAAAATATTGGGGGCACCTGTAATCAATCATTATGGGATAATTCATTTTTTTCACATATTTAAAAATGTTTATCTTAAGTGAATGTTTATTTTAAGTAATATTGTGTTTATCTTGAGTAAATGTTTATCTTGACTGATATTAGGTAGAGGAAATAGCCCCAACAAAGAGATATTTAACATAAATATCAGAGATATTTAACATAAAGCTTGTGTTTTTTTTTTTTTTTCAGTTTCTTGTGGTATGATAGGGTTTCTTTGGTAAAATGGAGAATATGAGTCCTGAAATTCATTCTAGTTTTGATACTGAATGAAATAAGGGTTTGTTGCTAAAGTAACTTGACATGAATGAAAAGGTTGATAAATGTCATGGGTACCATCAAGACTTACAAAGTTTTATAGCATGGGATTTTTTCCCCTGTCTTTATCAATTTAAACTAATTCTTCAGCAGTAATAGACAGCTTGTACCACAAACCAACTCAAGTCTTACATGAAATTTCCAGTGATTGAAGGAAAGTATTTAGTCATTGTTTTAAATTATAGTGACTATATTGAGGTTTATCAATAGGATTTTGAGCATTGCACATGACAAAGTTACCATTTCAGATACATTTAACTGCAATTGGGAGTAAACAATTGAGAATTCAATTTCATAGATATGTCGGTGTTCTTTGATGAGTGTAGTCATGGTATGAGACAACCAGGGCACTTGCTAATGTCAAAAGTGACAGTACATCTAATCAGTTCATTCCCATGTTTACTTAAACACTATAAGGGATTCTGTGTTATAGCATACTAGGCTGTATTGGAACATAATTGTACTTTACATTTGTGTGACATGTCATTATATTTTACAATGTGCTTTCCCACTGTATAATGTAATATACAATATCCATGAAAAGCAGGCATTGGTCATAATTACAGGTAGTATAAGTACTAGGAATGTGAACTAAGCTACCCTAAGTTAGAGTACCCAGGAACATAGCCCACATCTATGTCTACCAGTACTGTCAGCCTTTTTACTAGCACACCAATTAAGAAATTTCTCAGGTTGAGTCATTATTTTTCCCTTGGGCAAATAACTAACTCACTGGTTATTTATGGAATATATTTACATATATGATCAAATCAATGATAATTTCCTTATATATCTGATGTCTTTGAATGCAGACTCTGGGGAGAGAAAAGCAAAACAGCATTAATGAGGCCTAAAATAAAATTTCCTTGTTATAAATTACAATACCATTTCAACATGGGGAATGTATTTTTAGAATTTTCAAGCATTGCTCCGTGTCTTATGTTCTGCCTTCTTTTCAAACTTTGAAGTTTGTTTCCTTTACCTTCACATTCATTTAGCAGGCAGTTTCAATTTCTGTAAAAAGAAAAAGATACTCTTCAGTCAAAATATCATGTTAGATTCCAATTTTGCTATCTTGAGAGATACAACATTAACCAAAAGAAATAATTCCTTGTTGTAAATTTACACCAAAGCTGGGCATAGTGGCTCATGTCTGTCACCCAGGATTTGGGGGGCTGTGGCAGAAGGAGTACAAGTGAGTTTGGTGTTAACCTGGGCTACAAAATGAATTCTACTTGAACTACAGTGGGAGACCCTATCTCAAAAGAATTTAAAAAATATATTGGAACTAAGCATACTGTTTATAGCATGGGCATGATAATAATAACTTTTTAAATGTTTTTATTTCCCAGCCAACTCCAGAAAACTTTGGTGAGTCTATTTTGAGTTTTTCTCTAGGTTATAATGAAAGAAATTTATTTGGATAATCAAACAACAGAACTAAGGACATATTTAACACTAAGCATTTAAGCATACTGCATAATGACACAAGCAGAATTGATATGCCACTGCAATGACCTTTGATCTAACACAGACTTGTTTTGATTAACCAGGGACATTTATTTATTGGCTATCTATTCTATATATTCTATGTTCTATTATGCTCAACAGAAAAATAGGTGGTGGTATAGGGAAGGCCAAATACAGTGGCTTGCACATAGACATTTCATGTAGGCTTGTTACTACTGCTTCTGTTGTTTTGTGTGAAATAGTTTTATTCAGTTGCATGCACAGATATTTGGTAACATGATCTTCCCATTTTTATAAGTTCAAAGAGCAAGAATTATTTAAGAATATTTCTTCAGAATTCCAAAGCATACGCTGAACAATTTTAGACATTTGTTTCCTATTTAATATAATTATTTAGTCTAGTCTGTAAGTTATACTTACTAGTAATGCAGAGTGAACAATTTTTTATTCCTGGAGTTATTTGACATTCAAGGGATGTGAATAGGACAGAGTTCATATGCAAAACTCCTTTGTTGGGCTGGCAAAATGGCTCAGTGGGTAAAGTACTTGCTGCACGGGACATGAATTCAGATCCTCAGAACCCACATAAAGTCAGATGCAATAGTGCCAGTGCACATCTATAATGCCAAAGTGCCTGCAACAAGATGGAAGGCAGAGACAGGAGAATCCCTGGAAATTTGTGAACAAGAGATCCTGTCTCAAACAAGGTGGATAAACAAAGACAAACACCAGAAGTTGTCCTCTGATCTCCACAGGTGCACTGTGGCTCACACATGTGCATGCACATCTCTTCTTTAGTTCCTAGCCTGGCTCATGGTAGGGTATCACTAAACTAATCAATGCATGATCTAGCGTCACTTACCTTAAGCAGAATAAACTTGTTTCCTTCTGATTATATGATTAATATTGTTTCATCCTTTCGTGGACATAATATTCAATGTGTTTTTTCTTTATTATTTTAGTCAAAGATATAGATGGGGGAATTTATCAGGACATATTTGATATCAATGAAGGTTTGTGAATTTTTAATTTTTCAAACTGTTTTGTGGATTTTAAAAAAACATTATTTTTACATGGAAATTTTGAATTCAATGTATTAACATGAATTTTTGTCTTTGCTCTACTTCTAGGTTTGGGACTGGATCTTTTTGAAGGAGACATCCAGCTTGATGGGGTAAGTTGAGTTGCAGCAATGCAAAGAACAATCTTCTATGAATCATGAAGCCTGGGAATGAATGAGCAGCATAGACCTTGTTATGGTCACCATCTCTGGGCACAGTGACACATATACTAAATAAATACATTGAACTCAAAAGGAAAATATAACAATGTCTTTATCCTCCATTACTCAGATTTCTATGTGGACAAACCATCATAACTTAGCATTTTTGTCTTAATCTTTTGTTACTGGAACTAGTTGAAAAGGTTGTTCAAAATTCACCATATGCATGCTGTTGGACTTGAAAATTATCCAATAAGACTTCTTTACAAAATTTTGTTTTTCTCTCAACACACTCGAGTCAATCCCTTGCCTGAATATAAGAAACACTGCTATTACTCCTCAACCCCTCCTGCAGAAACACTGCTGGTTCTCCTCTTTCTTCACATAAATACTGCTGTTACTACTCAAATACCTAAACACTGCTATTACACTTCAACCCTTCCCCCAACACTGTTATTAGTTTGCAAGTTCCCCTCACAGAAACACTGATGTTACTTCTCAGCCCCTTGAAGAAAACTGCTGTTACTCCTCAACCCCCAACACAGCTGTTAATCCTTAACATCCCAACACTGTGGTTACTCCTCAACCCCTCCACAGACACACTGATGTTACTCCTCTGCCTCTCCCCAAACACTGCTGTTACTCCTCAACCCCCTCACAGAAAGTTGTGTTGCTTCTTAACCCACCAACACTGCTTTTACTTCTCAACACATCCCACAGAAGCACTGCTGTTACTCCCCAATGCCCTTCAACACACTGCTGTTTCTCCTCAACCCCCCAAACACTGCTCTTACTCCTCAACCTCCCCCAAAAAAAAAACAGATTTAGTGGTGTAAACCTGTAGTCCCACCTACTTGGGAAGTTAAGGCAGGAGGATCAAATGTTCAAGGTCTGTTTGGGCCAGTCTCAAAACAAAAAAAGTTAAAGAAACGACTGGGAATATAACTTCTTGATAGAGTGCTTACCACAAAGAGAGTCGAATATGAAGAAAAAGAACAGAGCTATAGTCTAAAGGCTTCCTCCTGGGCCTTTTCTTTCTTTCTTTCTTTCTTTCTTTCTTTCTTTCTTTCTTTCTTTCTTTTTCTTTCTTTTTCTTTTGTTTGTTTGTTTAGAAGACTTAATTTATTTTCTATGCTATCACCTATGTATTGGCTCATACGTTGGAAGTTAGGTGGATGCATACACAAGGCATGTCTCCTTAGGTTGCATCCATATCAGGTCACATTTACAACTCATGCCAATCAAAAAATCAAAGAAATGAGATTGCCAGAGAAGTCTGCATAGTTTTGATTTAGCTACTAGACTGTGGGTTTGTCCTCCATGACCAAGAACTTACTGGGAGGTTTCTCTCTGCTTCTCCACCTCACCTGAGCCAGGACTTCATTGTCATCTCTGTGTAATGATGTAATGACTCAAGTGTCTTATTCTGATTCTTTCTTGCCCCTAAACTCCAGACACCAGAGCAGTCTGTCTGACAATTTGACTACTGCATACAATGTCCACAAGGTGTCCTCTGACCTCAAAGAGTCTTCTTCTCTAGTCTCCACTCTTTGAAAAGTCATCATCACCTCCTCACTCCACTCAATGAAATAACTTTAGGAGTCACCTTTGATCCTTGTTTCTCCCCACTCCTGTCCAGCCTACCAATGCCTTCTGTCATCTTGTTTTCAGTATGATCCTGAGTTGACCACTTTTTTCTGTCAGCTTAATTCAAGCCCCAGTATCTTCTTGGATTTTTCTAATTTTGTTTGTGTGTGCAGGTTCATGTGTGTGTGCACCTGTACAGAAGGTAAAAGGACAACCTAAGGTAACATCACTCAGGCCCAACTCACTTTTTTGAGATGGAGCTTTTAATAGGACTGAAGATATAAAATAAACTAAGACTAGCTGGCCAGTGAGCTTCAGTGATCCTTCTGGGTATTCCTCTTCATGACTAGGAATATAGACTACATGTGACATTTTTATGTGAGTTCTGGGGATCCAAACTCAGGTCCTCGTTCTTGCAAGGCAAAAACTTTACTGACTAGCTGTCTTCCCAACCCTATTGATTGGATTTTTCTAATTTGTCCATTTCAAATATTGGCTTTCTATAATCTATTCCACCTTGCACTTGTTACCATTTGTCATAACAAAGCCTTTTTTTTTTTTTTTTACAAAGGTTATGGTACCATTTCATTCCTGGCTTGAAACTCTTCAACAATTTCTGATTGCATTTAGAATAATGCCCAAACAGCTGAGGACTCAAGGCCTTGCATGATTTAATTCATGCCTTCCTTCCTTGCTCTCTCCTTTCTTCCCATCTTCTCTCTTCCCTAAACTTATTTTTTATTTCTCCTTATTCCTTAGCTACTCAACACATACTCAGAACATCACAAACATCATAAGCATAATATCATAAGAACTAGAGAATTCACTGTTTGGTCTGCCCTTAAGGATCTGCCCAGGGCTCATTTTGATCCAGGATCACTCTTGTTTTAACGTTTGAGATAAGGCAAGCCTTGAAGTTGTGGTCCTCCTGCTTCAGCCTCTTATTTTTGTTGTACCGTCAGAAGACCATCAAACGCACTTTATCTAATGTGATCCCACTTTACTCTTGTCCTCATCTCCCTGTTTTCTTCTGCAACTCTTAATCTTGATTAACTTTTGGTTTATTTCCAACTGTTGTTTCCCTTTTTATTGCTGGGACAAGATATCTGACAGAAATTAGTTTGGGGAGGAAAGGTTTATTTTAGTTTGCAGTTTTAGTTTACAGTCCATCATGGCAAGGAAGGTATGGGGGCAGGAGCTTGAGACAGTTGGTCACATTTAGTCTATGGTAAGGATGCAAAAAGCCATGAACGCTGCTGTTCAGCCTACTTTCTTCTTTTTATATATTCCAGGACCCCAGCACATGGAATAATGCTAACTTAATTACTCTGGATATTCCCTCACAGACATGCACAAAGGCTAACCTAATCTCCATAATGACAAGTGATTCTAGGTCTTAATAAGTAGACAATCACTACTACCCTACATATTCCTTCTTCAGATAAAAGATCCACAAAGACAGAGACCTTACTAGATTTATTACCATGAAATTCTTGTTCACTAGAATTATGAAATATTATTCATTTTATATTATAAGATTCAACGTACTTCTAAAGTGTTTGAAAACTTTCAGCTACTTTATGTCTGAGTTTTCTTGACATTATGACATTTATATTTCTGAGCTTTTGCTATTGCTTAGTTTTTGTGTATTTTAATAGCTAGCATTTTTAATTTCTAAAACCTAGTAATATTTACAGTTGTTTCCAACATTTTGCGCATTATTTATCTTTATCAACAAAGTTAATGATAGAAATTAGACATTTTTCTTAGAAATTTTATTATGATAAAATTAGGGTACATACACTATTATTTTGGGCTAGCTGGGAGAGCTATACATCTGTTTGTTTCCAGGTTGACCATTGAGAGTTTTTATCTAATTCATTTAACTTGTTCTTTCACATTTATTTTTGACAGGAACAATATAGAAATTCCATCATTGGAGAAAACTATAGATGGCCTAATACAATTCCATATGTTCTGGAAGACAGCTTGGGTTAGTATGTGCCCTGGAGTATCCACAGCTGATATATGTTCCTGCCTACAAGGGTGGCCTTGTGTGGTTGTGTGGCTTTGTTCTTAGCTTAAAAATAACCAAAGTGGCCAGGCGTGGTGGTGCACGACTTTAATCCCAGAACTCCAGAGGCAGAAGGATTGCCATGAGTTCCAGGCCACCCTGAGACTACATAGTTAATTCCAGGTCAGCCTGGGCCAGAGTGAGACCCCACCTCGAAAAACCAAATAATAATAATAATAATAATAACACCCAAAGTGAAGAATCAAAGAGTACATTAGTGATTCTGTATGAATATATGCTGGGTTTTGACTAACATAACTATCAATTCAATCAACATGGATAGATTGCTTACTAACCCAATTGGATGCTAGGACCAGCAAGATTAGTGATCCACTCTTCATTTTAAAGCAGTTGTTTTCTGAATGTCCAGGGTTTTTTTGTTTTGTTTTGTTTTTACGTCCAGGTTTTTGATGATTGCAGTGCTGGAGATTGAACACTACAGTCTTGTGCATGCTAGGTGAATGCTCTACCATTGAGCTACATCTACAGACCTGCTCAGGATTTAAATATGGGTAAAAAATATAAAATAACCAGCCAAATAAAATTTTAGAGACTAGAAATGTTTGGTCAACATTTTATTTTGTCATGTCAGAAAGTGGACAAGACCCCACTGTCTTTTATAATTATTGTCTCATGAAATAAATAATGCTGTTAGTTTAGTATTAAATTACTAAAAAGTCAGAAGAACTAAATCCAAAAGTAAAGAAAGCCTTTTGTATAGAAGAAATTTAGTTGTGATCAGGGTGTAGTAGTGTACACCATAATACCAGCACTCAGGAAGGTTTGAGGTTAGCCTCGGCTACATAGTTAGATTCCAGAAACAGATAGGGAAAGAGAGAGCTTAATTTAGTTGTGGTGAAAAGCTCTGAAGATGGTCCTCACTTTAGCTGTGGACTGGTGATAGCAATGTCACTGACAAGCATCAATTTGGAAAATACTCCTTGGGGAATAAGCATTATGTTTATTGATGCATTCAAAGAGCTATGAGAGCACATAGGCAGGGATTTAACTCAACCTAGATAGGAAAGTAAATGCACCAGGGCAGATGACACTGTGTAGCAGGCAACTCTGAAGATGTGTGAGTGTACACCTTACCCAAACCTTGGGGAGGGACATGAGAGAGACGATATCGGCTCCACTTACCAAGAGCCATCTCTTTCTTTGCATGAACCTGACTAGCCAGCACCATTGCATCATACCTGCCCAGATGAGGTATAAGTTTAATGTTGATCATCTCTTTAATTAACAATTTTCAAACATGTACATAATGCAAAAATCACAGCCTCCTCCCATTACTCTTTGTTCTCTATTATCTAACTATCTATCTCTATCTATCTATCTATCTCCATATCATCATTATCTATCAGTATCCTTTTAATTATATTATGTGAAATATTAGTGAACTTTAATTTGTAGGATATTTTTTCATGAACATCAAAGGCATTCTAACCTTATGAGTTTGAGGTATCTATATTAAGCTACATTATAAACATCACAATGAATACCCTATGGGTTGGAGCTAGTTTTATTTTCCAAATTTGAGGGTTAACCTACTTTCTTGGGCAGTAATACTTTAAAAATAAATTGATAGATATATAAGTGAAACATGATATGTTAAAAAGTCAACCCAGTCCTAGCCACAAATAGTATAGATTTTTATATAATCATGACTCATTTTAAAAAATTATTTTCTCAGGCTGAGAAGATGGCATAGCAGTTAAAGGCACTTGCTTGTAAAGTCTGCTGGCCCAGGTTCAATTCCCTAGTACCCATAGAAATCCAACTACATGAGGTGGTATATGCATCTGGAATTCTTTTACAAAAGGCCCTGGAACACCTATTTTCTCTCTTCTCTCTCTCTCTCTTTCTCTCCTTACAAATAAGGAAATAAAAATATGGTGTCTCAGGCTATTCCCACCCACCCTGAGGCTCTTAGAATCTTTCTCCTCCCTCTTCTGTGATGCTCTCTGAGCCTTGGTGGGCAAGACAGAGGTCTTATTTAGTTTTGCTTTCTGAGTTTGAGTGACCACAGTGTCTGTCACCATTTCCCTGGGACTGGTTTTCAGGCTAGTCATGAGAGTTTTCCCTGTAATGGTTTCTGGGCCCTGAATACCAATAACCTCACTGAAGACCCTCAACAGAATTGGGGTGGTGGAAAAGGATCTATGTGTGCAACCTTTCTATAAAACAAATCAATAATTAAAAATTATTTTCTTTTGCTTTTTAAAGTTTATTTATGAGTGAGAGGGTCAGGAGGTGTATGGTCTTTAAAATAGAATTAAACAAATTTGTTTTGAATTTTTTGAGTTAGGGTCTCAGTGTAGCCCAGCTGACCTGGAATTTATTCTGTAGTCCCATACTAGCCCCAAACTCACAGTGATCTTCCTACTGTGCCTCCAAAATGCTGGAATTAAAGTTGTGCACCACTACACTGGGCAACTTAAAATTTCAATAGGTCAGTTTTTTCAATTATGTGGTTTGGACTTTTCTTATTGAAATACTTTACACCTGTATACTATTATAAAATTGAATTATATTTTATGTTAAGAATAAGAAAAATGTGTCTTCATATTTCAAAAATTTATATAATTTTTAAAAGACTCAGACTAGGAAATGACTAAGGAAAGCTCCTCTTACTTATAGCCAAAATGAATACATATAAAAGGGTTTTCTAGAAATGATTTCTGGGAGGTTTTGGTTCTTAAATTCTGGTAGGCTGACTTATGTCAGAGAGCCTCAGATTAAATTTTGTGTATTGACTGGTTGGTAGATGCAACATCCCTTAGAAGGGTAGCCCTTGGAACAGCCTCCTCTTACCTTCAGTGTTGATTTAAAAGTAGGGCCTCGCCGGGCGTGGTGGCGCACGCCTTTAATCCCAGCACTCGGGAGGCAGAAATAGGAGAATTGCAGTGAGTTCGAGGCCACCCTGAGACTACATAGTTAATCCCAGGTCAGCCTGGACCAGAGTGAGACCCTACCTCGAAAAACAAACAAACAAACAAACAACAAAAAAAAAAGTAGGGCCTCACACATTCTAGGCAAATGCTATAGCAAAGTCCCTGTCCACTCACACGTTTGTTTTTCAGTGCTTTGGATCCAACCTGAGGCCAAGCATGTGAGGTGAACACTTTACTGCTGAGTTACAACCATTACCTGGAGTTGCCCTTTCTAGCTTCCAGGGAATAAGTTATGGTTTCTTCCATGAATGCTACATGGATGGGGAGAAAGGTAGTAATGGAGGGTGGAAGAGGAAGGTAAAGGAAGCAGATGACAATGAGAATGAAGGTATTAGGAACCTGATAACCATTGTTTGCTGAAATTGTAGGATTTTCAGGGATTTTCCTCATTATTGGGATTCCAAGGTGTGGGTCCTCACTGTTCCTAGGGGTCGTTGGCCACCAACATCCCAGGAGCAGGAGGAGCTGAGGGGAGCAGAGTCTTGGAGCGGGTGAGTGTAGTGGGCAATGAATCACCTGGGAGACAGTCTGATGGGTAGTGCTCTCTTGTTTATTCAAAAGGGGAGTAGGTTTGTAAACACTTGAGAAAGGTTGAGAAGGCACATACAGACTGTAAGGTGATAGGTTTATGGGTTGCAATCTAATTGGCTAGTGTTGGAAGGCAGAAGTTGTGAGGGAGAAGCTGCAAGGGAGATAAAAGAAGTGGCAGGAAAAGCTACCTGACTTCAGCCACATATTTGATGGCTACAGCTGTAGGGAGACTGTTTACTATCATACAAAGGTCTCTTGGGCAGTTGGCCACAAGGTCAGGAACAGTGGGCAGTGGGCAAAACCTGACTATGGGATGGTCAGGTGCTTTGAGATAGAGGGGAGGGCCCGCTGGTTCCGCCTCCCCTAGGCGAAGATGGGGCACACTACAACCTTTAGAAAAGGGAGGGCCAGCTCTGTCACCAGAGTGGGATCCTGAAGATAAGGCCAGCTGCAACCCCCATAGCCCCAGGTCCCCGCCATGTCCAACAGCCTAGGCTAGCTTCCTCACAGTCCCAGCCCTTGTTTAGCAATGTCCAACACCAGTGAATTCATTTATATATCATGATCCAGGTTGAGCATTCTGAATCTATGCCACAAAGATAACTGAAGTCCATGGTAGTAAAGACACATGGTGAATGAACATCTTGTCCTGGTAGAGATCTGTGGTGTTCCTAATATTTCTCAAACAACTCAACACAAAATGATATTTTCCTCATGAAATTTTGATAAGAGGCTTAGACTTGAAGGGTTCATTTTCTAAACAATAATGTGATGTTCAGTGCTATCTTGTCTTAATTTAAGAAGTGTTATATTTGAAATATGGATCCAAATGTGATTAAACAATGTGATTAATCCAATGTGAGTTGACAATTTAGAAAATATTTATGCATGTCTACTAATGCAATCACTAAATGATAAAAATATGTAGTGAATAATTTAATGACATTAGGCAAAAACAGCTTACAAAATAAAACTTGTTTTTAAGTTTTTATTAATTACATTTATCTATTATAATTTACTTATTAATTACATATGGAAGTGGGTTTTTATAACATTTTCATGCATGTATACAATGTATTTTGATCATTTCCATCCTTCCATTACCTTCCTCTCCCCCTCCAAATCCCACTGGGCCCTTCTTCCCAAAGAGACAACATTATACTTTAATGCCTTATGTATGTGTGTGTGTGTGTGTGTGTGTGTGTGTGTTTTGTTTTTTTTGGTAACACAATGAATTTCATTAGGTTTGCTTACAGGAGCATGGGCAGCTTGTCAATGACTACATCACTGAAGAAAATGTCTTTTCCTAGTTATTAGTTAACCCTATGACACTCATTGTATATGTGTTATGTATGCATTCATAAGCAAAAATTATTTATGAGAATAATTAATCATTCATGGATAGTAGAGTTTTAAATTTCCTTCTGTTTACATCTCTTTCTAACTTACTGTGAACAAGCATTACTTGAGTGGTATTATAAAGGCTGACTTTTGTTTGTTTGTTTGATTTTTTGAGGTAGGGTCTTTCTCTAGCTCAGGCTGACCTGGAATTCTCTATGTAGTCTCAGGTTAGCCTTGAACTTATGGCAATCCTCCTACATTGGCCTACCAATGCTGGAATTAAAGGCATATACCATCATGCTTGGATAAGGCTGAACTTTGAGCATCTCTTATGATTGATTTTGAGGCCTTATCTATGAGAACCCTATTCTTTCCCTTTTTAGTCCTGCCTAGACAGAGACATTCTAGGTAATCTTCATTGAATGTCTGTGCCATGGCTACTTAAGAAGGGATCAAGAAGATGAACATTTGACAAATGTTCATTTGACTGTAAACTTCACCTTTACTTTCTCTTATCCTCACAATATCCCTGTGAAGTTGATTTTATTACCTTATTTTATGCCTAAATCCCAAAGATGAATTCAATGGGCAAAGGTAAGTGATTGTCAGAAGTAAGCAATGAGGGCCCTGGGGGTATAGGTAAGTCAGAGTAAAGTGCTTGTCATGCAAACCTGAGGATCTGAGATTAATCCTCAGAACCCACGTTAAAACAGAAAACAAGCATAGTGGTACATGCTTGTATTCCCAGTGCTGGGGACATTGACATATTTGGATACCTAGAGGTCTCTGGCCAGACTTGATCAAATCTAGACCAATCAGAGATCCTGTCTCATAAAGGTGGATGGTGCCAGAGGAATGATTTATGAAGTTGTCCTCTGGCCACCATAGGCATTCATATACACACACATGTGCATCTGCATGTGCACACGTACACACACAAGTGATGAGAATAAGAGAAAACTTAGTGTATCTGACTCTAGGTCCAAGTGTTTCCTATTCTGCCTTATTGTTTCTGCCATTCATTTCCCCACTATCTGACCACATTTGTGCCTGTTTCTCCATGTACCAATGATGCAGCACCTTGCTCCAGGTTACCATCATAATTTTTTTAATTACATGGTGTTGTTTTCATGCCCTTGTGTTATTTGAGTCCACATCTCTCCAATCCTTTAGCACAATGTTTACATCCAAAAATGGTTATGAACTCTACTTTGATCCTAGACTTAGTTGCAAATTTCATGAAAGTTCTCCCTAGAAAATATGGTGTGCAGATATGGATCTAGATTAAGATATATTTTCTTTGCATATTAGTTCAGGGTATTCACAAACCATCCTGTCTCAAGCCTCTCAAGTTAACAAAGTGGCTTGATGCTTTAAGTACTGTAGACACTTAGATGAAGCTCATGGCAATGACTTCATTCTGACCATCTGTGACCCACTGATTGCGTTCTTGGAGGGAAAGAAATGCCCTTATTGCTTAATAATGCTCTATTAATGAGCTACAGAGAAATGTGGGACAAAATAAGGGATATGAGAAATAATCAAATATTTATATATAATTCTAAATTGGTACAAAGCACTAAATTTTGTGAAAAAATACTAAATCTTTATAAAAGGATTAACTCATGATAAGGAATATTTTGCATATTGGTTTCCCATGGTGAACATTTTATTAAGTCTATTTTTTTGTTTTCTTCAGATTTGAATGCTAAAGGAGTCATTCTTAATGCATTTGAACGTTACCGCTTGAAAACATGCATTGACTTCAAGCCTTGGAGTGGAGAAGATAACTATATATCAGTGTTCAGGGGCAGTGGGTAAGTTAAGTGCTTGTCTGCTAAAGCTTTTGAAAAGACGATTTTGCCTTGAGCATTCCATCACAATTGTCCAAGGCCTTTACCTTCATGGTAGGCCACAAGTTCTCTTGATGTTTGTTGCAGAGTAAAATCTAGTTTTTTCTGGCTATAAAAATAATGTTTTCTCCAGTAGTACAGTACCTACTGGCATGTTCAAGCCTTGGGTTAGATCTACAGCATAAGTAAATCAATCAATAAATAAATAGTTTTTACACATGTAACCAGACTACCAATGTTAAAATATGCTAAGTTAGAATAACAAGTGTGTTATGGCTTCAGTTTAGAAGGTAACTGTGTCATTTTCTCGCACTCAGAAATTCTGAGTCCCTTCTTGATGGGTGTAGGCAAACCAGGGTCCATCTCAAAGATGTTGACAGTCCCAGGAAATCCAGGACAAGGCAGACCAGATGATGACTTGCTCCTATGGAACTGGTGGTATTAGGACAAATTCTCCCAACATCATCTGTTCTGTAAGGTTTTCCATGCCTCATCAGGGTTCTGAGAGAATTAATGCTCAGGTACAATCAAGTAGGACCTCTGAGTAACCAAGTGGACTGAGCATTAGGACTTCTACCCTGTAACCTCAGCATGTGCCATGGTAACACCCTGTTCCTTTTCTATAAACCATCTATAAGGTGCTGGTCTTCAGTGGGAAATAGGCATGTTGGGAGGCAAGAGTTGTCCATTGGGGCAAACTGTGACAGAATAGCAACGGTTCAACATGAGTTCCTCCATGCACTGGGGTTCTGGCATGAGCAGTCACGTTCTGACCGGAATGACTACGTCAACATAGTTTGGGACAGAATTCTGGAAGGTATATTTCTCTTGTGTTCTTACACTGCCAGCTAAAGACTTCCATTTTTAAAAAATATTATTTTGTTTTATTTATTTGCAAGGGGGTGGGTGTACCAGGACCTTTGCCACAGTTATGAACCGAACTCCAGACACTTGCCACTTTGTGAATCTGGCTCTACAAGGGTACTGGAGAATTTAACCCAGGCCAGCAGGCTTTGTAAGCAAGCACGTTTAACTGCTGAGCTATCTTCCCAGCCCATTCAGTTTAAGTTCAGAGTGAGACCTAGTCCCAAAATATAAGATATAAAGTGTTTGAGAACAACAGCTGAGATAGACTTATGGCCTACACACACATGGGCACATATGTGCAATGAAACTACACACACATGTGCCCACACACATATGAACATGCATAACATACAAATATCAAACACATATACACATATATACACAAATCACCAGACTTATAGTTATTCTGCTGTTGAGCAGAAAACAAAGATTTCTAGAATAAGAAAAGTATTTAGCTAAACAATGGCATCATCTTTAGGACTCCTAGTCTTACTTTGTTAGAACATCTTCCCACATTTGGTAACATATCTATATGCTTTGGAGATCAGATGCACTTTATTGTATCTACAAAATCATCTGATCTCAGGTTGTAGTCCATTGCCTATCACTAGGATGCTAAGCATCTGGCAATTTCTCTAAATGTATTCAAATTAGTGTTTTAACATGATTATTTTAATTTGAAAAATCATAAGTATATATATACATACATATATGGACTATAAGATGATATTTTCAAATAATTTCATATAATTATTTCAAATAATTAACATATCTATCATCTCACTTAAAAGAAACTAAATAAACCAACATATCTATCACCTCACTTAGTATCCCATGAAATTACTCTTTGTAGTGTTGAAATATGTAATATATTTTCATTAGCCATAGTCATTAATTCATCTATACTTATTCTAGTCAGTGTGCAATCCTTAACACTGCCAATCTTTTCTAATGGCAGTAGCCTATGCTATCCTTCTTAGGTCCCATCTTACCACCCTCTCCCAAGTCCTCCTCCTTTAATTTCCATGCATTATGGACACCCCCATATAGTGACTCTGACTACTTCTACAACACTTCTTAAACTCTCCTTCTCCACACATAGAACCTTATACCAAATTTTAGGCTGTAAAAGAAGCATATATATGTTCATATGACTTTTGTGGGGGGGGGGAGGTCACAGGTTTATGCATGAATACTATATTCTAAGACAGAAGTATGTGAAATACTTGAAATACAGAAGATTAAGCACTACAAAGTCTGTTCTTGTTGTCTTTTCTACTTCTCAGGTAACAGCATTGAGAGTATGAATAGCTGATTTTATTCACATCATTTAATTAAAGATTTTATAATCCATTTAGGCAGAGAGCACAATTTTAACATCTATGATGACAAAGTCTCAGATTCTCTGAATGTTCCCTATGATTACACTTCAGTAATGCACTACAGTAAAACTGCTTTTCAAAATGGAACAGAGCCAACAATTGTCACCAAAATCTCAGACTTTGAGGATGTGATCGGTCAACGGATGGATTTCAGCGACTATGATCTGCTAAAGTTGAATCGACTGTATAACTGCTGTATGTGAAAGGTTTTTTGAAATGGTTTGCATTTCCCTTAACCATATGGAAAAAAATAATGGTCTTCATCCTTTTGGGTTTTCTGAGATTATAAAAATTTTAATTTTATAAATTATCAGAATAGCACTCAGATCTCAAACTATAGCTTGGATGCAGCATTTTATCTTACCAAGTCTGCCTTTGAGATTTTTAAAAACAACTTTAGTCCTTGTAGGAATGTGTTCAAAAGCAGGTTTTTGATGGAGTTACTAATTCACATATGGAATACTTTGGGATTCAAACTATTTCTAAGCAAATAAAACTAACAGTTATAATACAAATGGAATAAAAAATCTGGGTGTGGCATAATGATTTGACGTAGGTTTCTGCAAATAGATAGAAAAAAGGGTGTTGTAGGTTACTTATTCAGATCCACAATTGATAATTAATAATTTAATAATTACTTAATAATTATTAAGCAATCATGAGTAGAGTTTCTGCTTATAAGTCTTTAAGTTGCCATTTCTCACAACCAGTTAGGTGTTCTTTCCTTTCCTGATGTAGCATTCCTCATACTTCCATGATAAGCTGTTCTTACTATTTGGATTATCATGTTGTATAAGTGTTTTCTTTCTTTCTTTCTTTCTTTCTTTCTTTCTTTCTTTCTTTCTTTCTTTTTTTTTTTTTTTTTTTTTTTGCTTTTATAGCCTCTTCCTTGAGTTTTATGGACTCATGCAATTTTGAACTGGAAAATATCTGTGGCATGATTCAAAGTTCAGGAGATAGTGCTGATTGGCAGAGAGTTTCACAGCTTCCCTGGGGGCCGGCAAGTGATCACTCCAGCATGGGCCTGTGCAAAGGTAAGGTAAACATCCTTAAAGACTTTATAGCCAGTGATTCAGCCTTCTTTGCTTTGAAAGACTTTCTACCAGAATTATTAAGGATAGGAAATCTATTCCTTTTCTCTGAAGAAATGGGCCTTATGCATTTTCAACATTGATTAATTTCTTTCCTTTTAATCTCAGAAAGTTTTTCTTTGTACAAATCATAGCTCAGTTCTGTGAGGACTGCATCAGTGTGTGCCTAGAGGAGAGTATGTGGCCTTTTGGAAGATTTGGGGGTCTTTTTAATTTTTATTTTATTAACAAATTAACTTTTTGATTTTTTTGTTGTTTTCGATTTTTTGAGTTAGGGTCTCACTCTAGCTTAGACTGATCTGGAATTCACTATGTAGTCTCTGGGTGGCCTTGAACTCATGGTGATCCTCCTACCTCTGCCTTCTGAGTGCTGGGATTAAAGGTGTGTGCCACCATGCCCGGCAGATTATACTCTTTTATTCCCTTTCCCTGGTTCCCATTTCTCTGGGGCCCTCCTCTGTGGGATCATGGAATTTGGGGGCTCTTCTTTTTTTTTTTTTTTTTTTTTAGCAACTAACAGAATACAGGAGACTATTCTAATGAGAAGCACTGAGCTAGAGAATTAACTCAGTTTTAGATTTGTAGCTGGATATAATTGTATGTTCCTGTTACAAAAATACCTAAAATGGTGAGAGGAAGCACTTCTATTTTTCATTTTCTTTCTGTGTGTGTGTGTGTGTGTGTGATATGTGTGTATGCATATGTGTGTGCAGGTGTGTGAGCTCCATTTGCATAGATGAGGAAACCAGAAGAAGGACATCCTTCTTTGTTGCTATTCTCTCTTATTTCCTTGAATGGAGTCTCTTTGGACCTGGAGCTTGCCTTCTTTTTTTTTTTTTTTTTTTTTTTTTTTAAAAACTGGCTGACCAGTGAAGCCCAATGATCTTCCTGTCTCTATTCCACTTACTGTGGGGTAACAGGCATAGCATGCTCAGCTATTTATGTGAGTGTTGAGGATTGAGCTCAGAAGTGCTCTTACTTGTTGCTGAGCCACCTCTCCAGCCCCAGTGAATGTTCTTTTTCATTTCATTTTATTTTATTTATTTTATAATTATTTATTTATTTATTTGGGAGAAAGAGGAGAGAGACAGAGAGAGAGAGAGAATGAGCACACCAGGACCCCTAGCCACTGCAAACAAACTCTAGATGCATGTGCCACCCTGTGCATCTGACTTATGTGGGTATTGGGAATCAAACCTGGGTCCTTAGGCTTCACAGGCAAGCACCTTAACTGCTAAGCCATCTCTCTAGACCTCTTTTCCATCTTAAAATTTTGTTTTGAATTAAGTAGTCACTTGGCTATTTGCTTATTTTTAGCAGCAAACATTAAGCATTAGAACTTAGAGTCATTGCTTGACAGCTCAAATTATTTACACAGGGGTTAAAGTCTGTATTTCTGTATTTTGAAAGCTGATATCTGTAGTAAGAGTAAGGGTAGACAATGTTGTTTCTTTCATAAATGGCCTGCTCCTAGAATTGTATTAATTGCCCACTACAATGCTATGCTTTGCTTGTTTTCTGTTGCTATAATTGAGTACCAGAGACTGCATAATTTATAGAGAAAAGAAATCAATTTCTTATGTTTCTGGAAGTTGGTGCTGACATCTACTTATTATCTGTTGAGGGCCACCTTGCTGTGACTCAGACATCACTTTGTCTGTCAGAGCAGTGTGCCATCTCAGACTTTCCTCTTATAAAGCCACTAATGCCAGAAAGGGGGCCCACTTGCATGACTTCATGTAATCCTAATTACCTCTCAAAGACCTGTAATAGTTACTTTTTCAAATTGAGAACTTTGAGATATGAACATACTGTAATTTGATCTTATTTTCATCCTACTATCCTTTTTTGCCTCTCTGCCCAGCCTTCATTCCACTGAGAATTCACCTCTTTTAAATTGGGTTTCCCCACCTTTGTTGTCTCATCCCTTTTGTGATCCTCTGTCTTACATGTCCAAATGTTAAAATGTTAGTGGGCTCAAAACAGTGCCAGTGTTGTGGGAATATCTGCAATCACTGTGAGGTCATGATGCACTAGTCAGTTCATTTTGGAAGGATAGTGCCCCAAAATCCCTTATAGCCTTACATTCTTTCTATCCCCTCTTCTGCAATGTTCTTAATTCTTGGAGGGCACAATAGATATCTTATTCAGTGCCAAGCTCTTGGCAACCTCTTATTTTTCAACTTTGAGTGTCTTCAGTGTGGTAGCTAGTTTTTGTTGTTGTTGCTGTGACCAAATACCTAAGCAGCAGTTTAAGGATGGAAGGGTTCATTTTGGTTTACTAGGGGATGCATCATGGAGGCAGGAGTATGGGGTATATGATTACATCTTTCATGCATAATTAGGAGGAGACAGTGAACCAGGAAATGGGGCATGGCTATAAACCCTCCAGGCCCTCCCTGAGTGACCCACTTCCTCTGGCAACACTTTATCTCCTAATACTCCCACAACCTTCCCAAACAATGCTACCAGCCATGGAGTGAATTCAAAAACATGAGCCTATGGGGGACATTTCACATTCAAACATTGAGGCCCCATCTCCAAATGCCATAATCATATGAATTTGAACATTGTTTCCAATGTCTGAGCTCTGGGCTCTAGAAAGTGTGTATGATGGGAACTGAACAAAACAAAATAATGTAAAGGAAAGAGATGACATCTACTGAAACCCTAATTACTAGCTCTGCCATTTGTGAGAGATTCAGAAGGTCAGGTACTACAAATGGTAGAAGCAGATAGCCAGAAGAGTCCTTTGAAATTTTTCATTTATTATAATTTCTGGTCTTTTCACAATGATTCTCATTGGAGACAAGGTTTTAGACAGAGTCTCATACAGTTTAGACTGGCTTGAGTTCCCTGTGTAACTAAGGCTGGTGTTGAATTCCTGATTCTCCTGCCTTTACCTCCCAAGTGTTGATATTGCAAGTATGTGCCACTGTTCCCTGATGACTATCAGTTTTTGAGTACATATACGGTGTGCATGTTGTATAGGCATGTCCATATGTACATGTGGAAGCCAGAGGTCAAAGTCAAGTTGCCTTACTCAATTGACCTTTACCTTACATATTTATTTTTTGTATGTGTATGTATGTATACATGCAGGCATGTATGTGTTGATGCGTATGTGTTGTATGTGTTTGTATGTATGTCACATTCATATTCATATACATATATATAGTGTGTGTGTGTTTCTGTGGCACACATGCAGGTACACATATATGTGGAGGCCAACAGTCAGCATCAGGTGTTTTCCTCAATTATTTTCTACCTTATTGTTCAAAACCAAACCTAGAACTCACCAGTTCAACTAGACTAGCTGTCAGCAAACCCATGTGATCTTACTGCCTGCCAAGCACTGTGATTACAGGCACAGGTCATCATGTCTGGCATTGTACATGGATCTAAGGATCTGAACTCAAGTTTTCATGCTTGTGTGGCAAGCACTTTAGCCACTGAGCCATCTCTCCAGCTGCTGTTATCATTTTTTTGAACCTTAAGGTTTAGAGAGACTTTATTAGTTTAAGAGAAAGAAAGAACAGATAGTATGAATAGCTCCTGCAGGAGAATGAAGAGGCAGGGGGTAAAGCCCTTTCTCTTATTTTATCACTTCCCCTTTCAATATTAGTTTAAAATCAAAACAGCGAGAAAATATTAAAACAAATAGGCATGTCAGCACGGCCCTGGTTCTGACTGCTTCTCTTCCACCCCCACACACTGAGCTTACTCCTCTATTCAGCCTTACCTTGAGTCAGCCTAGGGACACTGACACCATAGCCAGGTTTCAGGCATTTCTTTGGATTCAATTTATTTCTTTTTTTCATATTTTATTAGGTAGTGAAGGGGTGAGTTCTGTGGCACTTTTTTTTTTTTTTTGGTTTTTCAAGGTAGGGTCTCACTCTGGCCCAGGCTGACCTGGGATTAACTATGCAATCTCAGGGTGGCCTTGAACTCACGACGATCCTCCTACCTCTGCCTCCCGAGTGCTGGGATTAAAGGCGTGCGCCACCACGCCCGGCTGTGGCACACTATTGATGAAGCTGTTCCTACTTGGTGGGGGCACTTGGAAGATGTTCCTTGCACAGTTGACTTTATGATCTTGCATTTAGTCATTATCTCCCATTTGGTTTTTTAAAATTAACATTTGTTACTTATGTGTAGAGTTTCTATATCACTCATAGCAAAAAAGAGTAAGCAATAATAGGTTTGTGTTTCATACTGTCATGACAATCAGCTATTCAAAGTGCTAGCTATGTAGTTTAGGCTCCTGAAGTTTCCCTTCCCCCCTTCCTTCCTCCTTCCCTCCCTCCGTCCCTTCCTTCCTTTGTATTTTTTTAGATGTACTGGATTATATTAAAAGTTAAAACTTTTGTGCTCTAAATAACATTAGAAAAGTAAAAAGAAATCAATGGATTTGGAGAAAAATATTTAAATTATATCTGATTAACTATTATATTTACAATATATAATACAACACTTAAAATTCATTGATAACTCAATAAAATGGGAAAATTAAAAATAGATATCTCTCTAACAATGACATACTACTGGTCTATAAAGCACAGATTCCCAGCCCCAACCACTTAACTGTTTCCTTAACCTAAACAATCACTAATTTATATTTTCATTGTCTTCAGGTTTTTATATTCTTTTTGTTTTAATTAATATATTTTATTAGTTATGCTCATAATGTGAGTACATTCATGTTGATGTCATGCCATTGATAGCCTCCTCCCCGTCCTCCCCCTTCCAAAGGGATCCTCCTTTTTGGGGAATGTGGGTCATGCATTGTGGGGTTAGCTATCAGTTATGTTGAAGAGGCAATGGCTCTGTGCATAATGACCCAACTTGTGGTTCTAACAATCTTTCTGCCCCCTATTCTGCGAATTTCCCTAAGCTGTGTTGGGTTTGTTTAGGTCTACTTCAGTGATGAGGTCTTGGGAGTCTCTGTGCCTCTGCATATCTGGTTTAGTAGGAGTTGAGTGTTCTCTGTGTCTATCTCTTTTCAGCCTTGTGTTGGTATCAGGTTCACCAAGAAAGCTGCACTCTTGCTCATTTCTCCACTTACTCTATTGTTTCAGCTGGTGCCCTGGTGAGGTACAATAGGCTGATCCTTTCCTCAGGTTCAGTAGCCATCTGAAAAAGAGAAGTAAATTCTCCAGTGGAGAGAGAAATCAGCACCAGATAAATGGGATAAACATCATTGTCTTAGAGAGAATTTTATAGGTGTAGGCCCTCTTGTTGCCCACTATTGGTGGGAGCTTGACATTGGAGAGTGGGCTCATTTTTTGGATATGGTTCTGACTTGTTTCCCAGTTCCAGCTATGAGTTTCATTCCACTGAGTGGGTCTATTAGCCAATTCAAGAGCAGTTGGTGCCACTATTGCACTTGTGTGAGCATCGTGTCAGGTTGTTTGCTGCTGAGTAGCTTAGACCATGAGTTTCTGAGACAGATGTCAGTCATTTTCTCCCAGTCACTAATGTAGCACCTTCTGGCACTAGACAAGCTAACTGTCTGGGGACTTACTTTTTCCCACATTCCAGCCAGGTCACTCCATGATACATACCAATAGCATATGGTGTCTTTGGCAGTAGGGTCTTATCATTAACTTTTGGTGGGTCATCAAGTACTCTGACAGAAATCTGTCTTCTTTTGGGGAACCTTGTAGGTCTCACTGATCAACAGCTCATTGTGGAAGTTAACTGCATGCTGGTACTGGGAGTTACAGGTCAGGGCCAAGGAAAAAGAAGGAAAAAAAAGATAGGTAATATAAAAGAGAAAGAGAGCAGAGAGAGAAGAGGGGGCAATAGAGAGAGAGAAACAGGAGAAAATTAAGGTTAGTCTTCATCATATCCTCTCCAGGGCCCTGTGATTCAGGTGTTCCCTCTAAGAACCTGATGAAGGTTCAACATTTTAGTCCGTCTTTCAGGATATAGGACTTTATGGTACCATTTCCATTTGGGTCCCGTTTTGTGTCCCCGTCACCCTTACCCTCCCCCCCAGCCCCACCCTCCCTATTGTCCAGTCCTCAAGATGCTTATTATGAGGTGGGTTAATGCTCTAGCCCAATTCTCTATGTAGTTTCAAGCTGGCCTTGAACTCATAGCAATCCTCCTATCTCTGCCTCCCAAGTGCTCAGTGTTGGGATTAAAAAAGGCATGCGCCACCATGCCTAGCCCTTTTTGCTTCTTTTCTATTTTCTTCCTTTTTCTTTTCTTTCTTTTGTCAGGGTCCCATATAGTACAGGTTGGCCTGGAGCTAACTATGTAGCTGAGGATGACCTTGGACTCCTGATCCTCTTGCTTCACTTCCTAAGTGCTGGAATTACAGGTGTGTGTCAACATACCACACTTTAGCTCCTGAAATTTCTACCCTGTGATATTAGTTTTAGGTCTCTTTAAAGAATCTCATGCCACAATTACAGAGATACATTTTTCTCTGTGTTATTTTTCCTCAAGTCTGCTTTTGTTCTCTGAACAGGTTCTGGTTTCTTTATGCATTTTGACACTAGCTCTGTAAATGAGGGAGCAACAGCTATGTTGGAGAGCAGAACACTGTACCCTAAAAGAGGTTTTCAGTGTTTGGAATTTTATTTGTACAACAGTGGAAGTGTGAATGACCAACTAAACATCTACATCCGGAAATATTCTGCAGGCAACCTGGAGGGAAATTTAACCCTTGTGAAAGAAATAAAAGGTACAATATCTACATTTTTATTTGGGTTCAGAGTGAGATAGTTTCTTAATTCAACAACTTAAAGCAGCACAGGAGCTGCTGACTCATAATTTTCATGTAGCACTTAACCCTTCTTCCTTCTCCTTCTCCTCCCCTCCCCCTCCCCCTCTGCCTCCTCCTCTTCCTTCTTTCTTCTTTTGAGATAGGGTCTCACTCTAGCCCAGGCTGACCTGGACTTCACTATGTAGTCTCAGGGTGGCCTCAAACTCATGGCAATCCTCCTACCTCTGCCTTCCAAGTGCTGGGATTAAAGTACTTGATAAGGAAGTTAGAATAAGGGTCTCCTCTGTGCTCCATTATCTGATACTTGATTTTAAAAGCATAACTCAGTTTTCAGAATTGTGAAGTCCAGTTCTTTTCAATATATAAAAATACATTGTGAACTATGGGCAAGTGAAAACGTTTGCTAGTTCAATATCACTAAACTGTAGAATAGATTATGGGAGGAAGTAGCCACAAGGCCTGTCCCTGAACACAAATGGGGACCTCTCATTTTATCTCACAATGGACTGGTTTTAGTAAATGTGTAATCTAACTGGAATAGTGGGCTTTATTTCTAATTTCAAGTTTAATAAAATAAATCCCTATGAAGTCCTCTTATGTAATTTGGAGTAAATGCAAGTGGGTGCTTTCTTTTTATATCAATCATATACAGAAAGGTGGGCCCATGAGACCACCTACTAAAGCAGATGGCTAAGAGGATTCCCTGGGAAGAAAAGGATGTGGGCTGGCAAACAGATTACTGTCTTTTCTACATATTTACCTCTTGATTTAATGAACTGAGAAAAACCCACTATAAAATGTATTCACCCTTCCACCATTATTGATGAGAAACAATCTGAAATATTGATGCTGCTTTTTGCATATGCAATGTATCATTGTCTAAACCTGGAAAGTACATTCTTCCCATTAGTAATCTGGGGGTGAATCATGGATAGACAATAACATAAAAGGCACTTATGAATCTTTCTTATGAGTCCATCTAGATATAATGATAGTACTGACAATAATGAAGTCAAACCTCTCAGGAAACATTTTTTTTTTTTTTGGAGAGAGACACAGAGAGAGACAGAGAGAGAGGGAGAGGAAGATAGATAGAGATGGGCACGCCAGCAGTCTCTCAGCTGCTGCAAACGAAATCCAGATGTGTGCACCCCCTTGTGGTCAAGTGTGGCATTGCGCCCTTGCATCACTGCATTTGGCTAAACTTGGGACCTGGAGATTGGAACCAGCATTCTTAGAGACTTAGGAGGCAGGCGCCTTAACAGCTAAGCTATCTCTCCAGCCCCGGAAATATTTTTGTTCAATCTCAATTTATCTACAGATACTGTAATCTAGATGTTTCAAACTTATTTTCGTGTAATTATGTTTAAGTGCTGATATATTTAAATTTTAAGCCAGCGTGCTTAAATTTTAAAACCATTTAAAATTGAAATAAATTATAAATAAATAAATTATAAATAAAATTTAAATAAATCAAATTTAGATAAAAACCAGTTTGACATGGTTTTCTACCCTGTTGTTTCCCTGGGAGCATCTGAAAATGTATATGATACATGGTCTTTTGGTTCTTGTGCTTCCTGTTTCCTCCTACCAAAGTGTCATCTCATTGAAAAAGAGGTCCTTTGTCTAATTTCCAGCTTAAATTAGCTGGAAAAGAATACAATATGCTGTTAGCTATAAGTATAAGGTAGGAAGGAATTAAACGTTGGGAGAAAAGAGGATCATGCATAATCAGATAAACATTTACAACTTTGAGTCATATTTAGGGATCTAAAGAATAAAGAGGATATAGGATTTCTTGGGTTTAGTAGGTCTGATGAATGGTCAAATGAAATTTTTGATTGTGAAGGAAATATTCCAGGGACTACTAAATATATTGAAGAGGACTGAATATTATTGAATCATAGGGGCTAAATATTGGGCTTGCTTGACTGTTAACCAACAGAATGACAGGTAACTGAAAAGCAGGTATGGAGTACTCACAAGTTGGATGCTTTTTCTTGTTCATCCATTCCTGGGAATGGATGAACTATTTGGGAAATGGCTATATTAACATTAATATATCCCAGAGAACAGTCTGACTTTGCAGCAATATCTAAAGTGAATGATATTGGGCTGGAGAAGTAAGAAAACCATACTCTATAGGTCTTGGTTTGTCTTTGCAGGTAAGAACACTCATGTCAATCAGGTCAGCACATAATTCAGAGTCCTTTGTCTTCCTTGAAATAATGACTTTTTTTTTTTTTTTTTTTGCAGAAATACCCATTGGGAACTGGCAACTTTATTATGTAACATTACAAGTGACCAACAAGTTTCGAGTGGCATTTGAAGGGCGTAGAGGTCCCGGAGTATCATTTGGGGGTCTCTCTATTGACGATATCAACCTCTCAGAAACATCGTGCCCTCATCATGTCTGGCATATACGAAATTTCACAAAGTTTGTTGAGAGCCAAAATGGAACTGTATATAGCCCTCCATTTTATTCTACTAAAGGTTATGCTTTTCAGATTCACTTGGATATGAGGCCTTTGACTAATGTAGGAATTTATTTCCATTTGATCTCTGGAGCCAATGATGATCTAATACAGTGGCCATGTCCTTGGCAACAAGCCACGATGACACTCTTGGATCAAAATCCTGATATTCGACAGCGTATGTCCAACCAGCAGAGTATAACTACAGACCCATTTATGACCACTGGTTCGTGACACATTTCTTTAATGTCAATACATAATCATTGTTTTAAGAGAGACAGATGATTTGGGAAGAACAGTTGGCACAATTAGTTACCTACAGAATTCTGAGCTTCAACTCTTAAGAATAGAAGATATTTTAGGTAAAGGGTTTAATAATTAAGGACAATGTCTCCAAACCAAATCTCTGACAAATAGAAAAGATGTAGACTATATTCCTGGGTACTGACTATCCCTGAGTTCCCAGTGTTGGTCTTAGAGTTTGACATGCTTAAGTTCAAACCCCAGGTTTGCTTCTCACTAGCTATGTGTGACTTTTAATAAATAGTTCATTGTCTTATTGGCTATAAAACCAGGCAGAGATAATACTTCCATGTATTTATTAAAAGGATTAGTACAAACCAAGTATGAAGCCTATTCTGTAGTCCTGGTAACACATACTACCTTGGTCATGCCATTGGAATTGTCAAAAACAATTCACCTATTGGAATGGGGGCTTCTGATCAGAAAGATGTTGGGCATGTGTACTGGAATGTTAGTGGAAAGGAAGTTGAAATGGATTGGAACTTCTTACTAATGTGCTCTGGAGGATTTACTAACACTGACATCATTCCCAGTCTCAAAAAGGATCAATGTAATGATCATACTTCTAATTATAGTAATCCCTTGTCTCTGGAAACCCAATAAAGGAAAAAACAGAATTTTATCAAGGTGAATATTACAAGATCTGAATTTCATAAATAAAAAGGATGGGTCAAAGTGATGTTGGGGCGGGAACTAACAATCTGACAGAGAAAAAACACAAAGGGAATTGCAGAATTTTAATATTCAGAATTTTCCATTTTTTAATTAAATTTGGGGGTTTTTAAAGGTTAGTCTCATATACCCTGTCCTGTGCCCCTGTTCCATTGAGGGCCCTCAGTGGGGTTATTGGTATTCACTCTGTGGGATCTCCAAGGTTTCAGTCAGTCTTTGTTGGGGTTGGGGAACTGTGCTTCTGGCTAAATCTATCTACCCTGTGTTTCTTAAGATCTTTATGTCCCCTCTTTTTCAATGTTCCCTGAACCTTGGTGAACACGTTAGAAGTCTGATTTAGTGTTGAGTTCTCGGTAGCCTCTGGATTTCTTCTTTGATGGGTTTGAGTGACCACAGGTCTGTTGCCATCTACCTGGAGTTGGTTGTCAGGATAGCAGTGAGAGAGTAGTACTCCTGTTGCCACTTCCTCTGCAATGTCTCCTGGTCCCCAAAAGAGTGGTAGTGCAGAGTAGTAGGCAGTGGGCTGTTTTGTCTTGTCATATTGATGGGTCCTGGATCTCCTCAGTAGAAATTTCCATTCTTTTTCAAAAGGCACTGAAATGTCATTTAATTCAGTTAAGGAGATAAATTGTTCTTTGCTAATATTAAGTACTCTGTCAGCAACTTATTGCTTAAAGTCAGTTAAAAGAACCACTTATAATTCAGAGACCACTGAGGAATGATTATAACAGAGGATTTTCATATTGGCCAATATGTAGAGATGTGATACCTCCAGTCTGGGGAGTTTGGAGTACCTCTCCATTCATGGTAGGGGATACAGCCCTCTCTACTAGGCCATCTCATTTCCTATAGGACAGTGACTTGCCAGGGAATCCATCAGAGGTCAATAACATTGTTTAATTATTTTGAGTTCCATCCTAATTGTGTTTTACTTTGCTTATGCTTTCCCACCACAGACAGCTATGATAATGCAAAACACAGTCCATTATTTTAAATTGCTTTTGCAGATAATGGAAACTATTTTTGGGACATGCCTTCCAAAGTGGGACAGATGGCTTTTTTCCCTAATGGAACTCAGTTTAACAGAACCAGAGGCTATGGAACCAGTGCCTTCATAAGCCATGAGAGGCTGAAAAGCAGAGAATTCATAAAAGGCGATGATGTTTATATTCTCCTGACAGTCGAAGGTATAGCAATAAAAGTTGTTTACTTATGCTTTTTGTTTTCTTGTTGTGGCCGTTGATTATTTCCTGTGTTCTTCTGGATTGTATTTTTAGTTTGGTTATAAGATGTGGGAGGAAATGGGTACAAATGAACTTTCCCCCCATTTGATATAAATAAAAACAATATGAAAAGCTCTTAATTTAAAACAGTGAAAATTGTAGGATTAAGAATTTAGTAAAAAAAAAAAAAAAAATCTGTAGAGATAAATTAAAGTGTAAGGCTGGGGACATGGTTCAATGGTTAAACGTGCTTGATTACAAAGCCTGTTGGCCCCTATCAGTCCCCAGTACCCATGTAAAGCCAGATGCACACAGTGGTACATACTTCTGGCATTTGTTTGCAGTGAAAGGAGGATCTGGTGTGCCCATACTCATTTTCTCTGTGTCACAAACACAAAAAAAAATATTTTAAAAATAAGAAAATCAGAAATTAGAGTATAGCTAATATTCTCTAGAATTAGATTCTAAGATTCCAGAAATTAAAATACCATACAAGCACATAAAATTAAACTGGAAATGGATTCTTATCATCTATGCCAGCTACCCATACATCCATGTGCACATACATATGCATATACACACATCCATTTGTGCAAACACTTGCACAAACATATATTTGCAGTAATGATACTGTAATAATCTGTTGCCTTTTAAATGTATTAGCAGCTTGGTATGGTGGCACACATTTGTAATTCCAGCATTATAGAGACTGAAGCAGAAAGACCTTGAGTTTAAGGCCAGTCTGGGGTTACATAGTAAAACTCTATCAATCATCTCTGTATTTTCTAACATGTCTATCTACCTCTCTCCCTATCTATCTATCTATCTATCTATCTATCTATCTATCTATCTATCTATCTATCTCTACCTATCATCCATCTATCTATCTATCTATCTATCTATCTATCTATCTATCTATCTATCTATCTATCATCCATCAATCTATCATCTATCTATCAATCATCTATCTATATCACTATCATCTATCAATCTATCATCTATCTATCTATCTATCATCTATTATCCATATATCTATTATCTATCTATCTAGCATCTATATATCATCTGTAGTATATGATTGGCAAGCAGTAACTACATTTTCCTGAAATTCTGACAGTTTCCATGTTTTATATGGTAGGATTTAAACTCATCTTCTATTAATGAGCTCACGCATCTCAATAAATCAGAAACTTGTTTATAATGAAAAGTGGTGCAATGAAACTTTGCATACAGAATCCAGAGTGGTAAAGCAAGGTGATTTTTGGAGAATGTTACTTATAAATAACTTGTCAAAAAAAACCCTCTTTTCAAATTTAAAAATACACTTTATAGCCAGGTGTGGTGGCGCACGCCTTTAATCCCAGCACTCGGGAGGCAGAGGTAGGAGGATCGCCGAGAGTTCGAGGCCACCCTGAGACTACATAGTTAATTCCAGGTCAGCCTGGACCAGTGTGAGACCCTACCTCGCAAAAACCAAAAAAAATTAAAAAATTAAAAAATATACACTTTATAGAGTAGAGAGAAACTCACATATTCATACCTCTATTTGGCCCAATTTAGGTTAGAGGAAATGAATAGCATAACACCGGCTGTCAGACAAGCAAGTATCTCACTCAAAGACTTTTCCATCTTACATCACCACACATGAGATCTATGACCTTAGGCAGGGTCCTTAGCTGCTTATATTTTTCAGCTATGGATGGTGGGAATAAAACGTTATACCCTCACAGTTCCAACATCCTATGTAAGCATGTTGTTAAGCTATTACGTCCACAACATGGACCATCTTCCCTTCGCCTGTTTCTTACCTCACTGTCAATGAATGGTGAGGACCATGCATCAAGGTAATATTCATTTCTTAGGAACAAAAGTCCCAAACACTGTCCATGTCCAATAACTGTTCAAGCAAAAGTTGATTTTCATCATGCTTTCTCATAACCTTCTTAGACATATCTCACCTCAATTCTACACCAGTGGAGCCAATCCCAACCATGTCCCTCTATGACCCTTGCTCAGAAGTCACATGTGAGAATGAAGGCATCTGCACTGTCAAAGGTGACAAAGCTGAATGCAGGTAAGGAGTTACTTGGAACATTGTCCCACTCTTTTTTTCTGATATGATATTTATTTATTTGATAGCTTTTTTTAAAGGCAAGGTCTTTCTCTAGCCCAGGATGACCTAGAATTAATTCCATAGCCTAGGCTGGCCTTGAATTCATAGTTGTCCTCTTAACTCATTCTTCCAAGTGCTGGGATTAAAGGTGTGAGCCATCATACCTGGCTATTTTTTTTTTTTGAGACAGAATCTACTTTTAAAACTTTTTTAGGGCTGGAGAGATGGCTTAGCGGTTAAGGTGCCTGCCTCCTAAGCCTAAGAACACTGGTTCCAATCTCCAGCAGTTCCAATCTCTAGGTCCCCCATTTAGCCAGATGAAGTGATGCAAGGGCGCAATGACGCACTTGACCACAAGTGGATTCATGCATCTGGAGTTCGTTGGCAGCAGCTGAGAGGCTGCTGGTGCACCCATCTCTATCTGTCTTCCTCTCCCTCTCTCTGTCTCTCTCTCCAAAATAAAAAATAACAAAAAACTTTTTTAATTAAGAGTTTACATTAATGTATATATTTTGATCATTATTCCTTCCAATTACTTTCTTATGTATCCCCTTCCCCATGTCTCTTCCACTGAACCCTTTCTTCTTTCCAACTAGTCCCTCTTTCATTTTGATGTCATTTATTTTCCCTACTCCATTATCCATGACAAAATGTTGATGAGTCTAATATTGTGTAGGTCTTGTGCAGGTAATGACAGGTGCTGTGAGGTCATGAATACAAAGGTCACTTCATGAACAGAAGACAGGATTCCAAAGCACTTCTCCCCATCCTCTGACTTTTACATGTTTTTCTGTCACCATTTCTGCAATGTTTCATGAACCTTGGAGAGTGTGATAGGAGATAGAGTCTTATGTATCCAGGCTGGCCTTGAACTCCCTATTTAGTCAAGGATGATCTTGAACTTCTTTATTTTTTGCATGTTTATACAAGCATACTTATGTGTATGTGTGTTCTTATGTATGTGGGTGAACCTGTGTGTACAGGGCCCCAAGCACATGTGTGGGTGCACATGAATGTAGAGACCAGAAGTTGGTGTCTTTCTTAACTGTTCTTCGCCTTACTTTTTAAATTTTTTTTATTTTTATTTTTATTTTTTGGGGGGAGAGACAAAGAGAGAGGGGGGGAGACAGATAGAGATGGGCGTGCCAGCAGCCTCTCAGCTGCTGTGAACAAAATCCAGATGCGTGCACCCCCTTGTGGTCAAGTGTGGCATTGCACCCTTGCGACACTTTGCATCTGGCTAAACGTGGGACCTGGAGATTGGAATCGGCGTTCTTAGGCTTAGGAGGCAGGCCCCTTAACTGCTAAGCCATCTCTCCAGCCCACTTTTTTTAAATTAATGTGCTTTTGTATTTTCTCAGTTTCTCCACCTTACTGTTTGAGACAGGGTCTCTCACAACCATGCAGTTCTTCAATATGGCTAGACTACCTCGAGAACAGGCCCCTGGGATTATCCTGTTTCTATCTCTCCAGCTCTGGAATATGTCATCACACCTGGCTTTCATGTATGTGCTTGGGATCTAAACTCAGGACCTTGTGCTTTGTAGCAAGCACTTTATCAACTGGACTATCATCCCAGCCTTGTCCCATTCTTTGTTAGAAATTTTATTTTCCTGGGGCTGGGGAGATGGCTCACTGTGCTTGCAGTGTAAGCATGAAGACCTGAATTCAATCCCTAGGACCCATGTAAAAAGCCAGACATGGCCATATACATTTGTAACCCCAATACTGAGGTAGCATCAGAAGAAGGATCTCTAGGGCTCACTGCTCAGACAGTCTAGTTGCAAAAACAGCAAAAGCTCCAAGTTCAGAGATCCTGTCTCAAGACAATAAGGAAGAAGAGCAATAGAGTACACTTTTGGCCTTTGCATGCTTGCAACATGGGACATTCAACCATACATATACTGTATACACACATTATTTACCCATACCCACTCTTACTCATTGAGCCATCTCCTCAGCCTCAGGACAATAAAATTTCTAGACACACACACACACACACACACACACACACACACACACACACACAGTGTTGGAATTAGATGCCAATAGTTCCTATGAATGAAACCGGCTCATTTGTCATCTCAGATTCACTCAGAATTTTTTTTTTTTTTTTTTTTTTGCACTCCATTTGTGACTTTGGATAGATACAAGGACACTGGAATTATTTACAAAGAAAGAATACATTCCGTTCTGAATTGTCTGAAAAAGTACTCTGGAGTTACAAATCTTCCCAAAAGCCCTGATGGAGCCAGTCTGTACCCATTTTCTAGTTGAAATACTGAAGTTCAGAGGTCTTAGCCCAGGTGTAATGCTCACAGCCAAAACTAAACCCTGCCATTTACCTATGCTTCTTTCCTTCCCATCTGGGTATTGCTGTTTTAGTAAAAGATTAGGAGCAAATCCCCTTTCCTTTCCATTTCCCTTCACATACCACCCAGTGCTAGTCTCATAGATTCTAGTAGTATATAGTGAAATAGTTCCATATGCCAGTGACTTAGTGGTGATCAAATAGGCTAGAGGTGATCAGGACCTCTAATGAAGAACATATCCATGGTTAAATGTTAGCAAAAACTCCAAGTAATGTCCCCACATCTAGGTGTCCTGCAGGGAAAGACTGGTGGTACATGGGGGAAAGGTGTGAAAAGAAAGGTTCTACCCGAGACACCATCATTATTGCTGCTTCTTCCACTGCTGCTGTGTTTGGTGTGATGCTCATGGTCATGCTTATCAGTGTCTACTGCATCAGGAGGAAGTACCAGAAAAAAACAACTTCACATGCAACAACCATGAATCTAGAAAATGTAAGTTGAGTCTGCTGTGTGATTATTCAAAACCTATTGATAAAATCATGTGAAGAAGAATTAGAACATTTTTCTTAACCTTTTGTGTTTATAACACAACTGATGCGAGATTATTTGAGTTACATTACTTTTATGCGAAATCAATGATTCTGAATGTGGGGGTCCATAGATACTTCTGGAGGGAGAGCTTGTTATGCTACTGGAACTATATCAGAAATTGCATTTGGTTGTGATTGCTTTTCTGGACTATGGGTGATCTTGCACCCATCTGAAAGGCACTTTGTGAAGGGAATATGACTTATAAGTGTTTAGTTTTTTTTTTTGTTTGTTTGTTTGTTTTTTTATCTGAAGGCTTTCTAGGGGTTGAGTTTAGGACTGTGGGAATGAGGTACATGTGCGTTAGGAGCTCTGGATGAGCCAGAACAAATTGGAAAGAATTAAAATATTATTACAAATCCGGGTGTAGTTGTCCATACCTTTAATCCCAGCACTAGGGAGGCACAGGTAGGAGGATCACTATGAGTTCAAGGCCACCCTGAGATTGCATAGTGAATTCCAGGTTAGCCTGAGCTATTGTGAGACTCTACCTCAAAAAAAGCAAAAAAAAAAAAAAAAAAAATTTCTACAAAACAAAGAGAAGAGAAATAAAGAAGGAGGCTAAGTTCGTGGAGTGGGGAAACTATCAGCATACTAGACACATGGCAGGGATATTAAGTAGAAACACACACACACACCACAATATCACAATAGAACTCTTTTGTCACTGGCTCATTTAATCACATTCCCAGGGATGAGAAATTCATGGACAATTTCCTTTGTCATGGCATTTATCACGAGAACTGAATGTTAATGGACCTTCAGGTCTAGTTTAGATCTTAAGTCAGAATGACCCCTCTAAGGCCAGTATGTACACTCACCCTAGTGTTTTGATGTCTGAGTAACATGTACTCAAAAGGCCAGAGCATCTTCCTCGGTATTGAGCAGTGTGATTTGTCAGTTGGGTGGGATGTCTGGAGACAGTGATGAGTCTTCATTAAACATTGGAGCATTTTGTTGTGATTCATTGAATGACAGATTTTAAATTTAGAAATTAAATCATGAGCCGGGCGTGGTGGCGCACGCCTTTAATCCCAGCACTCGGGAGGCAGAGGTAGGAGGATCGCCGAGAGTTCGAGGCCACCCTGAGACTACATAGTTAATTCCAGGTCAGCCTGGACCAGAGTGAGACTCTACCTCTCAAAACCAAAAAAAAAAAAAAAAAAAAAAAAAAAAAAGAAATTAAATCATGATTGTTCTTTTCCTTTGTAGCAATATGCTTTTTGAAGATTAACTCAGCCATATGGCCAGCAAGCAAAATTAAAAAGGATTTAACAACATGGAAAAATATTTCACTTAACCTGCATCACATCCACTTCACCCTTTTAAAAATGGCTCATCACTGTGAATAGCTGAATGTACTATAGTCATTCTTTTGGCAAAAGTCAAATTGGTGAAATCTATCTCTCCCCTTCCCTCTTCCTTCCCCCTCTCTTTGAAACCAATTTTGAACTTCTCTGGATGCATGATATTATCAATAAAAAGGAGAACAACAATTAGAGACAACTTTCCAAATTATCATTTCTTCCATTTGGGTTGGGGGCCAAATGTAGGGACTTCCCAGCCATTCCCTAAAACCACTTCAGAAACCTCCACTGGAAGGGTACGTCATGTTCTTCAGTGATGTAGCCACTGGTAAGTTACCCATACTCCAGCAGAAAACACCCTAACCATGCTTACACAAGTAAGCCTAGTTCAACTCAGTGGGTCCCTCCACAAAACACATCAAAGTAGGAAGGAAATTAGTGGAAAGCAGAAATCGGGAGCAGAATAAGAAAGGGTAATGTGTAGTGAGTATGATCAAAATATATACATGTATCAAATTGTCAGTATAATAAAAATTTAAATTTAAAAATAAAATTTAAATAAATTAAAAATAGGTGAAAAAGGCCCATTGGGAATGATCCTCCTGTGGAATCAGCAGTTGTAGTGTTGTGCTTTCCCAAGATAAGGAAGGTTGGGGGACAGCTCTCCCTGCTTCCTTCCTTCTCATCCTTTTGTCACAAAGTGGCTACTTCCTTGTTTTCTACTGGGATTCTTTGAGTACTTGAACTTGGCTTAGCATGTGTCTGTGCATAAGTCTCCAGCCAACAAGAAATGTTCAACTCTTTCAACTTAGCAGTTCTCAACATTTTGGGCTTCAAGGGCTTTATTGCATATTTTTAGAAATTACTGAGGTCCCAAAGAAATCTTGCTTGGAAACATTCCATTGATGAGCACTTGCATCATGAAAAACTCAAATGTGGACATTTTAAGCTATGTATGTATTAATCCTTAAACAGAATACATCCTGCTTGGGTTGTAGCTCAGTGGCAAAACACCTGCCTAGCATGTGCAAGGCTTTTCATTCAATATCCCATATTGGAAAAAAAAATAAAGCCCAATGTATGTTAACACAAGTTTTTAGTGACAACTATATTTGTCAAAAGATAAGTGTTGATATACAATTTTCTTTTTTGTAAATCTCTGATATTTTGCTTAATTGAAGACAGCTAGTTGCTCCCATATGTTTTCACCCAGTCTGTAGTGGTGTGATATTTATGATGAAGGATATGAAGACATCTGACCTTATAGGTAGCTAGCATAAAAGGGAGGCCAAACTGTAAAGCTTTTTCAAGTAAATGTGAATATTTGTTAACAAATGATTAATTTCAAGAAAGTTAGTTGACAATTAAAATCTAAAACCATATAAACACATTTTGTACTCTGTCCAGTAAAATCCACTCATATTTTGAATAGGTTTTAACACCACATGATTTTATAACATGCTCCACTAATATTTAGTTATGCAGCTCTTAGTTTTTGACACATTTCATTATACAGTATCAAAACAATATCAATATCACTATTGATCTCATTTAAAGAGTCACTAAGTCTTGGGAAGTTGTTATGCAAATTTTCTGAAATTTTACTTTTTACTTGAAAAGTTAAATTTTATCATTGGCAACAAATATTGCCTTCCTTCCTTTTTTACACAGGTCTCACTACATAACTAAACTTGGCCTTGAGCTTGTAATTGTCCTTCCTCAGCCTCCCAGTGTTGGAGTTGTGGGCATGCACCACCCCTCCAGGCTAAATACTATCTTATTTGGTTTTTTTCTGGCTTATTTATTTATTTATTTATTTATTTATTTATTTGAGTCAGAGAGAAGGAGAGAGAGAGGGAGAGAATAGGCATGCTAGGGCCTGTAGCCAATGCAAAAGAACTCCAGATGCATGTGCCACCATGTGCATTTCACTTACATGGGACCTGGAGAATCAATCCTGGGTCCTTAGGCTTCGCAGGCAAATGCCTTAACTGCTAAGCCATCTCTCCAGCCCATACTATTTTAATTGTAACAACAGAGTCATTTCATTCAGTTTTTAAGTCACATTTAATTTTAATATAATTGTAGGTTCACACAGAGTTTTTGCTTAGTTGTGTCATATTTCAAGACAGAGTTTCATGTAGCCTAGGCTGACCATAAATTGGCTAGGTAACTGAAGCTGGTCTTGACCCTTAGTGCTAGAGATTACAGGTGTGTACCACCACTCCTGATATGTGCACTTGTAAAAGATACTAGGCACTCTTTTCCCAGTTTGCCACAGTGGCAACATCTTGCAACCTATGTATGGCTCAGTAGCACAGCCAGGACAGTGAAATTCATACGGTTGTGATTCAGAACATGGCATCACACACAAGAGACTTCATATTACATTGCCATTACATGGTCACATCCATTCCCTTTTGTCTCATCTCTTGTCTATTCTGACATACCTTAGCATGTTCTCTCTATTTTTTTTTTTTTTTAGTTAGAGTCTTATTTAAGCCCAGGTTGACCTAGAACTCACTCTGTAGTCCCAGGTTGGCCTCAAACTCATGGTGATCCTCCTGCCTCTGCCTCCTGAGTGCTGGGCTTAAAGGCATGTGACACAATGCTCGGCTATTTCTATAATTTTGTTATGTAGTGTTAATAGAACCATCTAGGCTGTAGTGTATGTGTCCTTTTTTATTGGCAAGAAGCAACCCATAGTATGAGTGTATTGCATTTTAATTGTTTCCTGGTTAAGGGACATCTGATTTTGTTTCTAGTTTAGGAGTATTATAAGTAAAGCTACTGTAAATATTGTGAATGAGGGTTTTGTGTATATATATGCACTGTGGTATGCATATGTGTATGTATGCATTTTCATATATGTCTGAATGCACACACTGTGGGCATGCATGTGTGTACATGTGTATGAAGGCCAGAAATCAATATTGGGTTTCTTTATCAAGTGGTCTTCAAAAACTTGTCACTTTTTTAGATAGTGTCTCCAATTTTAGTTGGAGCTCTCAGATTCTGCTAGACAAGTGAGCTAGCAAGTCCCAGTGATCCTTTGGTCTCCTCTACAACACTGGGGATTATAGACCCAGCATTTATGTAGGTACAATTCCTTGCATGGCAAGAATGTATACCATGAACCACCTCCCCTGCCATATGTATGAGTTTTTAGGTGTTTTTTTTTTCTCACTTCTCTAATGCTGGAATAGAAAGTAGTTGGATGTGTAAAGAGCTTGTTGAAATGATTCAGTTGAAATGATGCACTTTTTAATTTTCCCACCAGCAATGCTCAGTGATTCAGTTTCTCTATCCTTGCTAAATTTTATGTTCTTTTTTAAAAAAATATATACTTTTTATATTATTAGCAAGGTGATATTACTACTGCAGAATGGGCATAGCTTTTGTTTTGTTGTGTTTTTATTTAGTAGAATCTTTGTATGGACTCATCATGTGTTGGTACCATCACTTGCCTCCTCCCTGCACTGAGGGCCCTCCTTATTGGAATTGCTAGTTGTTGGGGTCCCTCCTAGGGCCAGCCCAGGAGGGATCGCAGGGACTCTGCCAAGTTGGGGGTGAGAATTGTGGAATCACAACACAGATTCCTGGAGTTGGGTGAAAGCAGGCAGAGGGCGAGCTGCAGCAAACTAGTTTATTCAAAGAAGTGTAGAGGGTTTTAAGGGGCTTGGCTGGCCAATCATTGCATGGGGTGGTCCCCTTTTTGTGACCAATGACAGCCTGTCTCCAGACAGATCATCTCTTAGCAGGTTTCTCATGAGCATGGGACTGTAGCTGTTGTCATGCCAGGCCTGTGCAGGACGCCATGTTCACAGAAGCCACTTCCTGATTTCTTCTGCCATGTGGTCTGGCTAGGGCCAGATCTGCATTGTGCCATACATATCCTCCTTTATATCATTGGCCACCCTGGGAGGTACGGTTTTTTTGCCAAGCCATTGTTGAACCCAGGCCCCAAGGGATCATCACATGTGACAGTGCCTGTTGTAGGTTGCCCCATCTCATGGAGTCTTACCCGTCATTGGCTACCTGCCATCCTAGTAAAAAAAACCCGAGGGGTGTGGCCTGGTTTCTTCTGATATGTGTCTGGCTAGGGCCAGACCTGCATTGTGCCATACATATCCTCCTTTCTGTTTTTATCATTGGCGACCCTGGGAGGCATGGTTCTTTGCCAAGCCATTGTTGAACTCAGGCCCCAAGGGAACATCACATGAGACAGTGCCTGTCTTAGGTTGTCCCATCTTATGAGGTCTTACCCATCATTGACTGCCCACCCATCTGGTGAGAAAACCCGAGGGGTGTGGTTGTTGCCTAGGAGGCATGGGAGGGCCAAGTGGTGGTGGCTCTGTGGTGTACGAACGGTCCCAGTGAGTGAGAATTAACTATAGAACCTGAAAAAGACTAGGGTAGGACAGGTTGCTGGGTGATTGTTGTGAACTCACCCTCAGCGTCATAATTAACAGCACTGAGTGTCCTTAATGGTAGCAGATCAATGCAATCAAAGGAGTTGAAAAGGAATTTATGGTTGGTTGGAGGGTAGCATTACCATAAGAGGAATTAATAAGCAAAAAAGGCAAAGGTGTGGCTAAGGAGAAGTACATGCTTAAAGGGGGAGAAATAAAGCGAAATAGAGTGGCTAAAATAAAGCCTAGAAAAAGCATGGGAATCTAGGCCCACTGCACCAAACAAGTATGACCTGAGAAGAATTGTCCGAAATGGTTTCTGGGAAGTGGTAGTAGGGAAAAAAGGAGATAAAAGGAGAAAAGGGGGGAATACATTTAAAATCCCATATCTGGCCTGAGGGGTTTGGCATCATCCTCTTCATCAAGGTCAATCCCTGAGCCAGTGGCTGGATGGATGTTTCTGGCAGGGATCCAGATTGGGATCTGTGAAGTTTCTGGAAAGACACAAGCATACCCTGGGCCCTGTGTTAAAAGAAGGTTGGGTCCCTTCCAGATATTAGTAAGAGGATCCTTCCAGTGGACTAAGGGTAAGGGCATTGTGGTTGGTTGGGATCTCCAATGTTTGTAGGCTGGGAGAGTCCTGCCTCATCAAAGGTGAGAAAATTGAGGGTGAAGAGAGCTTCCACTAGGACCAAGTGAGGGTCCTTGGGTGACATAGTGGACTTTTGTTTTATAATTAGTTCCTTTAGGGTCCAGTTAGTTCTCTCCATGATGGCTTGTCCTTGAGGGTTGTAGGGGATCCCAAGGGAGTGTTTTATTCCCCAAAATTCCATGAAGAATGTGAATTGGGCAGATGTGTATGCAGGGCCATTGTCAGTTTTAATTGACCAGGGTACGCCCATGACCAACATAGTGGTTTTTGTTGCCTTAATGACATGGGATGCCTTCTCCCCTGAGAGAGCAATAGCAAAAGCAAGCTTAGAGTAAGTGTCCACAATTACATGGACATATTTGAGGTTACCAAAGGATGGTATGTGGGTAACATCAATCTGCCAGATAGAATTTGGGGTAAGGCCTCTAGGATTGAGTCCTTGAGGCTGTAGGGGGCCCAAGGAGGCTAGGGGGCACATGCTTTACAGGTAAGGGTTAAATATTTGCATTGGCTAAGCAACAGCTCAGGGTATAGGGTTTTTAGATTAGTGGGGGATAGATGGAACCTTTGGTGTTAATGTCTAGCTTGTTCTAAAGGTGGCAAGGAGGAGACAGCAATAAATTTGTCTACCTGTGAATTCCCATCAGCAGTAAAGCCAGGCAGACCAGTGTGTGAGCGAACATGATCGATAAACCAAGGGTACGATCTGTTTTCCATCTGTAATTGTAAAGTGGAGATGGCAATGTCTATGGGATGATGAGAGGGCCTGGGATTGGCTAAGGGCAGTTCCTTTGTCATTTGAACCGTGTAACTGCTATCAGAGAAGATGTTGATGGGCTCTTGTTGACAGAGCTCCAAGACTCTGATGATGGCATATAGTTCCCCTAGCTGGACTGAATGGGGGTTAGGGAATTAAGGGCCTCATCTTGTACATTGGCTCTCTTAATAATTAGTCCACAAGTATGTTTATTGGCACCTGTAAAGACTGAGACTGCTAAGGGTATTGGCTGACTGGAAGGCCTGGAGAAATAGTCTTTATGGGCAAAGCTATTAGGGATTGAAGTAGTTTGTGAGCAGGGAGGTGATTGTCTATCTCATTGGGGAATCCTGCCATTAGTATGTGGAAAAGTGGGGTCCTCCCTAAAGAGAGGTTGAAGTTCAGACATGGGGATGGGCAGAATTATTTTGGAGGTTTCTGTTTTGCAGATTTTGTTAGTATAAGTACATGCCTTAATTGCTATGAGGAGCATTGCTTGTAAGTTGGTGGTGAGTTTATGGGCCTGTGCCCATGAGGGGTGTACCCAGTAAAGGGGTGATTGGTTTTGCCAGATGACTCTGAAAGGTGCCCCTGCCATACAAAGGATCACATTTAGGATTGGAGCAGATGGGTCATATCTAGTGAGGGTCATTGAAAAGAGGTAGTGGGATATTTTATGTAACAAATTTTTGGAGTGATCGTTTAGAGGAATTTTCCTTGAAGGGTTGTCAGTAACTCTAAGGAGGGCATAAAGTGGTAGGAGTTCACTAGGAGGAATACACAAGAAAGGTTTGAGCCAGTTAATTTGGCCACAGAGTTTTTGGAGATCATTGAGGAAATAATGGTCCTTTATTAGAAGGTGAGGTTGTATAGTAGTAGAAATTTTGTACCCTAAAAATCCAAAAGGGGTTTGAATTTTTTCTTTTGCTATGGCAAACCCAAGTTTTTTGAGGTCCTCAATGAGTAGTTTAAGAAGATCCAAAAGGGCAGTTCTTGAGGCATGTGCAATCAAAAGATCATCCATGTAATGAACAAGAAGGCATTTAGATTGTATTCTCACCGTGATGGAGGATATAAACATTTGGCAAATAGAAGGACTGTTTTTCATGCCCTGGGGGAGAACTCTCCATTGATATCATTTAGCTGGGATAGAATGGTTGGTCTCCCAGACAGTAAAGGGGGCCTATCCTCCGCCGCTAAAGGGATAGAGAAAAAGCAATCTTTAATATCTAAGGTAACTATATGGTGGTTAGTAAGGATGGCTCCAGGGTGGGGGAGGCTAGTCTGAAAGGAGCCCATTTTTAACATATGTTTATTAACCTGATGAAGGCCTTGGAGCAGTCTATGTTTACCAGTTTTCTTTTTAATGACAAAGATGGGGGAATTATGGGGACTAATAGAGGGCTCAATATGGCCAAGAGCAAGTTGTTGAATAAGGGAATTGAGAATAGTCAATTTAGGTTCTAGCATAGGCCTCTGTTCAATCCAAATGGATCCAGTGGTACCCCACTCGAGGCATATGGGAACGGCAGGGGATTGGACAGTGGTCTCTAGAATTGGGAGTGATGATGAGTGGTGGGTGGTTTGGTGGGGTTGGGTCGCCCTGAGAGGCCAATAGTATCATGGATGATAACATCATCATAAAAGGCCTGGTCATCCATTGTTATGATAACACCCATGTCAGTAAGGAGGTCTCTGCCCCAGAGGTTATTGGGGACATTTGCCACCAAGGGGAGAAATTCCCCCATGTTGCCATCATAGCCTTTCCATGTAACTTGTCTTCTAACCTGTCTAGTAATCTGTTGTCCTCCAACACCCTTAATATTGGGACCATCTTTATAGGCCCAATTGGGCATGCAGAGTGCATCATTGTCAGAGATAATAGTAGCATCCACACCTGTGTCTACTATGCCCTTGAATTTAACCCCGTCCAAAAGGACAGAGATGAGGGGTGAATGGTTGTAAACATGCAGGGTCCACCTAATGTGGGGGGGTTCCCTCTTACTTGCGGGGCTGAGGGTTGCTCCTGGGGGAGTTTAAAGGCAGGGAATTTCTGCAATCCTTGGCTCAATGATATCCCCTCTGACATTTATGGCAGGGGGCTTGGGACCTTAAAATAGGCTTAGTTGTCTTTGGACAGGTCCTCCAAAGGTGTCCTGGTTGGCCACAGCCCCAGTAGAGGGGTGGTTGTTGGGTAGGCTTTTGACCCATGGTCAGGGTTTGTATTGAGGTGGCCAGGGCCTTGAAGGGGGCAGACATGGGATTGATATCTTTGGTAGCTACAATCCATTTATGGAGATCCTCATTGCGCATAGCAGCAATAGCATTACGTGCTGGCATGGTTTCTCCCTCCCATGTCAGTTGCTTAACTAAAGCATCTGTGGAGGTGCCATGGGGAGTGCATCAGTCCACAGACTCCATCACATGAGAGAGGAAATCTGTGAAGCCCTCGGATGGGCCCTGGACCAGGTTATGAAAATAGGTATCTGGCTTCTGTGGGAGGCAGGCCTTAAGCCCTTGGAGAGATAAAATTTTTACTTGGTCAAAGTAGGCATGTATGCCCACTGTGGCTTGTGATACAGGGTCTATATAAGGTCCTGTGCCAAGGAGCATGTCTAGGGTAATTGGAATCCCACTCCCAAGATTTTGGTGGGCCTGGGATTCAGCCAGGTCATTATAGGCAGCTTTCTATTGCAGGAATTCAGGGGAGAGAAGGACCACCTTGAGGAGCAAGTACCAGTCATAGTAAGTCTGAAGGTGATGGCCCATTGTCAAAGGACTTGTTCAAAGTAAGAGGATTCAATGCCAGATTCCTGGGCCACCTTGTGGATGAAGGCCATATCCCGGGGGGGGGGGGGTGCCAGGGCCTGGCTGTCGCATCCGGCCCTACGTTAACGGGGAAAGTGGCTAAGGGGCATGTCAGAGAATTGGCAGTCACCTGGTGTGTCCAGGACTGAGTGGGGGCAGGTCCTTGCAAGGGTAAAGAGGGGGAGGGTGGTTGTGAGTGTGGCTGTAGCAGGCAGTGGTTGGGGTGGTAGTCTTTTATCATTTAAGGGTTTGACTTTCTCCTCATCTGAGTTATCATAAGAGGGGCCTGGGAGGGATGAGCTTTGAAGAGCCAGTTTTGGTTCTTCCTTATAGCAGTTGTTATGGGCAGAAATGACTTCCTCCATGGAAGGAGCCTTTAAGGCAGGCAATTATGGCAAGGAGGATAGGAAAGAATGGGGCAGAGGGTGTGTGCCCTTCATAAACCTTGCGTTTCTTCATGAGGAAGAGAACCCAGGACCAAATGGAAGTGTCCCAGATGTTCTCCGGACTAATCCATGGGGCTAAAACAAGAGTTTCATCCCAAAAGCTATGGAGGTCCTTTTGTTTCACTTTTAAACCACGTTGCAGGAGGAAGGCCTTAAGAGCCTGGAATTGCGGCGTACTTTGGTGGGGAGGGAGGTTGCCCGTTATGGTGGTGGTGTTTGGGGGCTAGGCTGGGACACTTCTGAATCCAGGAGATTGAGAAAATAATAACCCAGATCAAAAATGATAGCCCAAAGGATGATCATGCAAAACACAAGTACTAATGCCGGGGCCAGCTGAGACATACAAATAGAATGTTTATGACCCACATGTCTTGTGCTTAGTGGGGGACTTCCATGCCTTGTTACTCCACAGCCATATGCCCCCAAGGTGTCTCCAGGGATGCTCAGCCAAAGGCCTCGCCTTGATTCCAAAATTGGGTGGGTCAAACCCTTATGTGATTTCGCCGGGACGAACCAATAATGGAGGGGCTGACATGGGCTTTGGGACTGTGTGGCCATGTGTGCCTTCCTGCTGGGGAAAAGGATGAACAAAGGAAAAGCAGGGAGGAGGGGGCTGCCTGCTCACCCTTGAGCAGCCATCAGCACACAGAATAGCAAGGGGCTTTTCTCACTGACGATCAAGAAGGGGGCATCGCCAGGGGTGCTGTTCACCGATGATCAAGATGGGGCATCTCACCAACGCCAAGGAGGCAGAGGGTCCCTGTTCAGGCACCAGATGTTGGGGTCCCTCCTAGGGCCAGCCCAGGAGGGACTGCAGGGTCTCTGCCCAGTTGGGGTGAGAAGCGCGGAATCATGACACAGACTCCTGGAGTTGGGTGAAAGCAGGCAGAGGGTAAGCTGCAGCAAACTAGTTTATTCAAAGAAGTGCAGGGGGTTTTAAGGGGCTTGGATGGCCAATCATTGTATTGGGTGGTCCCTTTTTGTGACCAATGACAGCCTGTCTCTCGACAGATCATCTCTTAGCAGGTTTCTCACGAGCATGGGACTGTAGCTGTTGTCACGCCAGGCCTGTGCAGGACGCCATGTTCACAGAAGCCACTTCCTGTTTTCTTCTGACATGTGGTCTGGCTAGGGCCAGACCTGCATTGTGCCATACAGCTGGTATTCACCATGGGGTTGTGGGTTTTGAGGTGTGAAAGTAGAAGTCAGTTATTGGGTGGCCGGCAATGTCTCTCGGTATTCCCTCCCATCCTGTGGCTCTTACATTCTTTACACCACCTTTCTGCAAAGTTCCTGGAGCCATGGCGGGTATGTTTTAAGTCCACTTTAGTGTTGAGCTCTTTGTATCTTGTGGATTTCTGCTGTGGTACAGTTTGAGTATCCTCTGTGCCTGTCTCAATAACCCTGGCACAGGATGTCCAGCTCACCTTGGAAACAGCACTCTTGCTCATCTTCCTCTGTGGTTTCACCTGTGCCTTAGCTAGTGTACAAAGGGGTGGTTCATCTCCTGCCAGGGAGGTAGCTACCTTTTCTTGTCTGGTTGGTAGAATTTTTGTAGAGAGCTGCGAGGTGCCGCGCCTTAAAGATGGCGCTGGCTTCCGCCTTCCGCCTTCCCGATGGTGAGTGCTCTCCTGGATAAACAAGTCCTTATTTGGCTTGGGCCGTGATCTAGGCTTGCTTCTGCATATGTGGACCTATCTGCATTCACCACGTGGCACACCAGGGTTGGCTGTTCAAAGGCTTCTTAAGCTTTGGGCGGGCTTGTCCCGGGGGTGAGGCAGTCAGTCAGTGAGTGAGTCGGGCAGTCAGTGAGTGAGTGAGTGAGTGAGTGAGTGAGTGAGTCAGTGAGTGAGTGAGTGAGTCAGTCAGTCAGTCAGTCAGTCAGAAGAGTCAAGAAGAGTCCGAGTGTTGCGTCTTCCTTGCTGGTCGAGGCGGACGCGACAAATGGTGGCCCGTACGGGGACCTCAGAACTTGCAGGGCAGCTAGCTGGTAAGTTCCAGATAAGTGGACAAAAAGGGTAAAGGCAAGTTCTCCGGTAGAGAGACGATAAGGTCCCATAGCAAAATGGGCAATACATCTTCCAGTATTAGGGTTGCATAAGGGATGGCTACGTTCTGCTATCCAGGCCCAGAAAGTTTGATCAAAGTTAAATTTGTAATGGACTGATGTGCTTGGCTAAAGATATCGGACTGAGATTTTAAGATTTTAAGTTGGAAAACCTCAAGCAGAGGCACTGAGACTGGTTTTAGGTTACTGGAGCTGCTATTGTCAGCGCATTAGCAATCTTAAGGAAGGTGGAAGGAAGGTGGCCTGACTTGATTTACATTAAAACAATGGAGAGGATGCCTGAGGAAAGGCTGTTAAAAATGCAAATTCTTGGAAAGAGCTGACTGGAGAAGGAACCTGCTTTTCAAGGCTATGAAAGTTTTCCCTGGTGACTCTGCCCAGCTGGAGGGGAGGAATTGTAAAACCTGGAGACTGTTAGTCTCTGGTTATATTGAACTTGAACTGCAGAAGTTTGATGACTGCTGATGGTGGTTGAGTTTGCATTGTTTTAGTTTCTAAAAGGCGCCAAAATAAGGTTTCCTTAGAGGAAACGCAGTGAGAAGATTTCTTAAGAATGATAGCTGGCCAATTAATGTATATTTGTTCGTGTGTCTTATTAGTGTATAAAAGTTGGTTAACCTCATGTGGTGTATTTGTGTTGTAGTGTGTCTAGTCATATTACATAGAGCAAACGAGAATGATTCAGAAGCAGTTAAAAAAAAATTTAGAGGAAGTGAGAGAAGAGCGCTCGAGTAAAACATCTAAAAGAAAAAGTAAGGTTCCTGAATAAACTGCTGAAAGAAGAGTCCGAAGAGGGACTCAGAACTTTCTGCAGTCAGGGCAGTGCACTGGTAAGTTCCCAGGTAAGGTGGGAATCCGCGACAAAAGCGGAGATTTTGCTCCTCTCGGTAGAAAAAGAGGGAGCAGGAAGGGTTCGCGGTGTAGCGAACCGAAAGTAAAAGTTTCAAAAGAATTTTTGCAAATTTAGCCATGGGCGCTTCTCACCCAATTTTTTTGGCTCTGAATGAGCTGCAGTAAAAGTTTTACAGAAGGTGGTGGTTTGATTCAGGTGTCCCCCATAAACTTCAAGTGTTCTGAATGCTAGGTTCCCAGCTGATGGCAATTTGGGAATTAACACCTCCTGGAGGCAGAGTATGGCAATTTGGGAATTAACACCTCCTGGAGGCAGAGTATTGTTGGGGGCGGGCTTATGGGTATAATAACCAGTGTCCCCTTGCCAGTGTTTGGCACACTCTCCTGTTGCTGTTGTCCACCTTATCCAGATCTTTGTCTAGTTTTCTATTACAGAATTGGTCGCTTGAATTTGAAGATACCTTAAGAGAACTGAGACTGGCAGTAGTTAATGTGAATTCTGCCCGCATGGACCTCTCCTTTGCCTCTGGATTGTCATCTTGGCTGATCTCCGCTATGAATCATCTGAAGGAGTGGGCGGGCATGGGGGCTTTAGCAGGCCTTCTGTTACCGGTCTCTCTGGTTTGCTTGTGGTGTCTGTGTAAAATCAGGGTCACACAATGACAGGATGCAACTATGATCATTCAAGCCTTTACTGCCATAGAGGCTGCACAGTCCCCCTAAGTCTGGCTGGCTACAACTAAAAGTTAATCTTCTTTCTGCTCAGGTTGTGAGGCTAAGCACTGCACTCTGGGTTAGCCCTAGAACTCCAGAGAAGAGCATGTTTGATTGCATGTGGGTTGATGCCCCAGATCCCGCCTCTGAGAAAAAGGCATCAGGGTTGCAAAAATACGCATCATCAGAGATCAGACCTCTACTCTTACCTGTGGCTTGTTTTAAAACATAAAAGGGGGAACTGTAGAGAGCTGCGAGGTGCCGCGCCTTAAAGATGGTGCTGGCTTCTGCCTTCCGCCTTCCCGATGGCGAGTGCTCTCCTGGATAAACAAGTCCTTATTTGGCTTGGGCCGTGATCTAGGCTTGCTTCCGCATATGTGGACCTATCTGCATTCACCACGTGGCACACCAGGGTTGGCTGTTCAAAGGCTTCTTAAGCTTTGGGCGGGCTTGTCCCGGGGGTGAGGCAGTCAGTCAGTGAGTGAGTCGGGCAGTCAGTGAGTGAGTGAGTGAGTGAGTCAGTGAGTGAGTCAGTCAGTCAGTCAGAAGATTGTTGTCAGAAGATTGTTCAAGGTTCCTGAATAAACTGCTGAAAGAAGAGTCCAAGTGTTGCGTCTTCCTTGCTGGTCGAGGCAGTCGCGACAAATTTTGTTATCCTCTGTTCCCACTGCTTTCTGAAAAAAGTAAAAAAAGGTCCTACAATGGAGACTGAGATCCACATAAGTTAAAGGGGAGAGACATTGTTCATTTAGAGAGATTTTGATGTGTATGGCCTCTTTCTTGGCAAAAGACTAGTGGAAGCTTCTCATTAGAGTTCGTAATTTTGGTCTTCATAGGATTCTGACTCTGTTCCCAGTTCCAGCTATGGGCTCCTTTCCACTGAGCAGATCTCTTAGCCAATTAGAAAGCCATTGGTTACCCACCTAGGCTAGGTGCTACTATTGCACAGATGGGTCCATCTTGTCAAGCTGGTTTTTTTTTTGTATAGCAGTGTCTCCTGCTTGTTCACTATGTTGTTGGCCATTCCCCCCCCCAACAGCTCATGTAGCACTTTCCAGCACTTTATGGACTAACCATATATGAAGTGGCTTCCTTCCAGATTCCAGCCAGATCTCTCAATGTTCTGTGTTGGCAGCATGTGGTGTCTTCAGCAATAGGGTCTTTTACCTCAGGCTGATAATAAAGGGCTTTGACAGAGGGCTTTTCTTGTTTTGGAGACCTTATAGGTGTCTTCAATGAACAGCTTAGTTAATTTCTGATACTGGGAGTTACAAGCCAGAGGGAAATGTTTTAGGGTTAGGCTTCATGGCCCTGTTTTTTTTTTTTTTTTTGTAGAAAATTTGTATGGACACATCATGTGTCAGTATCATCATTTCCCTCTTACCTGCCCCCATTCTTCTGGGGCCCCTCCTCAGTGGGATTTTTGGTATACTCCCTGTAGTTGTGGGTTATGAGATGTGAGAGCATCATTGAGTCATTGTGTGGGGAGGGCAATGCCTCTGGACATTCCTTTCCACTCTGTGGCTCTTACAATCTTTCTGCCTCTTTTCCATGAAATTTCCTGTGTTGTGGTGCATATTCCTGTTGAAGATTGTATAATTTAGTATATTATCCAGGAGAAAGGTTTCTATGGAACAAATTCATCTTGAATTTAGTTTTGTGTGTATCTCTCCTCCCTCCCTTCCTCCTTCCCCCCAAAAACTTTCATCCCTATTATCTGACCCTCAAGTTGCCTGTCAGGCATGCCTGCAACTCAAGATGTTCCAGGTTAGGAACCACAGATTAGGAAAAACATGTGGCATTTGTCTCTCTGTGCTCATGTGAGTTTGCTTAGTATGATCTGTTCCACATCAGTCCATTTTCCTACAAATTTCATTGTATCATTTTTTTCTTACTGCTGAGTAGAATTCCACTGTATATCACATCATCCATTATCCATTTGTCAAACAATGGGCATTTGTGTTGATTCCATTTCTTAGATATTATGAATTCAGGAGCTATGAACATGGTTGAGTAAATTTCTCTGCAGTGAAGAGAAGAGTCTTTAAGATAGATGCCCAGTAAAGTGATAGCTGGGTTAGTGGGTAGTTCTATTTCCATCTTTTTCAGGATTCTTCATATTGATTTCCATAGTGGCAGTACAAGTTTGCACTCCCACCAACAGCAAATGAAGGTTTTGTGTTCTCAAATGCTTGGCAACATTTATTGTCATTTTATTTTTAAAAGTTTCCCTCTTGACTAGAGTAAGGTGAAATCTCATAGTTGTTTTCATTTGTATTTTCCTAATTGTTAAAGATGTTGCACATTGAACATTTTTTTAGGTGAGTATTAGCCATTTGTATTTCTTCCATTAAGAATTGCCTATTCAATTCTCTGCTCCAATTTTTGAGTAAATTGTTTAATTTTTTTTACTGCTTAGTTTTTTGACTTCTTTGTACATTATATGTCTAGATATAGTACTCTGTCAGTAGAATATTTGGTGGCGATTTTCTCCTATTCTATGGGTAGTCTATTGCCTCTGTTTAAGGTATATTTGTTTGTACAAAAGGTTTTTAGCTTCATGGGATCCCACTGCTTCAGTAGATCCTTTGTCAAAGATCAAATAACTATAGCTACTTGAATTAAGAGCTGGTCTTCAATTCTGTTCCATTGGTCTATATGTTTGTTTTTATGCCAGTACCATCCTGTTTTCATTACTTTGGCTTTATAGTATAGCTTTAGATTTGGTATGGTGATACCTCCAGAGTTATTTCTTTTGCTGAGGATATTTTTGATACCCAAGGCCTTCTACCATTCAATATGAAATTTGAGATTTTTTTTCTATCTCTGTAAAGAATGATGCTGGGATTTTTTGTTGGTATTACATTGAATCTGTATATTGCTTTTAGTAGAGGTGCTATTTTCACAATATTAATTCTACCCTTCCAAACATGGAATGTCTTTCCATCTTCTCATGTCCTTCTCATTTTCTTTCTTGAGCATTTTTATGTTTTCATTATCTAGGTCTTTCACAACCAAGGTATTTTCCTGGATACTGATAATGTGACAGCCTCACTGATTTCTTTCTCTGTATTTTTGTCTTTTGTGTTCAGGAAAGCTACTGAGTTATCAGTATTGATTTTGTATCCTTTCCTTTTGCTGAAGGAATTTATCACCTTTAGAAATTTTATGGTAGAGTCTTCTGGGTCATGTATTTATAGAATCATGTGATCTGCAAATCAGGCTAGTTTGACTTCTTCCTTTCCAATTTATATTCCCTTTATATCTTTCTTCTGTCTTATTGCTAGGGCTAAGACTTATAGCACTATGTTGAAGAGCAATGATGACAGTGGGCACCTCTGTCTTGTTCCTGATCTCAATGGGAACTCCATGAGTCTTTTCCCATTAAGTATGATTTGGGTTTTAGGTGCTTTATATATAGCCTTTATTATGCTGTGATATAAACCCACCATGCCTAGATGCTCCAGTGTTTTAATCATGAAGTGATGTTGTATTTTTCCAAAGGCCTTCTCTGCATCTATTGAAATGATCATGTGGTTCTTGTATTTAAGTTTATTTATGTAGTATATTACATTAACTGATTTCCATATGTTGAACCATCCCTGCATCCCTGGAATGAACCCTGCTTGATCAAGGTGCTTTTGATGTACTTGTTGAATTTGGTATGCAAAGATTTGGTTCAGGATTTTTGCACTTAAGTTCATCAAGGATATATGTCTATAGTTTTCTTTTCTTACTGTATCTCTACCTGGTTTTGGTATTAGGGTGATAGTAGCTTCCTAGAAGGAGTTGGGGATCATTTCCCTAGCTGTTCTTTGATTATGTTAAAAAGCTTGAAAAAAAGCTTTGATGAAGGTTTAGAATTTGACTGAGGACACATCAGGTCATGGACTTTTCCTTTGGGTGAGGTTTTTGATTAAATTTTAAATCTTAATGAATGTAATAGGTTTGTTTAGGAGATTTATCTTCTCTGAATTTAGTTTTGGTAGGTGGTATGTGTCTAGGAATTAATCCAATTCTTCCAGATTATCCAATTTTGTGGAATAGAGATTTTGGAAATATGTCCTGATGATTCTTCCAATTTCATTGATGATTATGACCTCTCCCTTTGCACTTAAAATTTTTTTTTACTTTATTTATTTTTGGAGAGAGAGACAGACAGAGAGAGAGGGAGAGGGAAACAGATAGAGATGGGCACGCCAGCAGTCTCTCAGCTGCTGTGAACAAAATCCAGATGTGTGCACCCCCAGTGGGCAAGTGCAGCATTGTGCCTTTCACTTTGCATCTGTCGAAACATGGGACCTGGAGATTGGAACCGGGTTCTTAGGCTTAGCAGGCAGGCGCCTTAACCGCTAAGCCATCTCTCCAGCCCCCTTTGCACTTTTAATTTTGTTAATTTGAGACTTCTCTTTTTTCAGTTGATCAGATTGGCCAGGGGTTTATCAATCTTGTTTATTTTTTTTCAAAGAACCAGATCTTCATTTCATCATTTTTCTTAACTTTTTCTTAGTTTCCAATTCATTAATTCCAGCCCTGATGTTAATTATTTGTTTCTCTCTGAATTATTATTGTTAATTATTGTTAATTATTTGTTTCTCTCTTGTTTTTCTAATGTCTTTAGGTGGATGGTTATATTATTAATTTGAGATCTCTCATCTTTGTTATGAAAGCATTTAGTGCTATAAATTCCCCCCTTAGGACTACCTTCATTTTTTCCGCAAGTTTTGGTATGTTGTGTTTATTATTTTTGTTTTGTGAGGTAGTGTCTTGCTTTATTTATCCAAGGCTAACCTGAAATTCTGTCTCAAGGTGGCCTTGAACTCACAACAATCTTCCTACCTCATCCTCCCAAGTGCTAGCATTAAAGGCATGTGCCACCACACCCAGCTTAATCTCTAGCTTTAATGCAGTGTGGTCTGCTATGATACAGGAAGTTATGTCAGTTTTCCTGAATATGTAGAGGCATGCTTTATGACCTAATATATGATCTATTTTGGCAAAGGATCTGTGGGCTGCTGAGAAGTATGTGTATGCTGTAGAATTTGGGTGGAATGTTCTGAGGTTGTCTGTTATGTCTAATTGGTCTATGGTGTTATTAAGATCTGTAATTTCCCTGCTGATTTTCTGCTTGGATGATCTGTCTGTTGATGAGAGTGGATATTGAAGTCCACTGCTATGATGACATTGGGATTTATTTCTGGTTTGTTGTCAAGTAAGATTTGTTTTATAAATTGTGGTGCACCTGTATTTGGTGCATATAGATTTATGATTGTTGGATTGTTCCCTTGATGAGTAGAAAGTGGCCTTATTTGTTCTTTTTGATTACTTTTGGTTTGAAGTCTATTTTGTGAGTTATTAATATTGCTACACCTACTTGTTTTTCATTTCCATTTACTTGGAAAATCATTTTCCATGATTTTATCCTGAAATGGTGTCTATTCTTAGTGGAGAGGTGGGTTTCTTGAAGACAGCAGATTAAAGGATCCATTTTTCTGATCCACCCTGTTAACTCTGTGTCTCTTGATGGGTGCATTAAGACAGTTAATATTTAATATTATAACTGTGAGGTTTAGTTAATTCCTGCCATGTTTGAGGCTTTATTGATTTTGTGCTTTCTTTACTTTGAACATTTTCTTGCCTGCTATAGTTTTGGTTATTGTGATCTGCCTTTTGTAGGTTCTTTAGGGTGGTCATTTGACTCTTCTGTGTGGGTTGTTCCCTGACACATTATCTGTAGGTTTGTGTTCATATAATCATAGAGCTGGCTTTATCATGGAAGGTTTTCCTTTCACCATCTATTATGAGGGATACTTTCACTGGGTACAGCAGTTTGGATTGGAAGCCATAAATTTTTAAACTTTGAAGTGCTTCATTTAAAACCCTTCTGGTTTTCAGAGTTTCCACTGAAAAAATCTGAGATATGTTATGAATTGTTTCTCGCTTGTTGCTTTTAGCACTCTCTGCTTTTGTTGTTTAGAATTTCTTTTTTTGTTCAGACCTGAAATTCACTATGTGGTCTCAGGATGGCTTCAAACTCATGGCAATCCTACCTCTGCCTCCCATATTCTGGGATCAATATTGTGGGCCACCATACCTGGCTCAAGTTTCAGGTCTAAAATTGAGGTCCTCAATCCATTTGGAGTTAATTTTTGGGCAGGATAAGGGAGTCTAAATTTATTCTCTATCATTATTTGTTGAAAATGTTGTCTTTTATCCAGTGTGTGTGTGTGTTTTTGGCTCGTTTTTCAAAGATCAAATAGCTATAGTTACTTGTACTTAGACCTGGTTCTTCTATTCTATTCCAGTTATCTATGTATCTGGTTAGTACCAGTACCATTCAGTTTTTATTAATATTTTATTATTATGGCTATGTAGTATATCTTGAAATCAGTTATAGTGATACCACCAGACATATTCCTTATGCTTATGATATATTTGGCTATCTGAAGCCTTCTGTGCTTCTATATAAATATTGAGACTATTTTTTCTAACTATGTGAAGAACATTGCTAAAATTTTTATTGGAATTGCATTGAATTTCTATATTGCTTTTGGAAGGATAGCCATTTTCACAATATTAATTGTTCTGATCCATAAGCATGGGAGGTCTTTCCATTTTCTTGTGTTCTCCTCAATTTCTTCCTTCATTGTTTTTGTTTTCATTGTATACATTTTTCACTTTCTTGGCTAATGATATTCCAAGATTTTTTTTTTTTGGCTGATTGTAAATGAGACAGCTTCTCTGATTGCTTTGTCTTTGGCATTATGAAAGCTGTTAATCATTATATGTTTATTTTATATCCTGCCATTTTCTGAAAGAATTTATCACCCTTAGAAGTTTTTTAGTGGAGACATTCAGGTCATTTATATATAGAATTGTGTCATCTACAAACAGAGCTAGTTTGGATTCTTTCTTTCCAATTTGTATCTCTTTTATTTCTTTCTCTTCTCATATTGTTTGAGCTAAGACTTCAAGTGCTAGTTTGGAAAGCAGTGGTAAAAATGGGCATCCCTGCTTGTTCCAGACCTTAATGGAATGCTTTGAGTTTTTCCCCATTTAGTATATTTATATGTAGCCCTTATCATGTTGAAATATGATCCCTCCATCACTAATCTCTCCAGTGTTTTAATAATAAAGGGTGTTGTATTTTGTTAAAGGTTTCCTTTTGCATGTATTGAAATGACCATGTGATTCCTGTGTTTAACTTATTTATGTGGTGTATTACATTTATTGATTTCTGTGTTTGAAACCATACCTATGTCCCTGGAGGAAATCTACCTGATCAAGGTATATGATATTTTTTTAAAAATTATTTATTTGAGACAGAGAGAAGGAGGGAGAGAGAGAGAGAGATTGAGAGAGACAGAGAATGGGTGTACCAGGGCCTCTAGCCACTGCAAACAAACTCCAGACACATTCACCACCTTGTGCATCTGCCTTATGTGGGACTTGGAGGATCGAACCTAGATCTTTAACTTCGCAGACAAGCACCTTAACCACTAAGCCATCTCTCCAGTCCAGTGTATATGATACTCTTGTATTCAGTATGCAATACTCTTTTATTTATTTTTATTTTTATTTTTATTTTTTTTTTTGAGGTAGGGTCTCACTCTAGCCCAGGCTGACCTGGAATTCACTTTGTAGTCTCAGGGTGGCCTTGAACTCATAGCGATCCTCCTACCTCTGCCTCCCGAGTGCTGGGATTAAAGGCATGTGCCACCACGCCCGGCTCAGTATGCAATACTCTTATATTGAGTTCTTGTATTCAGTTTGCAAGAATTTTATTGAGAAATTTTGTGTCTAAATTTATCTAAATTGGTCTATAATTTTCTTGTTGGGTCTCTGTGGTGTTTTGAATGGATGTTAACAATTTTATTAAAGCTTCTTGGATTTCCAGCTACCTGGCTGGAAGAGGTGTCATTGGGTAGATCCTAAGGTGCAGATCTGGATTTGGAATTCCAGTCTAAAGATATGGAAAGTGCTTGAGCTTTGCCTGGAGTTCCTGAAGGGTGTTTTCTTGCTTTTGGTGGTGGTTTTTCTCTCTCTTGGACCTGTGGAAGTGGGACCAACCTCTTCTGCCATTAGGAAACTTCCGCTGGATCTGTAAGCTTTAAATAAATTCCCTTCCTTCAGTAATTGTTTGACTTGAAGGGTCATCTCAGCAACCCAAGGTTGTCCACTACAGTCTCTGTTTGGTGGTGTTATTAATGTAAAGTTGGCTTCATGGAAGGAATCGGGGTGCATTCCCTCCTTTTCAATTATGTGGAATAACTTGACGTTATTTCTGCTATGGATGCCAGGTATGGTGGTGTATGTCTTTAATCCCCACACTTGGGAGACAGAGGTAGGAGGATCACCATGAGTTCGAGGATACTCTGAAACTACCCAGTGAATTCAGGTCATCCTGGGCTAGCACAAGACCCTACCTCAAAAAACTAAACAAAGCAAAAAAAGAAGTTTCATAGTTCTTCTATGGAGGTTTGATAGAATTTTGCAGTTAGTACATCTCGCCAGAAGAGCTTTTGTTGGGAAGCTTTTAATTACATTTTCAATCTTGTTTAATGTTATAGTTTCTGGGTTTAGTTTTGGTGGGTAGTATGAATCAAGGATTTCACCCAGGTTTTCTGGGTTTTTCAGTTTGTGAAATACAGGTTTTTGAAATATGGCCTTCCAATTTCACTGCTATGTTTTGTAACATCTTTTTCATATTTAATCTTCTGATTTGAGTTTTTACTTTTTTCCCGTTTGGTCAGTTTTGCCAGGGGTTAATCAATGTTGCTTATTTTTTCAATGAAAGGCCTTCATTTCATCAATTTTTTTTTTTTTGGAGAGAGATACAGAGAGAGACAGAGAGAGAGAGGGAGAGGAAGACAGATGGAAATGGGCACTCCAGCAGCCTCTCAGCTGCTGTGAATGAAATCTGGATGTGTGCACACCTTTGTGGTCAAGTGTGGCATTGCGCCCTTGCGACACTTTGCATCTGGCTAAACGTGGGACCTGGAGATTGGAACCGCGGGAGATTGGAACCAGAGTTCTTAAGTTTAGGAGACAGGCACCTTAACCGCTAAGCCATCTCTCCAGCCCCATTTCATCAATTTAAAAAATTGTTTTCTTAATCCTCATTCATTTCTGCTCTGATATTGCTTACATCTTTCCATTCAATACATTTGGATTTGGATTGATCTTGGTTTTCTATGCCTTCAAATGGTTAAGTTATTAATTTGAGTTCTTTCTTTGTAATTTAGGCAGTTATAAATTATATATAAATTTTCCTCTTAGGTCTGCCTCCAATGTGTCCCTTAAGTTTTGGTATGTTGTGTTTTCATTATGATTCAGTTCTAGAAATTTATTGACTTGCTTTTTTGATGTCTTCAATGGCCCATTTATTGTTTAATAGTAAGTTGTTCAGTTGGTGTATTTGCTATTGCTTCTCTTGTCAATTTCTAGCTTTATCACATTGTGGTCAGGTAGAGTGCAGGAAGTAATGTCATTTTCTTGAATTTAAGGAAACATGTTTTATGCCTTAATATGGGATGCATTTTAAAGAAGGTTCTATGCACTGGTAAGAATGTATATTCTGTGGGGCTGGAGAGATGGCTTAGCAAGATGCAAAGGGGCACGATGCTGCACTTGACCACAAGGTGCACACACATCTGGATTTCATTTGCAGCAGCTGAGAGGCTGCTAGTGTGCCCATCTCTATCTGTCTTCCTTTCCCTCTCTCTCTGTCTCTTTCTGTGTCTCTGCCCCCCACCAAAAAAAGAATGTATATTCTGTGGAATTAAGGTGGAATGTTCTGTAGATGTGTAGATGTCTTAAGATGTGTTAAGTCCATGTTGCAGTCAAGTTTGCATTGCTGGCAGAAATTACCCAACCAAGAGCAGCTTTTGGAAAAGAATGATTTATTTGGCTTACAGACTTGAGGGGAAGCTCCATGATGGCAAGGTAAAATGAAGACATAAGGAGAGGGTGGACAACACCTCTGACATAAGGTGTACAATAGCAACAGGAGAATGTGCCAAACACTGGCATGTGATACTGGCTATAACACCCATAAGCCCACTCCCCAACAATACACTGCCAGGAGGCATTAATTCCCAAATATCCATCAGCTGGGAACCAAGGAATTCAGAGCACCTAAGTTTATGAGGAATACCTGAATCAAACCACCACATTCTGCCTCTGACCCCCATAAACTGATAAACATCCATGATGTAAAATGCCATGCATTCTGTCTAACTTTAAAAATCTCCATAGTTTTTATCAATCTTAATGATGTTCAAACATCCCCATACTCCAAGGTCTTTTAACTGAGCCATAATATCAAAAATAAAATCCCCCCAAAACCCATAATGACACAGAATAAACATTCACACTGCAAAAGATTGCTTTTGGTAAGATGGACATTTTCACAATATTGATTCTTCCAATCCAAGAGCATGGGATGCTTTCCATTTCCTTGTGTCTTCTGCAGTTTCTCACTTGAGTGTTTTAAAGTTCTCATTGTAGAGATCCTTCACTTCCTTGGTTAAGTTTATTCCAAGGTACTTTATTTTTATTTGAGGCAATTGTGAATGGGAGAGATTCCCTGATTTCTTCCTTTGCATGTTTGTTGTTAGTATATAGAAAAACTACTGATTTCTGTGTGTTTATTTTGTATCCTGAGACAATGCTAAAAGTGTTTATCAGCTCTAGCAGTTTGCTGGTAGAGTCTTTAGGGTCTTTTATGTATAAAATCATATCATCTGCAAATAATGATAATCTGATCTCTTCCCTTCCAGTTTGTATCCCTTTTATGAGTGTCTCTTGCGTTATTGCTATAGCTAAGACTTACAGTACTATATTAAATAAAAGTGGGGAAAGTGGACACCCTTGTCTTGTTCCTGAATTTAGTGGAAAAGCTTCAAATTTTTCCCCATTTATAATTATGTTGGCTATAGGTTTGTCATTAGTAGGTTTTATTATGCTGAGATATCTTCCTTCTATTCCTAGTTTCTGTAGCACTTTTACCATGAAGAGATGTTGGATTTTGTTGAATGCCTTTTCTGCATCTATTGAGATGATCATGTGATTTTTGTCCTTCTGACCACTTATAAAGTGTATTACATTTATTGATTTGCATATGTTGAGCCATCCCTGAATCTCTGGGATAAAGCCTACTTGGTCAGGATGAATAATCTTTCTGTTATAATCTTGTATTCTGTTTGCCAATATTTTTTTTTTGGAGAGAGACAGAGAGAGAGGGAGAGGAAGACAAATAGAGCTGGGCACATCAGCTGCCTCTCAGCTGCTGTGAACGAAATCTAGATGCACGCGCTCCCTTGTGGTCAAGTGCGGCATTGCACCCTTGCATCACTTTGCATCTGGCTAAACGTGGGACCTGGAGATTGGAACCGCTGGAGATTGGAACCAGCATTCTTAGGCTTAGGAGGCAGGCGCCTTAACTGGTAAGCCATTTCTTCAGCCCTGTTTGCCAATATTTTGTTGAGAATTTTGCATCTATGTTCTTGAGGGAGATAGGTCTGTAATTTTCATTTTTTTGTTCTGTTTTGTCTGGTTTTTGTATCAGGGTGATGCTGGATTCATAGAAGGAATTTGGTAGAATTCCTTCCTTTTCTATTTTATGGAAAGGGTTGAGAAGCAGTGGTGTGAGTTCTTCCATGGAGGTCTGGTAAATTCACCAGTGAAACCATCTGTGCCTGGACATTTTTTAGTTGGGAGACTTTTTATAACTGCTTGGATCTTGGTACTTGTTATAGGTTTATCTAAATGGTTTACCTCATCTTAAATTTAATTTTGGTAGGTCATATGAATCAAGGAAATCATCCATTTCTTTCAGATTTTCAGACGTAGAGACATATATATTCTTAAAGTATGTCCTTATGATTTTCTGAATTTCTTTGGTATCTGTTGTAATGGTGCATTTTTTATCTCTAATTTTATTAATTTTTGTCTCTTCTCTCTTCTGGTCAGATTTGCCAAGGGTTTATTAATCTTGTTTATCCTTTCAAAGAACCAACTCCTTGTTTCATTGATTCTTTGGAATTTTTTTTTGTTTCCATTTCATTAATTTATGCCCTAATATTTATTATTTCTTTCCATCTACTGATTTTTGGCTTGCCTTGTTCTTCTTTTTCCAAGGCCTTAGGTGAAGCATTGAATTATTTACTTGTGAACTCTCTAATTTGTACTTTCTAATTTCTAATAGGCACTTAGAGCTATAAATTTCCGTCTTAGGACTGCTTTCATTGTGTCCCAAAGGTTTTGGTATGTTGTATTCTCATTATCATTTGATTCTATGAATTTATTGATTTCCTTTTTAATGTTTAATTTTTTCAAGATCATTCAGCCAGGCGTGGTGGCACACACCTTTAATCCCAGCACTTGGGAGGCAGAGGTAGGAGGATTGCCATGAGTTCAAGGCCACAATGAGACTACATAGTGAATTCCAGGTCATCCTGGACCAGAGTGAAACCCTACCTCGAAAAACAAAAAACCAATAAATAAATAAATAAATAAATAAATAAATAAATAAATAAATAAGATCATTCAATACTGTATGGCTTAGTCACCATGAATTTCTGTTTGCTTTGTAGTGTTTCTTGTTGCTGATTTGTAGTTTAATCCCATTGTGGTCAGATAGAGTACAAGGGATTATTTCAATTTTCTTGTATTTGTTAAGATTTGATTTGTGTCCTGATATACAGTCTATTTTAGAGAATGTTCCATGTGCTGCATTTGGATGGAATGTTCCGTATATATCTATTATGTCCACTTGTTCCATGACATCATTTAATCCTGATGTCTCTCTGTTTATTTTTTTACTGGGATACCTGTCAATTGATGAGAGTGGGGTCACCCACTAAAATTTTGTTTGGTGTTATCTCTGACCTTAATTCTAATAGTGTTTGTTTGATGAAATTGGGAACCCCCATGTTATGCGCATATATGTTTAGGATTGTAATGTCCTCCTGCTGGAGTGTTCCTTTAATCAGTATAAAATGACCCTTTTTATCTTTCCTCACTAATGTTGGTTTCAAGTCTATCCTGTCAGATATTAGGATAGCAAGCCCTGCTTGTGTCCATAGGCCCATTTGCTTGAAATACCATTTTCTGTGCTTTCACCCTAAGAATGTGTCTATCTTTTATTAAGAGATGAGTTGCCTGGAGGCAACAGATGGCAGGATCCTGCCTTTCAATCCAGTCTACGAGTCTGTGTCTTTTGGTTGGGGCATTGAGGCCATTGATATTAAGAGTTATTATTGAAAGATATGTATTTATTTTCACCATTCTTCTTGTTTTGTAGTGCTTCCTATTTTCCCTTTCCTTGCTTGTTTTAACTGTTATTTGAGTATGGTTTATTTTTTCCTGTTTCCTCCTGTGTGTGTTTTGCTTTCTCTTCAGCTTGAAGGATTCCTTCAGATATTTTCTGTTGAGCTGGTGTTGTTGTTATAAATTCCTTTAGCCTGTTTTTGTTGTGGAATGTCCTTATTTCTCCATCAATTTGGATAGATAGCTTTTCAGGATAAAGTAATCTTGGCTGACAGTTGTTATCTTTCAGAACTTGGAGTACATCATTCCAATCCCTTATGGCTTTTAAAGTTTGTGTTGAGTAATCTTTTGTGGTTCTGATGGATTTGCCTTTGTAGATGACTTGCTTTTTCTCTCTAACTGCTTTCAATATATTTTATTTGGTTTGTGTGTTTAGTTGGTGGGGAGAAGCTCTTTCTAGGTTTTTTTCTGTGTGGTATACTAAAAGCTTCTTATATCTGCATTGGCATTTCTTTTCCAATTTGGGGAAAAATTTCTTCTATCATTTTGTTAAGAATGACTACTAAACCTCTAGATTGAAGAAATTATTTTCCCTGAATTCTTATGTTTGATCTCTTCATAGTATCCCAGATACCTTGGAATTCCCATTCATATCTTTCTCTTAGCTTATCTTTCTCTTTGTTGGACTGCATTAAGTCTGCTTCCTGGTCTTTTAGTTTAGATATTCTATTCTCTCCTTCATCCATTCTACTGGTGAGACTTTCCACAGAGTTATTTATTTCATTGTCTGTGTTCTTTAGAGCTAGGATTTTAGCCTGGATTTCCTTCAGTATTTTTATGTCCTTACTCATGTCCTGTAATGACTTTTTATTACATTAAGCTGGTTTTCTGTGTTCTCTTTCAGGAGTTTGTTTTCTTCTTTGAATCCTTTCATTTCTTCAAGTACAGATAGAGTCATTCTTTTGAAATCTTTGTCAGGTATTTCATCTAAAACAGTCTCATTGGTGATCATTTCTAATGGATTTATAATTTTGAGGGGGATTGCATTGTCATGATTCTTTGTGTTTCTTATATTATAATGTAGCAACTTTTGCATCCTGAATTGTTTTGATGCTTGGGTTTTCTACAGTTTTCTTCAGTGTTCTCAGATGTGATGATCCACCTTTATATACTCTCAGAATATGAGTTTAAGGTGCCAAGTGTAGCTCTTGTATCCCAATCCAATCACAGAAATAATCCTAGGTGTTGTGTTTGCTTGCTAAGCAAGTATTTTAGCAGACTGGGTGGAACAATTTACTGGCAAATTCTAACCTTCAACTGAGCCATATACACATTCAATCAAAACCAGCACAGAGTATACAAGTGTGGGGATTAAAACAAACAGTCTTATAAGGCCAAAATCCCTAAGGATGTGTGTTGCTCTACACCCTTAATCCTGTCAGCTAGGAGGCAGAGAATTCTGTTCTGAATTGGATTCCAGGTCAGCCTGGATCTGGATCAGGACCCTGCCCCCAATAATGACAAAAGTTTTGCTAGGCCCTATAAATCTGAAGGCATTAAAGGCAGCAATATTCAACCTCCAAATACCACTTACTTTGAAAATGGTAAAGCCAACCAAAAATATGTAACCCATAACCTGCCCTAACATGAAAAATTAGATTAGCACTTCCATTGCAGGCCTACATACCTGTTTTTTTTTTTTTTTTTTTTTTTTTTTTGGTTAGTCTGCCTTGTTAACTCTAATCTCACCAATACTGGGTGCCCTCCTCAATCCCTCCATGTTGTGCTGTGGAGCTGGAGCTCTGTTCAGCAGTTGTAGATGTGTTGCTGCCAGGGTCTGAATGCTGGATATTGGTAGTTCTTTAGTTTTCTTGACTCTGCAAGGAGGCTGATGAGGTTGGAAAGCCCCCTTGTTTGGTCTCTGCTGTTGCTGCTGCTCAGCCCACCTGCACAGATCAGGGCTGCCTAAGATCAGGGCTGCCATTGATCAGAGCCACAAGCTCCTCAGTGGGATTCTGGCCATTTTACCCCCTTCTGGTGGATCTTGGTCTCTCTTGTTTCTCTGTGTCTAAGGAAAACCTATACTCCTACACTTTTCAGAAGAAGAGTGTATTTTGCTGTGGTTTTGCTTAAATCCTTCCCTGGGCTGGTTTGGTGTGGCTCTTATGCCACCATCTTACTCAGAAGTCCCCCAGAGTTTTCTTTCAAAATTCATTTTATTTATTTGAGCAAGAGAAAGAGAGAGAGAATGGGTGTGCCAGAGCCTTCACCCACTGCAAACAAACTCCAGATGCATGTGCTACCTTGTGCATCTGGATTACTTGGGTCCTAAGTAATCAAACCTGGGTCCTTTGGCTTTTCATGAAAGCACCATAACTGCTAAGCCATCCCTACAGCATATACATCTTTTATAAACTACTTTAACTATTTGTAGGTTAGATAATGTGTTGAGGTAGCTATCTGGTTCTTTTTGTTTGTTATGTTGGGGGATTAATTTTTTTGTAATTTTTTATGAGAGAAAGGAGAGTGTGAGAGTTGGCATTTCAGGGCCTCCATCCACTGCAATTGAACTTCTATGTGCATGTATGACCTTGCATGCCTGTCTAACATAGGACCTGGAGAGTTGAACATGCGTCCTTAGGCATTACAGGCAAGCTCCTTACCGATAAGCTATCTCTCCAGCCTGGGATTCATTTTTGAAACAAAGTCTTGCTTCGTAGTTCAGGCTGGCCTTAAGCTCCTGATCCTCCTGCCTCTGCCTTCAGAGTTCTGGTATGCTGAAATTAAATTTTATAACATTTATAAAATATAAATGATAACAATTATAAATGATGTGATGTGTCAACCTATCTGCAGCCCACAAAATAAAATTAAATTTAAAATTTTTTCCCAAGTATTTTCACATATAACATGCCCTTTTGGGAGTTACTTTAAGGATTATTATAAAAAATGTTTAACAGTTTTCCATGTTATGATAATTATGTTATGGGGTCTGGTATTGCACAACTAAGACTCATGGAATGTGAGGCAAAGTTTTATTGGGTAAAAGAGAAGGAAAAAGAAAAGGCTGCACCAGGCCTACACCCCAGAGTTTTGGATCTCAGAATGCAGCCCCGAACTGTTCAGAGGGTCACCTTTTATTGGAAATAACCACATGATGTTCATAGTAAAACAGGATGGGAGTTAAACCACAAAGTTACATATTGTTAAACAAAGGGGGGCTATTACAAGAAGTCACAGGGATACATAAGTCACATAGGTGGAACTGAGGCAAGAAACATTCTATTCTATGTAATCACAAATATATTTAGAAACAAAGAGATACAAAGAGGTCATGGTACATTGTGTAGAGGGGTCATCCCATTCCTTAGGTAACAGTAAACACTTGCATTTTGTAATAAGGCCTGTGTTAACTATTCCTGGAACGTCTCATTTATTTGTCAGGAAGATCAATTTTGGGTAGTGGCCTCCATTTTGTATGCTAAGGCAAGGGCTGCACAGGAGGATGTTTGACCAGGTCTATTGTGTCCCTTTCCACTCCATTTTCCAATGGTGCATCAAGATAAAATCATCCCAGTTCTAAAGAAGTGACCTTTCCTTAGGTCCATGGCATCATCTTCCTGAGAAGTCGTCATAATCATTAATGACAGTGAGTTTTCAAACCTCAGAATATCTAGGATTGTGCAACTTTTTATTTTAGATAGAAAACTCACATGTAAGAGACACATGGAGCACTTGGGAACTGTCATGATAATCCTTAACTCATAAGGCAACCCAGTGCTGTCATCAGTTATAGCACTTTCTTATCTCTTCACCTTTATCACAGTGCCTCCTGACCCACCTGGGAGTTCTCTCAATCAAGGAGTCCTCCATTTCTGCAGTTGGGCAGAATATAGATTGGCACCATGTTTCTAGCAAGCTCCTAGACTAGTATTAGAGCAAGCAAAGAACAAATATCCAGTATCAGAAATGAATGGAGAACTTTCTTCTTGAATGCTCCAACAGTCCCAGAAACTTGGCTATTCTCTACTTTATATTGTTGTTGTGAGGGAAGGTATTGCTATGTAATGCTGGATGGCCTAGGCACCCTTCTGCCTTAGACTCCCACATACTAGGATTATAGGCATATATCAACATTAAGCTTTAAATTTTCTGTTTTGTTTTTCTTTTGAGATAGGGGATATATATATATATGAATGATCTGCCTGTTTTGCCCTCCCAAATGCTGGGTGTACAGGCCTGCATCACCACTCCAAGCTTCCAGCCTTGATCCATATATTGCATCTCCACCCAGAATGGGAATCAAACCCAGAGCTATATGCATGCCAGGCAGATGCTCTGCCACTGAGCTTCATCTCCAGATATTTTTCTCTCCTCACCTCCCCAGAGTTTGTCTACTTTTTGTTAATACTACCTCTGTGCTATTCTCTTTTTGGAATTTAACTTCTTGCATAATTTTGTAATTACAGCATAAGCAGGCACAGGAAAGGAGGGGAACACTCAAGAATGAAGGCACTAAAGGGTAGGAGTGTTTTCAGGAGACAATGCTCTGTGAGTCCTCTGATAGAATTTATAAGTTATGTGATGTGACAACCTATATGTAGCCCATAAAATAAAATAAAATAATTTAAATAAAATTAAGACACCTCTGCTCTATAGGAACCATTTGTACAGGCCATTTTCTCTTATTGTCACAAAAGGCTTTTATCTTCCAGCTCCTAGCTGCTGGTGCTGGGCTTTGACAGGGGCCTTTTGATTCCAGAGTGTATTTATTTAAACAATGCTACCTAAAGAAGTAGCTGATATATGACAGAGAAATTGTAGTTAGCTTTAAGGAGAGTGTAATCACTGCTGGTTAGGATCATCATAAAAACCAGAGAAGTGAGAAAGAGAATGCGGAAACAATAAAATCTAAATATTGGTTGTAAAAGTGAGTAGCCTTTGGACTACTTTTACAAGTTTGCAAAGCAGGTGGAGATGTTACTGGCTGCAGATCTGAACTTTAGGAAGGCTGGGGTCAGGGTAGAATGACAGGAATCAGAAACATGTATGTCACCAGGCTTTTTCTCATCCTGTCCTCTATTTTCCCATCCCACCTCTATGTTGGCTTTGTTATATCAAACTAACTACAATTCTACAATAGGCTGTGTATCTTCTGCTGGAATCAGACTGAGACCCAAACATCTCTGCCAAAGTCAGAAACTGACTCTTTCTTCCTAGCTCTAATTTGAAGTGTAGAGAAAGATTTCTTGGCTTATTTTATATGCCAGTATAAACTAACCAAGTGTGTGGAGGGGGGAGGTGTTCTGATTGGTCCAATATGGCTCAAGTGCACAGCCCTGTGGTCAAGAAGGGGAATGGAAACATGGTCATTGGAAAAATCATTATGAGTTGAATACCACTCTAATTCAGGGTTTCTTGTAAATAACTGGCAGCATAAGTTTTTTGAATGATTTTTGTAAGTAACAATTTTTTAAAAGATAAGATAGTGTTACTCAATTAGTTATGGTGCAAGCCGGACTCTGTTCCTTAATCTGTGTACCAAGGGGCTACGCTGATCGCCCATTCTCTTTTCATTCTGAAATCTCCCAGCACTGGGCTGGGAAGTGGGAAGGTGATTTCTACCATAGCATTTATGGGACACATCAGCCCAGATTATCATGTTCTCCTACCACTTCCTTCATGCCCTAACTCCTCTGTCACACCCATTGCTTATAGGCGCCACTATTCTTTTTTTATAATTTATTTTTATTTATATTATTCTAATTTTACATTCATGGTGACTCCATTATCCTCCTCCCTGTCCTCCCTCTTCCACAGGGACCCTCATCTTGAAGACTTCAGGTAAAGAGAACAGTCAATGACTCTTCAAAGGGTCATTCCTGTGGGAACTTAAAAATAGCATATGTTAAAGTTTATGGGAATAAGAAAATTGTTTATTTTAGCCTTAGAGATAGAAGAGAAAGCTTCAGCTCTTGTTCAAATATTCTGATTCTTGAGAAGTGTAGTACACAGCTTCAGGACACTGAGATGAACATCCAGACTAGATACAGTTATGGAGGAAGGGAACTTATTGAAGTGGGGGAAGGCCCATTGAAGGGTTAATAGCCTTCCCTGAAAACTAGAAGGAACTAAAAAGTTAATAACTAACCTTAAGATGAGAAGGCCATAAAGAATGGGGACATCTAGTCCTCCCTAGTCAACTCTGCTAAAGAGCCTATTCTGAGCAAATAACTGATGCCTTATTTACTTCCCTTGGACCTACAACTAATTCAGTATGTTTGCCTTTAGGATCCTCCTTATAAGTTTGAACCCAAGCCTGACTCGTGCTTCAGCCTTCATCCTGTGGGAAGGCTGCTGCCCCTCACTACCTCCCAATAAACAATCTAATCTGTAGAGATCAAGTCCAGTGTTCTTTTTTGCTTTTCTCCTACACTTTCATTACACCATAATGGCCAAAGAAGTTGGCCCACTTTCACAGGACCAAGCACACAGAGAGAAAAACCACAAGCCACACCAGCACCACCAAAAAACAGGTAAGTACACTTCAGTAACTCCAAGCAGAATTCATGTACTCCACATATCTTTAGAATGGAATTCAGAATCCACCCCCCACCTTAGGGCTGGACCCTAGGATCCATCCAGAGATGCCTCCTCCAGCCGGGTGGCTGCAGATCTAAATTAAAAACTTTAATAAAGTCCTTAATGTATTCAAACTACCACAAGCAGGAAAATAGTTACAAGTGAAGTAAAGAAATCAATATTTTGCCTTTGGTAGGTTTTATGATTTTATCATGAAAAATTCAAAGGAATTTGTCAAAAAGTCACTAAATGCAATAATTTCTCTTAAGTATGTACATAAATTATACCTGCGAGATTCATCATTATTTGCACATGTAAAATGCCAGAATACTAAAAGTCTATGATGATAACAGGAGTCCTTCCTTTGTTTTGTGCCAATATTGAATTAAATTATAATCCTTAAGAAAATCATAATTTTTTAAAGTTTATTTTTATTGACAACTTCCATAATTATAGACAATAAACCATGGTAATTCCTCCCCCCACTTTCCCTTTGAAATTACACTCTCCATTATACCACTTCCATCTGTCAGTCTCTCTTTTAATTTAATTTCATCATCTTTTCTTCCTATTATGATGGTATTGTGTAGGTAGTGTCAGGCACTGTGAGGTCATGGATATCCAGGCCATTTTGTATCAGGAGGAGTGAGTTGTAAGGAGTCCTACCCTTCCTTTGACTCTTACATTCTTTATGCCATCTCCTCTACAATGGTCCCTGAGCCTTGGAAGGTGTGATGGAGATATTTCAATGCTGAATACTCCTCTGTCACTTTTTCTCAGCACCATGGTGCTGGTCATCCCAAGGTCACTACCATCAGAAAAGACAAGCTTCTTTAAACAAAAGTGAGAGTAGCATTAATATATGTGTGAACATTAAGAGAAGTCCTTACTGGGCAGTTTGGTGAGCATAGTATATACATTTAGCTAGACACTAGCAGATGTTACACCTCTAGGGCTCATGACTACCCCTGTCATAGGTTTTCAGTATCAGGCATGTATTCCCTCCCATGTATCAGGCCTCAGTCCAATTAGAGAGCAGCTGGTTCCCCCATAACAGACATGCCACTATTGCACCCATTGGTTCATTTGGCCTGGCTGGCCAAATTCAAGGCTTGCAGTGTCCACTGTTTAGTATCTCCACTGGTGATTTCACTCTCTCCCATCGAACTGCATGCAGCATAGCTTTTTCCAGCTTTCTGTCAGCTGGTCTACACAGAGGAGGTTTTCAGCTCCACTCCATCAGGATTTCTCAGTGACCTTGCTTCCAAGTATGTGGAGTCTTCATCAGTAGGGTCTTACCATCTATTCCTGGTGGGAAACCAAGAGCCTTGACAATGGCCTGTAATGTTTGGGCGTGGGGGCATCAGGGACATCCCTGGCCAACAACTCACTAGAAGGTATTCCATCCCTGGAATACCTTTACTCAATCTCTTTCCCTGACCCCACTTAGGCCTTTCCCCCCTTAATCTGTTCTTTTAGGGCTTACATATATACAATACCATCCTGTTAAGTCCCCCTCCCTCCATTTATATTCCCTTTATATCCCAATTTCTACCTTACTGTCCTCTGTTACTGAGTTTTATTCCAACTCACATAGAAGTTCAATCATTTGTAGCTAGTATATGAGAGAGAACATGTGACATTTGGCTTCCTGTGATTAGGTTACCTCACTAAGTATAATCCTTTTCAGATCTAACCATTTTCCTGAAAATTTCATAATTTCATTTTTCTTTACCGCTGGGTAGAACTCCATTGTATAAATTTGCCACATCTTCATTATCCACTCATCAGTTGAGGGACATCTAGGCTGGTTCCATTTCCTAGCTATTGTGAATAGAGCAGCAATAAACATGGTCGAGCAAGTATCTCTAAGGTAGTAAGACAAGTCCTTAGGATATATGCCCAGGAGTGGTATAGCTGGGTAATATGCTAAATCTATTTTTAGCTGTCTCAGGAACCTCCACACTGATTTATACAATAGCTGGACCAGATTGCATTCCCATGAACAGTGCAGAAGTATTCCTCTTTTTCTACATCCTCACCACCGCCAATATTTTGTTGAGAATTTTTGCATCTATGTTCATGAGGGAGATTGGTCTGTAATTTCTTTTCTTTTCTTTTTTTTTTTTTTCTTCTATCTTTGTCTCATTTTGCTATCAGGGTGACACTGGTTTTGTAGGAGTTTGGTAGGATTCCTTCCTTTTCTATTTTTTTCTTTTTTGAGAGAGAGAGAGACAGAGAGAGACAGAGAGAGGAAGACAGAGATGGGCATGCCAGCAGTGTCTCAACTGCTGAGAACGAAATCCAGATGTGTGCACCCCCTTGTGGTCAAGTTCAGCATTGCACCCTTGTGTCACTTTGCATCTGGCTAAACATGGGACCTGGAGATTGGAACCGCTGGAGATTGGAACCAGTGTTCTTAGGCTTAGGAGGCAGGCGCTTTAACCCCTAAGCCATCTCTCCAGCCCTCCTTTTCTATTTTATGGACAAGTTTAAGAAGCAGTGGTGTTAGTTCTTCCGTGAAGGTCTGTTAAAATTCACCAGTGAAGCCATCTGGGCCTGGACTTTTTTTAGTTGGGAGATTTTTTTATATAACTGCTTGGATATTCATACTTGCTATAGGTTTATTTAAGTGGTTAATCTCATCTTGGTTTAATTTTGATAGGTCATATAAATCAAGGAAATCATCCATTTCTTTCAAATTTTCAAACTTAGTAGAGTATATATTTTTATAGTATGTCCCTGTGATTTTTTAAATTTCTCTGGTATTTGTTGTGATAGTGCCTTTTTCATCTCTAATTTTATTAATTTGTGTTTCTTCTCTCTTTTTGTCAGATTTGCTAAGGGTTTATCAATCTTGTTTACCCTTTCAAAGAACCAACTGTTTGTTTCATTGATTCTTTGGATTTGGGGGATAGAAGGGTTCTATTTCATTAATTTATGCCCCATTATTTATTATTTCTTCCTATCTACTGATTTTGGTTTGCCTTTTTCTTCTTTTTCCAAGGCCTTAAGGTGAGGCATTAAGTTGTTTATTTGTGATCTTTCTAATTTCTTAATATAGGCACTTAATGCAATAAATTTCCATCTTAGGACTGCCTTCATTGTGGCCCAAAGATTTTGTTATGTTGTATTCTCATTATCATTTGAGTCTATGAATTTTTTGAATTCTTTCTTTATTTCATCATTGACCCACTCAAGTTTTAGTAGTGTATCATTTAGTTTCCATGATTTTGTGTATGCTCTATAGCTTTTCTTGCTATTTATTTATAGTTTAATCCATTGTGATTAGATAGAGTGCAAGGAGTTGTTTCAATTTTCCTATATTTGTTAAGATTTGCTTTGTGCCCTGTAGTAGTTTGAATATATGTCCCCCAATATACTCAGTGTTTTATTAGTTTAGAGTTTGCATCTGAATCCACCTGGATGGAGACAATGTCACTGGGCAGATCTGAAGCTGTGGTGATGTGTTTGAGATTTCAATCTAAATATATGCAAAGTGTGCTTATCTGGAGTTCCTGAGGTGTGCTGTGCTGTGTGGCTTTTGGCTTGTGGCTTGTGGCTTTGCTGTCTTTCACTGGATCTGTAAGCTTCATAAATATCCCTTCCTCCATCACTTTGCTTGGTCTGGAAGTTCATCTCAGCAAAACTAAAGGTGTCTGCTACAGAAGTTGGTACCAAGGAGTGGGCTGAGATGAGCCTGACCATGTGGATGTTGGTCTTTTGGAACCTTTGTTTGGGAGGAACAGGCATGGACTTGGTACTTGCAACTGAAGATGCCTTCTGGAATAGTAAGCCAAATTTTATGGACTATTCTGATAAGAATTTGAAAATGCTAAGTGCAGACAGTATTGAACTTCAATGCTTAGTTTATGAGCTTTCTAAGGGGAAGGAAAGACTTCAGAGGACTTTTCTGGAACTGGACTACTGGCATAAGGGTTGGCTGCATTCTGCTGCCCAGGCCCAGAGAGTTTGATCAAGGTTAAATTTGTAATGGACTGACATGCTTGGCTAAAGGTATCAGACTGAGAGATTTAACATTTTAAATTGGAAAACCTCAAGAAAGTTAAAAATATAGGTACTGAGACTGGTTTTAGGTTGCTGACGCTGCTATTGTGAAACACTTAAGCAATCTTAAGGAAGATGGCCCAACTGCTTTACATTAAAACAATGGAGAAGGGCTGGAGAGTTGGCTTAGTGGTTAAACGCTTGCCTGTGAAGCCTGAGGACCTCGGTTCAAGGCTCCATTCTCCAGGACCCACTTAATCCAGATGCACAAGGAGGCGTATGCATCTGGAGTTCATTTGCAATGGCTGGAGGCCATGGCATGCGCATTGTCTCTCTTTCTCTCTACCTGCCTATTTCTGTATCTCTCTCTCAAATAAATAAATTAATTAATTAAATTAAATTAAATTAAAAAACAATGGAGAAGATGCTTGACGAAAGACTGTTAGAAATGCAAACTCTTTTTGGGAAGGAGTTGACTGGAGAAGGTGTTGGGCCCTAAGAGGCCCAGGTGTGAGGCCTAGTGGAACATCCTGAGCCTGACTAGAGTTTAGCAACCTGTCTTTGGCCTATTCCCACTTAGGAGTGACTCAGCAAAGCCTAAGCCAAAACTGTCTCTGCCCAGCTACTGCTGAAATACTATTGGCCCTTACACCTTTTTCCCATTCTGAGACCCACCCTCTTTCTCAAAGCTATATAAACATCTTCCTGCTACAATAAAATGAGTTCCTGCTTCGACAAGACTCCTGGCACAGTGTGTTTTTCTCTCCGGTGTTTTGGTGGGGGGATCTGGGCCGCCGACACCCTTCATCCTGCTCAGCCCCAAGAGGAGCCGCTGGTCCGGCTCTTTCTTCAGCCCCACCTGCCAGCGGGGCGGGGGGGGGGACCAGCGGACTAGTGCCCCGTGTGAGGAACTCTCTTTCCTGCCTACGGAAGAACATGGAAGTATGCTGACAGGCCAATTGGACTGCGGATGGGTGTACCCTCATAAATTATGAGGTAGTCTTCATATCTAATGTTCTAACCTTTGCTTCTGTAACCTGTGCTTGCTTCAACGTCTTTTTGTTCCTTTCTCTTTCCTTTCACTTTCAGGTTGCTGGCAGGCCACATCTGCGGTGCCTGTATTTCTGAATGGGTCATACATCCCTGGTGGAGACACCATGTGGACATACAGCCATGGAGTAATGACCCATAAAAATCTTCCACTAAGCACAAGATATGTGGGTCCTAAACATTCTGTTTGTCTCAGCTGGCCCCGGCAATAGGAATTGTAGTTTGCATGATCATCCTTTGGGCTATCATTTTTAATCTGGGTTATTATTTTCTCCAGCCTCCTTGATTCAGGAGTGTCCCAGCCTAGCCCCCCCCCTCCTTAAACACCAACAAGCCATAATGGGCAACCTCCCTCCCCATCAGAGGACACCGCGACTGCAGGCTCTTAAGGCCCTCCTCCTGCAACATGGCTTAAAAGTAAAACAAAAAGAATTCCATGGCTTTTGGGACAAAACTCTTGTTTTAGCCCCATGGATTAGTTCAGTCCTCCTTGCTGTAATTGCCAGCCTTAAAGGCTTCTCTGTGAAGGATGTAATTTCTGCCGATAACAAAAGCTATAAGGAAAAACTAAAACTGGCTTTTAAAATCTCGTCCCTCCCAAGGCCACCACCCAAACCGCCACCCGGCCTGCTGTCTTTTCAGCCCATAACCGCCGCCTGTGGCAATAGTGCTCACAACCACCCCTCCCCCTCTTTACCCTTGGAAGGACCTCGGCCTAATCCATCCTAGACACACCCAGGCAACTGCCAGTTCACTGACACACACCATTGCCCCACCCTTCACAGCCTTCCCATTAAAGTAGGGCTGGAGGCTACAGCTAGGCCCTGGTACCCCACCCCCCTCTGATCTGGCTCTTATATGCAAGGCAGCCCAGGTCAAAGGGTCAGCACAATTCAAAGAAGTATTTGCTGTTGTTTTGGCTTTGGACACTATTCAGGACCCATTTAACTTATTTTCTGACAGTCTTTATGTTGTTAACCTGTTACTCAACCCAATTGCGACACATATTAGACTGGACTCCAACCCTTGATGATTCAAGCCCGCTTCCTACTTAATGTCACTGGGGCTGATCTTAAGGTGTTAATGGTGGGTTTAAGATTCCATTGTAAAGATATGCAAAGTGTGCCCAGTAGGAGTTCCTGAAGTGTGCTGGGGTTTTTGGCTTTAGTTTTTGTTCCATGTGCTGTGTGGCTGGTTTGTTTGTTTGTTTGTTTGTTTTTCTCTCTCTTGCTTGGCCCTGTGAAGGCAGGCCAACTTCTTCTGCCATTATGGAACTTCCCCTAGATCTGTAAGCTTGAACATCTCAAAGGCCATCAAAATTTACCAGGATTCCTCTCTAAAGGAAACAATTTGGCTGACAAACTGGCTTCTCTGCCTCAGTGTAATACAGTCTCAGAAGCTACACGCTTCCACTTATTAACCCATATAAATTGGAGGGGCCTTAAACATAAATATCCCCACATGCCAGTCAAGGACCTTAAAAAAAATTGTCTGAACTTGCAATTCCTGTCAGCCTTTCTTCCAGGTACCTCCTCTTCAAACTACAGGAGCCAATCCTCGAGGGCTATGCCCTAATCACCTTTGGCAGATTGACGTTACGCACTATTCTCCATTTGGAAAACTTAAATATATTTTTCTCTCAGTTGATACTTTCTCCCATGCTTGCTGGACATCAGCACACGCCAGGGAAAAGACTAAACATGCTAGTAGCCATATGCTTCAATGATTTGCCACCCTTAGATTGCCAGATCAAGTCAAATTTTCTAATAATGGCCCCTGCTTTGTAAACAGGGCCTTTATAGATTTCCTCCAAACCTAGAAAAATCTCACTTTCCACAGGCATCCCGTATAACCCGTGGGGCCAGGCCATCGTGGAAAGATATAATCAAACTCTCAAGTCTCAATTACAAAAACAAAAGGGGGAATCCCTACCCCTACACGACCAACTGAAAAAGGCATTGTTAACCCTAAATATTTTAAATTTTTCTAAAGAAGATAGACACTTGCCCCCTTTTCAAAAACATTGGACCTCAGCTGTTACTTACAGCTCCATCTGGGTCAAATGGAGGGACCCATTGACTGGGGCCTGGAGAGGATCAGACCCCCTCCTCACAGCAGGGAGAGGGTTTGGATGTGTCTTTCCTCAAGAGGAAAAAAGATCCATTTGGGTACCAGCAAGAGACCTAAAATATTTACCCCAACAAGGGGACAATAACAATCAACTCTCCAGGGAGTGTTCCACCCCTGAGAACTGTGTCTCTGTTTCTTCCCCAGGAATGATTGGAGGTGTGGATGCTGCTAGACCCAAATAAAGCCAGAAAAGCTCCAGAAAGATTTGGAAAAGAGGAGATGGGACTTCCAAGACAACCTGCTATGGATGGGCTTACATGGCTTTTTACCCTACCTTCTCCCTCCCCTTGGACCCCTTCTTCTCCTTCTTCTTATCCTCACTGTCAGGCCCTGTGTAATTAATAAGATTACACAATTCATTCACCAACAGCTAGAGGCAATTAAACTTCATCAGGTCAAAATACCACAGGCTCACAACTCAGGAGCCAGGCTCTTCCTCTGACTGGCTGTCCTCCTAACGTCCCTCCCCCACCCTCCATGGAACCAATGACAGGTAAGATCTCAGACAGGCTGAGACAACCTAAGACAGATCATGGAGTGGATTTTCAATGGGCTCGAGGCATGGTACCCAGTGACAGGTAAGATTCCCAGAGGGGGACAACCTGAGACAGGGGCCATGATCTCCACTGTTCTTACAAAAACAAAAGGGGGAGATGTTGGGCCCTAAGAAGCCCGGGTGTGAGGTCTAGTGGAACTTCCTGAGCCTGACTAGAGTTTAGCGACCTGTCTTTGGCCTATTCCCGCTTAGGAGTGACTCAGCAAAGCCTAAGCCAAAACTGCCTCTGCCCAGCTACTGCTGATGTGGTGAAATACTATTGGCCCTTACACCTTTTTCCCATCCTGAGACTCACCCTCTTTCTCAAAGCTATATAAACATCTTTCCACTACAATAAAATGAGTTCCTGCTTCGACAAGACTCCCAGCCCAGTGTGGTTTTCTCTCTGGTGTCTTAGAGGAGGGGGTCTGGGTCGCTGACACCCATCATCATGCTCAGCCCCAAGAGGAGCAGCTGGTCTGGCTCTTTCTTCAGCCCTACCTGCCGGGGGGGAAACCAGCAGAAGGAACCTGCTTTTCAAGGTTATGATTTGTTTCGACCCTGAATTAAGAATATGGTTGTGTCCTACATACCTGGTATTAATCTTGGAAGCTTGAAAAATGCATGGAGTGGTCATGAATTGCACACAGTTCCAGGAGCTGCTGCTGAGATGCAGCATGAGGCAGGTCCTGATGACCCTCAATAATAGGCTGGAAGAGCCTCTGGCAGATGAACAATGGTTTGCATGGAGACCTGAAGACATTTTGGATATACCAGGACTATGCAAGGGCTACCATGTAGTGCACTGTTGGCCTGGGATGAAAGTTTTCCCTTGCTACTCTGCCCAGCTGGAGGGCTGGAATTGGAAAATCTGGAGACTGTCAGTCTCTGGTTGTATTGAACTTGAACTGAAGAAGTTTGATGATTGCTTGATGGTGGTTGAGTTTGAATTGTTCTAGTCTCTCCTTGCTGTATCTTATATCAGTTGAAAATGTTTACTCTGTGCCTTTACATGTTGAAAGTATTTAATTTGTTTGATTTTACAGGACTCACTATCTAAGTTGGTCAAGACTGTGAGGATATTTGAAACTGGACTGAATACAATTTATAATATGTGTCATAGTCAGTTCCATGTTGCTGGGACAAACTTCAAAATAGACACAGTTTATAGGTGGAAGGGATTTATTTCAGGCTTATAGGTTCAGGGGAAGTCCCATCAATGGTGGAAGAAGCTGCTTACAGAGAGAAACAAGTACAGCAATAAACACCAAAAGCAGCAAACAATACAACAAAGACAAAACTCACCAGAACAGACACCTGCTGTCTACACCTTGCTGGAATCAAATCTGCCCTCTGAAGGGTTAATGAACCACTGGCCTAGCATGATAAGTAACTTCTGTTACAAATCAGGCTCTCAAAGATCCATCCTCAGGAGCTATCAGGCCACCTGGATAGGTGATTACTAAACAAAAGAAAAGGTCTTACCATCCCCCATTCTTCTCTCCCAAAGACTGCCTCTCTCCATCCCTCACTCTATATGTCTCTACTCTCCCACCTTAAAACACAGCAGTGGTAACTTCTCCTGGGAAATCTGCTCTCCATCCAATAGTTGGTGCTGGATTTCTTTCTCTCTTGTATTTCTCATGGTGCTCTAGTCAATCCTGAATTCTGACATCTGGTGCCAAAATCTGGTTCCCTGAGCAACCTTACCCCCTTTCTTTTGCTCCTCTGTTTCACCCTTTACTCACTTTCCTATTCCTCTCCACTTCCAACACAGACATCTCTTGCCATTTGATCCTACCATCCACCCAACACCTTACCAAACACCATTAATGTAAGGTTCACATGCAGTCTACAGGTGCCGTAGAATGTCCTCCTTCTAGACTCCAGGGGTCCTCTGGTTCTCTTGCCTCTGGAATTATGCCAGAGACTGGGGACACTTTTTTCCACTCCTGGGATCTATGTCTAGCCCTAATGCCTCTGGCTTTATCTTCGTACAAGTGATAACTTAGTACAAAGATCTATGCATTACCTATCCATAAAGATGGGCTCTAAGCTCTCCATTCCCAAGAACAGCCCTTTAGATTGTCTAAAATCAAACCTAAAATCACTAGGCCTGACTGACTCCAACTTTTAATTTGGCTTTCTACGCCTGACCCCAATTTGGAACTTTCAAATTACAAGTCCTCACTAATTTGGACAACTTCATAAGAAGGATGGTCTCCTCTCCAGAGATGATCTAGGCTCTCTCCCTGCCCCCGCCAACTCAAACCATTCTCTAATGCTGGCCAGCCATGACATGTCATATGTTCTATGTTGCATGAAATCTATCTTTATGTGTGACTAAATTCATAGTCATTAATTGTTCCAGTGATTATGGTCATTAAGTGTTTTGGTGCTTATAGATATATTTTAAAATTAAAATAAATTTAATTTTTAAAATAAATTATGAAAACCAGGTTTATGATATATTTCTGATTTTGTTTGCTCATGCTTACTATAACCATAGATATGTTTATGTGCAGAGTTTAATCCAACTTCCAGTCAAGATGGCATATGCCTAACCATGCCTCACCTCATGGGGAAAGAAAAGTAAGATCTTTGGAGCCCATTGGAGTTTTTAGGGCTTTGCAGATTCTAGTAGACTTCCAGTGGGAGGGCAAGGAGGAGCAAAGTAGGGAATCATCTGATTTCCATGCTCTCAGGTAGCCCACCAGTTCCCCAATCCCCACAAGCAGCCCTGGCAACCGCATTCCCAGCCACTGGTTACTCCTGCACTAACCACAAGCTAAGTGGACCCAGGCCAGCAGTCTAGTGTTCCCCCCTCCATAGGCTTTCCTGCCACCTGGGACCTCCATACATGACCACCATCCCACTTGCTGCGGCCCCCCCCATGCATGGACCTAGACCAGTAGGTTAGCATTCCTCCTCCCTAGGCTTTCCTACCACCAGGGACCTCCATGTGTGACTGCTCCTCCATATACAGACTCAGGCTGGCAGGCTAGCATTCCCCCTTCACTAGGCTTTCCTGTCATTGGAGACCTCCACACCGTGATTGCCTTTCTACTTGCTGCTAGCCCCCACCCCCATGTGTGGACCCAGACCAGCAGGTAAGTGTTCCCCCCTCCCTAGGCTTTCTCACCACCAGTGACCTCCATGCATGACCACTGTCCCACTTGCCATTGCTCCCCACCCCCATATTCAGGCTCAGACCATCAGGCTAGCGTCCTCCCTCCCTAGGCTTTTGCATCACAGGGGACCTCCATACATGACCACTGTCCCACTTGCTGCTGCCCCCTCTCCATGCCTAGACCCAGGCCAGCAGGCTAGCATTCCCCCCTCCCTAGGCTTTTCCACCATCTGGGACCTCCATACACAACCACTTTCCCACCTGCCACCCTGCCCTGCAGAACAGGTCCTACTGCACTTCCTGCAAGCTGCTCAGACCTAGGCCAGCAGGCTATTCTTCATCCCTCCTCCCTTTACTGCCACCCCACCTGGACATCCAACACTCCCAGTGCATCACCTGACCTGCAGCAGTACCATATCCCTGTCCTGTCTTGTCACAGGATCCAGCAATCCCAGCCAACTCCTGCTACATGGTCCCAATGGACCCACTGTCCCATTCCCTCACCACTCAGCATTGTGGAACCACCATGCATTCCCATACTCCCACCCCCCCCCACAGCCCAGCCACAACACCAGTCTGCTTTGTCCTATTCCCCACTACCCCAATCCCATAGGCATGGAGAAATTATTCAAACAAAATTATCATTGTCTTGATTCTTTGTGTTTCTTGTATTATAATGTAGTGACTTTTGCAACCTGAATTTATTTGAAGCTTGGGTTTTCCATTTATCTGCAGTGTTCTTTGATGTAGTGATCCACCTTTATATACTTTCAGGATATGAGTTTAAGGTGACAAGTGTAACACTTGTACCCAAATCCAACCTCAGAAATAATCCTAGGTGTTGAGTTTGCTTGCTAAGTAAGTATTCTAGTGGACTGGGTGGGACAATATACTGGCAAATACTAAACTTAAACTGAGCAAAATACACATTCAATAAAAACAAGCACAGAGTATACAAGTGTGGGGATTAAAACAAACAGTCTTATAAGGCCAAAATCCCTCAGGGTGTGAGTTGCTCTACACCCTTAATCCTGTCAGCTAGGAGGTAGAGAATTTTTTTTCTGAATTGGGTTCCATGTCAGAAGAAGAGTGTATTTTACTGGAGTTTTGCTTAAATCCCTCCCTGATCTTGTTTGGCGAGGCTCCTATGCTGCCACCTTACCTGCAAGTCCTTCAACAAAATTATCAAAAAAAATTTTCCCACTCTCTCAAAAGAAAGTCCAATCAAGTTACAAGTAGCTAACAGAACTCCCAAACAGACTTGACCAAAGGAGAAATTTTCTAAGAAATATTATCATTAAGACTCTAAACATCAATAACAAAAAGAAAGTCCTAAAAGCAGCTAGGGAGAAATAACACATTACATATAAAGGTAACCCCATCAGAATTACTTCAGACTTCTCAATGGAAACCCTGAAAGCCAGAAGGGCCTGGAATGAAACACTGCAAAATCTAAACTTATGGCTTCCAACCCAAACTACTCTACCCAGCAAAAGTATCCCTCATAATCTACAGTGAAAGAAAAACTTTCCACAATAAAACTCAGCTTTACAACTATATGAACACAAATCCAAACCCACAAAGAATACTTCAGGGAATTCTCCACACAGAAGAACCAAATAACCAACTGCCGGGGGTTTTTTCCCTCCACCACCAGTAGGTAGAGCAGAAGAGAGAGAGAACCGGGCCAGCCGCTTCTCTTGAGGCTGAGCGAGAAGGCGGGTGTCGACGACTTAAAAAACCTCCCCAAACCACCGGGGAAAAGAAAACCACATTGAGCTGGGAGAAACGTCTAAGGCGGAACTCTCCGTTTATTGTCAGGGGAGGTATTTATATACTTTGAGGAAGGGGGCGAGAAGAGGGGATGAGAGAAAGGTATAAGGGCCAATAGTATTTCATCACGTCAGCAGCAGCTGGGTGGAGGCAGTTTCAGCTTAGGTGCTGAGTCAAGGGCAGGTCACGAAACTCTACTCAGGCTCGACTAGGCCTTACCAGGAGTAGGCCAAGATTGGCTGGGCTAACCACTCGGCTTCACACCGTGCAGGGCCCAACATCTCCCCCTTTTGTTTTTGTAAGAACAGTGGATGGCATAGCCCCTGTCCTAGGTTGTTCCCCTCTGGGAACTTTACCCGTCTCTGAGCACTATGCCTCTAGCCCGTTGACCACTCCAAGCCCTGTCTTAGGTTGTCTCAGCCTGTCTGAGATCTTACCCATCGTTGGTTCGATGGAGAGCAGGGGAGGGATGTTAGGTGGATAGCCAGTAAGCGGAAAAGCCATTGTCTTTGAGTCGCAAACCTGTGGTGCCTTGACCTGATGAAGTTTAATTGCCTCAAGCTGTTGGTGAATGAATTGTGTAATCTTATTAATTACACAGGGCCCGAGAGTGAGGATAAGAAGAAGGAGGGGTTCAGGGGGAGGGAGAAGGTAGGGTAAAGATCAAGAAGAAGGAGGGGTCCACGGGGAGGGAGAAGGTGGGATAAAAAGCCATGTAAGCTCGTCTACAGCAGGTTGTCTTAGGAGTCCTGACTCCTCTTCTGTAAATCTTTCTGGAGCTTTTCTGGCTTCATTCAGGTCTAGTAGCATCCACACCTTCAGTTGCTCCTGGGGAAGAAACAGAGGCATAGTTCTCAGGGGTGTGACACTCCCTGGAGAATTGATTATTATCATCCCCTTGTTGGGGTAAATATTTTAAGTCTCTTGCCGGTACCCAAATAGGTCTTTTTTCCTCTTGAGGAAAGACACATCCAAATCCTCTCCCTGCTGTGAGGAGGGGTTCTGGTCCCCTCCAGGCCCCAGTTAATGGGTCCCTCCATTTGACCCAGATGGAGCTGTAGGTGACAGCTGAGGTCCAATGTTTTTGAAAAGGGGGCAAGTGTCTATCTTTTTAAGAAAAATTTAAAGTATTTAGGGTTAATAATGCCTTTTTTAGTTGGTCATGTGGGGGTAGAGATTCCCCCTTTTGTTTTTGTAATTGAGACTTGAGAGTTTGATGATATCTTTCCATGATGGCTTGGCCCCGCGGGTTATATGGGATGCCTGTGGAAAGTGAGATTTTCCAGGTTTGGAGGAAATCTATAAAAGTTTTGCTTACGAAGCAGGGACCATTATCGGTTTTGATTTGATCTGGCAATCCAAGGGTGGCAAAGCATTGAAGCATATGGCTAATAGCATGTTTAGTTTTTTCCCCAGCATGTGCTGATGCCCAGCAAGCATGGGAGAAAGTATCAACTAAGAGAAAAATATACTTAAGTTTTCCAAATGGAGAATAGTGAGTAACGTCAATCTGCCAAAGGTAATTAGGGTGTAGTCCTCTAGGATTGGCTTCTGTAGTTTGAAGAGGAGGTACCTGGAGGAAAGGCTGACAGGATTTGTAAGTTCGGACAATTTTTTTAAGGTCTTTGATTGGCATATGGGGATATTTATGTTTAAGGCCCCTCCAATTTATATGAGTTAATAAGTGGAAGTGTGTAGCTTTTGAGACTGTATTACATTGAGGCTGAGAGGCCAGTTTGTTAGCCAAATCATTTCCTTTAGAGAGGAATCCTGGTAAATTTTGATGGCCTCTGAGATGTTGAAGGAAAATGGGGTTAATTCTTTGTTTAAGTAGGGAGCAGGCTTGAATCATCAATGGGGTTATAATATTGGAGTCCAGTCTAATATGGGCCTCAATTAGGTTGGGTAACAGGTTAACAACATAAAGGCTGTCAGAAAATAAGTTAAATGGCTCCTGAATAGTGTCCAAAGCCAAAACGACAGCAAATAGTTTTTTAAATTGTGTTGATCCTGTGACCTCATGGGAGATTGACTTTATGGGTATAGACTTTTTTTCCCTCCTTAGGGGAGGGTAAACAACTAGGGAAGCTCCCAAGCACCCCCCATCAGTGAATACGGTAAGAAAATCAGGGTTGGGTTTAGATAAAAAAAGTCTGGGGGGGGGTCTCCATTCCAACCTAGAGAAGGAGCTCATCCATTTATAAGGACCATAGTGACAATTAATTATACACAGAAACCCCTCGAGGGCAATAGCAACCCTGTTGTTATTTCTCTGAAGCCAAGTGAAGTCTGTTACCTTAAAGGGGGTGACAATGACATGAGGCTCCGTGCCAAACAATCGGACAGAGGTGTCCCTGCCCTTCATAATGTAGTCTGTAATTTGGTTAGTTATAGAGTAAACTCTGGGGACTCCACCAAGGGAGAGGTGAATCCATTGGATGGGTTCTCCTTCCTGGGCTAACAGTGCAGTGCATAATGTTTCCCCAGAGAAAATACAGAGGGAGATAGTTAAGTTAGGATCAAACCTCTTTTGGACAGCAGCATCAATAGCCCATTGTACCTTATGTAGAATTTGTTCATGATGAGGGGGCAAGGTTATCTGAGAGGAGAGAGTAAGACCCTTTAAGAGGTCAAATAAAGGGGACAGTTCCTCAGTAGTTATGGGTATCCAGGGCCTCATCCAATTAATTTTTCCCAGCACCTTTTGGAGTTGAGGCAAAGTATAGAATTTTTGAATATGGAGTTGGGGTTTGATAGGAGAAACAGTATCAAGGAATAACCTGGAGCCCAAAATTTTGAAGGGAGGGGCAGTCTGAATCTTTTTTGGAGACACCTGTAAAATGGCAAGGCATTTAGCAGTGAGGTCTTGGAGATCAGATGGGTTGGAATGACCTAAAATAATAATAAAATATTAGGATGATTAATCAAGTAAGAAAAGATATGAGACATGTATTGTTAGGGTCAATCCAGGGCTGACAGTTAGCAGTTTTTCATGATGTTGAAGTTTATAGATCTAGGGGAAGTTCCATATTGGCAGAAGTTGGCCTGTCTTTGTAGAGCCATGAAAAAGAGAAAAAGAAATTAATTAGATATATAGTACATATAGTAAAATTATTGTAGTCAAGTCACAGTAAGCTTTAGGAATTTTTGTTAGGTACACTTTGTATATTTTTACAATGGAATTTTAAATTATTATTACACCTTAAAATTGGTCCCCAGCGACATTGTCCTTAGTAAGGCAATTGTAGATGTAAACTATAAATTAATAAAATATTGAATATATTGGGGACATATATTTTTTAATTTTGTCCTTCTAATTGGGCAGAGTTGTCAGGGAAAACTTTAATCCCAGGCTAACATTGTATTACCGATTGAGTTAGTTGGGCTTAGTCTTATATTTTATGAATTGAGTTAGGCGGGCAGAGAGAGAGAGAATGGGTGTGCCAGGCCTCCAGCCACTGTTTACATGGGTACTGGAGAATTGAGCCTCGAATCAGGGTTCTTAGGCTCTACAGGCAAGTGTTTAACAATTAAGCCATCTTTTTATCTTTATGTTAATGGGAAGGCAGTGAAGGGAGGGACAATGGTGTGTAGGATATAGCCATATAGACTTGAAAAATAGGTTTTTTTTACCTCTAGCAGGGCAATATGAATGTCCCCAGCTTTTTTTTTATTTTTAAAAGTAAATACTTTGGGCCCCGTGGGACACTTAGTTAAGAGCATAGAGGGAGCGTCTAGAGGCAAAAGGGGCGGGGACGGCAGCGGCTTGTCTCATGGCCTCATGGCGGACCGCCTGCCCGTTCCTAAGATATTTTTAAAGCAAGTTAGGAGTCCGCGCATCTGCCTCCTTGTCATTCGGTTGGCCTTTTTTTTTTTTTTTTTTTGACAAAAGTGACCAAAAGTGATGCCTGGAGGTGTGGGCGAGGCACAGCCAGTGAGGCTCGGGGCAGTGCTCGGGCCGGGGCTGGAGCCGCAGCTTAGGATGTCGGTGGAGCCTGGCTGTTGTCCCTCCGCTTGAAGTGTGCAAGTTTTGTTTTGTGGACCAGTGGCTTGTGTTCCACGTCTGCGAGGAAAGTTAACCTCGGTTTGTATTTGATCATAGTTTACATTTACAGAAAGCTACATGGAGGAGCTGTCTTCCACCAGGGGTTTCAGCACATTTGCCTTAGGCAGTAGTTAGGGGCTGAAAAGAGCTGAAAAGATAGTTGCCTGGTGGCGGTTTGGGTGGCGGCCTTGGGAGAGAGGAGATTTTAAAAGTTAGTTTTAGCCTTTTTTTACAGTTTTTAAGGGCAAAAATGAACTTTTCCCTGGAAAAGCCTTTAAGGTTGGCAATTAAGGCAAGGAGGACTGAATTAATCCATGTGGCTAAAACAAAAGTTTTGTTCCAAGCGCCATGGAGGTTTTTTTGTTTAATAGTAATATGTATGAGTACAACATAAGCATAAAGTCCCAAAAAATAGGTAAACATGTTGTAGAATTTTTCTAAGATGGCACCCCCACTCCAAGGAGGGGGCAGGACACTTTGAGAGTTCTCCAGGTTTGCCCACGTGGTGAGCCTCCTTTTCAGGTCTACCCACGTGGTGAGTTTCTTTTTTAGGTTTGTCCACATGGTGAGTCTCTACCCACGTGGTGAGTTTCGTTTTTAGGTCTGCCCACGTGGTGCATCCGCCATGAAATGGTGCTTCTAAGATGGCGCCCCCATTCAAATGGGGGCAGGACAAAAATGGCGGCACCACAGAAGCGGTCTGTCGGAAACCCAAAAATGAGAGGAAAGAGAAAAGAACAAGAGATGTTGAAGTTTGGGACGGAGTTTTTATTTAAATGAGGAGGCAAAACATTTAAAGTCTCCTCTAGGTCTGTCCACGTGGTGTGTCCGCCATGAACGTACCCATTTAGAAATGGCGGCAAACCGGAAATGGAAGGAAAGAGAAAGGAAGTTGAAGTAAGCACAAATTATAGAAGTAAAGGTTAGAATATTAAATATGAAGATTACCTCATAACTTATGAGGATACACCCGTCAGCAGTCCGATTAGCTTGTCAGCTTAATTTTGAATTTTTTCTTCATCACGTCGGCAGTCTGTAGTCCGTTTTGAATCCTCATACGTCCTCACATGGGGCAGCAGTTGTTGCGCCCCACGTTGGGCGCCAGAATGCCGGGGTTTTTTTTTCCCTCCACCACCGGCAGGTAGAGCAGAAGAGAGAGAGAACCGGGCCAGCCGCTTCTCTTGAGGCTGAGCGAGAAGGTGGGTGTCGACGACTCAAAAAACCTCCCCAAACCACCGGGGAAAAGAAAACCACATTGAGCTGGGAGAAACGTCTAAGGCGGAACTCTCCGTTTATTGTCAGGGAGTATTTTATATACTTTGAGGAAGGGGGCGGGAAGAGGGGATGAGAGAAAGGTATAAGGGCCAATAGTATTTCATCATGTCAGCAGCAGCTGGGTGGAGGCAGTTTCAGCTTAGGTGCTGAGTCAAGGGCAGGTCACGAAACTCTACTCAGGCTCGACTAGGCCTTACCAGGAGTAGGCCAAGATTGGCTGGGCTAACCACTCGGCTTCACACCGGGCAGGGCCAAACAACCAACCTCAAATGTCTACAAGAAGCAGATCACACTAACCAAACTCAGAGAATGAACGAAAACTACAAAGTCCAAGAAAATACCAAACCTCATAAACCACAACAATATGCCAGAGATTAAATCAAATTTCACAGTTATTACGCTAAATACTAATGGCCTTAATTCACCCATCAAGACATAAGTTAACAGAATTTAACAGAAAATTAGACCCCTCAATCTGCTGTCTTCAAAAAACCCATCTCACCACTAAAGACAGACACCTCCTCAGGGTGAAAGGGTGGAAAATGATATTCCAAGAAAACACAAATAAGAAATAAGCAGGCTTAGCTATACTAATATTGGATAAATCAGACTTCAAACCAAAAGTAATAAAAAAAGATTGAAGGCACTTCTTACTTATCAAGGGAACAATCCAACAAGAGGATATCACAATCATCAATCTTTATGCACAAAACACAGGTGCACCACAATTCATAAAACAAAAACTACTTCACAACAAAACAGAAACAGCCACCAACACTATCATAGTCAGGGACTTCAATTCTCCACTATCAGCAATAAATAGATCATCCAAAAAGAAAATTAACAGGGATGTAAAGAGAGCTCAACAAAACGATAGATCAATTAGACCTAATGGACATCTACAGAACATTCTACCCCAAATCCACAGATTGCAAATTCTTCTCAGAAGCCCATGGAGCCTTCCCTAAAATAGATCCTATACTGGGTCATAAAGCCTGCCTCCATATATTTAGGAAGATCGACATAATTTCCTGCATGATATAAGATCACAATGCTGTATGACTAGAAATTAACAACAAAAAATGCACCAGGAATCCCACCAGGTCCTGGAAACTGAACAACACCCTTTTAAATAATAAATGGGCAGTGGACAAAATAAAAAATTAAATTGAAAAATTCTAGAAATGAATGACAATGAGAACACAATGTACCAAAACTTATGGGACACAATGAAGATGGTCCTCAGGGGAAAATCCATAGTACTAAATGCCTTTATAGCAAAGACAGAGAGATCCCAAATCAAGAATCTAACCACACACCTAAAGTACTAGAAGTCCTAGTTCAAGCAATAAGACAGGAGAAAGAAATAAAAGGGATACAAATTGGAAAGGAAGAAGTTAAGTTAGCCCTATTCACATATGACATGATTCTATACATAAGTGACCCGAGAACCTCCATCTCAAAACTCTTAAAGGTGATTAACTACTTCAGCAAAATAGCAGGATGCAAAATCAAATGCACAGAAATCAGTAGCCTTTCTATATGCAAAAGACAAAGATACAGAAAAAGAAACAAGTGACATTGTCCCATTTACAATAGCAAAAAAAAAAATGTCTTGGAACATTAAGCAAGGATGTGAAAGACCTATACAATGAAAACATAAAAACACTCAAAGGAAGAAATTGAGGAGGACTTGAGAAAATGGAAAGACCTCCCATGTTCCTGGATAGGCAGAATTAACATTGTGAAAATGGCAATCTTTCCAAAGGTAATATACAGATTTAATGCAATACTAATAAAAATCCCAATATTTTTCTTCACAGAGGTAGAAAAATGATCTCACAATTCATATGGAATGGCACAAGGCCTCAGATATTCAAACACCTGCTCAGCAAAAGAAACTCACTGTACCTGACCTAAAGCTATATTACAAAGCCATATTAATAAAAACAGCATGGTACTGGCACAAAACAGGATTATAGGCCAATGGAACAGAATGGAGAACCCAGGCTATGGGTTAAGTAACTATAGCTACTTGATATTTGACAAATGCCCCTAACAATGTAGACTGAACAAAAGCATCTTCAACAAATGGTGCTGGACAAACTGGATAACCATATGCAGGAAAATGAAACTCGATCCACACATCTCACCATGCACAAAAACCAAGTCCAAATGGGTTAAAGACCTCAGTATAAGACTGGAAACACTGCTAGTACTTGTAGAAAAAATAGGAGGAACTTTCCATGATATAGGAGTGGGTAAAGACTTCCTGAAAAAACTCCAGTAGCTCAGGAAATTAAACAATCACACAACAATTGGTATATCATGAAGTTGAAAAGTTTTTCATAGACAAAGATACAATAAGCAGAGCAAATAGATTACCCACAGAATAGGAGAAAAATTTTGCCAGCTAAACAACTGACAGAGGCTTGAGTTTCTAGAATCTACAAAGAACTCAAAAACCTAAACAATAAATAAAAGTCAAACAACCCACTCACAAAATGGGGCAGAGAATTGCATAGGGAGTTCTCAGAGGAAGAAATACAAATGGCAAACACAAACTTAAGAAAATGTTCAACATCCCTAATCGTCAAGGAAATGAAAATTAAAACAACTATGAGATTCCACCTTACCAGAGTAAGGCGAGCAAACATTAAAAAAAGTCAAATGGAAACAAATGCTGGCAAGGATGTGGAGAAATAGGAACCCTCATTCATTGTTGGTGGGAATGTAAGATGGTACAACCATTATGGAAAGCAATAAAATGATTGATTATAGAATTACCAACAGACCCAGCTATTCCTCTACTGGGCATTTACCCTAAAATCCCCATGCCTCAACTAATTGTTTATAACTCAATTCATTAATAGTTAAGAACTGGAATCAACCCAGACATCCATCATTAGAAGAATGGATGACCAAGATGTGGTATATCTACATGATGGAATTCTACACAGTAGTAAGGAAAAATGACACAATGAAATTTGAAGAAAAATGGTTGAACTTGGAACAGATCATTCTCAGTGAACCCATCCAAACAGACAATCATTGCATAGTCTTACTCATCTGTGGCTCCTAACTGAAATCTGCCTGAGATGGTGACATACCTCATAAGCATCTCAATGACCAGACAATGGGGAGGGTGGAGCAGGAGGGGAGGGTAAGGGTGGGGGAGGTACACAAAACTGGACTCAAATGGAAATGTTACCATAAAATCCTGTATCCTGAAAGACAGATTAACAGGTTGAACCTTCATCATGTCCTTAGAGGGAACACCTGAATAAAAGGGCCCAGGAAAGGGTAAGATGAAGTCTAACATTAATTATCTCCTGTTTCTTTCTCTCTCTCTCTCTCCCCCTTTCCCTGTCTCTCTTCTCTCTTTCTCTTTTATATTACCTATGTTTTGATTCCTTCTTCTTCCTTGGTGCTGGCCTGTAACTACAAGAACCAGAATGCAGTTAAAACCCCTATGAGTTGTTGATTAGAGAGACCTAGAAGGTTTTCCACAAGAAGACATATTTCTGTCAGAATACTTGATGACCCACAAAATTAATGGTAAGACCCTAATGCTGAAGACACCATATGCTGTTGGTACAGAACATATAAATTAAGTCAAAACTACAATATTGATGTAAATGACCTTCTCAACCTTTACAGTTCTACCAATTTACCTCAAAAGGACCAAATCCATCTATCTGGCCCTTTTTTGATTGTTCTCCAAGGCCTAAAAGTCAACATGATTAGAGACCTCTCCCCACTTTCCTTTCACCATCCCACTTCAGCTTGAAGAAGTCAGACTTAAACTTGACATTCACTTTCCAAAAACTTGGGGTCTCTCTCCACTGACATTAGACTTGCAGGTCATTAAACTACAGTCCCGATTTCTTTTGTCTTTGGTAACATTAAAAGATAGTCCAGAGCTCCCAGCAGGGGAAGATTTGGGAGACCTTAGCTCCTAGACTGTTTCTGCAACTCAGCATATACAAGTGCCATATTTTGGAGTCACTGTCTTCTGAGTCTCAGCAGCTGGAAAGCCAGAGTTTGCATGCTATAAACCAGTGTCATCACAGTGTCATTCTAGGACAGCTGTATACTAGCTCAGTTCTACTGAGATATTTCCTTATTTGCTATTTTTCATAAGATGTGGATGGATGTGAAGCAGATGAGTGTAGGGAGAGCTTAGCAACCCAGCAAAAGAGAAAGCTAGCTTTTTAAAGGCATTTTCAGTTACAGATTGAGGCCCAAAGAGAACCATGAGTTGTCACCCTACAAGCCACCTTACCCTGGCACAAGAATGGAACTCCTTCTAGTCCTTCCCCCTGTCTTGGGGTGACCCTCGTTGTGTGTGTGGCCCTCTCTGTGTGTGATTCTCTTTGGATCCCCTCCCATCTCTGCTTGGACACAAATGAGTCTGGCCAGGCTGGGTGGAAGTGGGAGAACATAACATTGTTTTGTGAACTGAATTTTCTGCTTACCTCTACTTTGTAGTTTGGGGTAACTTCTCACTTAAATTACATATATGATTTTCCTCTGGTTTCTGAATCTATCATGTGAGTATTTTCCTTGCACTCCAGCTCACATGTATGCTTTCACCAACTCTAGACTTGCTACCTGTGTTATTTCCCTTCCCTCCCTCCCTCCCTCCCTTCTTTCTTTCTTTCTTTCTTTCTTTCTTTCTTTCTTTCTTTCTTTTCTTTCTTTCTTTCTTTTCTTTTTGGTTTTTTGAGGTAGGGGCTCACTCTAGCCCAGGCTGACCTGGAACTCACTGTGTAGTCTCAGGGTGGCCTTTGTGTAATCTCTTTAAACTCAGGGTAACCATGAGTGTAACTCTTTCCATTACTCATTTTTTCTCTGAATACCTTGGTCTCTGCTTTGATATCTGCCCTCTCATTTTTTATTTAAGCCTCACTATTTGAACTCTTAACTTCTCTAAAAACACATGGCAGATGCCATGCGGGTTCCTCCTGTCTTCCTACACAAGCTCCTAGGGTCTACTTTCCATGTACCAGCAGCTTTACCCTAATCTCTCTTTAAAGGGTTCAGTTTCTCTTAAATCCCAATCCCCCTTAAGCCCTGCAATTTGTGATTTTTCCCTAAGCAACTTAATAACTCATAAATTATCCTTCTTGAGTCCATCTTTATTGATTCTTAATGGTAGGATTGGGGTCCATAGATTCTGGGGAACCCCTCCTGAATCCCAAAATCCTGCATCACTGGGACACTACAATAATCACTTGTAATTCTACATTTTCATTCAGACATGTTACAGAACATATCCAGGAACTAGAGACAGGCAGCTTATGCAGTCTAGACTGGACTGTCCATGTGAAGTAATGCAAACTGTGTTCTCTGAGTGAACTTATGGGCAAATTCCCTACTTATTATCCTATTTCTGTGTACGATTAGCCCTACATATAATTAAAATAAGATGCTGAGACATTATTGGAGCTCAACAGTTTCCTTGGCCAGGTAGACAGAAGGGTCCTTGAAAGGCAGCTATATTCTGAAGTGTTCCAAAATGGTGACTGAAGAAGGCAGAGATGACAGCTCACTTCCAGTTCATTTTCTTTGAGAATAAAGAACACACAGACAAGTTTCCTGCCAGCCGGCTTGCCTGGAGGACTTTCTGGGACCCGAGGAGTGCTGGATGCATTGTGGAATAAACAGCACTTTTGTCTTTAAGATGATCAGTCATAGACTCTGGGAAAGAGGGCTTCCCTCATTCAATAAAAGCCTGGGGTCCACTGGGGTGGCAAATTTTAGTTTCTGGATCTCCTCCTCTATTTCCTTCTGCCTCTTTACTTTCGCTTCTGAATAAACTCTGCTCTGCTTTATCTTTAAACTCTTTTTCTGCCTCATTGTTCTTTATTTGCTGAAGAAAATTAACTCAATAAACTAGGTGGTAACAATCCATCATGGAAAAGGACATGTGCAATGAATAGGCTTTCAAAACAAAGCCTGCCAGTCAAAACAGAAAGACTACCTGTACTTCACCCCTAGCAACCAACCCTTCTTCTTGGACCCCTTAAAAGAAAGCCCAGAGTAGTAACCTATTGCTGTTGAGCAGTTTAGCTCAAGTAGCCACTGCTCTTTTGCCATGTATAGTGGACTAGTCTCTAAGAAAATCTTTCTATTTTCTTATTTGTGTGTACTTTTACAATTCTTTGAATAAAACACCAACAACTTCGAAAATCCAGTCCAAACTGTGACCACCAGAAAAAGATGTTGCCAACAGAATTGGCTTTGTGAATTCTTGTTTCCTTATGATAAAATTCACTACAAGTTCTTTTTTAAAATATTTATTTATGTGATGGAGAGATGGCTTAGCGGTTAAGGCATCTGTCTGCTAAGCCTAAGAACACTGATTCCAATCTCCAGATTCCACGTTTAGCCAGATGCAAAGTGACCCAAGGGCACAATGCCACATTTGCCCACAAGGGGGCGCACGCATCTGGAGTTCGTTCACAGAGGCTGAGAGGCCACTGGCATGCCCATTCTCTATCTCCCTGTCTCTCTCTCTCTCTGTGTGTCTCTCTCTCAAAAAATATTTATTTATTTGAAAGGGGAGAGAAAAAGAGAGAGTGTGCAAAGAAACTCCAGATACATGTGCTATTTTGTACATCTGGCTTTATGCGGGTATTGGGGAATCAAACTCTGGTGGTTAGGTTTTGCAGGCAAGTACCTTAACTGCTGAGCCATCTCTCCACTCCCACTACAAATTCTTATGAAATCATTGCTTCATAAAGATAAGCAGATAGTAAATATCAAAGTTGAGAAAATTAATTTAAATAAGTTTAATACTTTTCAGAAGGTTAAACATATAAAATATGAAAAATTAGAAGAAAGCAGAATAACATGTTTCCTTAGCCTGAACATTAATACAGAGATCTCATTAAGAATAGTAATAAAGGGGAGGACAGGGAGGAGGCTAAGGATGGTACCAACATGTGCTGTTTACACACTGAGTATGTACATAACTAATAAAAAATTTAAAAAGAATAGTAAATAAACCCAGGCATAGTATATGTGCCTGTAATCCCAGGACTAGGGAGGCTAAAGCAGGAGGATTTCATCTTCAAGACTAGCTTGGGCTACATTCTGAGATTCTGCCTTTAAAAAGGAAGTAATTAATAGTATTTTTCTGATCTTTGCCTCTATCTGTGGGAGTCCTTACCATTCATAAAAGTTCCATAGTGATTGCTGGGAATTTAATTTCTAAGTTTTTCTTTTCTTTTTCTTTTTCTTTTTCACATGGGCTCAAAAACACACTTTCCCAGTTATATGTGGTGTCTTCTATCTCCCCTTTCCTGCTCCAGCTCCCATCAGAGTGTTACTCTTTTGGGTTAAATTTTGAAGATAGTAGAATCTACCAAGCAAACTATGCCACTTTGACATAGGATTATTTTGAACTAAGGGCATTGAGAAAAAAAATGTATACAGAATAAGCTCTCTGCTCTTTCTCCTATTTTCATAGAAGCAGACATATATTTATAGAGGTTCTCTTTCTCTCCTTTCACAAAAAGGACAAAGGTTGGTCATTAGAGAAAACTTTAGATCCTTATTAGCCTGGAATCAGCTCCAGAGAAATCTATCTAACAAACAATAACTTACTTATTGCCCTGGGAGTCTCAGACATCCTTTCCTTTGTCTTGTCCCTTCTCTATAATGTCTTGCACTATGTTCTAACTCACCTCTAGAGAGTTAGTTATTCCTTCACTGAATATTGTCTCATGTGTATATGATGTATACAGTTGATAAACACATTGCTTTTCTCTTGTTAATTTGTCTTTTATTATAGAGATTCCAGCTAAGAACTCAGAAAGGTAGGGGATATTTTTCTCTCATAAAATTATTTTTCTTCTAAAATCACATGCTGAAATATTGATATCTTGTATTTATTCTTGTCGCTGTGACAAATACCTGACAAAAGCAACTTATGGAAGGAAGGGTTTATTTGTCTCACTGTTCAAGGGGATCTAATACATCATCAGGGGAAGGCACAGAGTCAAGAAAAATGAAGCAGCTGGTTGGTTATATTGTGCCCACTATCAGGAAGAAGGGAACAATACATTCTGGTACTCAGCTTGCCTTCTGCTTTTTATCCAGCCCATAGGACAGCACCACCCCCATTTAGAGTGGGTCATCCCACTTCAATTAACCCAATTTAGAAAACCCCTCACAGACATGCCCAAAGATTTGTTCTATGGTGATTCTAAGTCCAACAATGTTGACAATTGAGATTAACCATCACCCCCAGTACCTCAGGACCTTATTTAGAAATAGAGGGGTTGGCCAGTGTGGTGGTATATGCCTATAATCCTGGCACTCAAGGGTGAGACAAAAGGATTAGGGGTTTGAGATCAGCCTTACCTACTTCTGAGATCCTGTCTCAAGAAAACAGGGACTTTAACTTATTTTATTTTTTGAAAACAGGGTTGTTGTAGATAGAGTTAAGATGAGGTCATACAGGATAAAGGCAGACCCCTAACCTAATGTGAGTGATACCCCTATAAAAAGCTGAATTTGGACACAGCCACACATAGGGAAGAGGATTGCCAGACTGGGCTACATACTGAGATTATGTCTCAGTATGAATATGAAGGGTCTTTCACTTCACCTGGTGATGTTTTCACATGTCAGTGAAACTGAAGCCTAAACCTAGGGAGGTTCCTCAGTGGCCATTACTTGATGACATCTGCCTGGCTGATCCTCCAACTCTCTAGACTTGTTCCATCATTTCTCATTTCCCAGGTGAGGATGACTTAATTGAAGCTTACCTTGCAGTCCCAAAGATATCCTTGTACAATATAGTACAATATAGTTTGTGCCTTTGGGAAATCCTTTTTAGCATTTTCTGTTGAACACAAATTCATAAGCTATTTCATTCAACAACTGTTTCATTCATACATTTATTCAACAAATGATTTCATTTGTATATTCATTCAACAAATAGCTTCATTTGTACAGTTGAATGACTGTACAGTTTATCCCTCAAGACTGATTTCCAGAGCTGGAGAGATGGCTTAGTAGTTAAGGCGCCTGCCTCCTAAGCCTGAGAATGCCGGTTCCAATCTCCAGGTCCCACGTTTAGCCAGATGCAAAGTGACGCAAGGGTGCAATGCCGCACTTGACCACAAGGGGGCGCACACATCTGGAGTTCATTCACAGCAGCTGAGAGGCTGCTGGCACGCCCATTCTCTGTCTTCCTCTCCTTTTCTGTCTGTCTCTTTCTGTGCCTATCTCCAAAAAAAAAAAAAAAGATTTACTGATAATAAATAATAAAAATATTCCTTTTTAAAAAAGACTTATTTCCAAACAGCTGCTTTTATTTCAACATAATAGATGTAGGGTATATTATTTATTAACTACTTTCATTGGCCTGGATTTGGGTTTAGAGTCTCATCTCTCTGTAGGTAACTCAACATGCTTTTTTTAGATTCATGGAAAATGTCTAGTATTTTTACCCAAGCATTTTTCTGTATTTTTTTTTTTGAGAGAGACACAGAAAGACAGAGAGAGAGGGAGAGGGAGACAGATAAGAGAATGGGCTGATTGACTATACTGGATGCCATGCAGCCAGGGGATGGATGAGTTCTCTGGTGGTTCACAGCATTGGTGTTTGGTGGAAGAGAGGTGTGCATGATTCCTGGAGTTGTACTGTAGTTACTCCGCTGGTCCCTTTTGTGTTCTACTTCATCAGATGCTCAGCTGGTCCCTGCTGTCTTCCCCTTTGGGTTTCGTGATTTAGGAATGAGGTCGTGTGAATGGAAAATCCCTTCACCTGGATTCTGCTCTTGCAGCTCATCTTTGAGCCAGGTGAGTAGGTGTGGACCAGGGCCTTGGTGGGATTCTGGCTAGTTTCCTGCTTGCTGGAAGTTCTGGGTCCCTTCTGCTTCTCTGTTGGGGTTGATAGTTCCTTATACCCCTTCACTTTTCAATGAAAGAGTATATTTTGCTGTTTTTCAGCTTATTTTCCTCCCTAGGCTGCTTTGATATGGCTTTTATGCCGCCATCTTACCTGGAGGTCCTTGAGGTCCCTGACCTCTGTATTTTGACTCCTACACCAGTGCAATGTTGACCTCCATATCTTGACTTGCACTATACCCTGATGGTGACCTCTATATCTTAAATTCTACACCACTTTGATACAGACCTCTGTATCTTGACCCCTACCTCACTGTGATGCTAACATCTTTATCTTGACCCCTCGATGTCCCTGACCTCTGTATCTTAACCCCTGCACCACTATGATTCTGACTGCTGTATCTTGACTTATACGAGACTATGATGGTGACTTTTGTATCTTGACCCCTATACCATTCTGATACTGAACTCTGTATTCTGACCTCTGCAGGACCATCAGGGTGCACCTCTGTATCTTGACCCCTACCCTGCCATGATGCTAGTCTCTGTATCTTGACTCCTACAGTAGCCTGATTCTGACCTCTGTATATTGACTCCTATACTATTTTGATGCTGACCTCTGTATCTTGACCATTACACCACTCAGATACTGACCTCCATATCTGTCTATCCCTTGATTCTCTACTGTGTACTACTTAATGACTAGCTTAGTACCACTCATTTTTGTTAGTGGTGTGTGGCACAGGTGTGAGTGTTGTGTCAGTGCATATTCAATTTATATAGCTGACATCTTTGTAATTAGAATTCAAATATTGTGTCATGTGGTATTTTGCATCTCTTTCACCTTAATGACCAGCATTGAGATCAAAATAAAGATTGGCCAGTTTCAAGTTTTTGGATGAAAATTGTTGTGGGAGTTAATATGAGTCCAGAGGGCCCCCTCTTATGTCCTAAAACAAAGAACTGGAATATGAATTGTGATAGAAATAGAGACAATTTATTAAGAAAAGAAAAAGGCACTCTTAGAAGTGGTCCACAGACCTGGGAAGGATCCAACCTCAAGAGTCCTGATCCTTGATGGGGATATAAGCACTGCCTTCTTCTGCAATTGGAAATTGTGGGATTTTCTCATGTATGCTGTGTTTTGTTACACATCACCTATGGTAGTGGGGGTATGTTTCCACTCTTCTGCTACTGTTTTTTTTTTTTTTAACTTTGATGCCTCTTTCTCCATGCCCTACTGTTGTCACAAAAGTGCCGCAAATTCTTTACTCAAGTTCCACTTGGCTTATGAACCTATGCTCAATGGTAAAATGGAAAGACAGAAAATAAAACAGGTAAGAAGGAAATTCAGGGTTAGGGAGATTGCTCAGTTGATAAAAACAATTGATGTGCAAGCATGGTGACTGGACTCCCAGAACTCACATAAAGCCAGATATGTACACATATGTAATGCCAACACACTTATGGGGTTGGGAGAATCCTAAAGCTTGCAGGCCAGCGGGTCTGGTGTTAGCAGTGGCAAACACCAAGAGAGACCCTGTATCAAACAAGGTAGATGACAAGGACCAATACCCCAAGGTTGCCCTCTGATTTCTAAATGGGCACTGTGGCACCTGTATACCCATACATAGACACATACATTAGACACATATACAAAAGAAGATTCAGGGCTGGAGAGATGGCTCAGTGGGTAAAAGTGCTTGCTATGCAAACATGGAAATCTGACCTTAGATTTCCAGAGTCTATATCAAGCCAGATGCAGTAGTGAGCATCTGTAATTCTAGTGCACTTACAGCAAGATGGAAGGGAGAGACAGGAAACTCCTGGAAGAGTGTGGGCCAGCTTGCCTGGCATACATAGAGGTGAGCAGCAAGAGATCCTGCCTGAAACAAGGTTGAAGGTGAGGACAGAAGTTGTCTTTTAGCCTTCATAACACACTATGGCACAGTCATGCACTCTCATTGGAAAATACACACAGACACACAGACACACACACACACACACACACAAAAAAAAAAAGGAGAGTCACATTGTAATTTAGTATGTTAGACTTATCAAGTGAGAAATGGGATTTGGTTTTAGATAATGATGAGAGTAAGGAGATAAGTGAAGGAATTTGGGGTATTTGGCTGATGTATTGGACATAAGTTATTTATGCAAAAGGTCAAATGATGCTCTCACAGATAAAAAATGTTTCCAAAAGCCAAGCATGTTGGCGCATGCCTTTAATCTCAGCACTCAGGAAGCAGAGGTAGGAGGATTGCCATGAGTTCAAGGTCAACCTGAGCTAGCGTGAGACCCTACCTCGAAACACCAAAAAACAACAACAAAAAGTTTCCAATAAAATGCAAGCACATTTTTTTTGCACCAGAAAATGATGACACAATAATTGTGTGAGTTTGGCTTTTTGTTTTCTTGCTAATATTACATCACTAAACCACATAGGAATGGTGAGGAGGGGACAATAAAAATAAGTTATTAACACATTATTAACTCAGCGTGTTCTTACCTATTAATAAGACATTGATGTCTTCCCTTAACCATGTCCCATTGAGAAACATTTTCTCATTACCTCCAAGCAGTATACACAAAATGGCTTTTTTAATATGCTCATGTTGGTGGATGCTTGTTGCTAAAGACTTGTTTAAATGGTCAAAGATATCCTACTTAAGAAACAGGAAACACTTACACTGCACATTATCAGCATTAAAATAGAATCTCATTATCCATTAGCTGGTATTTGTGTGATTTATAACTCACTATAGATTGAGTTTTGCAGAATTTCATGATCTTTACCACATCATCAGCTGAAAACATAGGTGCTATGTCTTTGCTCATCAGCTTGAAATTATTAGCTAGGATTATGGCTTTGTAATTCCTAGGCTGGAGAAATCTTTTAAGAGAAGCTGCTAATTAACTATTAAATAAATGCTTGAATGAAGTTATCTTCATAAAAAATAAGCTACTTAGAAATTGCCTTCAATAAAATAGAATGATTTAAATTTCTTCTTTGTATTTTTGTTAACCTTTGCCTATCTCCTCTAGAACACTTTTTGTGTATTGTTTTGGGACTTGTGTTCTCTTAATACTTTCAAAGAAGAGAGAGAGAAAGAGAAAGAGAGAGTGTGAGAGAGAGACTGCAATGGAAATTAAAGATGCTGCAAATGACTACTGATATTCTCTCTGCTTTGAGGCAAATACAACAGAATGCCTCTGCATGTTCAAACAGAATGAGAAGAAAAGCTAAGAGGCAAACATTTAAAGCCATAAAAAGTAAGTCACATTATACTCTAGAGAGAATTATATATTCATTAAGTTGAAAACTTTTTGTTATAATTGGAATGAGAAAAGCTAGGGAAAGTGGGTGCTTTGTATCTTTTGAAAGCTATTACATAATTACATTGGATTGAAAACCAATTATTGGCTTCAATTCTAAGTACAAAATAGATTTTAGCATAGGTAAACATAGAAATTCCAACAAATTTAATATTAATTCATTTTTATCTTCCTCTTCTTTCATTTTATTTATTTTCAAGCAGAGAGAGAGAGAGAGAGAGAGAGAGAGAGAGAGAGAGAGAGAGAGAAAGAGAGAGAGACAGAGAAATAAAGAGCATCTGGCTTTACATGGGTACTAGGGAATCAAACCTGGCTAATTATGCTTTGCAGGCAAACACCTTACCTGCTAAGCCATCTCTCCAGCCCTTATCTTCCTCTTAAAAGCACTAAAAGAAGAATGCTTTTGAAAGCAAAACTGAGATGTTCACTTTGCTTAAATTCATCAACTCGATGGCAAAAATACTTATTGAATGCTTCCTGGGAGGTGAAATGGGGAAGTCTTGAGATATCAGGACTAAGGATACATGATGTGGGGGCTTACGAACCAGTGACAAGATGTGGACCCTAGGCCTAGAGCTTGGCCTCAACCATACTTTATGGAATGGAATGGTCTTGGGTTACTAATATGAGAATAATATTGATAAAAGCACAAAGACAAAGCATCATGGGTTGGAGACCTGCAGAAGAAGATTAGAGAAAAAAAGACTGGAGAAGAAATCAGAGGAATTTGCTTCATTTTAACCCACTAATTATTATTTGTCCACTTAAATTCACCCATCAAACAACCGAACTCCAGTCCTGTACAAATACCATGTTGGTTGTGGTGGAGGAGGTATAAATAAGGTCAGTTCCTGGTCTCAGAGAATTTCAATGTGATCTCTTTCTTACCAGGGAAGAGTCAACCCCTGTTCTTTCATCAACTTGTCACTTCATATGATGAGCAGTTCAAAGAATCGTCTCCTCTTTTCTACTAATATATATACCTCCATTACTTTCATTTATTCATTTTCTTTTAAAATACTTTTTCTATTAACAGCTTTCATAAACTAAACAATATGCAATGGTCATAATCCCCTTCCACCACCCTTCCTTTTCCCTTCCCAGTTCTACTCCACTGAATCCCTTCTTCTAGTCTCTCTTCTTCTTCTTCTTCTTTATTTTTATTTTTATTTTTTTTTGGTTTTGCGAGGTAGGGTCTCACTCTGGTCCAGGCTGACCTGGAATTAACTATGTAGTCTCAGGGTGGCCTCAAACTCTCAGCAATCCTCCTACCTCTGCCTCCCGAGTGCTGGGATTAAAGGCGTGAGCCACCACACCCGGCTCTCTCTTCTATTTTAATGTCATAATTTTTCCCGTCTATTATGCAAGTCTTGCATAGGTAGTATCAGGCACTGTGAAGTCATGACTATCAATGCCACTTTGTGTCTGAAAGACAGCCTTATAAGCACTAGTCTCCTTCCTTTGGCTCTTATATTCTTTCCACCACCTCTCCTGTGTGATACAAATGTCTTATTTAATGTTGACTACTTCACTGTCACTTCTCAGCACTTTGATGAGTTTTGAGTCTCCCCACTGGTCACTACCACCTGCTCAAAGAAACTTTCTAATCAAAAGTGAGAGTAGCATTAATATATGAACATAAATGTAAGTATTTAGAGGTCCGTTTTATAGGCATAATATATCCATGTAGCTAGACAACAGTAATAGTTCACCCACCCCTTGGGCAAACTGAGAAAGAACAGGGAGATTAGGATCCTTAGCCTTGTCTTTAGGGCACTGACAATAGTTCTAGGGCAACACATAGAGGAAGAATTAGGGAGCAGTACAAGAGGTTTGTATAGTGAAAGAGTGGGGTTTTGTTGATGTCAGAGAAACTATTATTACTTGAGGGGGGAATTCACTTCCTGTCATGAGGTTATGGCTTTGATTTGAAGGACTGCTTTGGTTCTAGTCATAGGATGATTTGCCTGCAAGGCTTGCTCTCGTGGAACCCAGAAAATGTCTTAGTTACTCTTATCTTGGTGTCTTCAACCTTGAAGGGACTCAGTAAATGTAGGGCTAATCAACTTTGTATTATGAGTTTAGGCAGACAATGATGAACGATTAATATGTCTCTGTGCAGAGGTGAGCAGGGGTCTAACTCATAGTTTGAGGTAGCAAAGGAGGAATATATGATAGGAAGATAGAGATGCCAAAATTCTGACGCCCTGTGTTCAATTGCCCCTCAGGCATTCACAGACTCAAGCAAAATCAGTGATTTCAGCAAAAAAAAAAAAAAAAAAAAAAAAAACCAACCAACCAAAAACATGTAAGTCTCTGTTCCAAAAGTATAACTGACAATTGATCCCTATGTCAGCTGCTCTTGTGGTGACTGATCCATTGTCTAGATATTAAACCAATTCTTTGATATCATATCAATCTCCTCCAGTCACTCATTCACTTCTTCAAGGCCCAACACTGTCCCAACACCATTATACTGGGAATCAAAATTTCAACACACAGACTTTAAGGACACATTCATACCATAGCAGTCTGTTTGCAGCACCATATTCTTGTTCACTTCCAGAGATTTCAAAAGAAATTCCCAATTGAGAGGGTCTCAATGTAGCACCAATTATAAAAGTTTTGTTCTTGCTTTCAGTGTTTTCTTCAGTGTGGAAGGTCAACTAGATTTCTGTTGGCTGCTTGTATGGGTGGTTATAAAATGTCCTCGACAAGATCATGTTTAAATCCTTGTTTCCCAGCTGGTGGTGCTATTTTTGGAAGTTGTGGACCATACAAGAAGGTGAGAGAAGTGGACCATTAGGACAGGGCCTTTGGAGGTTATAGTCTTGTCCTGGGTTCTGTTTGTACTCATTGTTTGTTGGTCTGCTATGACAGATTCTGCCATATACTCCTGCTACCTTGAGCTGAACTTCTTGGTTATGCTTTCACTGCTGTGATGGACCAAACCTCTGAAACTGTGAACCTTTCTCAAACTTCTGTCAGGCATGGTCATAGTTACACAAAAGTAGCTAATATGGAACACTGGTACCAGAGAAGCAGAGTTGTTGCTGCAACTAAATTAATTATACAGTGCTTAAGTATTTTGAATTGTTTTATAGAAGGAGTTTGAAAGTCTGGAGAAGCAGGCTAGAGCAGGCTAGAATATCATAAGCAGAGCCTATAGGGCAATTCTGGTATAAGTGGGAAGACCAGCATGCCAATAGAAATGTGGACAGTGAAGGACACGCTCATGAAGTTTCAGATGGGAACTTCATGGAGACTCTGACTAGAGGCCATCTGTGATTTATTCTGTCAAAGAATTTGTTTATGTCTTGTATATGCCTTTGAAGTTTGAGTGAGGCTCAAGTTGAAAATAATTGACTGAATTGAAGGAAATCTCAAGACATCATTGGTTATTACTGGCTGCTTTTTTCTTGGATAACGGTGAGAATTGGAAACAAAAAGTGTGACAGAAAGATGTGAAAAATGCCCACTTGCCCCAGAAATGTAGAAGGAGCATGTTTAAAGTGGTGGACACAAAGGCCTTAGATGTTAAAGAGATTATCAGCATTACTAAAGAGAAGCAAAATAATTTTTATTAGGACAATAGCAAAGGCTTTTCAAGATTTGGAGAAACCTACCTCTCCAAAGACACAAGGGTATAGAACTGAAAACTTATTTGAAGATTTTCTTTTAAAAAGAGGGAGTACCCCTGAGGTGCTCTGCTTGCACAGGACCATGCTGTGATATGTCATTTGAGGTTCAACTGCTCAGGTCTCAAAGGCTGCTGTGTCCATGGTCCAAGGAGGCCTGGCTACTGCTTGAGTGGCAGTAGAACTTGGTGCTGTCTATGTGGTGCTGTATTTGTATGCAGAATGCAAAAGTAAGATTACTGGATGCTCCTACTAGGACTTTTGAGAAAATCCTGTGAGAATAGCCAATGTGTAGAAATGTCAGATTCCATAAGGAGCTATGCATGAAGCCAGGAAGATTGAAATGAGGACCCCAGGACATCGGAGATGTCAGGAACATGAGGCATCTGTCAAGGAAAGCTGCAGGCACCAAGTAGAGCAGACCCAGCAAAGGGGCCATGCATGTAGCGAATGGCAAGGCAATATGGAGGGGCTGCCTAAGCCCAATGGAGCTCACATTATGCCATCAATTTACCTAAATAAGGAGATAGAAGATTTGACACTTACCCTCTGGAGTTTTGGTCTTGCTTTGGTCCCATATCTGTTTTCTGTGTTATGTCTTCCTTTTGGAATGTGAATGTTTCCTTGGTACAATACAATATTGGAAGTACAGAATTGAAGTTTGTTTTTAATTTTTGTTTATTTTTATTTATTTATTTGGGGGTTGGCAATAGAAAGTTATAGCAACAAGAAAAGTAATACAAACTTTAGAGGTACTTGCAGTTATTCCCATTTTATGGACAAGAACATATGGCCACAGTCACATACTTAATAAGGAATAGAGCTCTATTCCAAATTCAGGACCAGATGACTCAAAGGGCACTCAATTATTGTCCCTAGTGAATTAAATTCTCTTTCTGGGCAAATGCTGAGGAGTGGTATAGAGCCACATGTATGAATCCAACTACACATCCACAGTGGTATTTCTAAGCTTTTCTGGGCCTCTGTGAAGTGGACGGTGGCATTCTGAAGTCCCATTTCTTCTTCTTCCTTATGGTTTTCAGCTGTGAGGCTTTTGGGAGAACATTTGTCCTTAGCATACCTGAAAGTGTATTACACTCACTGACTGGACACCTAGAATGATAAGAAACACATCAATATCTCATAATGATGGACCACTGGTTGCATCAGAACCAAGAGTGTGTGCTGGGGAGATATGGCAGCAGGAACTGCATATGCCTATGTAGACAACTCAAGTGGCACCTCTTTGTAGGAACAGCTGTCTAACCACATACTGTGCCTCAGGGCTGTGTGCCCAGAATGGCTAACTAAAAGTGAACTTATGACCTATGGCTGAGAGTCAGAATTTGTGTTGGTCAGTGTAAAAGGAAATGAACTCTACTTCCCCATATGAATGTCTAGGACATACTAGAAATGTCTATTTAGGGCAAGTCAGAGGTTGGGGGTTGGCAGATAAAGATTTTATAAAAGTAATCCTTCCCTCCCCTTTCCCTTCCTTTTCCTTTCTATTCTCTCTCCTTCCCTCCCTTCCTCTTCCTCTTTCCCCCTATCTCTCATTCTCTCTCTTTGAGAAAGTGCCTGATGTAGCCCAGGCTAGACTTGAACTTTCTATGTCGCCAGTAATAACCTCCAGCCTCCATATCCCAAGTGCTGGAATTACAGGTCTGTACCTAAACACACAGCTTAAAAATCTAACTTCACTTTAACATTCTCTTCAACTAGTAGAGTCATATGCTTCTTAAACACTGTGCTATGATCTGAAAAGTGTGTCATAAGGCAGTTTTGCCATTATGCAAACATAGAGTGAACTTACATGTGGATGGCATCCACATACCTTCTTGATGTACTCAAGAGATGAAGTAAGAATAAGATGTACAAGGCTGCAGCAACCATAACATGACAACTGGTTTATAGTAAACATCTTGAGCTTTATTCGATGTGTGTGTGTGTGCAAGTGTATGGACATATCATTCCTCAGAAAGACTATGAACCTTTTTTTTTTTTTTTTTTTTTTTTTTTTGAGAGAGGGTCTCTCATTGGCTTTGAACTCACCAATTAGGCTAGATTGGCTGCCTAGTGAGTTCCAGAGATCCGTCTTTCTCTGTCTCCATAGTGTTGAGATTACAGGCCAATATGCCCAGAGATTTTATGTGGATATTGGAGATTGAACTCAGGTCCTCGTGATTGTAAGGTAATTAAACACTTGACTGATTCTGCTATCTCCCTAACCCCCCAGATTTATTTGTTTATTTAATGCCAGGGATTGAACCAAGGCTCCGGACATATTAACACATATCCTGCCACTGAGCCAGTAAATCAGTATGATTAAAAGTTTAGTAAATATATAAACCACCACACTTATTTATTTATTTATTTTGGTTTTTCGAGGTAGGGTCTCACTCTAGCCCAGACTGACCTGGCATTCACTATGTTGTTTCAGGGTGGCCTTGAACTCATGGTGATCCTCCTACCTCTGCCTCCGGAGTGCTGGGATTAAAGGCATGTTCCACCATAGACACATAGACACTTATTGTCAAGTATTATGTACTTGATATATTACATACATAATTGTATGTGTGATACTTTTATGCGACTAGCATAAAGACATGCAAAATTCCTTGATGTTACAAAATCACTTGGCAATATGACTTTTCTTTGGTTTTACTCTAATATTATAGTTTCACTTTTAGGTATGTGGTCTGTCTTTGACCAAAGGTTTGTTATGTGGCAAGTGACTGTATTGGGGAATGATCCCAAATTGCTTCATGAATTAACCCACTCAATTAACTAGCAGCTGCCCTGCCTCCTTCCATCACTTCTGGGCACATGTCTCTAATGCTATTTCTGAGAGTAAAAGCAAGTTGAAAATAAGGGTTAATCAGGGTAGAGAGGGCTTTAAAGCATCCCAGTAAGCTAGCTGGAAATATGGCAAAAAATGAACTCAGGGAAATATAAAATTCCGAGAGAACCCGAGTAAATATCAAAGAAGTCCCTGGAAAGAAGGATGAGGTGCTGGGGATGCAGCTCAGAGGTGGAGCACTTGGCTAACATGCATAAGGCCACAGCCCTAGGAAGGATATAAGGGATCCTTCATTTCAGTGAACAATAAGTGAGAAGAGCAACTGAGTGAGGTTAGGAGATGAGAATCTGGAAGGAAGATAATCCACAGTCTAGGATATGGAAATTAGCATATGGTTGTACTCGATTAAATGAATGTTAAAGACAGATTACCACTGAGGTCTGTGATACCCACTTCACACAGATGGAAGAAACAGACCTATGTGCCCTGGTCATATAGAGTCTGGGGACCCCTGCACTGGTGGACACAGGCAGGCAGAAGGCAAACCCTGGGCCTTGGTCCACATGGGGAAACTCAAGCCAATTCTACAGGGGGAAGGAAGGTCCTGGTACCTGGCCCACCCACTTGGCCCACATGGGAGAATTGCAACCAGTGTGACATCATCTGTGGGTAAGTGTCACCCAGCATCACAAGGGTAATTCAAAAGGTCTACATCTAAGCATAACCAGATAGAAAGATAAATAAGGGGTGAGCAGTACAATCACTAGTGACTAGTGGCTAATAGTGGGTCCTACAGAAGACACACAAAAAAAATCTCACCAACTAGGACTGAAAAGACAGACAAGTTAATCTGGATCAGATGAGAAAAATACAACAACAACAACAAAAAAAAACGACAAAGAATACAAAGAAAATCAACCCACATTGACCCATTCCAAGACTAACTCATTAATAATAATTACTGACATAGGGGAAATAACAGAGAAAAAAATTCAGAATCCTATTTCTTTTTTCTCCATCATTTATTTTTATTTATTTTATTCTGATTTTACAATCATAGTGTTGGCTCCCTTATCCTCCTCTCTGTCCTCCCTCTTCCAAAGGGACCCTCATCAATGGGGAATGTGGGTCATGCATTGTGGGGGTAGTCAAGAGTTCTGGGGGGTAGGTCAAGTCTCTGTGCATAATGCCCAAGTTGTAGCTCTAACATTCTTTTCACCCCCTCTTCCGCAAATTTCCTTGAGCCACATCGGGGTCATTTTAGTTTTACTTCAGTGATAAGGTTTTGAGAGCCTCTGTGTCTCTGGATATCTGGCTTAGTTGGAGTTGGATGTTCTCTGTGTTTATCTCCTTCAGCCTTTTTTTGGTGCCATGATCGCCCAGAATGCTGTATTCTTGCCTGTCTCCTGCAATACTCTATGGTTTCATCTGGGGCCAAATTTCCCCCCAAAATATCTATCGCCAGAATCCTATTTCTATGAAAGATCAATGAGCACAAAGAAGGATCAAGCAACCAAATGAATGAACTAAGGAAATCTATTCAAGATCTTGACAAGACAGTCTCCAAAGTGAGTGAAACTGAAAGCAAATTGGAGGAGAAAGTCCAAAACATGTAGGATAAATGCAACAAGAATATTGAAACAACAACAAAAAAAACAAATAGGAATTCTAGAAATAAAAGAAACAATCGCTCAAATAAAAACCACAACAGAGCATTACCAACAGGCAAGACCATGCAGAAGATTGAATATCATAGAATACAAAGTTGAGACAATAATCCACACAGACATATAGAAAGAAAACAAATCAAGGTGTATGAACAATATTTCCAAGAAGCCAGGTTATATTTAAGAGACTAAACCTTAAAATTATTGGGGTAGAAGAAGGATCTGAGATAACATGTAGAGGAATTGAAAGGTTAGTCAATGAAATCATAGCAGAAAAAAAGATAAAGAGGACACTACATAGCAACAAAGGAAATGATCCATCAAGAAGTCATAACAATTGTAAATATTTATGCATCAAGTACTGGGGATTCCAACTTCATAAAACAAATACTAAGAGGCATAAAAGGTCACATATGGACAGACATAATAATAGTGGGAGACTTTTAATACCTCACTTACATATGTACACAGGTGTTCCAAAGTAGAAATCAGCAAAGATACTTTAGAGCTAAATTATACCATAGACCTGCTGGATTTAACAGATAGCTACAGAATTTTCCATCTAAAAGATAGGAAATACACATTCTTCTCTATGGTACAAAGAAGCTTCTCCATTTTGACTACACAATAGGCCACAAAGCAAACCTTAGCAAATAATAATAAAAAAAAGGCGATAATTCTGGCCTGCCACAGTGGAATAAAACTAGAATTAACAGCAAGAGAATCTTCAGCAACTATACAAATACTTGGAGACTGAACAATATACTTTTAAATACACAGTGCGTCATTGAAGAAATCATGGAGGAAATTAACAATATTTGAGAAATTAGTGAAAATGAAAATATGACCTACCAGATCCTCTGGGATACAATCAGTGCTGTAAGAGGAAAGCTCATAGCTGTTAGTGAGCACATTATAAATGCTGAGAAATCTCAAACAATTTAATGATGTATAATGACTGACAATTTAATGTAAGTATTGGAAAAACAACAGCAGGCCAGTCCTAAACCCAGCAGACAAAAAGAAATAATTAATGGTAGGACAAAAATGAATGAAATGGAAACTAGTAAGTATGCAAAATCAACCAATCAAAGAGTTATTCTTTGGAAAAGTAAATAAGATTGAAAACCCCTAACCAAACTAACCAAAAGAAAGAGGCATGATCCAAATAAATAAAATAAGAGTTGAAAAAATTGAGATATCCCAACAGATTCAAATGAAATCTAGAAGATCATTAGGAGTATAATGAAAGCTTATATTCCAAAAGGTTTGAAAACCTAGATGAAATGGATAAATTTCATAAATTTGACCTACCAAAATTAAAGCCAGAAGATCTAAATAATTTAAGCAGAACCATAATAAGCAATAAGATAGAAGTAGTAAGGAAAAGTCTCCCCATGGGCTGGAGAGATTGCCCAGTGGTTTAGTGCACTTCCTGCATAAGCATGAGACCTGAATCTGAATCTTCAGAACACTGGTTAAACAGTTGGCAAGAAAGGCAAACTCCAGGATCAGTATGAGACTCAAATAAGAGGAAGAGCATGGCACAGGACAATTGACTTTTTGCTTGGGCCATCATAGGTAAGCATACCTTGCTGCAGGTGAATGCATGAGATGCTGCAAGGGCACATTCATGTGCATCGCAACCCCCATCTCCCCATTCAGAAAGTTCCAGGACCAGATGGATGCACTGCTGAATTCTATCAAGTTTTATGGAAGAGGTAATACCAACACTTTTCAATTGTTCCACAAAATAGAAAGGGAAGGAATATTACTGAATTCATTCTCTGAAGCCAGTATATCCTGATTCCAAAACTGTATAAAGGGGTGAAGAAATGGCTGAGTGGTTCATTGTTGGTGAGATTGCAAACTGGTACAGCCACTGTGGAAATCAGTATAGATGTTTCTCAAAAAGCTAAAAATTGAACTATCATATGACCCAGCCATGCCACTTCTGGGCATATACCCAAAGAAGTTGATATTCTACCACAGATGTACTTGTACATCCGTGTTCACTGGTACTCTATTCACAACAGGTGAAAATGGAATCAACCTAGATTTCCATCAACTGTGACTGGATAATGAAAATGTGGTACAAAATGAAGTGTTTTTTTTTTTTTGTTTGTTTTTGTTTTTTGGTTTTTAGAGGTAGGGTCTCACTCTGGCCCAGGCTGACCTGGAATTAACTATGTAGTCTCAGGGTGGCCTCGAACTCACGGCGATCCTCCTACCTCTGCCTCCCGAGTGCTGGGATTAAAGGCGTGCACCACCACACCCGGCAAAATGAAGTTTTAACTCATCCATAAAAAATTAGGTTATGGAATTTGCAGTAAATATGTAGAATTGGAAAAATTGTACTGAGGTAACTCAGCCTATTTGGATCCTATCCATATTTGGATCCTAACTTTTAATGTTTGCAGGTATGTAAATAAGGGGATGTGAGCATGGGCTATGATTCTCTAGAGGAGACCAAGAGAGAGGAAGATCATGAAAAGGTGGTAAAGAACAAAAAGAATCATGTACTATTAAAGTAGAAAGAAGTCTAAGTTGAAGAGAGGGGGAGAGGAATGGCAGAGGAAGGGAAAGAGAACAAAAAATATGAAAAACCATAAAGAAACCTAATCCTTTGCAAGCTAATAATTTTTTTAAAAGGGTCATTAGCTTTTTCTGTTTACATGTATGCATATGTGTATGCAAATGTATGTGCCTTGTGCACATCTATGTGGAGGAAATCTATTGATTTCCCACCTTATTCCCTGAGACAGAGTCTCTCACGGAAACTGGAGCTTCTACTGTGTTTCAGTTAGACTTGCTGACCAGCAAGCCCCAATAATCCTATCTATTCCTCCCTCTCAGCACTGGAATTAAAGCGTGCTAATCATGCTGGATTTTTATGTGGGTGCTGTAGATATAAATCGGGTCCATAAGCTTGTCCAGCAAATGCTCTTACCTGCTGAGTCAACTTCCCCAAACCCCAGATTATCTTTGGTGGTACTATATCAAGCCCCTTCCCTTAGCAATAACTGCTTGCTTCTTCCTCATGATTCTTCTAATACTCAATCATGCTCTGTTACAGTTTTGATATGTTAATGTCTCTCCAAAGGGCTCATGTGCTAACAGTTTGGTTGCTATGTGTTGGACTTTTGGGAAGTGATTGCATTCTGAGAGCACTGACCTAACAGGATTCACTCATGATGGATTCCTACTATTATGACAGCATCATTGGGAGGTGGACCAAGTTGGAGGAAGTAGGTCACCTAGAAAGATAGACCTTTTCCCTGGACTCCTTCCTGTCTTGTCTTTCTCTACTTTCTGGCTGCTGGGAGATGAGTAGTTCTGCTCCACCATGCCTTTTCTCCATAATGCTCCATCTCAATACAGACTGAAAGCAATGGAGCCAGCCATGGACTGGAATCTCTGAAACTGAGATCAAAGAAGTATTTCCTTCTTTTAAATGGGTTCTCTCAGGTATTTGTCACAGACATGAAAAACTGAGTGATATGTACTCTGACAATCAGGAGGGGATAAGACGGCCTTTCTACCAACACAAAATTAAATCCAAAATGAGCTGATACCATAGAAACCTTTATCTTTGGAGAGAGCCTAAAAGATATAACCCTCAAAAGGATTAAGGGGGGCTGGAGAGATGACTTAGTGGTTAAAGGTGCTTGTCTGCAAAGCCTAAGGACCCAGGTTTGATTGTCCAGGTCCCATGTAAGCCAGATGCACATGGTGGCACATGCATCTGGAGTTCATTTGCAGTGGCTAGAGGCCCTGGCACACCCACTCTCTCTCTCTCTCTCTCTCTCTCTCTGTGTCCGTCTCTCTGTCTCTAATAAATAAATACATAAAAATAAATCAGAAAAAAATTACAAAAGGAGTAAGGGGGGAGTACCTGAAAAATAGGGCCCTGGTGAGGGTGGGATGAAACCTAAGCTTAAAAGAATTTTTTTTTCTGTCTCTGGACTCTAACTTACAGTACCAGAGATTGGTTGCTACCCACATTGAGCTGTTGATCCAAGAGACCTACGAGGTCCCCAAATCAAGACAACTGTCAAAGCACTCATTACTCACCTGACGCAAAAGCTAAGACCCTATTGCTGAAGACACCATATACTGCTGACACAGAGCATGGGGAGATCTGGACAGAATTCAGAAGAAAGCCAGAACCCAGACAGTTAGCCTGTCTAGTGCTGGAAAACACTACATGAACTACTGTGGGAATGTGGCCAACAATGATCTGAGCAACCAGAGGCCTAAGCTACTCAGAAGCAAACACCCTGACAGGATGTAAATGCAAGTGCAATAGTGGCACACAGCCTCAGTGGGTAATCAAGAGACTAAGAGATCTGTTCAGTGTAAAGGAACCCATATGTGGAATTGGGAACTAGGTCAGAATCCTATGGAGACAAAGATTATGTTCTCTAGTGTCAAGCTTTCACTAGTCTTTGGTGAAATGAGGGGTTACATACATCTAATTCTCCCTAAATTAATAATGATTATCCCATTTAAACTATGCTGACTTCACTCTCCATTGGAAAAATCTGTTCTTTTTCAATATTAGAGGAGATAAACTATCTCTCATAATTCAGCCAAGCCACAGCTGAAACCACAAAGGAATTGGGGAGATGAACATGAGTGCTGCTTCCATGCTGAACCTGATAATCAGCACCAGGGTGAAGGAGACAGACTGAGGATACTCAACACCTACCAAAGCAGAGATCCAGAGGCTCCTAAGAGCTCATCACTGAAGTAGACTTAAAACTCACCCACCATGGCTTAGGGAATTTTGTGGAAGAGGGGGCAGAAAGATTATAAGAGCCACAGGTTGAGACATCATGCCCAGAGGCATTCCTTTCCTCCCGAAAAATAACTGACTGCAGCTCCCACAACACATAAACTACAACACCATGGGAATACCTGCAATCCCACTGAAGAGTGTCCCCAATAGTATGGGGGAAGGGACGAGGGGAAAGAGGGTACCAACACATGATGTATCCATACAAAATATGTTGTTAATAATCATAAACATAAAATGATGTCATTTCTAAGTGGCTTATATTGGCTCATGGTATGGCAATGAATGAACAAATAAATAAATAAAATATGTATCTACCAAAGAAGCTGCAAGGACTCATATCATCCCTCAAGGTGTAATTCTGATATTACTGAGAACTAGCTGAACAAGGAGAACAAATGCTTCATTTTTCTATCTCTCATTGCAATGGTGCTGTAGTTAGTTATCTGTGTACGGTAAGTCAGCTATCTCAGCTTCTCAAACAACAGCTATCAATGATTAACTGACTTACGGGTCACAGTAATACCATCTTAGTGGTATTTCCACAGGTTGTCTTTCTTTGGACAGAACAGATAAATTCCCCATCTTTCTATCATCCAGGTTGAGGAATGCAGGGAAATTTTACTTCTAAAGGTACTCCAGAGAACTAGTGTGCATTAGAGCCAAACAGCACTATTCCCATGTAGAAAACAAGAAAGAAAATGAAGTTTCTGGGCATGAGAAAGAATGTGACTGGAAATGAATTGCTTCACAATTTATCTCCATGGAAGAACAAGGTGAGCATTGAAAACAGTGAGATATAACTTACATGCCATAAAATCAGATGGACAGTATACATTGCAAATTGAGGCCCAGAGGGCAAAACTGAGGGATGTTCACTATGGGAATGGAGACCTGTTACTCTGGAGATCAACTATAGCAAGAGGCCATCCCATGCTAAGAGAATGTAAGTTTTAGGTTTCAGATGAAGGGAACCCTGAGTGGTCCTGCCTCCAGGATAGATCATTCTCATGACCTGTCAAGAATAGGAAAATCACTTACATGGCTAAACTTTAGATGAGAGAAAAGATATAAATTCAGAACTGGAGTAATTCTACAGTCCCCATATAACCAAGAAGCCAAAAGAGGAGCTGGGTAGGGTTGACACAATACACATGAAACCAGCATACCATTTTACAGTGTGAACTGGGTCTCTTAGAGTACCACAGTTCCTTACCATCCTTATTCACAAAGACAATTGTTATTATATTAAAACATTAATCACCAATTATATGGTTTAAAGACGGCAATCTAAAGGCATTTGTTTGCAGAGCCTGCCAACTTGGGCTCCATTCCCCAGGACCCATGTAAAACCAGATGCACATAGTAGAGCATGCATCAGGAGTTCATTTGCAGGGACAAGTGGCTCTTTCTCTCTCTCTCTCAAACAAAATAAAATATAAAAAGTAGATGACAAGCTAAACTATGAAAATGAAACTGTTGATAATTTTCTGGATTTATAAAAAAATCAGGCACCTCCTTAGAGTGAATGGAGAGACTTGCTTGATTTGTTAGTAACCGTGATACACAGCATAAAGAATGAGGCAGAAATATATAGTCACTTGGCAATTTCTGTTTTCTTAGATAGTATTCATCTCTTCTTTGTTCTTTTTCCAGGATGATGCAAGTGGGTCCATTGTTGGACTTGGAAGGGGGAAGATAAGGCTGGAAGGTATGTTTTCTCAATCCTCACTGGGAATGTCATCTTGAGTGTAGTATTAGATGATAGATTTCAGTTGCAGGTTCAGGATTTTGTTGTTTAAAACTAGCTTATGGAAATGAAGAAAGAAATGCAACTTTTTAAAGTAGCAGGATATACAAGTCAATTTTGCTTTGAAATTCCTGTATTTTCTTCCAAGTGGACATCTGCGGTTGTTTGAATGTATGTCTCCCAAAGAATCCAGTTGAGTTTTGCAGCTTCTGCCCCTAGCAAGCATGTCACTGAGGGTGGATCAGAATTCCAGCCTAAGGTATGCAGAGAAGTATGAGCTCTGTGGTCTTGCTGCTGTAGGTTACTGCTTGCTTGTTGCTGGGCTGGTCTTGCTTGTAGTGCTGGCTGTTTGGTGGCATCTTTTTGCTTGGATTTATGAATGGGAGCCAGTTTCTTTCACTATTAATGGAATGTCCCCTTTGATCTGTAAGTTGATCCTATAAGCTGTGTCAGGTTTGGCTGTTCATCCCAGAAATATGGAGCTGACTACATCTGCCATGAAAAATAACAAAACTACATTGCCTTATTTGCAGTTCTTGTTTCTGGAGCTGCTTCTGCTATGCTTACAGCCTCACCATTCCAATGCCTGTGGCTGAGTAAAGTAATAAAGACTTCCCATCAGGGAAGACAGATCTCCAACATGACTGAACTAAAAATTAGCTCTGTTCTGATCCTTGGGTCACCATCCTACTCTGTTAGGCATTGATTGATAGGGGTAAGCCTGGGGCTAGGTAGAAGACCCTAACATCTTGTGGCCATATTTGGTACTATGTGCTATTCTAGTAGACATGACAGGTGTGTGTTTGCTATCTGTAAATCTTACATTTGTGTGTGGGTGCAAGTCAGAAGATAATTCTGAGGAACTGGTCCTTGCCTTTCACCTTATTTGAGTCAGTGTCTTCCATTCTAGTTGCTCACCTCTGAGTCCACGAGGCTTGATGGTCTGTGATCTCCACCATCCCCCCAAAATCATTAAAAAACCCCAAGTAAACTGTGTGTGGTGGTGTATGCCTTTAATTCCAGCACTCAGGAGGTCGAGGCAGGAGGGCCACTGTGAGTTCAAGGCCAGCCTGAGACTATATAGTGAATCCCAGGTCAGCCTGAACTAGAGAGAGACCCTACCTCGATAAACAAAAATAAAACCAGAAAAAAAAAAAAAAAAAATCCTAAGACAATAAAGAAAGCATGAGACTGAGAGACACTTTCTTCTTTTTATTCCAAGTCTTAGTGTCTGTTAGTGGTATTTAGTGGAGGTGGTCATTACCTTCATGTGTGGATTCCTTCAAGATGGAACACACATCATTTAGCTGCCAGGAAGAGCTAATACACACATACCATCTCAGCAACTATGACATTAGAGTTTATCTGTAGTGACCTAAGGCTCTGGTATTCTCTCCTTGCAGACAAATAAATAATAAATAAATGGCTGAAGATGTGGCACAACTGGTAGAGTGTTTGCCTATCATGCATGAAACACTGTGTTGGATCCTCAGCCCCAAATAAGTGGCTTATGGTACCTATAAAGTCAGCACTTTGGAGGTAGAGGCGGGAGGGTCAGAAGTTCAAGGTCACCCTCTGTTACATAGCAAGTTTGAGGCCAACCTGGGCTATATGAAACCTTGCCTCAAAAAAAAAAAAAAAAAAAAAAAAAAACAACAACAACAAAAAAACAGGGCTGGAGAGGTGGCTCAGAGGTTAAGACACTTGCTTGCAAAACCTGATGGCATAGGCTCAATTTCCCAGCACTCATATAAAGCCAGATACACAAAGTGATGCATGAATCTGGAATTCATTTACAGTGGCAAGAGGCCCTGGTGCACCCATTCTCTCCCCCTCTTCCCTTGCAAATAAGTAAATAAATAAATATTAAAAAAGAAAAACAAAAGTAGACTAGTTGGAAAGGAGAAGGGATTCAGTGGAGGAAGAATTTGGGAAAGGAAAAAGGGAGGGTATTGGGAGAGGATTATGTCTATATTTATGGAAGTTGTTTATGTTTATGAAAATTGTCAATAAAAGTTAAAAAAATGAGAGAAAATGATGTACAGTCATGTGCCACTTAACAATGTCAGATATCTGACAGTGGACTCATGGGACACACACATAACACATACACACACCATATAAACTTCAGGTTCAGTGAGATTTATTTCAAGTGGAAGAGAAAAAGAAGATACCTGACACCTTTTAACTTGTGCCTGCCTGCAATCAGGCACACATATGCAACACACACACACACACACACCCCATCCAAAGCCACACATGAAACTTGCCTTCTGCTTCATCTCCTGACCATATGGGTACAGGATCCTCTTTGAATGCCATCACAATACCTCTGCCAGCTTCTATGAGCAGTAGCTGCTGTCTCTGTTTTGAATCTCACATGTAGAATGGCCTTCCAATATTAGGGATCTCCTCAAACCAGTTCCCCATGCTTATGGGGATGAGGAAAGAGGCCTTCAGATAGTCTGTACTGGTCTGATTCACTCAGGAAACAATGCAAGAACAACCTTGAAAAGTCCTTTATTTATAGACATTCCAGAACTATTTAAACAACAATGTATTATTTTTAGACATAACATACTACATTTACCTTGAGGTACACATTGGACCCATTCAAGAATGCTCTGGGAAGGAATGCAACTGTTAACTCATTAAGTTTTGCCAGCCAAGAACCTGTAAAGATGGCTCTCTAAAATTCTTTGAATATACACTATTTCCATTTAAGTTATGGAAAACTCCTTCAATTCTTGAGTCCAATTTTTAGTTTTAGCTGAAACAACATTTTAAATACAACTTAATATGAAAATGGGAGAAAGTGTTTATGGCTATGAAATTATTTGAGCCCTACTCAATGAGATTGTACATAAAGGAAATTTGCTACCTGATAAGCTTTATTACAAAACTCATAACTTAGAAATTAGAGAATCATAGTTACAGAAGACCTTTAATACTTAATTTTACCCAAAATCACGTTTACTCCTTATTTCTGGCTATCAAAACGAGACAAATTTTGAAACAAGACGTCTTGAAGACTCAACAATGCAATTTCATATGATGTGGCCACAAGAGTCCCACATTACAACCTCACAATATCAAAGTGATTCATTTGTACTCTGGCCCTTTGACTCTTCTTGCCTTAGCAGCTTTTAGATTACTAGAACAATGGAAATTGATATAATATGTTTCTGAAAGCTTCATGCATCCAACAACAGACTTGTTTTTGGGCAACTGAAACTAAAACACTCACTAGATTCTTTGGAGAACTATTTTGTTTCTCAGTTGTTATTCAGAATGCTAATCTTACAAACATTAGGCATGAGGAGTAGTGACTTACACAGAGTGTCTAGACAAGGAAGGACTCTCTATCCATTACACCCACCTACGGCATATGGATGATATGAGGTGGTCCTGGAATGTGAGTAAGGGTGGTTTATGCACAAGTCTGATCATTTGGAATGGACCATCATATTTCCCATAAAGTTGTTGTATTTTACATGAGACAAGAATAAACACTGATTTAGCTGAATGGGCAGTCTGTTACAACTTCATAAACTTGAATGGTATATGTGGGCTGATAGAGTACATTTCACAGTTCATAAAGTTGAGTAGCTCAACTTAGAGAGGAACTTGCAGGCATTTAAAAGAATCTGAGAAGGAATTGGTTGGTGTTTTGAGTTTTCTCAGCATTGAATCCATATATTTTACATTTTCACCGCATGGCTTGGCTTATTGCTGATTTTTCTTTTCTGAAGGGGAGGTGTGTGGCATGAAGATGTTTTTAATCATGAATTTAAGTATGCAAAACAAAAAAAGATCCTGTTTAAGTAGACACTTCTCCACAAGTACCACTGCCACTCTTGGGCTTGCAGGGAGCCTGCCATAGAAGGGATGTACTGTCAGGATGTGACTGGTTGACAAAGGCTCTGTTTGTGAGGATTTCTGCACCTTGCTTTTCACTGTGAAACTCCAGCTCTTGGAAGGGAAGGTCTGTTTTGACCTCATCACTTTCTGTAATTTCTGTCACAATTGTCTCTGGTTTTATATTCTTTGTCTAGTCAAGGTCCTCTACTGACATGTTTTCAGCTGGTATATGGAAATTTGTGGATTTCAGAATGCCAGTAGATAATTATTAAAGAATCCCAATCCAATAAAGAAAACACGAGACACTCTCTTCCTTTAACATATTCCAAGTCTTAGTGTCTTGTTAGTGGTATTTATTTTGTACCTTAGTGGAGGTGGTCATTGCCTTCATCTGTAGATTCCTTCAAGATGGGACACATGTCATTCATACATTCAGCTGGTGAGAAGATTTCATGTCATGTCTTGTTCATACATACATAAGGTATGTATAAACAATATAAGTTCCAAGAGGGAAGGTCTTACCTCAGTACTGTGCCTGGGAAACAGAAGATGCCCAATGAATGTATAATGAATGCATGAATTCAAAATCAGTCCTTGTCCTCAAGGGGGCGCCAGGCTGCCAATCAGTACAGACATGGCATAAATATACCAGGACCAAACAAAGGAGCAAAAAGAAGAGAATCTTGTTTTGTGTAAGGTTTTTAAGGTTGTATGGTTTCATAACCTAAACTATTGCTGTGTCTGACTGCTAGTTCTGAAGAGTGGAAGGAGCAAGTGTGGCCGCTCTGCTTCATCTTGTCTGTGTTTATTTTTGAGGAAATTTCTGAGTTGATAACTTTCTAAGGAGTTAGTTTCCCCTCACACAGAGGGGTGCTTTCTAAAATAGGAGCAACATGGGTCTTGGAATGTGTACGAACTAGAAATTTCCTCACAGATTCATCAGTTACTTCTGAATAACCACTCCAGTTTGCCAATTTTGTGGGGATATTCTTAAGAGGTACTCTTCTACCTGGAGTACAGTATTTACATTTGGTAAGTATGTTAAAAGCAAAAAAAGTTTTCTTTTTTAAAAAATGGGATTGAAGATGGAATATGGTAGTAGGTATCAATTCATCTCAAGTCTAAACCACAAGATGAATTAAAATAGTTTTCTAATGCTAAGAAATGAAGACAGACATATTACAGAGGAGTACAAACCAAAACTTTGGGGGGGGAATGTATTTCTTATCTTTACATTTATTTGTTTTCTAGTGAGCAAGAAGAGATAAGGAAATATGATTCAATCTTTCAGGACACACTGACCCTAGGTGGCCCACTGATCATATCTGAGAGGCTCTTTACCCATTATTGGGACAAGCTTGGGGCTATTTGGAGGTTGCCTTTCTCAGAAAACAGCTTTTCTAAATTTAGATGACTTCAAAAAGTCAAGAGTGAGAATGATTATATTTTGGAATAGTTAATCATATTTAGCCAAACCTTCAGAATGAAAGTATGGTAATCATGTATTTTCTTCAAAAGAGAGGAAAAAGGTTATGAAATTAGTAAGGATTCTTAGTGGGATTTAAAAACCTTCACACAGATGTAACATACCCAGCAGAAGGGTTATCTGATTTTAATTTCCTAAAAGAACACTTCACACATGCCTCTCATTAGCAGACACCAGGGAAAAAGAATGACCATTCAGAAGTAACTGTCATCTCCCCAAATGTCAACATGGATATGCAAAGATCAGCTCTCCCATGGGCTTAAAATAACACGTAATTCTGCAATATACTCTATTGATCTTGTCCAAGTTTTCAAGGATAATGTCTATGAGCTTCAAGGTTCAGGCCTAAGAACTTTGGAATCATTCTGTTAACCATTTTTAAGAATTAACTCAGCTGACAGTTCCAAAATCTCAAAGGATATTTGAAAGTAAACAGATATTATCTGATAAACCCAGCAGCAATTACAGATCAAATATGTGGTCATGATTTTGTTATTTCTAAGGATGTCATATATCCTCTCTCAAAACATGACTTTGGAAAATGCCTTTCAATCAAGATCCCCACCAAGCATATAACATTAAAGTGTCATTTCATGTCACTAATATGTCCAGGCACAAGAGTCAAACAATTATCATGACACAAGGCAAATGACAGAGCACAGAATAGAGTTAATTGCCTAAAGTCAACTCCCCAGCTGAAGGGAATGGCTCAAGAATGTTTTATAGATTATTGTGTCTTTCAGCTTTGGCTAGTTTGTAATAAATATACCTTCTCAAACATTTACTGGGGTTAGAATGAGTTCTCTGAATATGCCTTTAGGTCTTTTAGCAGCTGCTGAATGTTGAGTGACGTACAAGGCACACCTCCACAGTATTCTGTACAGCATTTTATTGATGTACAAAATAGCCTGGTCACCATTCAAAAATGGAATCTGCATAGTAAGAATGTCTCTTATCCTTATTTACAGAGAAGGTTTTGTAGTGCAAAAACAGGAAGCTGTATCCCAGCCCACCCCTCCTAACACACAATTTCTCAACCTTGTCCATGCTGGCTGGGTATATTTGGCTATATTTTTGGCCTCCATCCATTAATGAATTGCATAATTTTCTTCACCTGCAGTTTGCTTAACTTGAAATCCTCTGAGAGGATTTCTTCTGTTAGCTGAACAAGCAAATTCCCATCAATTTTTTCTGTGACAAAGAAGGTTATGACGTCTTCAGACAGACCAATGAACCGTAATGACTTGGAAACTTCCTCTATAGAAAGCCCTGATAAATCAGTGGGTGGCTGCCATGGGGAACCATCACCACAAGACCTGGGGGCCAGTTGGAGGTGAAGTGGAGATGAGAAAGGGTACGAGACAGAGAAGATGCCCTGCATGCCCTTTTTTATAAGATACTGGTCTTCAGAAAGGTCCAGTGAACCCGACTTGGGGTCTTCCTCAGCACCATCGATTTTCAGAGGCAAAGGAGATGTTTCAGAAGTGGCTTTCTGCTCTGCTGGCTTGGGGGCCCTGGGAGGTAAGGCAGGGCAGGAGACACTCTGCTTGGTCATGCCGCCTGCAAGAGCGCTATCCTCAGTGCTTTCCAGAGAGTAGCTGGCTGACTTGGGACAACCTGAGACACTGCTGCCAAATTCTGCAGTGACTGAGCTTGGTGGGCTGAGCTCACAGTCATCAAAATCAAAAGGTACTGGACAGTTTCTCTTTGGTGTGCCAGGGGTCTTCTGTCTGGGATAGCTGTAGCTCCTGCTTGGATCTAGCAGGAAATCACTCCTGGTCTGGCTTTCAGATGCTCCCGAGTAATGGTTGGGCCATGAGAGCCTGGAGGACAGTGCATTTGCACAAGGACTTCCAAAAGGGGACTTGGGGTCCACAGAGTCAGCCTTCACTCGGGTGCAGGGATAGCAGGTAACAGAAGTACTGTCAGAAGGACTTGTGTCACTCTTAGTAATGCTGGTTAAAAAGCAAACACAGCAAAAGAAATTAGTATATAAGCAAACAGAAAGTAAATAAAAGCCAAATATTAAGCCTTTAATTATCTATAGACATTACTTCTAAGCAGAAAAGGGCAGCTAGAATATGTATATATACATGTAAATAGATCTATACATGTATATATATTTGTATGTCTATGTATAATATATATCTCACCTTGAATTAATAAAATACCTGCTATCCTCATTGTTTTTCTTTAAAAGAAATAAATTATATTTATACCTATGGATAGGTGCATAACTTAAAATGTAGTAGATACACACACAGAAACACAAATACAGATACACATATGCATATAATGCACAAAAAAGTCACTGCTAGTAATTGCTTGGCTCTTCAAGATGAGAAAAAGTCTCATATTATGCTTTGGGCCAGGAGTGAATAGTGTTGTCTGCAAAGAACAAGGATGAGAGGAAGAGTGATAAACAGATCCCTTTCATGCTTGTCATCCATGTGAAAAAATAATGTGGCCATATCAACAGTATTTGTTATTCTAATTCCTCCCAAAATCATAGATAAGCAATGTTTCCAATAAAATGCTAATCCCTGCCTTGATTTCTGTACCACTGAGTTCTAGTAGCAGAAGAATTTAATGTCCACATTAATTTCTACTAAATGTCAAGAGCACATGTGGGGTAGTGTGTTCTGCCTGGGGGGACAAATTTTAAAGGTGACAATAGGGACTGGGGGAGATGGCTCAGTTGCTTAATGACATCTGTTTCAAAGCCTGCTGGCCCAGGTGATTCTTCAGTATGCATGAAAAGCCAGATGCACAAAGTGGCTCATGGGTCTGGAGTTTGTTTACAGTGGCAAGAGGTCCTGGTACACCCATAATTCTCTCTTTCAAGTAAATAATAATAATAAAAAAATCAAAGTGATAGTAAACCAAAGTGTGCTCAAACGTGGGTGACCAGGCTGGTGAGGGAGTGGTGGCCACATCCTGAGAAATAGCAGGTGAAACAGGCACTTGGTTTTGGGGAAAAGAAGGCCTTATTGTCATAGTTGTTTAAAATTCTCAGAGAGAAGTGGGATAGGCCTATATTATTTTTCAATTTGTTAGTAAGAAGAGTTTTTTAGAAAATGATTGGCACTTGCCAACAATGGAGTAGACTGTGCTACAAAAGAACTGAACTCATAGCCCTGGGAAGACCCAGAAAGAAGGGATGACTGACATGGTGGGTGGAAATTGAGAGCCGGAAGTCAGGGGAGCCTTGTAATTTCCAAGTCTTGGTGCTGTCTTCCTGTGTCAAGGTCAAAGTGGAAATAATCAGGTACACCAGAAGCTGAAAATGGACAGCAGCCTACACATTGTTTCTAAGAGAACCTAGAAGACATTTATCACCTAGCTTCTCATAGAACCTTGTGATTTCTTTCTTTTTTTTCTAGTTGTATATGTGTGTTGTTTGTGTTTGCTATGTGTGAATTCACATGTGTGTTTACATGTATGTGGTTGATGTTGGTGGTCTTCCTCAATTGTTCTTTATTCTTTGAGACAGGGTCTCTTGCTGAACCTATATCTCAGTGATTCAGTTAAATTGGCTAGCCAGTGAGCTCTATCAATTTTCTCTGAATCCCTACCATTGAGATTTCAGGTAGCACACCACAATGTCCAGCATTTCACATGGGTACTGGGGATCTGAACTCAGGTCCACATGCTTGTGCAGCAAGAACTTTACCCACTGACCATCTCCCAGGCCCCTTGTGATACCTTTCCTTATTAAGACAGTGGCTCTTCCATTCAAACTCTGCCCTCCACTTCTGCTAGATGATGTTCTTAAGGTCTTGAGAACTGATTGGTGAGGTGGTGAAGTTGTGATGGGCTCTGGCAGAAAGACTTACATGTTGTGAAGCCCAGAAGAATAGTATGACAAGGTGGGGCTGGGAGAGCGAGTCTGTGGTTGCGCTGGCTTGACTGTGCGAGGAGGGATTGAGGGGCTTGCAGACAGAGGCTTTGCGCTTCTGGGTGGAACAGGTGGGGCATTCAGGAGCCGACATTCTTCTCTGACCTGGTATAGAAAAGAACATTCCAGGTTAGCAAAAGACTGATAAGGCCCCCATGCCAGACCTATTCTGCAGGATCAGAAGGTACTCTTGGGCAGCAATGGCAGGGGTGTAAGCATGGGGACAAACAAGAAAGATGGCCATCAGTGGTAAGAACAGATTCCTGTCACATATTTCTGGATAAAGACTGATTGGAAGTAAACTGTTTGATGTCAGTTACTGCATACATTTAGCAAATAACATGACATACAGCAATTTAAAAGGTCTTTGGTTAGAAATCTGGTGAAATTCAAGGATACATGAAACAGACAAACTGAGGAAGTGAGGAATAAGTCAGTTAGGATGTTCATAGGTCAGGCTCTTTTCAAGTTGTGTTTATTCCCTGCTCAAATACCATCCAATGTGACCCAAGCCTTAAGCCTTTGGAAAGGTGGACTTTCATTGGGGTTAAAACTCCTTTGGAGAAGCCGGGCATGGTTATGCACATCTTTAATCCCAGCACTCAGGAGGCAAAGGTAGGAGGATCGCTGTGAGTTTGAGGCCACCCTGAGACTACATAGTAAATTCCAGGTCAGCCTAAGCTAGAGTGAAACCCTACCTCGGAAAACCAAAAAAACTCCTTTAAAGAGTTATAGATGGGGCTTCTCAAACATTATTGTGTATTAATCATCCAGGTAACCGGTAAGAATGCAGATCTAAACCCAGGAGACCCAGGGAGGGGCCTGAGAGTCTGCTATTCCTGTCTTTGTTCTATGGTGCTGAGGGCTTTATGAATGGCAAGCAAGTACTCTGCCACTGAGTTATATTACCCTTTAAAAAATGTTTTTATGCATGTGTGGGTCTATGAATGCATGCATGTGGAGATCAGAGGTTGACATTGCATGACTTCAATTGTTCTCCACCTGGTTTTTCAGACAAAGTCTCTCACTGAACCCAGAGTTCACCAAATTGACTAGACTAGCTAGTCAGCAGGCCCCATGGATTCTCCTGCCTCTTACTTCCTTAGCACTAGGAAAACAAAGTTTGCTACCATGTCCAGCCTTTTTGTGTGGGTGCTGAGGATCTGAAATCAGGTCCTCGTGATTGCATATTTAAGGACTTAACACAGTCAACCATTTTCCCAGCCCTTAAAGTAATTATTTTTGGAGGGTGAAGCTCAAGGATTTCCATGAGTTTGAGGCCAGCTTGAGCTACAGACTGAGTATGAGGCTAGCCAAAGCTACATTGCAAGACTGTTTCAAAAGACACGCCCATTTTGTCTGAGACATGCTCTCTTGTGTTGGTCAGGCTGGCCTGGAACTTTTTATCTTCCTGTCTTATCTTCTGGGGCATGAGACACTGTGCTCAGCTGAGAGTCTGCATTTTTAACAAGCTTTCAAGCAAAATTGATGCTGTGGTACCAGGAACTACCCTTGGGAACAAGATTGCAGAGGAAGCAATGAGGAAATCCTCCAATTCCAGAGCAGCACTTTCACTGATGCTCTCCCCTCATCTTCACACTGGAGAGGGTCTAGAGGACCCAGGATGCCCAGGGCTTCCATGATTGGCTGGTCCTTATCTGTCTTGCTTTCCTGTCTTGCTTTCTTGTCCCTGCTGCATTTCTTAGTTTGGTGAGTTTTTTTTTTTTTTCTTTAGATTTATTATTTATTTGAGACAGAGACAGAGAATGGGTGCGCCATGTGCCAGGGCCTCTAGCCACTGCAAACGAACTCCAGACGCATGCACCACCACGTGCATCTGGCTTGCATGGGACCAGGAGAATTGAACCTGGGTCCTCAGGCTTTGCAGGCACGTGCCTTAACTGCTAAGGCATCTCTTTAGCCCCCTGTAGCATTTCTAATATAATTCTGTTCAAGAAGCCAGCATTTGGTATGTTTCTCTCCATGTCCGACAGCAGGGGGCAGTTTCTACCTGGTTGTGCTAGTCTACCCTGAACTGCAGATGTGAGACCAATCCATTCTGACTCCTTGTGCTTTAAGATGCCCTGACCTGCACTCAACCGGTTCTTCAACACCTTGCTGTAAGCAGTGCTGGGGCAAGATGGATACCAGCTCCCATCAGCTTTGTGATAAGTGCTCTGAAGATGAAATGAGTTCATGGGAGAATGTTGCATTTTCCACCACCTACACTGCCTGCAGCTCACATGAGGGTGTTGCATCTTCTGCTTCCTACACTGACTTCCTCAGTGCTATAATTAGAGACAAGTATCATCATACCCAACAGAAGCAATTAGGCCTCTAGACAGACAGTGGATGAATGAATGAATATGAAAATGAGAATGGACATGCCAGGCCCTCTTGCCTTTGCAAATAAATTTCAGATGCATGTGCCACTTTGTGCATCTGGGTTTTTGTGGTTTTATATGGGTACTGGGGAATTGAGCCCAAGGCTGAAAGTGCTTTAAAATTTTTAAAATTTATTTCCAAGGAGAGCTAGAGAAAACAAGAGAGAGTTAGAGAATGAATGGGTAGCCATGGACTCTAGCCACTGTGAACAAACTCTAGATGCATGTACCACTTTGTGCATCTGGCATTATGTGAGTATTGGGAAATTGGATCCAGGTCATTAGGCATTGCAGACAAGTGCAGAGCCATCTCTCCAGCATAAGCAAGCACGTTTAACCCAGCTCATTTTTTTGGCTTTGATAACAGTGTCGTGTAGATCAGGCTGGCCTTGAAGCTGGAATCTATGGTGGGTTTTGTAAGCTCAGTGTGCCTACAGAGAGAAGGGGGTCAGAAGCAGGAGAACGTCCCCAGAGCCTTGCTGGAGGAGGTGTGTTGCTGGCAGCAAACACTGGGGTGTTACATCTCAGCTTGCCCTTTGTCAGAGCCGAGATCACTCTTGTTTTCTGCCAGCTACTGTGGCAAGATATGATGTTTAGCCTCTGCTCTACCATCCTTTTCCTGTCACGCTGAAGCTTCTCCTCTAGCTTGTAAGCAGAAATACAGCTCCTTCCTCCCATTAGCTGCTTTTGCTTGGTTGTTTTGCCCCAGCAATGTAAAGGCAAATACAACACTGGGATACTTTCAACTTGTTGTTGAAGATATGTTTATCTGATGATGTCCTATTTCATGGCACATTATGGGAAGAATTCTAGGTTTTGATGGAATTCAGAAGTTATAAATAGTAAGGGTTTATCATACCATCCTACTTCCTGTCTCTTATGACCTTTGAACAGTCATCATGCTGTTTTTCTTTGCTTCTTGATTTGATTCCACAAATCAATAAAAAATGCTGTAAATGATTTTATCTGACAAGAAAAGGCAACTGACAAGGATAAATAGCTAATCACCCTATTTCCAGTTTCCCCTCATACTCAGGTTCACTTACAAGGGCTACATTTTTAGCACTTTCCTTCTAAAATCTTCAGCATGTTGCTTTTGGCTCCTTTTCATCTCCGGTGACTTCTGCCCCTGTCACTGGATGAAAGCCAGCCTCATCTACCTTCTGCCTGAGGCCCTCTGAAGACTGGCTGTGTCCCAACTTTCTTGACATTGTCCCCTTTCCTCCTCCAAAACCCCATACTGATTGGCAAAGAGGACTGAATGTTACTTCTATACCTTGTCCTTTCCTGCCTTGTCCTCTGCTTTAGTTTCCATTACCCACACCTATTTAACTGCCCATTCCTACTACCTGTTGCAAATGCCATATGCTCTGTCTAGACCCATCATAAGTAGACACCACAACTATATCCTTGCTTCTGAACTCAACTACCATGCTGTTATTCATTGACCGCCCCCCCCATGTATGTTTAACATACTCAAGATCTGGAATGATGGGGACTGTGATGTTATTATGGTTTGGTAGAAGCAGAGTTTAGGGATCTATCACCTTTCATACAAATATTTGACAACTTCAGGTGAAAGTTAACAGAATAACAGGTTAAGGTTTTTTTTTTTTGTTTGTTTGTTTTTTTTTTTTAAATACAATTGGGATGGGGAAATGGCCCAGTTGTTAAACATGCTTGCTTGCTTGTCAGCATGGGTTTAATTCCCCATTAGCCAAGTAAAGCCAGACACAAAAAAGGAGTGCATACATTTGTAGTTTGTTTGTAGCAAGTAGCCCTGGTGTGTTCCCCTCCACACATGCAAATAAATAAAAAAATATTCAAAATTCAACAAATTTACTTCTATTTTAAGGAAATGTCTTTTATATTTTTGTGTGAAAACTCATACGGAAAAGTCATTTGGGTTGGGTATTTTTGTGACACCTGGTATGTAGACCACCATCTCCACCACTCCACCTTCATACTTTCATAAAGTATTAAAGGGTTGAGGATGTAGCTCAGTAGGTAAGAGTGTCTGCCTAGCAGGCATGAAGTCTTGAATTTGATCCCCAGTACCATATGAACTGGTCATGAACTATGTAACCTCCACATTGGGAAGGTGGAAGAAGGAGAATCAGGAGTTCAAGGTTATTCTTGGCTACACAGTGAGTTCGAAGCCAAACTGGGGCATATAACACCATATACCAACAACAAGGTATAACACTGGAGTGAAATGACAAGGACAGATTCTTTTAATTTAATTTAATTTATTTGAGAGAGAGAGAGAAAGATGTAGAAATAGGCAGGTAGAGAGAGAGACACAGAGAGAGATAGAGAGAGAGAGAGAGAATGGGCATGTCAGGGCCTCCAGCCATTGCAAAAGAACTCCAGATGCATGCACCCCCTTGTGCATCTGGCTTACATGGGTCCTAGGGAGTCAAACCTGGGTCCTTTAGCTTTGCAGGCAAGCACCTTAACTGTTAAGCCATCTCTTCAGCCCAGATTCTTAAACCAGAAGATGCTGTGGCTTCAACTATCAGCACAGCTTCCCACCCCAAAAGAATATTTCCTTACAAATTAAAATACTTTGACATTCCATCTCATTCCCATCAGAATGGCTACCATCAACAAAACAAATGACAATAAGTGTTGGCGAGGATGAGGAAAAAGAGGAACCCTTCTACACTGTTGGTGGGAATGTAATCTGGTCCAGCCATTGTGGAAATCAGTGTGGAGATTCTTGAGACAGCCAAAAATAGATTTACCATATGATCCAGCTACAGTACTCCTAGGCATATATCCTAATGACTCTTCTCACTACCTTAGAGAGACTTGCACAACCAGGTTTATTGCTGCTCTAGTCACAATAGCTAGGAAAAGGAACCAGCCTAGATGTCCCTCCACAGATGAATGGATAACAAAGATGTGGTACATTCACAAAATGGAGTTCTATTTAGTGGTAAAGAAAAATGAAATTATGAAAATTTCTGGTAAATAGAGGGATCTGGAAAGGATTATACTAAGTGAGATAACCCAGGCTCAGAAAGCTAAATGTCGCATGTTCTCTCTGATATGTAGATCCTAGTTACAAATATATAGACTTGTGTGTGAGCTGGAACCAAAAAGTGGCAGCAGAGGCCAGTAAACTAGAAAAAGGTTATAAGGGAGGGAGGAGAGGGAAGGACTTAAGGGGATGATATTGTATATGTGAAACAGAAGAACAGATTACAGGCAAGGGAAAGGCCTAAGCGAGGCCAGGGGAAGAGAAGGGTAAATGTAAAAGAAGGGTGGGGGAGGGTCAATCAATATTGAAGATATTCTGAATAAGACTTATGTAAACCTACTTTTTTGAATAATGGCAGATCCAGAAGCTATAGATTGTTACTAAAAAATTTTCAGTGCCAGGGATACCTTCGAGTGAGTTGTTGGCCAGGGAGGTTCCTGTTACCTCCAAAACATTACAGGCTATTGCCAGGGCCCTTGGTTTCCCTTGAGAAACAGATAGTAAGACCCTATTGCTGAAGACCTCATTTGCCTGAGCAGCAAGGTCACTGAGAAATCAAGCTGGTGCTGAGCAGAAAACCTTCTCCCTGTAGACCAGCCAACTGAAAGCTGGAAAAAGCCTCACTGCATACAGCTATATGGGAGACAGAAGTCATCAGCAGTGAAAACAGTGGACACTGGAAACCTCAAGTTTGGCCAGACAGGCCAAATGACCAAACAGGTATGATAGTGGCACGTCGGCTCTGGGAGAAACCACCTCTCTCTAATTGGACTGAAGTCCTGCTCTATGGGAGGAAATACATGCCTAGTACTGAAAAACCTAATCAAAAGCCTATGGCAGGGGAGGTCCATGAGCCTTAGGGGTATAAAGTCTGCTCTTGTCTGGCTAAATGTATTATTCCCACCAAACTGCCCTGAAAGCACACTTAATGTTCATATTCGTATATTAATGCTACTCTCAAGCTTCTCTTTTCAGATGGTGATGACTACTGGGATGACCCAAAAGGCAACATAGTGCTGAGAAGAAGGGACGGAGGAGTGTCCAGCACTGAAACATCCCTATCACACCCTTCAAGGCTCAGGGTCCATTGTGAAAGAGGTGGCAGAAAGAATGTAAGAGCCAATGAAGGGTATGACTCCTTACAATGCAAGTGTCCAAACAGAAATTGGCCTCAATATCCATGACCTTGCAGTGCCTAGCAATACCTTCACAAGACCCTCATAATAGGAGAAAAAGATGGAGAAAAAGATGATGACATCAAATTAAAAGGGAGACTAATGGAGAGGGGGAGAGGATATGATGGAGAGTGGAGTTGTGAAGGGCAGTGGGGGGAGGAGAGGGAAATATCATGGTTTATTGTCTGTAAGTATAGAAGTTGTCAATAAAAAAATTCAATTAAAAAAAAAAAAACCTAAGCTGGGTATGGTGACACATGCCTTTAATCCCAGTATTCAGGAGGCAGAGGTAGGAGGATTGCTGTGAGTTCGAGGCCACCCTGAGACTACATAATTAATTCCAGGTCAGCCTGGGCCAGAGTGACACCCTACTTCGAAAAACAAACAAACAAACCAACTGAAAAAAAGAATATTTCCTATTCCAAATATAACAAATATAATAAATAAATAAATAAAACAGACTGATCTCTAGCTTGTAGAAGAGAGACCATCTATACTTCTGTTTATTTTCAATGTAGTAGTGAAGGCTTGACTTCAGTTATCAACACACAGAAGGAGGAGTACTTGTGTTTGTATGTTAACCTGAGGTTAAGTGCAGGTTCATTGATTTGAGGTGGATATTACTGTCCATCACAGATTATGGGTAACCCTGCCCATCTGCATTTGATTTCTGGCTCTGAGTAGCTTGACTATTCACAGAGAAGCTCTTAGCACCAATGTCCTACTCTTTACCAAAAGGCCAATGAGTACACATGGAGTCAGGTGATGGTGTACAACTCCTACTTGTGCCCATAGTCTTTTCCACGAGCAATTCCCTGATCTAAAGCATTTCTTTATAGCAGTTACACACTGATAATTTTATCATCCTTCTTCCTTCCTAGAAATCTTTTCCTTTTCTGAAATTAATTCTTATCAAATATATGACACATCTACACTTGTGCTAATAATTCTTTGTGGTATTGATACAGCAGATGTTAGTAATTCTTTGGTATTTACATACCAGATTGCCAACCTTGGGCTAAATATAAAGTTACTTTATCAACAGGTAGAAATAGTGACTTTCTTTTAGGAGTTTATAAGGCAGGCATATTCCTAGGGAGCCATGTTCAGGCTTCCACCATTCAACACACTGAAATAATCAAAGTTGTCTTGTCCTGGGTGCTAGGATACAGTCACCATGCACTTTTACTGCCTCCAAAATCTGAAGAATACAACTACCACTTTCTCTTTACCTACATACTGTACTTACTTTATTTTGCTACATATATGTTCAAACATGCTGGGTGCCTACCATTAAGCTTGTGCTGAGTATACAAAGAATAAGCAACTTATGAAATTAGTACTACAGGAGGAAGACAAACACAATTAAGACAAAAATTATTAAGTTGTAGTTGGGTGTGGTGGTTCACGCCTTTAATCCCAGCATTCAGGAGGCGGAGGTAGGAGTAAGACTGTGAGTTTAAGGCCATTCTGGGCTACAAAATGAGTTCTAGGTCATCGTAGGATAGAATGAGACCCTGCCGAAACCCCTCACCAGATTGGTAAATATATTAACACAAGTATGTCCAAGAGTTCATGGAAAAACTATGAAATTACTTAAAATAGGAGACAAATTTGTAATGAAAATTTCACTGGGGTAAGTCTTGGGGACAAAGGATTGAGAGTAAACAGAGGTCTAGGACATGTACAACACTGATGCCCTGATGTGGAGATGGGACGATAAGACAAACACCAGTGTCATATGTCAGACAGAAACTTGGAAGAGCATCATGGAGTTCAATGTTGCAAAGAATGCCTGAACTTCACTTTGTACTGGTAGATGGCATCTTAATTGATGGTGCCAATGAGATTCCAGATGAGCAGTGAAGAAGGCTGAATCCCCATAGAAGAGCAGAAGAAAAAAACAAGTGACCACAATTTATTGTTCACAGTGCAGAACCATGAGAAGACAGAGTGAAGGGAGCCAAAAGAGAGGACTGTAGGACCATAGTGAGAAGATGGAAGTCAGAAAGCCATGAAGAGGTTCATCATATGTTACAGTCAGCAGATCACTGGTTAGCAAATGAGGTCTGAAGGATGTGAGTGGAACAGAAGGCAGATTCCAGTGAGAGAAAGCTAGAAGGGGAGGTGAAAGTGGAGTTAATGGAGGCAGACCAATCTTTTCTGTAACTGTCCAGACAGGATGGGATGAGGTAGCTGTTAGGGATATTAGACTTGAAGGAAGCATTATTTTAAACACAATTTTTAAAAGAAATGTGCCTAAGGAGATATGAACATGGACTTAACCTAAAGGTTTAGTTCTGGGACTGTACACTGAACTTTCATTTCAGAGGATGGGGAGGGGGAATTAATACACATCTTCCCATGCTGACTGACCACATAAAGCTAGAAAAACAACTCTTGGTAGCTTATTGCTAAATACCCAACAGAACTTACGACTGAGGAAAGCTTCAAGTTTGAAGTGATGATGGTTATGAAGTCAAATACAACTCCAACCGTTGGGCCCAAATCAAATACATCATGGAATGTGACTCCATTTTTGACTTTCCAAGACTATTCAGAAAGTTTAACTTGGTTTAACTTAACTTCCCTTCGCCTCACCACTGCCACCTATGCATAATTGTTTAGTTGGAAGGAGCCTGAGAATAGGGTAAAGGACCAAATATTTGTGAAAAATGGCAAACAAAGTTTATTTTTCTTTAAATGTCCACATGCTAAAAACAGTGTATAAGAATTCTTTGTCCTCTTTCCTCCTTTCTTCCCTTCCTCCTCGCACCCCACCCCTCTCTCTCTGTTTTAGAAGCAGGGCTTCATTCCAGTCCTGGAACTCACTCTGAGCCCAGGCTGGCTTCCTTCTATCTCATAGTGATCCTCCTATCTCAGCCTCCCAAGTGCTGGGATTACAGGTGCATACCACCATGCCTAGCTTCATAAGAATTTCTTCTTTGTACAAAGTGCATTCTTACATGGCTGGAAAACAGGCTAAAATGATGTAGATGTTTGCACAAAAAAATTAAAGACTATACTTGAATTATTTCCCACATATTTCATAATTTTTCATTTTCCTATTACTTGTTTATCTCATATTTCTAATGATTAAAAGGATTCAACAAAATAAAAGATATTTCATAGACATGTCTATGAAAGAGCACAGTATAAGAATGGCTTGGTAATATTTCTTAAAAAGCCATAATTTCTTAGCATTCTGTAAATCTCTACCTGTTGTATTCTATGAAGAAAAACTACATTCCAACATTAACTGACCTAAACAATGAGACACAGTAAGTCAAATAAACAGACTATGACATCATCTTTTCTTAACAGCTTTTAGATATCTTCTGGAAAAGAATCAGTTTCATGGCCATGGCTGCTCAACTCTTAATAGCACACAGTGTAGAGATACCTGCTATGGGCCCCAAACTTCCTGACAGTGACAATCTAAAATCTACTGCACCAACCTGGTGGGGCTGGTGCTAGGGGTAGTTCCTGTTTCAAAGATCACAATGCCTGGAATGGTGTGCAATCATTAAAGAGAATTTGGAATGCTCTCATGGGATCATGTGGTTTTCATATTGGTACAGAAATATATATGCTAGCTGTGAATGTTATCTAAAATTGTATTCAGGGCTGGAGAGATGGCTTAGTGGTTAAGGTGCTTGCCTGCAAAGCCTAAGTACCCAGCTTCAATTTCCCAGTACCCCCATAAGCTAGATGTGCCAGGTAGGACATGTGTCTGGCATTTGTTGGCAGTGGCTAGAGGCCCTGGCACACCCATTCTTTATCTGTCTCTTCCTCTCTTTCTTTCCTTCCCTCTCTCTTAAATAAATAAATAAAAGTTGGATTCACTGTTGGGAGTTTTCTTCTCTAAAAGAACCAAATTCTGGATTAATGCTAGCAATCCAAAGAAGGGAGTTTTGTAATCATGCTGCCCTTGAACTTTGTAACTGGCTTTGCTGCATGCTCTCTGCCTTGTATTTAACATTTTTCCCACACTCCTCTCCCAGATAACAAAATCATTACAGCCTGAAGAAATCTTATTCATAAAGAGGCTTTTATACAAAAAGTTCATGGCCCTGTCACATAGCCATCAGTGGGTATTCAGTTAAAGAAAAATCCAAGTTTTATCATAACAAGTGCAATCAATGAACTTCTCCTTAACAAACTCCCCAAGGCCAAGGGTGATTTACAGTAGTCAAAATTCTGGTTCTCAGATGTATCTTATTACTTTTTTCCTTTTATATTGATAATAAGGATCAAAAATAGGCTTTTCTGGGAAAAGGTCACCACCACTCAAGCCTTAGGCAAGGGAAGCCGAGAGAGGGATCTGCCAGTCACTTAAGCTCGTGGCAAGAAGGGCAAGTGGCTCTGAGAAGTACTTGTTTAAAGTATGGGGTGTTCCATGGATTCAAAGAAAAAATACACTATTGGGACCTAGAATACTGCCTTACATGGAATATAATGGAATATAATACATGGAATGTAATATAATGACAGACATGTTACACATAGTCTATAACATTCCTATTAATGTAATCTTATACATAGTCCTTAAGAGTATGGATATGAAAGAAGACTTGGCCAACAGAGTATTATTTTTATTAATATCCTAGTCATTGATGTTCCTGATGGATATAGACAAAAAACATGCTTGGTTTAGAAGGTTTCATTTAAAAACAACTTACAACAAGTGGAAGGCAATAGTTTTAAAGTTACCAAAACATCAATAATTTGGTCCTTATTCAATTAATAAATGGAAATCCAGATATGGTTTGCTACAAATTCAAAAGTTGCAATTAAAATTGTCAAAAGCCTTAGGAAAACTCATTCATTAGTGTAAATCTTGAATGGATGATGGTGTAAAAGCAGTTTGTTTGTGTGGTGGTTTAATTCAGGTGTCTCTCATAAACTTAGGTGTTCTGAATGCTAGGTTTCCAGCTGCTGGAGATTTGGGAATCTGGAGGCAGTGTATTGTTGGGGGGTGGGATTATGGGTATTATAGCCAGTTTTCCCTTGCCAGTGTTTGGCACACTCTCCTATTGCTGTTCACCTGATGTTGGTGAGGAGGTGATGTCCATCATCTGCTCATGCTGTGGTTTTCTCCTTCCATCATGGAGCTTCCCCTTGAGTCTGTGAGCCAAATTTTTTTTCCCACAAGCTTGCTCGTGATCAGGTGATTTCTACCAGCAATGAGAACCCGACTGCAACAGTAAAGTTGGTACTGAGAGTGGTGTCATTGCTGCTTGAAACATGACTGAGTGGCATTGGCATTTTAGAGCTGATTTTCAAGAGGAATGTGGAAGGATTTGAAACTTTGGTTTAAGAGATGCCTTTCAGTGCTTTTAAGTACAGCTTGATGGACTATTCTGGTCAGAGTTGATAGACCTGAATGTAGTAAGAACTAAGGACTGTGAAGTTTGGCTCATGAAGGTGAGAAAGAGCTTTGCCTGGACTGGACTAGAAACAGTTTGTGTGAGATACTTGCTGTTATGCCCGTGTCCTGAGAACCTGTTCAGGGTTGCATTGTGTAGAAATGGATTGGTGGGATATGGCCCAGAAAAATGCAATCTTTGGGCCAAAACTACTGCTTATTCAGCAGCAATTGTATGAGAGATTACAACCATTGAGATTGGGCCAGCTGACCTGCATTGAAACCACAAAAAAGAATGCAGTCTTTTGAAGGAGTCTGCATGCTGAAGGAGTGTCCTGTTCTTCACAGTCAGCTTTATTCTCCCCTTGGTTAACAAACTGGCACCTAACCTGGTGTTATGGAGTACAAGAAATGCAGAAAGAGAGGGTCACTGAGTTTTCAACATGGTCTGGTGTTTTGGAAACGTCCATAGGCAGTGTCAAGCAGGTTTGCTGGATGCCTGCATGGAGACCCAAAGGAGCCATGAGGATGAACGGTGGGTTTTAGTGGAGACCCAGTGAAGATGCCGGGACCACGAAATGGCTGGTAAGGAGAGCTGCCAGCACTAAATGAACTGTTCCAGGACTGTGAGTAGCCTAAGTGGTGGGGTGGAATTGGGACTCCAGAGACTTGTCAGTGGTTAGAATTACTGGGCTTAGAGATTTGTCACTGACTAAAGTTGTTGGACTTGAAGCTACAGAGTTTGATGTTTTCCCTGTTTTAAATCTTGTATTGGTTGAATATTTCTTTGCTATGCCCAATGCCATCTTTTGCAGTGTGAATGTTTGTTCTGTGCCATTATGGATTTTTTTTTGTATTATGGCTCAGTTAAAAGACTTTGCACTATGGTGATGTTTAACATCATTGAGATAAAAACTATGGGGATTTTTAAACTTGGATGAATGCATTGCATTTTACATCATGCATGGTTATCAGTTTACAGGGGCCAGGGGCAGGATGTTTGATTCAGGTGTCCCCCGTAAACTTGGGTGTTCTGAATGCAGATTTCTAGCTGATAGAGATTTGGGAATTTAATGCCTCCTGGAGGCAGTGTATTGTTGGGGGTGGGCTTATGGGTATTATAGCCAGTTTCCCCTTGCCAGTGTTTGGCACTCTCCCATTCCTGTTGTACACCTGATATTGGTAAGGAGGTGATATCCAACCTCTGCTCATGCTGTCATTTCCCCTGCCATCATGGAGCTTCCCCTTGAGTCTCTAAGCCAAAATAAACCTTTTTCCCACAAGCTGGTCAGGTGTTTTCTGCCAGCAATGCAAACCTAACTGCAACAGTTTGCAAAGTAAACAATGACTTCCCATACTTTACTTCCTGTTGGGGCCGAGACCCAGGGCCTCACACACACTAAGCAAGCACTACTGAGCCATACCTCCAGTTCTCACTTCCATATTAATCTTCCAGTACGTAAGATTGGATATTAACGCATCTGATTTCTGTAAGAAAACTTGCCCTTCAATGTGTTTTCTAATATTTGATAGAGAGAAAAAGCTCAAAGATAAAATACAAATTCTGAGGGCTAGACAGATGGCTTAGTGGTTAAGGCACTTGCCTGTGAAGCCTAAGGACCCATGTTCTACTCTCCAGAATCCATGTTAGCCAAACGAAAGGTGAGGCAAGCACAAGGCTGCACATGCCCAGAAGGTGGTGCAAACATCTGGAGTTCGATGCAGTGGCTGAGGCCCTGATGTGTCAATTCTCTCTCTCTCCTTTCTCTCTGTCCCTCTCTCTCTAAAAAAAAAGTAATAAAAAAATACAAACTCTGAGAAAAGGGGCTAGTTCAGATGGTTTAGTTGGCAAAGTGCTTGCCATATAAGCATGAGTACCTGAGTTCACATCCTGTTGGGGCAGGAGGTGAATGTCTATAATTCCACCACTGGGAAGATGTCTATAATCCCAGTCCTGGTGAGGTGAAGACAGGAGGATTCCTTGGGCTTGCTGGCTAGCTAGTCTAGTGGAATTTGTGAGCTCCAGATTCAGTAAGAGATATGATCTCATAAAAGGTGGGAATCAACTGAGGAAGATACCCAATGTTGACCTCTGTCCTACATACCACATGTGAACCCACATACAAACATGCATACACACTACATGCACATGCAACAAAAAATGCAGAGTAGAATCAATTCTCATGGCTATTTCCCTCAGTTTGCAAACAGGTATTTTTATAATTTCTTAATTTGGGTAGTCATGCAGGGCACTAATTTTATAGTGTAGCAATGCCCATGTACCATGGCCTGGCTTAGCTGTGTGTAGGGAAATGGATCTCTCCATGCACCCTACCCAACTGTTTCCAAGTTATCCAACAGAACATATATGCTTAATCTGCCCCAGGTCCCACATCTTTGCTCATATTTTATCTGGATTTGTTTTTCCATTTTTCTGCTCTTCCAATTAATATATGGTCTCTGCATCTATTTATTTATTTATTTATTTATTTATTTATTTATTTATTTGTGGTTTTTCGAGGTAGGGTCTCACTTTAGCCCCAGGCTGACCTGGAATTCACTATGTAGTCTCAGGGTGGCCTCGAACTCACGGTGATTCTCCTACCTCTGCCTCCCGAGTGCTAGGATTAAAGGCATGCACCACCATGCCCAGCTGTCTGCCTTCATTTAAAATGTCATAATCTTCATAAAGTCTTCTCACATTCACAACCAGAAATTTCTCTTGTTCTGTGAATTTCCACATACACAATCTCTCTCTTTCCCTTCTACTGTCTATCACCTTTAATTTGTATGACCTCTCACCTTTCACACAAAATTGTCAGGTACCAGAGTCCATCCACAGCTCAGGTCTTACTGACACTTGTATAAACTAGCCCAGTAACTCCACAGGTTTGAAAGTGGAGGTCCAGGGTTCCAGAGAGGTATCTGGAGACTGGCTATTATAGTGGGGTAGAGTGGGCAGGGTATAAGGAAGACCACCCTTCTTCCATTTATGTTTTAATGGGGTAGATTTGGATTTTAGTTCTACTATATTGGGATTAATGTAAGATTTTAAAAAGTAAATGGTGCTAGAGATAGAAGAAAACATTGTAACAGATAATGTCAAATATATGAACAGAAAGCTTCTAGGGCTTCTCTCTACAAAATGAGGTGCACTGATCAAAATGGGCAGCAAAGGTACCGAGTGACTCTCAGCTAAAGAATGTGGCTAAAATAAAGGTCCTTTCTCCTGTTTGCACTCACTTTTTCTTGAGGGGTGCTGGAGACTAAACCTAGGACCACATCATATACTAATGGGTTCCACCTGAGCTATATCTCCAGTTTCTACACTGACCTTTTTACACTAATATTTGACAGAATCTCCACTAAGCATGCTCTAGCATGCCCATGCTCTGATGTCAACATAACTTCAGGGATAGTTACAGGAGATGCTGAGACCTCTTCATTATCCCATGCTTCCCTTCCAGCCCCAGTGGCTGTATTCCTTTTTTCATTCCTCATCACTTTGTTGCATTGGCTAACAATACAGTTTTTCTTGGTTACTCTCTTCCCTTCTCTCCTCCCACACACCTTATCAGTGACCACCACCAGTCTACCTTTAAGTGATTTTCTGAAGCAGCTCACCTTTCCCTGCCACCCATCACTAACAGCTGCTATGGTCCAGGCATTGTCACCTCATACTTCTGTCATTTTAACAACCTCTTTTGTGGTCTCCTAGCTTCCACTGTCTCTTCCTCATAGTTGGTTTTTTAGGTGTTGCAAATCAAGTTTAAACATTTGTTAAAAAATCTTAAGAGTTTCTCATCTAAGACAGAATACAACTTTATCTTCTGCTTAGTGAACTAAGAGCTAGTGTCTCTATTTCACTCCAAATTGAACACATTTATTCACTCTGACAGTCTTCAGTTGGGAATCTTTTTTTTTTTTTTTCTTAAAAAAATAAACTAATAGGAAAATGGGCAAAACAGAAAGACTGGCACACCCTCAAACACTAAAATGACTTACGGCTTCCGATTTGGGAGGCACTGGAGGTGGAGGTAGGGCAATTTCTGAAGACTTCATTGAGACTCCCAGAGTCCCAGGGACAGGTAGAGGAGAAGTTACACACTTAGACCAGATAGAAGCTCTCAGTGGGTCACACCTGCTCTTCTCGCTCAGTGAGTGAGAAAGAGGCTGATGGCTGGGCTTGCCTTCCTCCAGCCATAGTTCTTCATAAGGAAGTTCGCACTTCCCTGGGACTCCTGCTGATTCTTCACAAGCTTCTGGGAAAATGTAATCACTCCCACTGCCACAAGAGTCCTGACAGAGCAGGGTGTCATGAGGAAAGGAGGTCCATTCTCCTCCTAGGTCCCTGCAGCCATGTAGGTTCACCTCACTGTTGCCATGAAGATTGTTGCCATATACACACACTGAGAGCCTGTGGAAGGACTGGGTGAGCTCATCACGAGCATAGCTGAGGGAATTGGGCACATGGTTGTGGCCAGAGCACCGGCCCTTCTTGGGGCTCTTGCAGTCCTCATTCCAGTCTGTTTTCACGTCACGGACAGCCCGTGAATACTCATCGATGTCAAACTGCTCTTGGCAGATCCCAAGCCAGTGATGGACCAGGGTTTCGGGCCATACTTCTCCCTTTACCAGGTGTTCTGGGAGGCTGAACTTGGGGACAGTTAAATGCAAAGGGAAGTGCATGGGAAGGATCTTGTTGTTCCGTAGCACACAGCATACCACTACAGTCTTGGTCTGGATATTCACAAACTTGTAGCGGTGTCCTTCTCTGATGAAGTGGAGATCATAGGGGTTTCTAGGTGGAGGGCTTGGCACAGTCACATTCACAGGGAGCCTGGTTTTTTCCACAATGTTGCGGATGGTGTGTTCCCCCTCCTGCATCTGAAGTTCCAGGGGACTGCGAGTGCTAAATCTGCCCTTGCACTGGAATGGAAGGCTGATACTTTCATTGGTCCTGTGATTCATGCAGATAAGGCATGGCATTTTCCCTTTACCCAGCTTGCTGATGGAGTTGAGCTTCCCAATCTTTCTGAAAATTGTGTTGAGTCGAGATTTTTCCTTGAAGGTCTTTGCATAAAGGATTTCTGCCTGCCCCATGAGAGTGAGTTCATCCCCAGTACACAGGGTGATGTTGTAAACCTCAGTATCTTCATTGCATTCACCCGAAGCAACCTATGGTATGATAAATCAAATTTCACATTAGTTTTCTTTACTCTATTCACACTAATATGTAAAGGATTGTTTGTGAAGACACAAATACATATAGACACAGGAAAATGTGGTGCTTTGTTTTATTTAAATTTTTTTGATTATAAATTTTATTGTATGAATCTACTGGGTGTTGGTCAAATTCCCATTGGGTTACACTCTTATATCCTCTTCTGGTGCCCCCAATCCACTGCAGGCTCACTTCAGTGGCATAACTGATGTTCACTGTGGGGTCATGAATGTATCAGCCAGTCTCTGGGGAGGAATATGCCTCAGGGTATTCCTTTCCACTCTGTGGCTCTTTGTTGTAATATTAAATTTAGACAATTTCAGTTAGAATATTTATGTGGCTAACAAGGACCACTTTTCATACAAGATAGTATTAAACTATTATTTATTTATTATGGATTATTCTTGCAATCCACTGAGTTAAATTATGGTTTCTTAGGTGAAAATGGGTGAGGAGGTATTTATTGGGAGTATGGGCAATTTATCAGTGTCTACACCACTGAAGAACATGACTTCTTTTCCCCAGCAAAATTGACTGCCAAAATAGATCCTCTGAGAGGAATTGGGTCTCACGAGCACCTCCTCCATCCATTACTGTAGACTTTTAAAACACTTTCTTCCACACTATACATGCAGAGTAGCTCATCATATAGATATAATTTTGGAACTTTAACATTCGCTTTCTTTATCAGTTACAAATAATTTCATGAATGTCATTATAGAAAATTATTTCCTTTTGCTACTTAAAACTTTACTAAAGTTTGATTTTCTAATTTTAGAAAAATTTAAAAAATTGAATTGAGATGAAGCATTAAAAATTTTAATTAATTAAATTTTAATGGTGCTGGGCATTGTATATGGGCTTTGAGCAGGCTAGGCAAGTGCTCTACTACTAAGCTATATCTCAAGCTCCTAAAAATGTTTTATTTCTCTACTTAACAAATTTTATTAAACAAACTGTTCATGTTCATTGGAAGAAATATTAGAAAACACAAAATAAAAATGAAAACAAATTCTTATTATAGAAGGCAGCAAAGCTGTGGAGAACCAAGATTCATCAACACAACAAGAAAAGATACCTGCCTGGTTGTGGTGGCGCACGTCTTTAATCCCAGCACTGGGCAGGCAGAGGTAGGAGGATCGCCGTGAGTTCAAGGCCACCCTGAGACTACATAGTTAATTCCAGGTCAGACTGGGCCAAAGTGAGACCTTACCTCGAAAAACAAAAAAAAAAAAAAAAAAAAAAAAAAAAAAAAAAAAGAAAAGATACCTGGATGCCTAACATGAAATGACCCATCATCATCACTTTTGCCACGGCCCATGGAACATTACAGAGGAAGTGGTGATCTAAACAAGATTGCGGCTCTCAATGACAGCCTGACAGCCAGCTCCAGGGTGATGGCAATAGACACAAAATGCTTCAAGGCAGAAATGCAAAGATTGCAAAGAGCTTATTAATAAAGTGGTCTTATAACACACCCTCTAAGGCTCAGGGAACATAGCAAAAAGGGGGCAGAAAAAATGTAAGAGCCACAGAGTGGGATGAAGTATTCTGAGGTCCTGTCCCCACCTCCCACAGAAACTAGCTGATGTATCACAGTGAACACCATTAACCCCACTGAGGAGGACCTGTAGTGGCATGGGGGTAGGAGGTAGGCGATATAAGAGTATATTGGATAAACAACACATGATAGGTTCATACAACAGAATTCACGATAAAATTTCTGTATACCCTTACAACTATACATAATGTGTTAAAAATCTCATTTAAGTAGAAAAGAGAAAAAGGGATGCTATTAATTGCTCTATAATCTCATAGATATATACATACATACACACATTCTGCTACTTGAGTTTCTAACCATATTCTATCCACTTTCCCTGGTGTACACATTTCATCATACTGACTTAGTGTATTCAGTATATGTAGTTCACTTTTTTAGACCAGTTCCTTATTAGAAAAATAGCTTTTTCTAATGTTTAGCAATTATAAATAGTACTGCAATGAAACCTTTGACATTTGAATTATTTCCATAGGCTACATTATCAGAAGACCTTCATGGATATAGCTATGTGTGAACTATGCATTATACATTTAATTTCAATGTTATACTTCTACTATGAAGTCTCCCTGTAATTAGGCTAAGCTCACCCCATGTTTACTAATTTGAAAGGTAAAACCTACATCTTATGTTGTGGTTTTAATCTGGATATTAGACATCTTATCATTATTTTTTAAATAGGAGAATATCATTTATGCTACAGTTTTCAATTTGCTGCTTGTTTTCAATTTTGTAGCTTCTTTACATATTTTTAATATAGAAAATATTTCTAGAATTTTACTTTGTGCTTTCATTCTTGGGTGCTATGCTGCTAGCTAAGAAGAATCAGAAAAATGTGTGATTTTTTTTTATCACCCTCCCAGGAGACATTTGACAATGTTTGGGGATGTTTTGGTTACTATGAGTAGGGGATTGCTATTTGTGTCTCCTGGGCAGAGACAAGAGACATTGCTCAGGCACAGGGAAGCCCCCTGCACCTTTTTTCCCAAATGTTATCAGTTTATAACTTTAGTTGTGCTCAAACTGACAAAGGCTGATACAATTATAGTGTTGTCTTCTAGTATTTTGATGGTTTCATTTACTAATTAAATATATTTGACTGGGTTCTCTTTAGTAGATTAATATGAGGACCTAAGTCTATTGTTAAATAATTAATGGCATGTCTAGTATAATTCCTATATACTATTCCTGTCATCAGTCATTTGAAGTGTCATTTTAATATGTATTAAAATTCATAAACACATACACTTAAATGCTTACATACACTGATATCTATTTTGAAGATATTTATCCCAGTGTTGTTTTTCAAACATAATTATATTATATTAGTTATTTAAAGAAATCATCTATTTTTATCTAATTAATTAATTAATTTGACAGGGAAAGAGAGAGAGAGAATGGGCGCGCCAGGGCCTCCAACCACTGCAAACAAACACCAGACACATGCACTCCCTTGTGCATCTGGATTATGTGGGTCCTGGGGAATCAAACTTGGGTTCTTTGGCTTTGCAGGCAAACACCTTAACTGCTAAACCATCCCTCTAGCCCATAATTATACTTTTTAAATCTCTGCCTATTATCATCAGTGTTTGTACTGGATAATAAAAGCTCTCACTGTGGTTATTCTGACTAAAAAACTATGGATGGCAAGAAGCAGAAGTAAAGATACAAGTTATATAACTGTCAGAAATATTTGCAAAATATATCATAGATAAAGTTCTAAACTTAATACTATGTAAGGAATTTTTTACAAAATGAAAGACAAAAAAAATACTACCAAAAACCTGAAATATGACATGTAAAACTAATTCACTGAAGATGCTCAAAGGCTTTCAAACATAAAAGATGTTCGACTTGTTTCATAAGAGAAATACAAGTTAAAATTACACCAAGCTATCTTTTCTCATTACCACACTGATAAAACTTCAAAAGCCAAACATCATATGTAGTTGATGAGGCTGTGGGGCTAACTTGAAGTTTACATGATGCAACCCCTTGTAGAGGGAGGGGGAATCTGGCAATATCAAACCTAACTTCATATGCATTCATCCTTCTACCCAGCAATTCTACAATCTTTCAATAATATGAAAATATACATGGGTTACTATTAATTATTACAAATTATTAATTTTAGCATTATTTGTACTTAAATATATGAGAGCCAATCTAAATGTTCAAACACAGGAGACTGACTGAGTAAACTGGAACACATACACAATTTTTTTTTTTTTTTTGGAGAGAGACAGAGAGAGGGAGAGGAAGACAGATAAGAGATGGGCGCGCCAAGCAGCCTCTCAGCTGCTGTGAACGAAATCCAGATGTGTCTGCCCCCTTGTGGTCAAGTGGGCATTGCGCCCTTGCGTCACTTTGCATCTGGCTAAACATGGGACTTGGAGATTGGAACTGCTGGAAATTGGAACCAGTGTTCTTAGGCTTAGGAGGCCTTAACTGCTAAGCCATCTCTCCAGCCCCACAATGGTACTTTTTAAAAAAGATGACTGAGATAAATTAGGAAATCCTCAACATTTCCTAAGGGTAAATGATGGGAGGAAAGTGTTGTTAGGTAGAATACACAGGCACTCTTTTTCCCTTTTAAATCACCAAAGCTGTTGCATATAAACAGTTTGGCTAGTTAACCAACAGCTGCTGGACCATTACCCCATGATTGGTCACTGCCCAGAGTGGAAATGGGAACTACACCAGGTTGGGCAGGATGGAGGCTGGATGAGGAACATTACTGTGGTCTCCGTGGTCCTGAGTGGAGTGGCATAACAAATAGAAGCAGCTACTGAAGTTCTAGCAGGAGGCAAGAACTGCAAGGTCAGCCCCACCAAAGCTGTTAATCAAGTAACCCTCTTTGCTACAATTATTGGAGCCATCCTCATGACAGTTACAGTGGTTTAAAATGCATCATGAGTGCTCATGGAGATGCCAATCTATGTGGAGATTTCAACCTAGCATTGGTTGTCATGGCTATTGCAGAAGTCACTGCTTCTTTTCTAGGAGACAGCTGTCAAGTAAGGAGGCTCTGTCTCAGCTGTGACCATTGCAGACATCCTCTGGAAGATGTGACTTCCACTTTGACAGTGGTTCCAGATGCTCACACCTGTTGGTTGGCATAGCATGCCTGTGCAAATTAGTGTGCCTAAGCAAAAGTTTGTGGTTAGTGAATGAAAGGCTGTGTACATGGGTGACTGGCTATATAAACAGCCCTCCTCTCAATTTCCTGGGATCAGACCACAAGAACTCCCTTTTATATAGTGAGCCCAACCTTGTGCTGGAGCTTAGGCCTCAATAAAGTCTCCTTCAAGTGGTTTTATTGCCACATGGTCCTTTATCATGGATAGTATGGGCTGAGCTGGTGACACAGTATTAATCAACTCATGGGGCTGCTAGTCTCAGTCACTCAGCAGCTAGAAGGTGGATAAAGAATTCCAGAGAACAGATGGAAGGAGATACTGCAAAGAACTGAGGTACCGATGAACGGGAGAAGTGCTGAAAAGGCAAGAGGTTAAGGAAGAGAACAGCTACAAAGGCAGAACAGTCATACAAAACAACTGACCCAGCTGCCAAGAGATCTAGCTAGTCATTGCAAGTTGAGCAACTGCTAAGGATGGCTGACATGAAGGAAGATGCACTTTGCTTCTTTGTGATTTCCAGCTAGACAGAACAGAAGAACCCTCCACTGATTGGTAACATGATTAGTCCAACGAAGTCATATGAAATAACCTATAGGATACATTAAGTGAGTAGAAACAAAATGTACGAAGAGTTTACATGGTATATTATTTCTGTTTAAGGAAAAAGAAAATCAGGTGTATATTTCCTGATGATTTGTATAGAGTAAAAGAAGTTACTTGCAGGAGGGGAGGGATGATCTAGGGGGAAGGTACATGGGAGAATGTGAAACCTGAGCACACCTTGCTGCTGAGCTTTAGCTTTTGGGATGACTGCTCATGTTCTACACATTCACAAAATAAATTAGTAACATTGAAACACCACGCTGAATTCAATGGAGACACATGAATTCAAGTGAATTTTGCTTTTGTCTCCATTAGCCAGAAGAGACATATTCTAATACAACACCTAGTTTGTATTTTCCAAAAGATGTTCATGTCCTGAAAGACAAAGAAAGGCTGAAGGATTGTTTTAAAGTAGAAAAAAGAGAAGTAAAAATTCAAATGTGAAGTATACTAATGGGACCATTAGCATATGTGGATAGGAAGCTGAAATAAAAGTTTTCTCATTGTTAACTTTCCTGAAAGCACCTTGTCCACATAAGAAAATACCCTGATTCTTAAATACACTGATGTACAATGGAGAAATAGGCATGATGTATTCAGATCACTCTCAAATGATACAAGAGAAGATAAGTTATATTATACATACGCACATATATGTGTAAGTATGTGTATGTGGGGGAATGAAACAAGTAAGTTAGTGAATCTAGATAATGTTTTTTTTGGGGGGATTTTATCATTATTTTTTAAGAAAAATTATTTTAAAAATCAAAACGGAAAAGTTAAAAAAAATAACACCACAAAAGTTTTAGGTATCATGCCTAATTAATTTTCCAGATGAAATTCAGAATCATTTTGTCTGTGGCTTACACTATCAATTCTCTCTTTCTTTTGTGTATGAGGTGTGCAGGTTGGTATTGGGTATGTACCTTAATTTTTTGCCATCTTATTTTCTGAGACAAGGACTTAAACTGAACACAGAGCTCACTGACTCAGCAACACTAAGTAGACAGCAAGCCAGAGAAATTCTCCTGTCTCCACTTCCCCAGTGCTAGAATTACAGGATTCCACTGCCACGCCTGGCTTTTATGTGGGTGCTGGGGGTCCAAAGTCAGGTTCTCATACTTGTATGGAAAGCATTTTTCTCCCATAGCCATCCCCACAACCCAACATTGTTCAGTTTTTTAAAGTATATTAAAGCTATGTGGTGCTTTGGAAGGGAGGGAAGTCATTACAACACACTTTAACTATTTATTTAAAATAACTTCATATTATCCACAAATCTGCACTGTAGGACAGAACGTTACTATGTGCCCCACAACCAGCTTTTCCTATTACTCCTGACGCAATCACATGTCATAAGACTGAAGTGGCCAATATGCTGTCTTTGAATTTCCCCATATTTCTCCAGTAATGTTCCTGTTCTCTTTAAGGATCACACCAGGACACCACAGTGTACATACTCCTTTCACATGTGAGCTTTTTGGTCTTATTCTCATATCCTTGACAATTTCAAAGACAATAGCTTTAGAATTTTTGTAACAAAAAAAATCATTAAAACCTCATTTTTCAATGACAGCATTTGGTACATATAAGGGTTTACTTTCTTTTCTTCCAGGACAGGTGGCTTTGAGGCTTTCATTCTTTTATTTTCTTGACTTTGGTCTCAAGAATACTTTGCTATTCAACTTTAACTTTTATTGCACACCTATAGCTTTTACTTCCAGCTAGGAACTAGTTAAACTTACATCAATGTATGTAGATCAGAGGTCAACAGATTACTTCCCACAGTTGCAATCATCTTAACACCTGATTTTATAAGTAACCTTTTATTAACACAGTGTCACACCCACTTATTAAATCTCTGGCTGTTTGCATCTGACAATGACAGTTTTAAGTACTTGCAAGTGACTACATGGTCACAAAGTACTCTATTATTATTTTTTTTTGGAGAGAGACAGAGAGGGAGAGGAAGACAGACAGAGATGGGTGCACCAGCAGCCTCTCAGCTGCTGTGAACAAAATCCAGATGCGTGCGCCCCCTTGTAGTCAAGTGTGGCATTGCGACCTTGCATCACTGCATCTGGCTAAATGTGGGACCTGGAGATTGGAACCAGTGTTCTTAGGCTTAGGAGGCAGACGCTTTAACTGCTAAGCCATCTATCCAGCCCACAAACTATTCTTTTATGGAAAAACCTTGCCAATCTTGATTGTAGTTGATTAGAAAGAATTATGGTCTCTCGGATTTGATTGACATAAAACTATTAGTTAAAACTATTATTAAACTACAAGCCAGTTTGAATCCTGACTTTAACATTAACAAGTAAAACAATGTGTTTTACTTGTTGTATGTGTTTATGTGGTATGTGTGTGTGTGCATGCATATATGTGCAAATATATATATATATATGGCGGCCAGAGATTGATGTGGGCTGTTTTTCTCAGTTGTTTTCCACATTTTTTTTGAGACAAGGTCTCACATTAAACCTAGAGCTCACCAAATGGGCTAGACTAGATAGCTTAGAAGTGCTAGGGCTCTTCTTGTCTCTGCCTCCTCAGATCTGGTATTACAGGTGTGCACTACCACACTCAGCATTTTTTTTTTTTTGTGGGTGATGGGATCTGTGCTCAGGTCCTCATGCTTATCAGGCAAATGTTCATCCAGTAAGGCATATCTGAGGCTGATGTGTTACTTTTTTGTGCCTCATTGTCTGTCTGTAAAATGGGGATATATGTTCTGCCAGCTAAATGAAGGTTTGTGAACCCAGTGTTTGGCACATGCAGGGCTCTGTATGACTATTTCTTTTCATATTTTATTTGTTTATTTGAGAGAGAGAGATAGAGTAAGAGAGAGAATGAGCATACTGGGACCTGTAGCCACTGCAAATGAACTCCAGCCACATGTACCACACTGTGTAGCTGGCTTTATGTGGATATTGGGGAATCAAACCTGGGTCCTTTGGCTTTACAGGCAAGCACCTTAACCATTAAGCTATTTCTCCAGTCCAAGTATGACTATTTCTGCTATAAACAAGAACACTCTTATTCTTAAAACTGTTTCACATTGACCTCCACTGTTTTCATATTGATTTCTGTGTTTCTATCCACTATAGAGTTAAAGCCCAGACCATGACTCCTAAGCATTGTCTTCTATCTGTACTGAAGACCATCTCTAATTTTCATTGAATGTGTTACTCCAGAATAAAACTTAATGTCAGAATAGAGCCTGACCCAACATTATAGATAAATCCAAAGGAAGTGAACATATGGAAATGATCTAAAATACATCACTTTAGAACAGACAAGTCTGCAAAACCTTCAGCTGAGGTGCTGTGCTTTCTTTTTATTGAAAGCTTGTGAAAAACCTGGCAGATGCCCCATTTGGATGAAGAAGACAGGGATGTTGGATAAGGGAGCACATAAGGGAGTCTCTCTCCCCTCTCATTTACTCCTAAAAGAAACCATTTTCAGTTAATTTACAGGGAGCCAACAATGCTTCCTATATAAAAAGAAACAACAAAGCATATTTCCTTCTATCCCATAAAGTTGATGCTTGTATTTTTATAATTTATAAACATATACCTTCTAGAACAAAGAAATTATAGTTCTAGTGAAGCATTGCACATCCAGCACACTGAATATGTGCACAAAGCACACAGATAAATGTCACTATCTCAGACCATTCAACAGTTGTGCTTATATTTTAGTGACTGTGTACTTAAGCTATTCCTACTTCCACATATAAAAATGCATGTGAGTACAGTCTGTGATTCTATGCTTCCAACTCTGATGTCACCATTAAAATGTTAGCAATTAGTCCTGCATAAACTATGAGACTAGTTCTGTGGTCACTGGCAGTGACAGGAGTAGAATCTCAGACAGAAATACTCTTCCTTTGGCAGCTGTGCCCCTTAGGGTCTCCTTAGGGTTTTGCAGATGTGATTTATTTGCATAATTTCTTTCCTTTTTGTATATTTTTAATAGCAAGAGAAGCAACCTATTCTGTCTAAGTGCCTTGGTATGTGTGCCTGGTTAACATTTCCAGTTTCAATGTTTCCTGACAGGAAGTAATTCTGAGTGTGTTATCTAAACAATCAGGAAACAATCAGGGTTTTACTTAGAATTAATACCCCCAGGTCAAGAAACACTAAAACCTTTAGATAATACACACACACACACACACACACACACACACACACACGTGCTGGTAATAGGTATCTTTTCTCTGATAATCAAACAGCTTAACAGATGTTAAAATTCCAACTCTTCAGTAATAGTGCAGACTGATGTCATTGATACTAGGATTAATTCACAGTACTGAATTGTATGGCACAATACAGGCCTGGTCCTAGCCAGACCACATGGCAGAAGAAACCAGGAAGTGGCTTCTGTGAACATGGCGTTCTAAGCAGGCTTGGTGTGACAACAGCTACAGTCCCATGCTTGCGAGAAACCTGCTACGAGATGACCTGTCCAGAGACAGGCTGTCATTGGTCACAAAAAGGGGACCATCCCATACAATGATTGGCCAGCCAAGCCCCTTAAAACCCATCTGCACTTCCTCAATAAACGAGTTTGCAGCAGCTCGCTTCCTGCTTTCACCCAACTCCCAGAATCTGTGTCTTGATTCTGCGCTGCTCACCCCAACTCGGCAGAGAACCTGCTGTCCCTCCTGGGCTGGCCTTAGGGGGACCACAACATCTGGTGTCTGAACAGGGACCCTCTGCCCCATCGGTGTTGGTGAGATGCCCCATCCGTGATCATCAGGACCCTCTGCCCCATTGGCGTTGGCAAGATGCCCCCTTCTTGATCGTCTGGTGAGCAGCCCCCTTGGCGTTTGGCAAGATGCCCAGTGGTGAGAAAAGCCCCTTGCTGTTCCGTGTGCTGATGGTTGCCTGGGGGTGAGTGGGCAGCACACTCCTCCCCCGTTTTCTTTGTTTGGCCTTCCCCCCATAGGAAGGTACACACCGCCACAAGGCCCCGAAGCCTGTGTTGGCCCCTCCACTATCTGGTTTATCCCAGTGAAATCACATAAGGGTCTGACCAACCTGATTTCGGAACCAAGGTGAGGCCTTTGGCTGAGCCTCCCCGGAGACACCATGTGGGCATATGGCCATGGAGTAATGATCCATGGACGTCTCTCACTAAGCACAAGCATGTGGGTCCTAAACATTCTATCCATATGTCTCAGCTGGCCCTGGCATTAGGACTTGTGGTTTGCATGATTATCCTTTGGTCTATCATTTTTGATCTGGGTTATTATTTTCTCAGTCTCTTTGATTCAGTAGTGTCCCAGCCTAGCACCCCCCTCAAACAACACCGCACCATAACGGGCAACCTCCCTCCTCACCAGAGGACGCCACAATTGCAGGCTTTTAAGGCCCTTCTCTTGCAATGTGTCTTAAAAGTAAAACAAAAAGACCTCCATAGCTTATGGGATGAAACTCTTGTTTTAGCCCCATGGATTAGTCCGGAGAACATCTGGGACACTTCCATTTGGTCCTGGGTTCTCTTCCTCGCGAAGAAACGCGAGATTTACGAAGGGCACACACCGCCCCTGCCTCATTCTTTCCTATCCTCCTTGCCATAATTGCCGGCCTTAAAGGCTCTACTGTGGAGGAAGTTATTTCTGCCCATAATGAACACTATAAGGAAGAACCTAAACTGGCTCTTCAGAGCTTGTCCCTCCCAGCCCCCTCTTCCGATAACTCAGATGAGGAGGAAGTCAAACCTTTAAATGATAATAGACCATGACCCCAACCCCCTCCTGCTACAGCCACTCACAACCACCCCTCCTCCTCTTTACCCTTGAAAGGACCTCTCCCCCATCAGTCCTGGACATACCCAGGCAACTTCCAGTTCCCTGACACTCCCCTTCGCCGCCTTCCCTGTTAATGTAGGGCCAGATGCGACAGCCAGGCTGTGGTACCCCACCCCCTCTCTGATCTGGCTTTCATCCATAAGGTGGCCCAGGAATCTGGCATTGACTCCTCTTACTTTGAACAAGTCCTTTTACAATGGGCCATTCAACTTCAGACTGACTATGACTGGTAGTCGCTCCTCCAGGCGGTCCTTCTCCCCCCTGAATTCCTACAATGGAAAGCCGCCTATAGTGACCTGGCTGAATCCCAGGCCCTCCAAAATCTTAGGAGTGGAATCCCAATTACCCTGGACATGCTCCTTGTCACAGGACCTTATACAGACCCTGTATCACAAGCCACAGTGGGCATACATGCCTACTTTGACCAAGTAAAATCATTATCCCTCCAAGGGCTTAAGGCCTGCCTCCCACAGAAGCCAGATACCTATTTTTGTAACCTGGTCCAGGGCCCATTCAAGGGCTTCACAGATTTCCTCTCTCGTGTGATGGAGTCCGCGGACCGATGCACTCACCCTGGCCCCACCAGGGATGCTTTAGTTAAGCAACTGGCATGGGAAGGAGCATCTACAGCAGCTTATAATGCTATTGCTGCTGTACGCAATGAGGATCTCCATAAATGGATTGTAGCTTCCAAAGATATCAATCCCATGTCAGCCCCCTTCGAGGCCCTGGCTGCCTCAATACAAACCCTGACTATGGGTCAAAAGCCTTGGCCTTTACAGATGTCAATAAACATACTTATGGGCTAATTATTAAGAGAGCCAATTGACCAGATGAGGCCTTTAAGTTCCCTAACCCCCATTCAGTCCAGCTAGGGGAACTATATGCCATCATCAGAGTCTTACAGCTCTGTCAACAAGAGCCCATCAACATCTTCTCTGACAGCAGTTACGCTATTCAAATGACATAGGTACTGCCCTTAGCCAATCTCAGGCCCTCTCATCATTCCATAGACATTGCCATCTCCACTTTACCATTGCAAATGGAAAACAGATCATACCCTTGGTTTATTGAGCATGTTCACTTACACACTGGTCTGCTTGGCCTTATTGCTGATGGGAATTCGCAGGTAGACAAATTTATTGCTGTCTCCTTCTTGCCACCTTTAGAACAAGCTAGACGTTTACTCCAAAGGTTCCATCTATCCCCCACTAATCTAAAAACCCTATACCCTGAGCTCTTGCTTAGCCAAGCAAACATTTAACCCATACCTGTAAGGCATGTGTCCCCCTATCCCCTTGGGCCCCCTACAGCCTCTGGCAGATGGATGTTACCCACATACCTTCCTTTGGTAACCTTCAAATATGTCCATGTCATTGTGGACACTTACTCTAAGCTTACTTTTGCTATTGCTCTCTCAGGGGATAAGGCATACCATGTCATTAAGGCAAAAAAACCGCGATGTTGGTCATGGGCGTACCCTGGTCAATTAAAACTGATAATGGCCCTGCATACACATCTGCCCAATTCACATCCTTCATGGAATCTTGGGGAATAAAACTCTCCCTGGGGATTCCCTATAACCCACAAGGACAAGCCACAGTGGAGAGAACTAACTGGACCCTAAAGTTTTATAAAACAAAAGTTTTAACACAGGGCCAAGGGTATGCTTCACAGATCCCAGTTTGGATTCCTGCCAGAAACATCCAGCCAGCCACTGACTCAGCAACCGACATTGATGAAGAGGATGATGCCAAACCTGCATATGGGACTTTAAACTTATTCCCATTTTTTTCTTCTCCTTTTATCTCCTTTTCTCCCTACTACTACTTCCCAGAAACCATTTTGGACAACTCTTCTTAGGCCATACTTGTTTGGTGAGGTGGGCCTATATTCCCACACTTTTCCTAGGCTTTATTTTAGCCACTCTATTTTGCTGTATTCCCCCCTGCCCCCTTTAAAGCATGCATTTCTCCTTAGCCACACCTTTGCCTTTTTTGCTTATTAATGCCTCTTAGGTAATGCTATCCTCCAACCAGCCATAAATTCCTTTTCAACTCCTTTGATTACACTGATCTGCTACCATTAATGACACTAAATGCTACTAACTATGACGCTAGGGTGAACTCACAAGAGTCACCCAGCAACCTGTCCTACCCCAGTCTTTTTCAGGCTCTATAGTTAATTATCACTCGTTGGGACTGTTCACATGCCACAGAGCCACCACCACTTGGCCCTCCCATGCCTCCTAGGCAACAGCCTCATATGTATGGCACAATGTAGGTCTAGCCCTAGCCAGACCTCATGCTAAAAGCCATACCAGACCATACCCCTCGGGTTTTCTCACCAGGATGGCGGATAGCCCATGACGGGTAAGATTCCATTAGATGGGGCAACCTAAGACAGGCACTGTCACATGTGATGATCCCTTGGGGCCTGGGTTCAACAATGGCTTTCAAAAAACCATACCAGGCCATACTTCTCTGGTTTTCTTACCAAGGTGGCAAGTAGCCAGTGACGGGTAAGACTCCATGAGATGGGGCAACCTAAGACAGGCACTGTCACGTATGATGATCCCTTGGGGCCTGGATTCAACAATGGCTTGGCAAAAAACCATACCTCTCAGGGTTGCCAATAATAAAAACAAAAAGGAGGATATGTATGGCACAATACAGGCCTGGTCCTAGCCAAACCACATGGCAGAAAAAACCAGGAAGTGGCTTCTGTGAACATGGCGTTCTTCGCAGGCTTGGCGTGACAACAGCTATAGTCCCATGCTCAAGAGAAACCTGCTATGAGATGACCTGTCCAGAGACAGGCTGTCATTGGTCACAAAAAGGGGACCACCCCATACAACGATTGGCCAGCCAAGCACCTTAAAACTCATCTGCACTTCCTCAATAAATAAGTTTGCGGCAGCTTGCTTCCTGCTTTCACCCAGCTCCCAGAGTCTATGTCGTGATTCCGCGCTGCTCACCCCAACTCGGCAGAGATCCTGCCGTCCCTCCTGGGCTGGCCTTAGGGGGGACCACAACACTGAATAACATTATACCATGTCTCAACAAATTCTACAGAAATAACTCTTTTAAGAAAAGGCAGAAAACAAGAGGGATACCTTCAAGAGTTAAGATAAATGTGGACCATGAATGTTTGAATTTTTTTGTTTTTGTTTTTAACAGGAACTAGGGCAAAGATAGAAAATACGACAATAATGATCTGATCTGTGATGGCACAGTAGAAGGCTTGCTAAGTGGTAATTTTTCAGGGGTCTCAAAACCTCAAATGACAAAGTACTGAGCTGTCTTCAAACACTGATATAATTAACCCCACAATTGTGTACATCCTCAATGAATCTTGAAAATAAATTAAATGTGACATCTGACTAATCCTAAGGAAATTATGTGGTTTTTAGAGCAAGAAAATTAAAATTGGCTGCAGTTAAAAGTTACTGAATCTTCATCTTAAGAGTTTCCTTTTTCCATGTAACAAAACTCCCGTGGCTTGGTCACAGACCCTTTCTGACCCCTCTGGAATATAACCCAAAACAAGTCAGTTGATAAAGGGTTCTTAGTGACCACAGGAAAGCCTCTGTTGTTGGGGTTTATGGGAAAAGTCCACACAGTCTTTCACTTGGTGGACTTGCATGTAGCTAATCATAGCCCCATCAAACATTATTATCACTTAGTAGTCCATGGCAGATCAGAAGTAGAAACTGAACCTGGGAAGAGGGATACAAAGCAGACATTCTGGCAGAAACAAGAGGCAGCAAATGGACATCAAACTTACAAACACCACAAAACAGCACAATATCAGGGCATAGAGTTCCTACATAAAAGGGCACAGCTCAAGGGTGTGAGAGCAAAAGTGAATAACCAGTGGAGATGAAGGGAAGTTTTGATTTTGTTAAGTCTTCTCTTTACAAACAAGTGCCTTTTTCTCCTGAGCCATCTCTGCATCTCCAAGTCTTCTCTTTAAATGGCAGAAAAATACAGTGTATTATAAGAAACTGAACAGAAATTAGTCATTTTGGAAAGAACTTTGCAAGAATTCAAAACCCAATGCTGGCTGTCTAGAATTACTCATGCTCTAAAGGCTGTAGAGAAAATGCTGGAACAGATGACCCCCTCATTCATTTTGAAAAACAATTCACAGGAAAAACAGTCTCCTTGACATATCTTACAAACTGAAAACACTTAGAGACTCCTTTTGGAATTATCAAGTCATAAATTCAGAGTGGAATTTTAAATAAGGAATAGTGCTTAAAACTGAGCTATATTCTGAAACCAAAGTTATAACAGAAAAGGCCCAAAGAATGCTATTTCAGTATTTCTATTTTGTTAAACTTTATAGGACAATAGCAAGGAGGTCAGCTCATGCAGAAAAATATCTACTAATTCTGTATTTTATGACAAACATAAGACAGAGGACCAATAATTGCCATAGGGATAGAATCATAAGTAGTACCAAACTTTTTAGTTAATGGAGATTAATGCATTTTAAGATTCTGACTATAGTTTGTTTTGTTAAAATACATGTAGAATATGACCCATGCTGAAATTAACTACTTTATCTATGAAAATAAGACATGGCATAACTGGTTGGTAGAGGAGGAAGGTCTTTATTTCCATCACCTTTTTATGTGGTGACTTTAAGAAGGGTAACTAATAGAGTAAAAGGTATGCAGACTGCCTCAACTCTATGTATGACTTGCAAAAAAAAAACAAAACAAAACAAAACAAAAAAAAACCTGACTGACTTTTAGGAATTTGCAAGTTTTGGAAAAAAATCAAAGTTCAGCATGAAGTTTCACTCATCAGATTTCATCAGATTAAACCCTGGAGCTCTCCCTCATTACTCAGCAGTGCATGCCAGCTACCTCAGTCTACACTGCAACAGTTTTGAGCAGCCGTTCCAGTCTCTCTCTATTAATACTAGTTAATACTTTAAAAAATTCTGGGTTAATATTCTGTACTGAGATTAACACATGATAGCTAAAGAATCAGAAGCTACCTTGATATTGACAGAAAGTATCCAGGCAGCTTGTAGGATATCACTGTTTAAATACCAGCATCATCCCCTGATATGAGTAAGATATACTATACTGCAGGTATATTACTCCACAAAAGGCCAAGAAGCAATGTGTGTGTGTGTGTGTGTGTGTGTGTGTGTGTGTGTGTGTGTTAGAAATACAAAACACATAAGGACTTTTCATATTATATAACAGGAACAGTTACTTAATGTGTTTATTTAGAGTCTGGTTGTTTGTTTTGCAATAGAGTTTTATGTAACTGAGGAAGGTCTTGAACTCCTGACCCTTTTGTCTCTAGTTCCCAAGTTCTAGGAATGTGTGTGTTACATCTGCTTCTTTACAGTTTTTTTTGAAACAAAAATGAATTAACTGCACAAGCTATTATGTCAACGTGAAAGTATATTTGGCTTCCAATCTTGAGCCTTCCCTCAAGTCCACAAGTAGAATGTGGTGGACATAAAGGTGACTGGACTGAATCTGAGGCTTTGTGGGAATCAATGCAGTCAGCAAACACATCACACCTGCTTCTTAGTTTTCAGCAAGACAAAAGAATTATCTTGAGATGGGCAAACCTCAACACAAGACAAACAATGCAAGAAACCAAGGCAAGATATCCCCACCAAGAGAACTCTGGACTAACCTCACAATGCACAACCCACATTCCCCATTGATGAGGGTCCCTTTGAAAGTGGGAGGACAGGGAGGAGGACAATGGAACCAATACTATGAATGTAAAATCAGAATAATATAAATTAAAAAAATGAAAGAAAAAAAAAAAAGAATGCCTAGTCCCATAGTGGTAGCCTCCCATGAAAATTTAGAAGAAACTCCAGACACAGAATTCCAAAATGCAATTGCAATAAGCATATTCAACAAACTTAATGAGGTTGTGAAGAAACAGCTCATGAAATGGAAGAGAATCAACAAAAAGAATGAAAAGAACTCAACAGATGGCTGAATGAAATGAAAGGGAATCAACAAAAGAACTCAGTGGACAGTGGAATGAGCTCAAAGAGGGCATGACCAAAAGCAGGAATGAATTACAAGAGACAATATGAAAATCAAACAAATAAATTAAAATGGAATTCAATAAAGAGATGTAGATGCTGAACAAAAATCCAATAGAAAACAAAACAAAATAAGTCATTTAAAAGGCTCCTAAGAAAGCCTCACCAAGAATATAGATTATGTGGAGGGCAGACTAACAGAGCTTAAGGGAAAGACAGAGGAAATAGATTGGGAGTCCAAACTCAATGACAAATTAAAAAAAAGAGTACAAACAGATCATGAGGGACATGTGGGATACCTTAATAAGGGATATATAAATAAGAACTAAGGCTCATATCATACTAAATGGAAAAAAAAAAAAAAAACTTGAAGCATTCCTACTAAGACCTGGAACAAGACCACCATTATTCAACATAGTACTTAAAGTCTTAGCTCAAGCAATGAGACAAAAGAAAGAAATACAAGGGTTAAAAATTGGAAAGGAAAAAGTCAAACTAACCCTATTTGTAGATGACATGATTCTATACATAAGTGACCAGAAAGACTGCACCCAAAACCTCCTAGAGATGATAATTTTTTTTCAGTAAAGTGATAGGATATAAATTGAATACACAAAATAGGAATCATTTTTTTTTTTAGCGAGAGACAGAGAGAGAGGGAGAGGAAGACAGATAGAGATGGGCGTGCCAGCAGCCTCTCAGCTGCTGTGAATGAAATCCAGATATGTGCGCCCCCTTGTGGGCAAGTGCGGCATTGCGCCCTTGTGTCACTGCATCTGGCTAAATGTGGGACCTGGAGATCGGAACCGCTGGAGATTGGAACCAGCATTCTTAGGCTTAGGAGGCAGGTGCCTTAACTGCTAAGCCATCTCTCCAGCCCACAAAATAGAAATCTTTTTATACACCAGTGACACACATATGGAGAAAGAAATCAAAGACGGAGTCCCATTTGTAACAGGCACAAAATTTAAATATGTTAGACTATCCTTAATCAAGAAAGAAAAGTACTTCTACAATGAAATCACTGGGACACTGAAGGAAGAAATTGAGGAAGACATGAGAAAATGGAAAGATCTCCCATGTTCACAGACCAGAAGAATTAATATGAAAATGACCATCCTACCAAAAGTAATATAGAGATTGAATGTAATTCTAATAAACATTATAGCACTATCCTTCACGGAAACAGAACAAAGTACCAAAATTCATATGGAAAGCACAAATGGCCTTAGATAGACAAAATATCTTTAGCAAAAGTACTACTAGGGGAGGTATCATCATATCTGATTTCAAGACATACTGCAAAGCCATGGCAATAAAAACACCACAGTAATGGCACAAAACAGATATATAGATCAATGTAATAGAACAGAAGATTCAGTTATAAGTTCTTGTAACTACAGCTATCTGATTTTTGACAAAGATGCTAAAACACAGTGGGGATTTTCAACAAATGGTGCTGAAGAATTAAATGACCATATGTGGGAGAATGAATCTAGACTCTCTTCTTTCACCCTGTAAAATAATCAACTCCAAATGTATCAAGAACCTCAATATAACACCTGACACTCTAAAATGACTAAGAAGGAAAAATAAGGAGAACACTCCAAGATATAGGTGAAGGGAAAAACTTTCTGAATAAGACTCCAGTAGCCCAGGGAATCAACACTTAATCACTGGGACCTCATAAAACTAAGAAGCTACTGTACAGATAAACAAACCATCAACAGAATCAATACACAACCTACAGAATGGAAGAAAATCTTCACACACATGCAATAGAGGTTTAATACGTAGACTATGCAAAGAGTTCACAAAACTAAGCAATAAAAAAAAAATCAATCAACTCAAAAGAGTTCTCAAACATCTAAAATGAGTCTCTGTGCCTATGGATATCTGATTTGGTAGAGTTGAGTGTTCTCTGTGTCTATCTCCTTCACCCTTGTGCTGATACCAAGTTCACCAAGAAAGCAGCACTCTTGCTCATTTCCCCAATAACTCTATGGCTTCAGCTAGTGACCTGGTGAGGTGCGATGGGCTGTATACACACTATATATATAACTAATACAAAAATCTAAAATGATGTTCGATATCTTTAGCCAGCAGGGAAATACAAACTAATATGATGTTTAGATTCCATCTTACTCTAGTCAAAATAGCTATCATCAAAAAATTAAATGACACCAAATGCTGGTGGGGCTGTGGGCAAAGAGGAGCCCTCATGTGCTGCTGATGTGAGTACAAACTTGTACAGCCACTATGGAAATCAGCATTGAAGCTCCTCAAAAATGTTAAAATGAATTTACCATTTGGTTCTGCTATACCATAGCATATATCTGCTATACCATAGCATATATCCTAAAGATTCTACTCTTTACTATATAGAGTTTTGCTCAGCCATGTTTGTTGATACTCTATTCACCAAAGTTGGGAAATGTAATCAGCCAAAATGACCATCAACCACTGAATGGATAATGAAGATGTACATATACACACTAGAACTGTTGGGCCCTGCCCCGGTGTGAGGCCTAGTGGTTCTGAGCCCAGCCAGAGTTTACCTGTACCTGGCTCCCAGTGAGGCCTAGTCGAGCTTCTGGAGCCTGAGTAGAGTTTCGCGACCTGTCCTTGGAGTGACTCAGCACCTAACCTGAAACTGCCTCCGCCCAGCTGACGTGGTGAAATAATATTGGCCCTTATACCTTTCTCTCATCCTCTCTTCCCACCCCCTTCCTCAAAATATATAAATACCTCTCCATGACAATAAAGGAGAGATTTCCGCCAGACGGACTTCCAGCTCAATGTGGTTTTCTTTTCTCCGGTGGCTTGGGGAGGTTTTTTGAGTCGCCGACACCCGCCTTCCCGCTCAGCCTTGAGAGAAGCGGCTGGCCCGGTTCTCTCTCTCTTCTGCTCTACCTGCCGATGGTGAAAGAAAAAAGCACCGGCAACTGGTGCCCAACGAGGGGCCCAACAACTGGTGCCCCGTGTGAGGATTCAGAACGGACTACGGACTGGACCCCGACATGATGAAGAAAAATTACAAAATTAAGCTGATGGGCTAATCCGGACTGCTGACGGGTGTATCCTCATAAGTTATGAGGTAATCTTCATATTTAATATTCTAACCTTTGCTTCTGTAATCTGTGCTTACTTCAACTTCCTTTCTTTTTCTTTTCATTTCCGGTTTGCCGACAAACCGCTTCTGTGGCGCCGCCATTTCTAAACGGGTACGTTCATGGCGGACGCACCACGTGGGCAGACCTAGAGGAGACTCACCACGTGGACAAACCTAAAAAAAAAAACAAAAAAAAACTCACCACGTGGATAGACCTAGAGAAAACTCACCACGTGGGCAGACCTAGAGGAGACTTTAAATGTTTTGCCTCCTCATTTAAATAAAAACTCTGTTCCAAAAGACAAAACAAACCTGATGGGGAGATCTACTCCCAACTGTACTGTGTTTTATACCATTGAGCCTCCCATAAGGGCACAGGCTCATCTGGCCATCACAAATCTAAATCTAAACTTAATTCTACAACATGCTTAGCTATTTTTTGGGACCTTATGCTTATGTTGTACTCATGTGTATTACTAATGCCCTGATTTTACAAAAACTCCTAAAATGTGGCTTAAAAGTAAAACAAAAAAACCTCCATGGCTTTGGGGACAAAACTTTTGTTTCAGCCCCATGGATTAATTCAATCCTCCTTGCCATAATTGCCGGCCTTAAAGACATCTCTGTAAAGGAGTTCATTTTTGCCCTTAACAAAAACTATAAGAAAAAACTAAAACTGATTTTTAAAATCTCATTCCTCCCAAGGCCTCCACCCAAGCCACCACTGCCCCGCTGTCTTTTCAACTGTAACTGCCGCCTAAGGCAATTATGCTCATAGTGAACTAATGTGCTTAACTAAAGATATCAGACTAAGATTTAAAATTTTTAAATTAAAAAACCTCAAACAAATTAACATTATAAAGACACCGAGGCTAATTTCAGGTTACTAAGCTACTATTGTCAACCACAATAACAATCTTAAGGCCTGCCAGACCAGACAGCGAGGAGGCAGTCGGGGCGGGCTCTTTACATTAAAACAATAAAAAAAAAAAAAAAAATCTTAAAAACAGGCAGGCGGTCCGCCATGAGGCGAGTCGCTGCCGTCCCTGCCCCTTTGCCTCTGGGCGCCCCCTCTATGCTCTTAACTGACTGTCCCGTGGGGCCCAAAGCGGTTACTTTAAAAAATATAAAAAAATAAAAAAACGACTGGGGGCATTGATATTGCCCTGCTAGAGGTTAAAAAAAACCTGTTTTTCAAGTCTATATGGCTATATCCTACACACCATTGTCCCACCCTTTGCTGCCTTCCCATTAACGTGGGAGTAAAGAGATGGCTTAGTGGTTAAACACTTGCCTGTAAAGCCTAAGGATCCCGATTCGAGGCTCAATTCTCCAGTACCCATGTAAACAGTGGCTGGAGGCCTGACACACCCATTCTCTCTCTGCCCGCCTAGCTCAATTCATAAAACATAAGTCTAAGCCCAACTAACTCAATCGGTAATACAATGTTGGCCTGGGATTAAAGTGTTCCCTGACAACTCTGCCCAGCTGGAGGGACAAAATTAAAAAACCTAAAAACTGTCAGTCTCTGGTTACTACAAAAGTTTAATGATGGCTAATGGTGGTTAAATTTAAATTGTTCTCGTCTCTCCTTACTATGCCTTATACCAATTCACTTGTTTGATTTTATTATTATTGTTACTGTTATTATAAATCTATTAAAAGCCAGGGACAAAATGTGGTAATTTAAATATATGTCCCCCAATATATTCAGTATTTTATTAGTTTATAATTTACATCTACAAACTGGTGCCCAACGTGGGGCGCAACAAGAACTCTATTCAGTGGTAAGGAAAATGAAATAATGCAATTTGCAGGAAAGTGGATGGACTTGTAATACAAGCTCATCAAGTCAAATGTCACATGTTCTCTCTTATATGTGGTTCCTAACATGGAACAGTTTGACTTGTTTAAGTTGTACTAAGCATCAATAGTATTTTTTGCATTGTTGTTGGTTTTTTATAATTTATTTTTATTTATATTATTCTAATTTTACATTCATAATGGTGACTCCATTATCCTCCTCCCTGTTCTCCCTCTTCCATAGGGACCCTCATCAATGGTGAATGTGGGTCATGCATTGTGGAGGTAGTCAAAAGTTATGGGGGATTGGCCAAGTCTCTGTGCATAATGCCCCAACTTGTGGCTCTAACATTCTTTCTGCGTCCCTCTTCCGCAAATTTCCTTGAGCCACATTGGGGTCATTTTAGTTCTACTTCAGTGATGAGGTTTTGGGAGCCTGTGTGTCTCTGGATATCTGGCTTAGTAGGAGTTGGATGTTCTCTGTGTTTATCACCTTCAGCCTTTTTCTGGTGTCGTGATCACCAAGAATGCTGAATTCTTGCCCTTCCCCTGCATTACTCTATGGTCTTAGCTGGTGAGGTGTGATTGGCTGATCCTCCCTTCAGGTTCATTGTCCATCTGAAAAAGATAAGCAAATTCTCCAACAGAGAGAGAAGTAAGTACTAGATATATGGGATGGCCATAGATATCTTGGAGGGAATTTTATATGAGTAGGCCCTCTTCTGGACAACATTTGGTGGTATCTTGATTGGAGATATTATTTGTACATGGTTTTGCTCATTATTTGTACACGGTTTTGACTTATTTCCCAGTTCCAGCAATGAGTTCCATTCCACTGAGTGGATCTATTAACCAAATCAAGAGCAGTTGGTTGCCCACCATGGCTGTGTGCCACTACTGCACTTGTTTGAGCATTGCATCAGGTTGTTTCCTGCTGGGTATCTTAGACTGCAAGTTGTTTGGACCGATGTCAGCCATTTTCCCCCAGTTGCTAGTGTAGCATCCTCTGCATCAATAGTATTGGTAAGAAAACTGAAACAAGGCTAGGAGAGAAGTGAAGCAAGGAAAGGTAACAGGAGAGGACACTTGACAGGCAAGTGGAGGGACAGAATTCAGGGAGTGGAAGAGTCTTGGGTAGGACTGTGTTAAGGGAGGAGGGGAAGAGGGAAATACACAAAACTTATGATGGTATAAATCAATACCATAGAAACCTTCCACTGGTTAGCTAATTAAAAGATATAACTAATAATAAAGGGGGAGGGTAATTGTTTGGGCAGAAGTACCCTGTAGGAGGTAGAGAGACCTTAACTATAAAACCACAGGCTCTTGTTGGTAATCTCAGTGCCAGAACTGGGTTAATTCCCCAAGTGAGCTGTTGATCAGAAGAGCCCATGAGGCCTCCAAAACAATGTAGGCCATTCCCCATGCACTTGGTTACCCACCAGATATAATGCTAAAACTCTACTGCTGAAGACACCATAGGCTGTGGTTGAAGGACCTGAAGATATTATGCTGGAACTGAGAGGAAAACTAGCTCCTTGTTGGCTAGCCCTTATAGTGCTGCAAAGTGTTATATGAGCTTCTGGGAGATAATGGTCACCAACAGCATGAACAAGCTACAAAATCAACAGTTAGGCAGGATGTACACACCTGTGCAATAGTGGCACACAGGCTATGGGGAAAATCAACTACTTTCTGGTTAGATATGAAGCCAGCTCAGTGGGAGGAATTTATACCAAGTACTGGGAATCCAGTTAGAAGCCTGGCTTGGTAGGTCAAATGGAAGCTCCCACTGTTCTTTGGCTAAAATGAGGAGGTATGCCCATCAAAAAGTCTTCTAAATGTCTGCTTATCCCCTTTGATCCATGCTGCTCTCACTCTTGATTAAGAATCTGTTTTTTACATATGGCCACGAACACAGAGGAGACCCAACATCAATCAGTATGATAAGAAAGCCAACTGCTTAGCATGAGATAAGTCATCTCTATCACATCTGCCAGTGCCCAGAAGACATTACAGAGAAAGTGGCAATTAAATATGAGTGCTGCTTTCATTGCTAACCAGAGAACCTTTTCTAAGGAGATAGTGGGAGACACTGAGGAAATTCAAAATTTACTAAATCAAAAAATTAGAGGCTATTGAGCTCAACACTAAAGGAGACTTTTAACATACCCTCCAAAGCTCAGGTAATAATACAAAAGAGGGGGAAAAAAGATTCCAAGAGCTATGGGTTGGGAAGGTATACTCTGAAGCATTGTTCCCACCCACAGAGACTGACTGGTATATCCATGATCCCACAGTTAATGCCAAATGACCCCGCTAACAGTATCCAGTGAAATGGGGTGAAGAGAGAACAATGGGAATATAACCATTAGGCATATGTTCATGTAGTAAAGTTCTCAATTAATAAAACATAAAATAAAATAATTACAGTAAAAAAATAAACACACAGGTAGGCCTAAAACCAGTGTCCTCTCACTACAGAAGCTCTCTGGCTAGACCATAGCAGGTGCTTTATACAGTAATTAAGAGCTAAGATGCAGGTTAGGGATGTCAGTTCAGCTTTCCCCCAGGGCACATGATGTAGAAAGGTCTAAGCAGGCTAGGGGGAGACTGTTTGCATATGACTAGAACCTCATATTCCCATGCTGGCCACTTTTCCTAGCTGAGACAATGTACACTTGTTATTTTTCCCTGATGAAATCTCTGCTGAGACAGCTGAAACCTGGACCTCACTGGCCAGAACTAAACTGCAACATTATAGCACCTAGATTATAGCATTTGGCCTCCCTCAGATTGGAAGCTTTTGCGTTATAGCAGTGAAGACAGGGCAGCTCAGATCCAAAGCCAAATCAAAGCTGTTCTTTCTCTCCTTCTCTGCCAGTGTCACAGTAAGGATAGCGCTTGAAACCAACCTTAATTGGCTAGTCATTATTTTGATGGCAAAAATGCATATATGGGAAAATTTCTCATCATTACCCAACTGTGTTTGAAAGGTTGAAGACATTTCAAACCATTCACTAGCTATTAGTGTAATGTCTCCCAAAAATATTGAAATGAAGGAGTATTTTGAAACAATGACAGCCTTTTATATACTGAGTTCTTAATATTAAGCCGTTGGATGTAAAGCATTAGGTGAAGTATAAATGAAATAATGTGTACAGAGATTTTTCTTTAATAGGAAAGAAATGCCAGGCATTGTAACACATGCCTGTAATTCCAACACTAGGGAGGTGGAGACAGGCAAATCCCTAGAGCTCTTTGGCTAGCTAGTCTAGCCAAATAATTAAGTTCCAGGTTCAGTGAGAGACACTGTCTCAAAAAATAAGGTGGAAAGCAACTGAGGAAAACACCCAACATTAACCTCTGGCCTGCATAGATATGCATGATAATGAACACTCACACGTATGAACATGTATAATGCATACATGTCTCATACAAATACACATGTGCACCAGCACTCACACATACAAACATATATAATGCATGCATACCTCACATAAGTACACATATAAACATGTGCATAAGAAATCACATATATGAACATGCATAAATGTGTGCATACTTCACACATATACACCTGCCAAAAAGGGAAACAAATTTAGTGTGATTTCATGTTCTGCATCAGATACTGGAAGACTTTTCCTTAAGAGTCAGTCACGGGTGGCTGGAAAAATGTGAGCAGAACTGATAAATCTCCCTTGATTTTACCTGACAAGTCTGCCCTGGTAACTTTCTCTAGTTCTTTACACTCATTATGATTTCTTTCCCATCAAGGCTACTGATGACCTTGATGTTGCTAAATGTCATGGGGGGGGGGGCGGGGTGGAGTGTTAATCTTGCTCAGTTACTAAGTAGCATCTGACACAGTTGCTCATTCTACATGACAACTTGGCTTTTAGGACTCCACAAGTTGTTGGTTATCCTCCTACCTCACTTGTGGCCCCTTTCTGTCTCCTCTTCTAGATCCCTAAATGCTGGGTTGTTCCAAGGTTCAGCCCTAAGACCTATGCGCACAGATGTCATTCTGGAGTTGGACAGTTCTTTGTTGCTACACATTGTGGAATCATATGAGCATCCCAGGTCCTACTCAGTAGATGGCATGAACTTCCTCCATCCCATCATTATGACAATCAAAATTATGCAAAGACATTGCCAAATGTGCTCCAACGGATAAAATCACCCTTCACTGAGAATGACTGGTGTAGGTAAATGTAACTGGACTCATGATCAAGTATCTTCCCAAAGTATTTTCTTTACAATCACACGGTCTCACAAATATGTAAATGATGCACACTATTTTGACAACATATTCTGGGATGCCAGAGGAATTAAAAATACAGATTTTTTATCTAAAAGTAAAATGTACTTAATAAAATATTCTTTTTACAAAATATGCCTTTTTCCTTACCCTAGTAGTAAAACTAAAGAGAGGCAACTACAGTGGTAGTGTTTTATAAATGAAGAGAGAATGGCTAGGCTGAGTCAATGCCATGGGCAGACCCACATCTCTGTTCAGGGGTTGTTGGGACATCCCATCATTCCTGAAGAGTGTGGGTGGACTGACTCAACCACAAAGACATTGGTGCTTTCTTGGGCCAAGACACCATGATCTATTGTTCACAAATAGTGGTTTTCTAAGAAACAGGAATTTGGTCCCTAAATCTTGAAATATTCAGAGAATACAACTTCCTGAGTAAATGAGGAAATCTTTCAATGTGAACACTTTCTAACATGTTGAAGAGTAATTGTGGGTGCTGATGAGAAAAGAGATGTGTGGGAGATACAAGTGCATCTAGTTGGTGGCATTGTTCATTAGCAAGTCTAGTCATGCAGATGGGAGTGTACTGGGTCTTTGAGAATGCAAGCCAAAGAGAGCACAGTAAAGGAGCTTTTCTCTGGGCAAGACTGAACGCCAGTTTTCTCTGCAGGATGGAGGACAGTACATATATGCTGATTTCAGGGTGTGTTCTGAAATATCTTTTTCTTTCCTTTCTTCTCTTTCTTCTTCCCTTTCTCCCTCATCCCATCTTCTTTTCATTCCCTCCCTCCTTCCTACCCTTCTCTCTTTCTCACACTTTTCTTCCCCTCCATCTCTTTGTTTTTGTCAACAACTAAATGGTATTTGTTTCACCATAGGTCTTTTGCTTGTAAGAATAGAACACCCAGCTTAATAAAGTTGTCAAGCAACTGTTAAACAGTAAGGGATTAAGTCAAATTAAAACAGTCTTTTATCTTGTCTTAGCAATTTTGTTTCTGAACTTTCAGTTTTAAGTTCTAACAAAAGACACTGCTAACGAACATAGTCTGTGGTAGGGAGCAATCAGCTCTACAACCTCTGCTGCTTTGGCTGCTGATTCTGACTACCCGGGAAGATAGATAGCTTTGGAAAACACAGATGGGCATGCACTGTGTACATGCAGACTTGGAAGTTACATTACTTCAGTGAGGGTAATTATATGGTCCTTCAAGAGCTACCTTCACATTGAATGTTATTTCCTCCATGACATACACACGTTCAGGAAATGCTTTGGCCACCTCCTCCACACTGTTGAAATATTGCACTGGCTCCTTTATATCTCGGTCTTGTTCCAGCAGCTTGAATTGTCCTAAAATACACAATAAACAGAAGAGAAGTGAAATGTTTACAATGGACAGCTGTCACTGTGGTGATAACATCCTCCTTTATGCCAATTCTTCTTCGTCAAAGATTCTGATTCACCATCATTTCAAAAAAGAATATTCACAGCAGAACGTTTTGTTAATCTGTAACATATATATATATATATATATATATATATATATATATATCACATATTTAAAAAGTCAGCTTAAAGGCAAAACCAAAGTGCATTTGTTGATTTGTTGTTTTCTATTTGCATTCAGAGTTTATCAGAGTCCAAAACTACAAGAATGGATGCTTATGTGTCATTTGATCTCAATGTGAAAACTTACTTGTTCTTACCAATAAGTAACCTTTTCACTTACTTATAATAACACACATACTGCATTCTAAAACCTGGTCAAACCTGGCAAAAGTTAATTCTTAAAAGTTTTTATTTATTTATATGTTTGTTTATTTAAAGAGAGAGAACATGAATCAATGCTCCAGGGCATCTTGGAATAAGTGAACTCCAGTCACATATGCCACTCCATGCATCTGGCTTTGTGTAGGTACTTGGTAGTCTAGTCAGGCTGGCAGGCTTTGCAAGCAAGTGTCTTTTTTTTTTTTTCTTTTCATTTTTCGGTTTTTCAAGGTAGGGTCTCACTCTAGCCCAGGCTGATCTGGAATTCACTATGTAATCGCAGGGTGGCCTCGAACTCATGGCGATCCTCCTACCTTTGCCCCAAAATGCTGAAATTAAAGGCATGTGCCACCATGCCCGGCCAAGCAAGTGTCTTTACCAGCTGAGCCATCTCTCTAGTCCTGTTAATTTTTTGAAAAATATTTTATTTATTTATTTGAGAGAGAGAGAGAGGAAGAGGCAGAGAGAAAGAGAGAATGGGTGCTCCAGAGCCTTCAGCCACTGCAAACAAACTCCAGATGCATGCAACATCTTGTGCATCTAGGTTACGTGGGCCCTGGGGAATTGAACTAGGGTCCTTAGACACCTTAACCGCTAAGCCATTTTTCCCAACCCTAGCCCTGTTAATTTTTTTTTTTTTTTGAGGGAGGGTTTCACTCTAGCTCAGGATGACCTGGAATTCACTATGTAGTCTCAGGGTGGCCTTGAATTACAGTTATCCTCCTACCTCTGCCTCTTAAGTGCTGGGATTAAAGGTGTGCACCACCACACCTGGCCCTTTCCTGTTAATTTTTAAAGCCAGTATTTATTACCAATTAAAGAAAGGAGTGAGGGAGGGAGAGAGTAACAACACACACACACACACACACACACACACACACTATTAGTTATTTTCCAAATTTTGTTATGATACAATACTTGAGACACTCAAAGGAACAAAAGCCATCACAAGGCAGATCTGAGCATGATCAGATAGAATTAGGGAAACTTTCATTCATACTTTCTTAGTGTCTATGAGGTTAATACTAATTGTCAACTTGAATTACTAGAATTACCCAGGAGACACATCTCTGGATATATTGGTAAGGGGCTTTCTAGACTGGGATAACTGAGGTGGAATTACTCACTATGAAATGGCAAGAGGACCACCAGCATTCATCACTCTCTGCTTCCTGACTGTGGATGCAATGTGAGCAGTTGCCTCCAGCTCCTGTGGTGATACCTTCTCTGCCATGATGGACTGTATCCCCTCACAGTATCAAATGGATGCCAGAAACCCTTCCTCCTTAAGTTGCTTTTGTCAGGCATTTTTTTGTCTTTTTGTCATTTCTTTTTTTTAATTAATTAATTATTATTTTTTTTATAAAAAGGTGCACACATAGACTCCTTTCCCTGCCCCAATTCTGCTAAGGGTCTTCTTTGGTGGAGTTATTAGTATTCATTGTGGGGACCAAGAGGCCTCAGTCTCTACGGGGATGGGGAAACATGGTGTCTCAGGCTATTTCCACCTACCCTGAGGCTCTTACAATCTTTCTGCCCCCTTTTCTGTGATATTCCCTGAGACTTGGTGGGCAAGATAGCAATCTGATTTAGTGTTGATTTCTCTGTAGACTCTGGATCTCTGTTTTTATGAGGTTTGAGTGAACAAAGTATCTGTCACCACTTCCCTGGAACTGGTTTTCAGGCTAGCCATGACAGCAGTATTGGTTGTAATGTTTTGTCAAAATGTTTGAGTGAACAGTGTTTGTCACCATTTCCCTAGGACTGGTTTTCAGGCTAGCCATGAGAGCAGCATTTTGTCTCAATAATGAGGAAAGTTAAGTAACATACTGTCTAATCAGTGGTAACATTATTCTAGATCTATAATTAAACACAGTGGACAAAAAAAGTGCATATGCTATATTAAGGTGAGAAGTGCTATTGAAAATAGGGTAGATAACAGGGGAAGGATAGTGCAGGGTGATCAGAATAGGTAATGCTAAGAAGGTGACCTTATATGTAGGTAAAGGACTGAAACTCAGTATACTGCTGGAGGATAGGTTCTCAAAATTCTAAGCATAGGCAAGATCCTATACAATGGTCCATGGGTGGGCAGATGTCCATCTAGCACATTGTCAGTGTGGCTAGAGAAAAGTGAGTAAAAGGAAAAGGAGAAGAAAAAAGAGTATTAAAGTGGCTGGAGAAGAAGCGATTTTACCAGCAAGCTTACTTTGGTTGCCATGTCAGGACGACTACAAACGTGCAAGGCGTAGTAAGGAAGTTCCCATAGTACTTCAGATATGGGATTGCAGAGGCTTGAGAATACTGAAAAAGTGTTAGGAGTCTCGTCTGAGCAGCTAAAGAAATGGAGATGCTATGAACAAGACACTAATATAGATCTGGAGGTCACCTGAGAAGTCTGTTTGGAAATAAGAAATTTGAGAGTTATCAGCACATTGACACTATTTAAAGGTTTGACACTTCAATAATGATTTAGAGTTTTGAGTGCGGACAGAGAAGAGGTCTAAGATATGAGCCCTAGGACACTGAAAGGGAATGAATGGCTAGGGGTAGGATGAAAGAAAACCAAGATAGGATTTGTCAGAGGAGCCAGGCGACAGGAATGCATCACAGAAAGAGAGTGATGCTGAATGCTATCGGTGGAAGACTGAGGCCAAGACTGAGCACTGTGGGACTTCATTGGGGATTTTGAAAAGGGCAAGGTCAAACATTTAGCAGAATCACTCAATTCAAGAGACCCAAGGAAGAAGCTGGGAATGCTTCTGGGAATGGACACCAGACAACATATGAGGAGTACTGCTCCAGAGGAAGGAGATACATTAAGTGACTACAGGTAGGACATGGAAATGGGAGCTGGAAGTTGTTTTGTTTTCATGAGCTTAATGAGAGGAGTAGCAGCTTGTCTAGATGTTGATGGCATGACTAATACAAAGGACAAACTGATGACGGGCCTTCCTGGTACTGCAGTGCTGAGTAGGCAGAATGGTTGCATCTGACATGGGAAGGAGTGGCTGCCTCTACAAAGGAGCACTTAATGTATCGCCAGCTCTAGCAGGTACAGCAGTGGGCACTGGAGGAATCATTCTCTTTCAGTTCTTCCAGCCAGACTTGGGAGGAAGGTATTGATTGAAAGATGAGATGATGGAGCATTAAGGAAAGAGATGCCTGACAAATGTTCAGTGAGAAGGAATGATAGGATTAAATGGTGAGCAGCATTAAGTTCCTACTTAAGGCTCATGGTTGTGAATTGAAACAGAAACCTGAGAGTTTGACTGTTCTTCTCTAGCCAAGGTCAGGTGCTGGGACACTGTCAATGAGTATTACAAGTGAGAGGAATGAAGGAATCAGGGTGTAGGCAAGGGAGTATGTTGCCTGTTCATGACCATGAGGTTAAAAAAAAAAAAAAAGAGAGAGAGAGACCATAGCCAGGCATGGTGGTGCATGCCTTTAATCCCAGCTCTCGGGAGGCAGAGGTAGGAGGATAGCTGTGAGTTCGAGGCCACCCTGAGACTACATAGTGAATTCCAGGTCAGCCTGAGCTAAAGTGAGATCCTACCTCGAAAAACAAAAACAAAAAAAACAAAAAAAAAAAAGAGAGAGAGACCATGAACAACATAGTAGGATCAATAATGGAGGTAGTTTTGTGATTTTGCAGGAAGTTGGTTCAAAGCAGAGGAGAGGGCCTACTTAAAAAAACCACCTCACTGGGCGTGGTGGAGCACGCCTTTAATCCCAGTACTCAGGAGGCAGAGGTAGGAGGATCACTGTGAGTTTGAGGCCACCCTAAACCTACACAGTGAATTCCAGGTCAGCCTGGGCTAGAGTGAGACCCTACCTTGAAAAACAAAAACAAACCAAACCTCCTCGAAAAAGCCAAACCAAACCAACAAACAAACACCACCTCAGTGCTCTAGCTAAGTTCAACACTTTTCCAGAGTCAATCTTGCTGAATTTGATATACACTTGAAATCACAGAGAAGGGATGGATCAAGGGGCAAAAACATTTGCCTGTGGAAATTAAAATTTATACGTTCTTTGGTTATTATCCCCAGAACATCTGACAGGCTCTAAATATTTGCCAAAATTTCAAATAATCTGTAGTTGCGATTTATATTTTCTACTTTGTTAGGTAACTAAGAAATTACAGATTTGGAAGCTGAACACAATTCAAGTTATTTATCATGCAACCAGAAACAGTTTCAGGAAAAGCTATGTAAGAGGTTATTTGATTTTGTGATCAATATTTCAGAAAGCTTTTCCTAAGATGGGGTGGGATTTGTATGTACCCCAAACACTCACTAAGTGGCTGGCAGATGCTCAAACTCTGAGTTATATACATTTTCTAACAGCAACACTAAAAGGGTAAAAATTTATTTTTTTTAAACTTTAATAGTATATCTTATTTGAGTAAATAGACCTGTACTGACTAAAAACATCATGAAGTATTTTATATTCTTTGTAAAAATATTTTTCTTATTTATTTATTTGAGATATAGTATGAGAGAGAGGTAAGGAGGGAGGGGGAAAAAGGAAGGGGGAAAGAGGAAGATAGAATTGGCATACTAGGGCCTCTAGCTACTGCAAATGAACTCCAGATGCATGTGCCACCTTGTGCATCTGGCTTTATGTGGATACTAGGGAATCAAACTTGGGTCCTTAGGCTTTGCAGGCAAGTGCCTTAACTGGTGAGTCATCTCTCCAGACCATATTCTTTTTCTATATTAATTCTCTTAAATCCAATACATTTTTAAATGTATGTTTTTAATCTCTTGAGAAAGTAGAATGTTTTTAGAATTCATACTTTTCTTTTGCTCTGTTTGCCATTATGGGTAATTAAATTCAGATAAAGCAACCTCATGTCTTTTATTTTTTTTTTCCATTCAGTGTTGGAGGTTTATTCCAGTGCCTTGTCCCTGCCAGGCAAGTGCTCTGCCACTGAGCTACATACCTCACTGTTGGTTTCTTGGCATAATTCCTTCTCTCCCCTCGTGGGTTCTTGTTTTGTAAACATTCTTTTTTAAAAAATTGTATTTATTTATTTCCAAGCAAAGATAGAGAAATAGAAGACAGACAGACAGAGATTGAGAATGGGCATACTGGGGCTTCTAGCCACTGCAAATGAACTCCAGATGCATGTTCCCCTTGTGCATCTGGCTTATGTGGGTCCTGGGGAATCAAACCTGGGTCCTTTGGCTTTGCAGGCAAATGCCTTAACTGCTAAGCCATTTCTCCAGCCCTTGTAAACATTCTTGAATTATCTTCCCATTGTGTCTGTGATCTTGTATGATTAGCAGTCTCAAGTATAATTTGGCATAGAGACCAGAGATACATGATGATGTCAATGTGAATGTCTTGCCTGTGTTTGTCATCTTGTTAGACAAAAAGACCAGAATGGAAGCACTTATAAGAGACTGTTAAGAATCAATATACACAGATGAGAAATAAAGAACAAATACAGCAACAGCCAAATATGACCAAATTTTGCAACTCTTAACAACTCAACATTATGTACAGCAAACAGTTTCATTTTAGCTTTACTCAGATTGTTCTGTAAGATTTTCATTAACATGTTTATCTGTATACATGGACATTTTAATTATTCTCCTTTGATATGCTGTTGTTGAAATTCAATTGCTTACATTTCTTAAATTCTCCAAATTACTTCAAAACTAAATAGCTAAAACCTATCATTTTTTTTTTCTTTTGAGACAAAGTCTCTCTGTGTTAGCCTAGGCTGGCCTTGTTATCTTCTTACCATAGCCTCCCAAGTGCTGGGATCAAATGTCTTCTTTCTGTGGTTGGGTCACAGTACATATTGTAGGGATTGGCAACCTTTTTCTATAAATATTTTAGGCTCAGTAGTCTCTTGTGACACAGAACATAGAGCAGCTGGACTCCAATCAAACCTTATTTATAAAACAGGCAGCAGGTCTGACGTGGCCCTTGGGCCATACTTTGCTGATGTTTGTTCTGTTGGATACAATATAAAGGACAGAGAAGGTAGTCGTAAAACAAGACATTAGAAATGAAAATGACCAGTCCTTTTCCATATTACCACTGAGGTTTTTTTTTTTTTAAATACATTTTATTTATTTATTGAAATTAAATTTAAATTTAAATAGAGAGAGAGAGAGAGAATGGCCACGCTAGGGCCTCCAGCCACTGCAAATTAATTCCAGATGCATGCACCCCCTTGTGCATCTGGCTTACATAGGTCCCGGAAAATTGAACTGGGGTCCTTTGGCTTTGCAGGCAAATGCCTTAACCGCTAAGCCATCTCTCCAGCCCTTTTTTAATAATAATAAAAAAAAAATATATATATATATATATATATATATATATATATACTTTAACCACTAAGGTTTCTTGTGAGGTACCTTGAACCACATCCAAAGCTGCTGGTATTTACCTCAGAATGGCAGTTCTCCCTTTAAATGAGTGTCTAATGTCAATGATTGTTAAGATGTAGCGGTGGACTTGTAGTAGGAGAATAATGTAAGTAACTAGCCACATGAATTTCTCCAAGCTCTCTGTGCTTTATAAGACTAAGTTTCTATGAACTTCTACTTAGCTGCTGTTCTCATATAAATAAACATGATGAGCTCTGTGGAATCAAACTGACATGCTCTGGGAAGAGGAGACCTATGATATTCTCTGTGAGCTGTGGCCATAAAGTGGGAACTCACTGGAGTCCAACCTTGGAGCATGGATGAGTTAAGAGCCAGTCCCCTGCCAAAAGTGAAATCAATTTACACTACATATATTCCCATACTCCGATACAGAGGAACTAATTTTTTTAACAGACCATTTCATGAATAATGGAGTCTTTTGTGGCACCAAATAAATACATTTGGAGATTGTGGAAACATCTGTTCCATGATATTAGTATCAAATTCTGTTCTCAGAGGCGGAAAAGCTTCATTGTCCTTTGGCAGCTTTGATGATCTCATAAAACGTCTCCATTGCAGAACTAGACCATCTGTGACACCCTGAAACTTCCAGGGACGAATACAATACCACTGACATGCTCACTGTCAACATTTTAAGTGACTTTAAAGTAATGTTCAAAAAGCAAAGACTAATGTTTTATTTCATGAGATCTTTTTATAAGCATTATTAACATGTTGACAAAAACAAATGTCATGTAGGCAATGTTCATTTTTTCATGTCAAAACAGCCACAGTAAGGTACTTCATAATGGATAACATGGTAGATAGGCAAGAGGCTTCAGGTCCTTCCATGGACATCAAAATTCCAGCACTTGAACAATACTGACAACAGTTCAGTTCCCTCTTCCTTAAAAGACAGGTCTCATGGGCTGGAGAGATAACTTAACAGTTAAGGTATTTGCCTGCAAAGCCAAAGGATCCCAGTTCGATTCTCTAGCACCTACCTAAGCCAGATGCACAAGGGTGTGCATGCCTCTGGAGTTCATTTGCAGTGGCTGGTGGCCCTGGTGCACCTATTCTCTCTCTCTCAAATAACTAAATAAAATATTTTTAAAAATAAAAATAAAAGGTCTCGTGTTAGAGATGAACTTGCTTATTTGGAAGACAGCAACAGTGCTGAGATATAACTGGGAGAGTGAGAGGTCATAGAGTACAGGCCTGTCAGGTTTCTCAACTTATGGTCGACCACCAGCAATAATCCATTCTGTGCCACCAGCAAAGATGGGGTACCAAGGGTCCCTAGCACTGCTGGCAATGAATGCGACCTGTGGTCAATGTTTCACACCTGTGGTTCTGTTTGCCATCCCTTCAGCACAGGTATATACTTTATACCTGTAAATAAGAAGAGAGGATGAGCTAAGATCTGCAGTATGTATCTGTGGGCCTGTAACTCAAGTGAACAACAACTCTATGGATGCCTCCTTCACTGCAGAATAGAAACTAGCCTGGCTTATAAAACAAAAAGGCAAACAAGAGCAATAAGGGTGGCCCCAGAACACAAAGTGAGGATGGATACAAGTGAGTCCAAAGTTAAGAAAGAGAGCCCTGAATGTTGACAACGTCTGTGTCTGTGTTGTTCAGTGGGATCACCATGCTGGCACAAAGTAGGTGCCTACAAAACAGTGAATGAATGGACATACTTCTTATCTCTTTCAGAGATGAAATTAAAATCCATTGTGCAGAAATTCATTTTATTTTATTTTTATTTGTTATTCTGAAATAAGGTCTCATGTAGCCCTTGCTCAAATTCTCAATGGAGTTGAGAATGACTTTGAGTGTTAGGATTATAGGTATGCCCACCACCATGCATGGCTCAGAAATACATTTTAAATGGATCAGATATTTGAATGTTAGAATTATTGGACTACTTAGGTAAAAATGAACAATTCTCAACAAGCAAAACAAACCCAATTCCATTTTCTAAGAAGTAAGCAAAGTTGGGCAGGAATTTACACTTATAATCAAGATTCAGCATCTAAAGAATTCTTGGATCTATGAATGCATGCAGGCTGGAGACTCTACAGGACTGGGATGTATAAGGAGGGTTGCTAGGGAGAAGATATACACCTTTTAGTATAAACAGGGGCAACTGACACATTGCCTTTTACAAAGTTTACACACATGTCAATTTCCAACAACACTGCATGGGAACCCATTTCCTTAAAGACTTCATCAACATCCCAGAGGCAATAGCTAACAGTCTACCTACATGCATAATACTGCACTTTCCAGAACAAAAAGCGGCAGTTTGTATAGCTATTTTATCATTGCATTAAAAAATTTCTCATTCTTTTGAAGAGCTGTAGTAACTAATTGAATCAACTACTTCCTGATGGATACAGAGATTTGCTCTAATTTTCTGTAGCCACAGTGATGCTGAAGTCAATGTTCTTATAATGAAAGTTTTGTGTACTCAATACAAGTAGAGTAATGGGAAGATACCTAAATGAATTATCGGGCCAAAGGCTAAGTGCATTTTAATACATACTCTGTCAGACTCAAGTATAAGTTGATACCCACCTATACCCCCACCAACAACACATTTCCTCATGTTTTGCCTAATGGTTCAATGCCAAACCTTTAAATAGTACCACTGTCAATATGACAATGTCTTCATCTTTCTTCTCTTGTATTCATTCTGCTTCTAACTCTTTATACTTTCTTTCCTTGCAATCTTTTTGCCCTCACCACACTCTCCTGATTTTACTCTTCTTTATTTTACAATGGCATTATTGCTTCAAATTTCAAGTCCATTTCCAACCTTGCCCTTCTATCATCATTTTTATACCTTAAATATAACCTGTGACTAATGCACATTATTCATGAACTTGATGATTTGATAAACACAAAATAAATGAATAAACAAACAATGTAACATGGCTTTATAATTGCTACCATCTTCCACTCAGCTCATGAAAACACTGCCCCACCATTTATGCAATCAAGGATTATCCTTTCTTCTTTGCATATGCTCATACTCCTTGTTGTCTATGCAAAAGTATACATCCTTAGAGTCATTCTAGATTTCATTTATGACCAGATTCTTCTAATACTACTTCTTTTACTCTCTCAACTCTTCTGGGATCTCTTCTCTAGTCCTGGCTTCAAGGACCACCAAAGTGACACCGTACTAAGTAGCTAGAATTTTCCTGAATTTCATATCAGCCAACTCAGTACCTGGGGCAATATCCAATGGCTGTACAACAAAGATCTCAAAATTGACATGGGCAAAACTAAATGCATCTTTTTACTCTTAAGTTAAGCAGCCATCCAAGTCAGAGAACTGGGTAGTCATCCTTGACTCTTTTAATCTCTCACATCCATCTGGTATAAATTTCAACTTCATTCTCTTTCTTGTATCAATCAAGTCCTCTCTATCTCAACTTACAATGAATATTTTAATTATCTCCTCTCACTTTGGCCATTTTCCCCAGTTGATTGTTTTGCCCCTAGACTTTACTCTAGAAAATCATTTTTATGATTTCATTATATGATTAATATCCAATCATATTTCAAATTAGGATAGTTTGTAGAAAGGACTGACTTGAAATGGGACTACTGGTAATACTATGGGTGGCCTTCAAGGGATCCACAATGATAAACTGGAGATAGTATCTGATAAGTGTCATCACCACTAGTTAGGGGATAAAGATGTATAAAACCCATGGCTAAGAGAAGGATAGATGCAGCTGGCCCTGTGTGGTCTTTCAAGGGAGAAATTAAACAGAGTGTAGGGACCCTGACCCAGTTCTCTTCTTTCCTGTCCTCTGCTGGGTCTGTCTATCCATTGGCAGATCAAACTGGGAACCAAGGGACATGGAGGCCTACTCACTTAGCTCTATAGGTTAAGTCTTGGGGCAGAGTAGGGTGGGGATGAGAGAAGGGATTTGGGGAAGAGAGAATTGTAAATGGGAGATATATGGTGCTCACTTTCCTGTCCATGATAAAACCCATCTAGATTCATGTACAGTAAACTATGTCTTTCCATATACTGAATTCAAGATATGGAATAGCTGCCCTGTATTCCCAGGTTTGACTAATCTATCTTCCAAATAATACTCACTTTCTATCAACTCCTTAAAGAATTTATATCCTAAGTAATTAACCATCCTCCCTTTAGTGATCCCAATATCCATATTTATATTTTTTTATCAAAGAATGTATAAGATTTTATTGTCCAATTTTTTACATGTACATACTTATAAAGTAACCAGAAAACTCTCTAAAGAAAATAGGATATGACAATCGTCTTTTTATTCTCAGTTTTCTATTTTGGGCAAGACACATTAGAGATTCCTTATAGATGAAGGACTGTGTTTAAGCATAAGCTCAAGTCCACAGTTACCTATCAAGTGTTCACTGACTTTAGCCCATGCTGAACTAAAGTCATATGCTTAATTATTCTGTACTTGTTTCACCTGAATTTGTTTTTTTCATTAGACCACAGTGCCTGACAACAGGCATCATGCTTTTTCAAAGTAGAGTTTAATTTGATACCAGAAACTTAATAAATGCATTTTAGAAAAAGGAGTTGGTGATTGGATGTATTTTTTTTTGCAGCCTTAAACTTAAAAAGCTATATGAAAACGTACCAGAAAGTCTTACAAATTGGTAAAAAGGTAGAGATGGTGACCTCTTACTTCTAGCACCTGTTGATTTCCAAGTTAGAAAAACCTGGAATCCAACTTTTTCTTTTTTTTTTTTTTTTTTTTTTTTTTTTTTTTTTTGACAGAGACAGAGAGAGAGAGAGACAGAAAGGAAGACAGATAGAGATGGGCACGCCAGCAGTCTCTCAGCTGCTGGGAAAGAAATCCAGATGCGTGCACCCCCTTGTGGTCAAGTGTGGCATTGCGCCCCTTTTGCATCTGGCTAAATGTGGGACCTGGAGATTGGAACCACTGGAGATTGGAATCAGCATTCTTAGGCTTAGGAGGCAGATGCCTTAACCGCGAAGCCATCTCTCCAGCCCAGAATCCAACTTTTAATATTTGGCTCTAGTGAAGGACAGTTCTGTGTTTCTGAAAGAGCAAAGATGTGGTCTGATTAAGGGGTTTCTGACATCTCTGATCTTGCTTATACCATACATGAGTGGGTAAATGGTAGTCAAGAAAGATCCATCAAGAAAAAAAAAGGAGGGTGGAGTTAGAGAGATGGCTTAATGGTTAAATGCTTGCCTGTGAAGTCTAAAGACCCTAGTTTGAGGTTCGATTCCCCAGTACCCACGTAAGCCAGTTGCACATGGTAGCTCATGCATCCGGAGTTCATTTGCAGTGGCTAGAGCCCCTGGCGCACCCATTCTCTGTGTGTGTCTCTCTCTAATAAGTAAATAAATAAATAAACAATAAATTAATTATTTTTTAAAAAGTTAATAAAGGACAGTGGATCCTGAATGACTCTGAAGACCAAAAACATGTCAAAACTAGCATTGAGCTGGACATGGTGGCGCACGCCTTTAATCCCAGCATTCGGGAGGCAAGGTAGGAGGATCGCCATGAGTTCAAGGCCACCCTGAAATTACATAGTGAATTCCAGGTCAGGGAGTGAGACCCTACCTTGAAAAACTGAAAAATGAAAAAACAAACAAACAAACAAAAAAACACTAGCATTGAAAAAGAATTAGGCAAGAATCAAAGACCACACAATCAGCTTTTTAAGAGACTCTATTGGCTCTGGAAAGACAAAAATGGAAAATAGTCTGACCTTTTGGATTAAAGCCATCTCCAGATGGTTCTTTAGTGAGCCTGCTCTCTCAGGTACTCCACCCCATTCAACAGTTCACAGAGATGAGCAGGTTCTACTAACAATTGAACTGGCAAAGATACTAGAGCCAGTGGGGATTAAGGAATCTGCTTTGGACTGAGCAAGTCAGTAAAAAACACAGGGTTGTAACTGTGTTCTGACTCAAATCACTACCTCCTGAGAGTGAGACCAGTAGGATGCAGTGTCTTGCTTACTGTTGAAAGGAAAGAGTATAAGAAAGGGAAGAAGAACCATTTACTGCATATAGCTAATTTTTTTTTTATAGGATTTGAAAATCTATTCAGATTGCCTCATTTAATCCTCAAAGTGACCCTGGCTTTTGGTTAAAGCATATCTTTATTTAAGTGTGACAGAGGAAGGTGCATTGTGTCACTGTGGACTCATCCCATTCTGCATAATCAAAATCCAGCCACATTTTAAAGTGTTTAGCATTTTGGCTGGTAGTCCAGCTGAAACAGCTGCTTTTATCAAAGATCAAAAGCCTGCATTAAAAAAAAAATCAAGGATTGGTGATATGATTTAATGTTAAGAGCTGCTTGCTTATGAAGCCTGCTGGTCCAGTGTTCAACTCTCCAGTACCCATGTAAACCCAAAAGCACAAAGTGGTACGTGCATCTGGAGTTTGTTTGCAATAAAAAGAGGCCCTGGCATGCCTATTCTTATAAATAAACTGAGCAAAAAACTACAGCCCAAAAGCCCAGAACACTTCAGGAACTCCTGCTAGGCACACTTTGCATATCTTTACAATGGAATCTCAAACCCACCACCAACACCTTAAGACCAGCACCCAGTGACATTGCCTCTAGCAAGGTGATTGCAGATGTAAACTATAAACTAATAAAATACTGAATATATTGGGGGACATATATTCAAACTACCACACAAGATATCCAGAGACACAGAGGCACCCAAGACCTCATCACTGAAGTAGAACTAAAATGAACCCAACATGGCTCAGGGAAATTCATGGAAGAGGGGGCGGAAAGAGTGTTAGAGCCACAAGTTGGGTCATTATGCACAGAGACATCGCTTCTTCCCCATAACTGTTGGCTACCCCCACAATGCACGACCCACATTCCCCAATGAGGAGGGTACCTTTGGAGAAGGGAGGAGAGAGAGGAGGCTACTGAAGGCACCAACATGAATGTAAAATTAAAAAATAATAATAAAAAAAAAAAGTAAGGTGGACATTGAAGAAAACACCTGTGGTAGTTTGAATATATGTCCCCCAATATATTCAATGTTTTATTACTTTATAGTGTGCATCTGCAATCACCTTCCTAGAGGCAATGTCACTGGGGGCTGGTCTTAAGGTGTGGGTTTGAGATTCCATTGTAAAGATATGCAAATGTGCCTAGCAGGAGTTCCTGCAGTGTGCTGTGTGACCTTTTGGCTGTAGTTTTGCTCTGTGTGCTGTGTAGCTGGCGGCTTGGCTTTGCTCTCTTGCCTGGTCCTGTGGAGAGCAGGCCGCTTCTTCTGCCATTATGGAACTTCCCCTGGATCTGTAAGCTTCAATAAATAATATCCCTTCCTCCATAACTGTGCCTGGTCTGGAAGTTCATCTCAGCGAACCTGAAGCTGTCTACAACAACACCTGATAGCAACTTTTGGCCACCATATGCAGAGACATACAAATGTTTCCACACACATACAAACACAAGAACACCAAACATAAACACACAACATGCCTCATGCTTAAAATATAAATGATATATTTGTGACCCAATGACAGTAAACTACAACTCTACACTTCTTAGGAATCATTCAAAGATGTGAGAAAACTTAAAAAACCCATAAGGTGAAAAGGCCCTACATTATAGAAAACTATATAATGCTAAAAACTCATTGCTGTCAAATCTTTTTCTTTTTCATTTTCAAAAAATGGACAAGTGAATTGCCTCATGGCTGCTCTGCTGGTTTGCAACTTTTTGAATTTTGAAGTGCATGCCTTCAAAGGGCAAACCCATACCTTTCACCTACTCCAAAGCCAGCAAGTGATTTTCCCTTCTACCTGTTCATGAAAGAACAACTCCCTCTCCTTTTGTTTGCTTTTGTCTTTGCTGATGAAATGCCCTGCTCTGGTTCCCATGCTTCATTCTCCTCTAAATGCCTCCAGCTTACTGGGCATTCTCTAGTTCTTTCAGGTTTGACCCTTTTCAAACAGGTTGCAGTAAGTGCAGGATAGAGCTCAGTAAAATATTCTGTCCAAGGAGGGAAGTTATGTAAACATGGCAGCTGCTGCCAGCAATATCTGATGGGATCAACAGGGATGGGGAAAAAATACTTTTAGAGGGAAGTGTGTGAACAAAAGTTCCAGAAAAGCTATTCATCTTCTGAGAACAAAGATGAATGGACTTTATGACCATGGGGAGATGGAATTACAGGATGAGAGCCAAATTACCTTTAGCCCCTCTGTCTAACCTAACATCCTTGTGAAACTTATTTTTAAAAATTTTTGAGGTAGGGTCTTGCTCTAACCGAGGCAGACTTGGACTTCACTCTGTATTCTCAGGGTGGCCTTGAACTCACAGTGATACTCCTACCTCAGCCTCCTGAGTGCTGGGATTAAAGGAATGCACTACGTCCGGCTTGGTGAAACATTTTTGGAATATACTAACAGACCAGTTCTAGCAACACAAAAGCTATGAATGTCATCAGATAACACCTAAAGCCTATAGCAGATTTCTACCCTTTGCTGTTACTGGCACACTTGATGTCTGCACCAATGTATCTGAAAAGTGGCTTGTATTGTGATTGTTTTGTTTATAACTATAAAACTGTCATGAAATTGTTAATATATTGGAACATAGAATTTAGGGTGGTCTGAATCTGAATCTGTGTTCCCTGGCCATAGTCACTCATTTTTGGCTCCAGAACAAACTGTCTCTTACCCCCTTTGTGGTGAAAACTGAGTGTTTTGTATTGAAAATTGAGTCTGCCAGGGAAGAGATACATTCCAAATAAAAAATACTGTTCTTGAGGTGGTTCAGTGTGAGAGGGACAGGGTAGCAGGTACAATACAAGATAAGGGGAGGGGATTTTGATCAAAGTACATTAAATACATGTATGAAAATAGTCAATAAAAGTTGCATGCCCATTACAAAAAAGAACGTGAAAAGAACAAAAGTATATATTGCTATAGAGCAAGGCCATGTCATTCATATGTATGTGGCCAGGAGGGTCTGGAACTTGCAATCTCACTCTGCATGGTATATCACATATGGATACTTATTACTCATATTGATATTATTATGCCAGTAATAAAGAATACTACTATTTATATACAGTATGAGCCTTGCAAAAGAGTATATGTAGAGAATTCATTAAACTGTGACACTGTTAGCTTGTAATATGAAAACAAGTACTAATAAAAACAAATTTCAAAACCTAAATCCAAGGAAAGGATGGCTAAAAAGCTAATGAGTTAGGGTTGTGTTTACAATTTCTTGTGAAACAGAGCATGTGATTGGACATTGTATGTCTGAGCCTGAGTTCTTGGCCTGAGATACACAATAAGGTACTCAAGTACTTATGTGGAAATGGACATTCTCATTTCATGAGCTGTAACTTAGGTTTCATGAACACTAACATAAGGGTCTAGCTGAGGGACAGGTGAAGTTTGAATCTCTGCTTGTCCCTTACATATGTGTCCTTGGGAAAAGTACTTTTCTTTTCTTTTTTTTTTTTTTGGTTTTAGCATTTTTTTTTCCCTATAAATAGAGATGGTAACAGCTTCCTCATGGGGCTATGTAGAGCTGCATGGTACTTAGAGACCCATATAGTATGCTCAGCAAAGGGCAGAATGTCCCAATTAACAGTATTATCATTAATATTGTTACTATAATCCAAGTAAGATAACTAGGAATAATTTGAAATGAAATATTGCTCCCTATTTTAGCTTCTTGACTATTGTTCCAAATAATATTACCGCTTCACAGACTATTTATCACTCTCCTGTCAAGGACTCAAGGGTTACTGGGAAAAACAATGTTACAAGTCTCAGAGCCCTAAACCCACTCCCCCCTTCCAAATAGCCATAATTGAGGCGTCAAAGGTTTCATTTCTCCCAAAGGGGTCAATGGGAGTATAGCCAGCCTGGCTCCTTCCCCATCACCGGCCAATATCTCTGCACATCTCCCAAGACCCTTCCCTTGCAGGGCAGTCCCCATTGCACAAAAGAGGCATAAATAGTATCTTCCTCAGACTTTTTCCTGGCATCTCCCAGAACTAAGGTGTGTGCCTTGTCCCCCACCCCCACTACTGCACATAACTTTTCCCTCTTTCTTTTTCTCTTGTTTTCTCTCGCTCTCTCTCTCCCCACTTCTCCTTTCAGATCCAGTTCAGTTTTTCCCAGCCTTCTTCCACCTTCTTTGCTATTCTGTCCCAGATTTTCTAAAGTTCCTGCATGCCAGCCTGTGCTAGTGACATCCCAGCTTTTCTTCTGAAGCTTCTTTCCTTGGCCCTTTGGTAGTTTTTCTAGCTACAACAATTTCTTCTGGCTCCTGCTCTTCCACTGACCTGCCCCTTTCCTCTTGGCCCTGACTCTTTTGGTCTTCCTCATTCCTTCCCCTCTAGGCTCTCCTGCTGATACAAAATAAACTTCCCAACCCTACGGCAACTGTGTCCCCACAACCTCTATCTCAAACTGAAAAACAATACTTTGAAATCCTTGTGTTTCTTTCTCTTTCATTTGCATATAGTTTGATTTTTTCTTTAATCTGTCTGATATTTAAGATATGAATGATTTTGGATGACATTGTTTTGCAGGTCCTGTAAGCATTCCTAAATCCAAAGTAATCACAGCTGGTAGATGGAACACACTGCAGGATATAATGGGATATGGCTTGCATTTGTGCTGCTTGAGATGGTAAGCACTGTGGGAACAGAAGACATGGTCAACAAGAAACAGTCCTTTATACACAGGTCTAGCTGAAATTTCTGGTGACTCGGTTAACAATGTGCTGACATGATATTTTTATATGTTATTTTTACAAGTCATTAGGACTATTCTGTTAAGACTTCTGGTCATTTCAACATACACAAATATTTCTGTGGAATAAATGAGGTTAGACTTAGGGAGATGAAAAAAGTCTTAGTATTATATAATATATATATTGGTATAATCAACCAGAAAAGGCTAGTCTTTGGTATTGGTAAAAGTGGCACAATCTATAGAGAAAAACTAAAATGGACTTCTTTAATAGAAACTATAAGGCAAAACAATGATTATATCAAGATTGTTTTTTTTTTGTTTGTTTAAGAAGGATATTATGAATAAAGCTGATGGACAGGTGACAGAACAGAAGATGTTTGCACAGATTGAAACAGAAAAGATGGATAGCGGGAAAATTCTGAAAAATCCTACAAATCACTCAGTAAGATACTACATCACCAATACAATGTTGGTCATTGAACAGTAAAGGACATTTACTTAAGGATAATGCCTTAAAGGTGCACAGGTGTGTGAAGAGAAGCTCAAGAAGTTCAATGCAAGCAAATAAAGAGCCATTATTTCATACCTACTAAGACTACAAATTTGTCATTTCTTAATATACTCAAGGAGTCTTGCTGGACCATGGTGAGAAAAGCTGGGCAGCCACTTGGGAGAATGATCTGATCTGAAACCATTTAGTTAAATTTACTCTCCATATTCCTAACACCTAGAAATTCCACTTCTGAGTATAAGTACCACAGAAACAGTCATGCAAGGCCATCCAGGGAGCTCACGAGGATGTTCACCGTAGCATGTCTGTTTACCTTCAAGACAGACCACATGAATACACAAGCATGGATTCTGAACCACGTGATGTCAAGTAAGATAAGACTGAAAATAGAAATGAGATTTAAGACATGATACAACTTACACAAACTAAAAATATGTAAACATAAATCACAGCACTTTTGCAAAAACCCTTCCAAAAATACAAGGTTTCATAAGTACACTTAATAGTTGCTTACAAGAGAATGGATAGGGAGTGTATGGTCCAAATGAAATAAAATAAATGTAAATCTTTTCCTATACTTTCATATGTAGAGAAAAAAAATCAAAGCTGGTATTTTTAATAGTTGATTAAAGCATCACAAATGTTCCCTAATCTTAGAGCCTAACTGAACAATGTAGCTCACAGATACAACTTTTAAAATAACTTTTTGGGACTTCCTGGTAAGATGGTGGCATAGGAGCCATGCCAAACCAGATCAGCGAGGGATTTAAGCAAAACTACACTGTTCTTTGGAAAAGAGTAGAATATTTTTTCCGGGAAACAGTGGAAAAGCAGGAGATGGCTAGAATCCCACTGTGGAGCCTGCAGCCCGATCCACGGTAGCCCGGTCCATGGTGGGCCCGAGCCACCGAACCGCCGCTGCCACCATGAGCCACCATGGCCCCAACCCACCAGGCTTGCCTAGTAGTAGCAATAGAGACCAAACAAGGGGACTTTCCAGCCTTATCAGTCTCCTCACAGAGCCCAGAAATTTAAAAAAAAAAAAAAAAGTCTGCTGAGCTACTGAAAGAGATAGAGGGGAACAGTGTGAGCAACTACAGGCTTCCTGAACTTGCCCATCCCCAACCATCAGAACCACGAACTGCCAGCATTCAGCTCACAGCAGCGACATAGCCAGAGCAGCGGAAACAATCTCAAGCTCTGCAGAACATCACCAGCAGTGCCACCAGCACAACTAAGCTCAGCGCATCCAGCACACCTGAGCCAGGGCACAACACCAGCAGAGCATTCAGCACAGTTGAGCCAAGCTTCACAGCTCAGGGAACGAGCTGGGCACCCAGCATTGGTGAGTTTGGAAGCCACACCAAAAGGACACAAGGCCAGCTGACCAAAAAAAAAAAAAAAAAAAAAAAAAAAAAAGTACATAAGCCTGCATTGGAAATGCTAATCTCTCTTTCCAGGCCAGGACAGGTTATGGGTTACATATTAGTGGTCAGCTTTACCATTTTCAAATAAACTGAACATGGGGTGTTGAATATTGCTGCCTGTAATACTTTTAGACTTAGAGGGCCTTTATCTTCGGCTTTTGTCATTACTGGGGGCAGGGTCTCATCCAGATCCAGGGAGACCTGGACCCCAAGTCAGAACAAAATCCTCTATGTCCTAGCTGACAGGATTAAGGGTGTAGAGCAACACACACCCTGTGGTAGTTTGAATAGATTTTCCCCCAATATAAAATATATTCAGTGTTTTATTAGTTTGTTATTTGCATCTGCAGCCACCTGGCTTGAGGCAATGTCACTGGGCGGATCTTAAGATGTGGTGGTGGGCTTGAGATTCCATTGTAAAGATATGCGAAGTGTGCCCAGTAGGAGTTCCTCAAGTGTGCTGTGCTGTGAGGCTTTGTTTTTCTCTCTCTTGCCTAGTCCTGTAAGAACAGGCCACTTCTCCTGCCATTATGGAACTTCCCTTGTATCTGTAAGCTTCAATAAATAATATCCCTTCCACCATAACTGTGCCTGGTCTGGAAGTTCATTGCAGCGAACCTGAAGCTGTCTGTTACAGAAAGTGGTACAAGGAGTGGGGTGAGATAAACCTGAACATGTGGATGTTCATCTTTTGAAACCTTTGTTTTAGAGGAAAAGACATGGACTTGATGCTTGCAACTAAAGATGCCTTCTGGAATGGTAAGCCAAATTTTATGGACTATTCTAATGAGAATTTGAAAATATTAAATACAGACAATATTAAACTTTGAGGCTTGACTTATGAGCTTTCTAAGGGGAAGACAAAACTACAGAAGACTTTATTGGAACTGGGATACTGGCATAAGGGATGGCTGCATTCTGCTGCCCAGACACAAAGAGTTTGATCAAGGTTAAATTTGTAATAGACTGATGTGCTTGGGTAAAGTTATTAGACTGAGAGACTTAAGATTTTAACTTGGAATACCTCAAACAAGTTAAAATTAGAAACACTGAGACTGATTTTAGGTTACTGGAGCTGCTATTGTCAAACACATTAATAATCTTAAGAAAGGTAAAAGAAAGATGGTCCTGGGGCTGGAGAGATGGCTTAGCGGTTAAACGCTTGCCTGTGGAGCCTAAGGACCCCAGTTCAAGGCTTGATTCTCCAAGACCCACGTAAGCCAGATGCACAAGGGGGTGCGTGCATCTGGAGTTCGTTTGCAGTGGCTGGAGGCCCTGGCGCACCCATTCTCTTTCTCTCTCTACCTGCCTATTTCTGTATCTCTCTCTCTCTCTCAAATAAATAAATAAATAATAAATAAAATATTAAAAAAAACTTTCAAAAAAAAAAAAAAAAAAAAGATGGTCCGACTGCTTTACATTAAAACAATGGAGAGGATACCTAAGGAAAGACTGTTAAAAATACAAACTCTTTTGGAAAGAGTTGACTGGAGAAAGAACCTGCTTTTCAAGGCTATCATTTATTTCATCCCAGGATTAAAAATATGGCTGTGTCCTGCAAACCCGATATTAATTTTGGAAACGTGAAAAATGCATGGAGTGGTCATGAATTGCACACGATTCCAGGAGTTGCTGCTGAGATGCAGCATAAGGCAGGGCATGAAGACCCTCAGGAATAGGCTGGAAGAGCCTTTGGAAGATGGACTATGGTTTGCATGGAGACCTGAAGATGTTTTAGATATACCAGGACTGTGCAAAAGGGCTACCATGGAGTGTACTACTGGCCTAGGATGGAAGTTTCCCTGGCTACTCTGCCCAGCTGGAGGGATGAAATTGGAAAACCTGGAGATGGTCAGTCTCAGGTTATATTGAACTTGAACTGTAGGAGTTTGATGACTGCTAATGGTGGCTGAGTTTGCACTGTTCTAGTCTCTCCATGATATTCCTTATACAGTTAAAAATGTTTACTCTGTGCCTTTACATGTTGAAAGTATTTAACTTGTTTTACTTTACAGGACTCACTATCTTAAGTTGGTCAAGACTGAGAGAACCTTTGAAATTGGACTGAGTACAATTTACAATGTGTGATAGTTATAAATCTATTGGAGGCCAGGGGCTAAATGTATTGGGGCCCAGGGGTAGAATGCGGTAGTTTGAATACATGGCCCCCAATATAAAATATATTCAGTGTTTTCTATGAGTTTGTTTTTTGCATTTGCAGCCACCTGGCCGGAGGCCATGTCACTGGGCAGATCTTAAGATGTGGTGGTGGGTTTCAGATTCCAATGTAAAGATATGGAAAGTGTGCCTAGTAGGAGTTCATGAAGTGTGCTGTGCTGGGAGGCTTTGCCTCTTTCTCTCTTGCCTGGTCCTGTAAGAGCAGGCCACTTCTCCTGCCATTATGGAACTTCCCTGTATCTGTAAGCTTCAATAAATAATATCCCTTTCACCATAACTGTGCCTGTTTATTAGTTTGTTATTTGCATCTGCAGCCACCTGGCTTGAGGCAATGTCACTGGGCGGATCTTAAGATGTGGTGGTGGGCTTGAGATTCCATTGTAAAGATATGCTGGGAGTGTGCCCAGTAGGAGTTCCTCAAGTGTGCTGTGCTGTGAGGCTTTGTTTTTCTCTCTCTTGCCTAGTCCTGTAAGAACAGGCCACTTCTCCTGCCATTATGGAACTTCCCTTGTATCTGTAAGCTTCAATAAATAATATCCCTTCCACCATAACTGTGCCTGGTCTGGAAGTTCATTGCAGCGAACCTGAAGCTGTCTGTTACAGAAAGTGGTACAAGGAGTGGGGTGAGATAAACCTGAACATGTGGATGTTCATCTTTTGAAACCTTTGTTTTAGAGGAAAAGACATGGACTTGATGCTTGCAACTAAAGATGCCTTCTGGAATGGTAAGCCAAATTTTATGGACTATTCTAATGAGAATTTGAAAATATTAAATACAGACAATATTAAACTTTGAGGCTTGACTTATGAGCTTTCTAAGGGGAAGACAAAACTACAGAAGACTTTATTGGAACTGGGATACTGGCATAAGGGATGGCTGCATTCTGCTGCCCAGACACAAAGAGTTTGATCAAGGTTAAATTTGTAATAGACTGATGTGCTTGGGTAAAGTTATTAGACTGAGAGACTTAAGATTTTAACTTGGAATACCTCAAACAAGTTAAAATTAGAAACACTGAGACTGATTTTAGGTTACTGGAGCTGCTATTGTCAAACACATTAATAATCTTAAGAAAGGTAAAAGAAAGATGGTCCTGGGGCTGGAGAGATGGCTTAGCGGTTAAACGCTTGCCTGTGGAGCCTAAGGACCCCAGTTCAAGGCTTGATTCTCCAAGACCCACGTAAGCCAGATGCACAAGGGGGTGCGTGCATCTGGAGTTCGTTTGCAGTGGCTGGAGGCCCTGGCGCACCCATTCTCTTTCTCTCTCTACCTGCCTATTTCTGTATCTCTCTCTCTCTCTCAAATAAATAAATAAATAATAAATAAAATATTAAAAAAAACTTTCAAAAAAAAAAAAAGAAAGATGGTCCGACTGCTTTACATTAAAACAATGGAGAGGATACCTAAGGAAAGACTGTTAAAAATACAAACTCTTTTGGAAAGAGTTGACTGGAGAAAGAACCTGCTTTTCAAGGCTATCATTTATTTCATCCCAGGATTAAAAATATGGCTGTGTCCTGCAAACCCGATATTAATTTTGGAAACGTGAAAAATGCATGGAGTGGTCATGAATTGCACACGATTCCAGGAGTTGCTGCTGAGATGCAGCATAAGGCAGGGCATGAAGACCCTCAGGAATAGGCTGGAAGAGCCTTTGGAAGATGGACTATGGTTTGCATGGAGACCTGAAGATGTTTTAGATATACCAGGACTGTGCAAAAGGGCTACCATGGAGTGTACTACTGGCCTAGGATGGAAGTTTCCCTGGCTACTCTGCCCAGCTGGAGGGATGAAATTGGAAAACCTGGAGATGGTCAGTCTCAGGTTATATTGAACTTGAACTGTAGGAGTTTGATGACTGCTAATGGTGGCTGAGTTTGCACTGTTCTAGTCTCTCCATGATATTCCTTATACAGTTAAAAATGTTTACTCTGTGCCTTTACATGTTGAAAGTATTTAACTTGTTTTACTTTACAGGACTCACTATCTTAAGTTGGTCAAGACTGAGAGAACCTTTGAAATTGGACTGAGTACAATTTACAATGTGTGATAGTTATAAATCTATTGGAGGCCAGGGGCTAAATGTATTGGGGCCCAGGGGTAGAATGCGGTAGTTTGAATACATGGCCCCCAATATAAAATATATTCAGTGTTTTCTATGAGTTTGTTTTTTGCATTTGCAGCCACCTGGCCGGAGGCCATGTCACTGGGCAGATCTTAAGATGTGGTGGTGGGTTTCAGATTCCAATGTAAAGATATGGAAAGTGTGCCTAGTAGGAGTTCATGAAGTGTGCTGTGCTGGGAGGCTTTGCCTCTTTCTCTCTTGCCTGGTCCTGTAAGAGCAGGCCACTTCTCCTGCCATTATGGAACTTCCCCTGTATCTGTAAGCTTCAATAAATAATATCCCTTTCACCATAACTGTGCCTGGTCTGGAATTTCATCTCAGCAAACCTGAAGCTGTCTGCTACAAACCCTAAGGGATTTTGACCTTATAAGACTGTTTTTGTAATTCCCACACTTGTATATTCTGTGCTCGTTTTAATTGAATGTGTATGTTGCTCAGTTAGAACTTGCCACTAAATTGTTCCACCAGTCCACTACAATACTTGCTTAACAAGCAAATTCAACAGCTAGGATTACTTCTGAGGTTGGATTTGGGTAGAAGTCCTACACTTGGCACCTTAAACTAATATCCTGAAAGTATATAAAGGTGGATCACCACACCTAAGAACACTGCAGATAAATAGAAAACCTAAGCATCAAATCAATCCAGGATGCAAAAGTCACTACATTATAATACAAGAAACACAAGGAATTAAGACAATGCAATCCCACCAAAAATTACAAATCCATCAGAATTGTTCACCAATGAGACTGTTTTACATGAAATTCCTGACAAAGATTTCAAAAGAATGATATTATCTATACTCAAAGAAATGAAAGAAGAAATAAAAGAAGAAATGAAAGGAATCAGAGAAGAAAACAAAGGAATTAAAGAAGAAAACAAACTCCTGAAAGAGAATACAGAAAACCAGCTTAATGAAATAAAAAGGTCATTACAGGACATAAGTAAGGAAATAGAAATACTGAAGAAAACCCAGGCTGAAATCCTAGCACTGAAGAACAGAGTCAGCAAAATAAAAACCTCTGTGGAAAGTCTCACCAGTAGAATGGATGAAGGAGAGGACAGAATATCTAAACTAGAAGACCAGGTGGCAGACCTAATACACTCCAACAAAGAGAAAGACAAGCTAATAGAAAGTTATGAATGGGAATTCTAAGACATCCAGGACACTATGAAAAGATCAAACATAAGAATTCAAGATATAGCAGAAGGGGAAGAATTTCAATCCAGAGGCTTAGTAGGTGTTTTCCATAAAATCACTGAAGAAAATTTTCCCCAAATTGGGAAATAAATTCCAATGCAGATACAAGAAGCATTTAGAACACCAAACAGACAACACCTAGAAAGATCCTCTCCTCGTCATGTTATAATTAAACTACTAAACATACAAACCAGAAATATATATATACTGAAAGAAGCTAGAGAGAAAAAGCAAGTGACGTTCAAAGGGAAACCCATCAGGATCACAGCAGATTATTCAACACAAACTTTAAAAGCCAGAAGGGCTTGGAGTGAGGTATTCCAAGTTCTGAAAGATAAAAACGGTCAACCAAGATTACTTTATCCTGCAAAGCTATCTATCCAAATTGATGGAGAAATAAGGACATTCCACAACAAAGACAGGCTAAAGGAATTTATGGCAACTAAAGAAGCTCTACAGAAAGTACTTGCAGGAATCATTCACGCTGAAGAGAAAGCAAAACACAAACAGCAGGAAATAGAAAAAATGAACCACACTCAAATAACAGTTAAAACAAGTGAGTAAAGTGAAAACAGGAAGAACTACAAAACAAGAAGAATGGAGAGAATAAATACATATATTTCAATAATAACTCTTAATATCAGTGGTCTCAATGCCCCAACCAAAAGACACAGACTTGCAGACTGGATTAAAAAGCAGGATCCTACCATCTGTTGCCTCCAAGAAACTCACCTCTCAATCAAAGATAGAAACCTTCTTTGGATGAAAGGTTGGTAAAAGGTATTTTAAGCAGATGGGCCTAGGAAACAAACAGGGGTTGCTATCCTAATTTCTGACAGGATAGACTTCAAACCAACATTAGTGAGGAAAGATAAAGAAGTTCACTTTATACTGATTAAAGGAACACTCCAACAGGAGGACATTACAATCCTAAACATATATGCTCCCAACATGGGGGCTGCCAATTTCATCAAACAACCAAGATTGGACTTAAGGTCAGAGATAACTCCTAACACAATGGTAGTGGGTGACTTCAATACCCCACTCTCATCACTTGACAGGTCTACCCAGCAAAAAATAAACAGCGAGACATCTGCATTAAATGATATCATGGAAAAAATGGACCTAACAGATATATACAGAATATTCTATCCAAATGCTGCAGAATATACATTTTTCTCAGCAGCACATGGGACATTCTCTACAATAGATCATATAATAAGACACAAAGCAAATCTTAACAAATACAGGAAAATTGAAATAATCCCTTGTATGCTATCTGACCACAATGGGATTATAGTGCAAATCTGCAACAAGAAAAACTATTCACCCTGACCAAGTAGGCTTTATCCCAGAGATGCAGGGATGGTTCAACATACGCAAATCCATAAATGTAATACACCATATAAATGGTCTGAAGGAGAAAAATCACATGGTCATCTCAGTAGATGCAGAAAAGGCATTTGACAAAATCCAACACCCCTTCATGGTGAAAGTATTACAGAAACTGGGAATAGAAGAAACATAACTCAACATAATAAAAGCTATTTATGACAAACCTACAACCAACATAATAATAAATGGGGAAAAACTTGAAGCTTTTCCTCTAAATTCAGGAACAAGACAAAGGTGTCCACTTTCCCCACTTCTATTTAATATAGTACTGGAAGTCTTAGCTATAGCAATCAGGCAAGAGACACTCATAAAAGGAATACATATTGGAAGGGAAGAGATCAAATTATCATTATTTGCAGATGATATGGTTCTATATATATCAGACCCTGAAGACTCCACCAGCAAACTGTTAGAGCTGATAAACACTTTTAGCAATGCAGCAGGATACAAAATAAACACACAGAAATCAGTAGCTTTTCTATACACTAACAACAAATGTGCAGAGCATGAAATCAGGGAATCTCTCCCATTCACAATTGCCTCAAAAAAAAAAAAAAATACCTTGGAATAAACTTAACCAAGGAAGTGAAGGACCTCCACAATGAGAACTTTAAAAAACTCGAGCAACAAATTGCAGAAGACACAAGGAAATGGAAACACATCCCATGCTCATGGATAGAAGAATCAATATTGTGAAAATGTCAATCATACCAAAAGCAATCTACACATTTAATGCAATCCCCATTAAAATCCCAATAGCATTCTTCACAGAAATAGAAAAAAACAATCCTATAATTCCTCTGGAAACACAAAAAACCTTGAATAGCCAAACCATTTTGCGCCATAGTACAAAAACATAGTAACAACAACAGCATGGTACTGGCACAAGGACAGGCAGGTAGATCAATGGAACAGAATAGAAGACCCAAATATTAATCCAGGCAGCTACTGTCACCTGATTTTTGACAAAAATGCCAAAAATATTAATTGGAGAAAAGATACCCTCTTTAACAAATGGTGCTGGGAAAACTGGATATCTGTATGTAAAAGGATAAAAATAGATCCTTGTCTCTGTCCATGCACAAGAAATGCAAATTAAAGCCACTATGACATTCCAGTCACTCCTGTCAGAATGGCTACCATCAAGAAAACAAATGGATCAGGGACCTTAATATCAAACCTGAAACTCTGAAACTGCTAGAGAATGTAGGGGAAACCCTTCAACATATTGGCATAGGCAAGGACTTTCTGAATATAACCCCAATAGATCAGGGAATAAAACCACTAATCAACCAGTGGGACCTCAGGAAATTACAGTGCTTTTGTACAGCAAAGGAAAATGTGAATAGAGAAAAATGACAACCTACAGAATGGGAGAAAATCTTTGCCAGCTATACTTCTGACAGAGGATTAATATCCAGAATATACAAAGAACTCAAAAAACAGAATAATAAGATATCAAACAACCCAGTTAAAAAATGGGCTATGGAACTAGAGAGTTCTCAGAAGATGAAATACAGATGGCATATAAACATCTAAAAAAGTGTTCCACATCCTTAGCCATCAGGGAAACGCAAATTAAAAACACTTTGAGATTCCATTTCACTCCTGTCAGAATGGCTACCATCAAGAAAACAAATGACAGTAAGTGTTGGCGTGGATGCAGATAAAGAGGAACACTTCTACAGTGTTGGTGGGAATGTAATCTCGTCCAGCCATTGTGGAAATCAGTGTGGAGGTTCTTGAGACAGCTAAAAATAGATTTACCATATGATCCAGCTATAGTACTCCTAGGCATATATCCGAAGGACTTTTCTCACTACCTTAGAGATACTTGCACAACCATGTTTATTGCTGCTCTAGTCACAATAGCTGGGAAATGGAACCAGCCTAGATGTCCCTCCACAGATGAATGGATAATAAAGGTGTGGTACGTTTACACAATGGAGTTCTATTCAATGGTAAAGAAAAATGAAATTATGAAATTTTCTGGGAAATGGATGGATCTGGAAAGGATTATACTAAGTAAGGTAACCCAGGCTCAGGAATCCAAATGTCACATGTTCTCTCTCATATGTGGATCCTAGTTACAAATGTATAGACTTGTGTGTGAACTGGAATCAAAAACAGGTACCAGAAACCAGTAAGCTGGTAAAAGGGTATAAGGGAGGGAGAAGAGGGAAGGACTTAAGTGTATGGTATTGCACATATGTAAGTAGAAGAACAGATTACAGGGAGGGGAATGGCCTAAGCGAAGCCATTGGAAGAAAATGCGCAAACGAAGGGCAGGAGGAGGGTCAATCAAAATTCGAGATAGTGTGAATAAGAGTTATGTCAACCTACTTTTTTGAATAATGGCACATCCAGAAGCTGTAGACGTTACTAGAAAACTTTCAGTGCCTGGGATGGGATACCTTCCAGTGAGTTGTTGGCCAAGGAGGTCCTGATAGCCTCCAAAACATTAAAGGCTATTGCCAAAGGCCTTGGTTTCCCTTGAGAAACAGATGGTAAGACCCTATTGCTGAAGACATCTCTTGCCTGAGAGGCAAGATCACTGAGAAAGCAAGCTGGTGCTGAGTAGAAAACCTTCTCCTTGTAGACCAGCCAACTGAAAGCTGGAAAAAGCTGCACTGCATACAGCCGTATGGGCGGCAGAAGTCATCAGCAGTGAAAACAGTGGACACTGAAAATTCAAGTTTGGCCATACAGGCCCAATGACTGCACGCGTGCAATAGTGGCATGTATGCTCTTGGGGTAACCAACTGCTCCCTAATTGGACAGAAAGCCCTCTCTATGAGAGGGAATACATACCTCGTACTGAAAAATCTAAGCAAAAGTCTATGGCAGGGGAGGTCATGAGCCTTAGGGGTATAAAGCCTGCTCTTGTCTGGCTAAATGTATATATTATTCCCACCAAGCTGCCCTGAAAGCACTACACTTAATGTTCATATTCACATATTAATGCTACTCTCACTTCTGGTTAGAGAAGCTTCTCTTTTCAGATGGCGATGACCACTGGGATGACCCAAAAGGCAACATAGTGCTGAGAAGAAAGGATGGAGAGTGCCCAACACTGAAACATCTCTGTCACACCCTCCAAGGTTCAGGGTCCATTGAGGAAGAGGGGGCAGACAGATGGAAGAATCAAAGGAAGGGTACAACTCCTTACAATGCAACTGTCCAGACAGAAATTGGCCTTGATACCCATGACCTTGCAGTGCCTAGCAATACCTCATAATAGAAGAAAAAGATGATGACATTAAATTAAAAGAGAGACTAAGAGAGAGGGAGGGGATATGATGGAGATTGGAGTTCTAAAGGGGAGTGTGGGGAGGAGAGGGAAATATGCATTTTTTTGTATGTAAATATAAAAGTTGTCAATAAAAAAAGAAAAACATAACTTTTTATTGACTTTATTATGTACGTATATAATGCACCCTAATCCCTTCCCATGACCTTCTCTTTTCCCTCTTCCCCATTCCCTTTCACTTAACTCCTTCTTTCCAACTAGCCTCTCTTCTACTTCGATCTTTTCGTTTGTTTTTTTGAAGTAGGGTCCTTCTTGAGCCCAAGCTGACCCAGAATTCACTATGTAGTCTCAGGCTGGCTTCGAACTCACAGTAACCTCTTCCTAACTCAGCCTACTGAGAGCTTGGAATAAAGTTGGAATAAAGGTGTGTGTCACCATGCCCAGCAGACAGAGAGAGAAAGTGTGTGGGCGGGGGGAGGGAAGGAGGGAGGGAGGGGGGGGAGAATGGGCCTGCCAGGGTCTCTAGCCATTGCAAATGAACTCTAGATGCATGTGCCACTTTTTGTATCTGGCTTTACATGGGTACTGTGGTATCAAACTTAGGAAATTAGGTTTTGCAGACAAGTACCTTAATCGGTGAGCAATCTCTCCAGCTCTGATATCTTTTGATTGTTAATGGGCTCAGTATTATGCGGTCCTGTACCGGTAACAACAGTTGCTGTGAGGTTATGAATACAACACCACTTTGTGTCCAGAAGGCAGCGTTTTACAGCACTCCTCCCCACCCTTTGACTCCTATATTCTTTCCTCCCCTCTTGTGCAATGTTCTCTGAGCCTTGAAGGGCTTGATAGGGATGACTCATATAGTACTGAAAGCTTAACAGTCACTTATTCTTAGTACTATAGCCCTTCTAACTCCACAAGGAGTGGCTTGGAATCCTGCACACTCCACAGTTTTCTACTGTATCCTCATCCAATAGGAACTTCCCAGCTGGTTCTAGAGAGTGTGAGGAATTTAACATTTCTCCTCATCAACTATGAGTTCCCAAGCAGGTTTAAGATGAAACTAATAGTCACAGGGAAGGAGGTAAAAACTGAAATGTCTTTCAAGAATTGGTCCAAATAACTATCAAAACCATGAATGAATGGACTGGAGGGATGGCTTAGCGGTTGAGAACCTAGGTTCAATTGCCTAAGACCCACAAAAGACAGGTGCACAAGGTGGTGCATGTGTCTGGAGTTCGTTTGCAATAGTTAGAGGCTCTGATGTACCCATTCTTTCTATATCTGCATCTCTTTCTGCTTGCTTCTTTATTTCTCCCTTTCTTTCTCTCTTTCTTTCTTTCTTTCTTTCTTTCTTTCTTTCTTTCTTTCTTTCTTCTCTCTCTCTTTCTTTCTCTCTCTTTTTCAATTAAATAAATAGAAATTTAAAAAAACATGAATGGGGGACAATAGTGGATGGATGGTCTCACTGAGGAGGCAAGATATTCATATAGAAAAATAATGCAATGTATATCTTCTAAAGGAGTCATATCACTTGGAGTTGTCAAATATATGTTTTACCCAAATCACCAAGATATGTTAAAACAGACCACTGGACTCTGTCCACCCTCCCATGTCTGACTCCGGATATATATGGGGTGAAGCTGATACATTGAATTCCTTCCCACCCAGGAGCCAAGTGATGCTGATACTGCAGACCTGGCCCAACTCTGAGAACCTCTGCCATAAGCAGTTAGAGGAAGGGCCTGTTAGAACAGAAATGGGGGAAGAGCTAGGAGAAGGGCTGTCTTTGGATAACTAGAGAAGGTACAGGTTTAGGGGTGAGGAGGAAAAAAATGGAAGTGAAAATAAGCACAGGTAGAGCTGTATGGGTAGGAAGGACAAATGGCAGGGATGTCTGTCTAAAGGGCTTGGATGCAGGCAGTCTGAAGGATTTGGACTGCAGTTATTGAAATGCTACCTGTATTAGTCAGGGTTCTCTAGAGGAACGGAATGGATAGAATGAATTGTATTAAAAGGGAATTTATTGGATTAGTTTACAACAGTCCAGCAATAGCAGGTTGCAGGTCCGAGAGTCAAGGAACCCAGTAGCTGCTCAGTCCATGAGGCTGGAGGCCTCAGCAGTCTCAATCTGGCACTGAAGACCTGGAGGCGTCCTGGAGAGACGCTGCTCTTCAGTCCACACTGGAAAGCAGCAACCACCAAGCAGCAAGCACCAAGCGGCAAGCAGCGAGTGGCACCGGCAGCCAGGTGGGAGGAGAGAGAACCTTTCTTCCCAGAGCTTCTTTTTATCAACCAGCCCCCTCCTCTGAGAGGGGCCACCCACTCTGGGGGGAGGGCTCACCCTGGGGGAAGGATTCTTCCTTTAGTTAATCCTTCCTAGAGGCAGCCTCAGAGACACACTTATGAGGAATGTTTGTGGATTCCTAAACAAATCAAGTTGACACAAACTTAATCATCACACTACTCCAATAGCCCTATTTTATATGCACTTTATCCAGATGTAACCCTGTGCTTATGATCCCTCAGGCAGAAGGCTGTAGACCCAGAACAGATAACTTCCCATTGTAAATGGGGGCCTCTACCTGACAGGCTTTCAGAGCACCTATCACAGTTTTAGTAATGTCAGAACTATGAAACCGTTTCTGTAAAGACTGTACATGGGGGCCAGGGCTGGACTGAAACTCGAGTATTACCAAGTGAGTCTCTGTACCACAAATACTAATGAGTACTAGCAACCAGAACTTCAGATCCAAGCTAGTCATGATATAGTGAACTCTTCATGACTCTGTCTAACAATCTTTTAAAACCTAGTTGCAAAGATTATACTAAACTTTATATTTCTCTTACTTGGGGCAAAGTCAAAGGTAAATCCCAATGACGGCATAGTAGAATCAAGTCTTACTTACCTTTTGAATCAAGTCTTACAAAAAGACAGGAAAAAGAAAAAGATCTAGTTCTGAACTAATCTAATGGAGTGTCTAGGTACAGACTTGATCTTCCTATGGATATGATAGGACCACATACAGAAAGCTTAAAGACACATTTACTAGCAAGCATGGAACAGATGGAATCTATTATTTCTGAGCTCTTAATGTGAGTCTCTGGTACCTGTGCCTCAGAGGCCTGCTTAGTCTCTTTCTTTCCTGTGCAATGAAGAAAGTATACCAGTATTCAGCATGGTGACCAATGAGACAAAAATAGACACAGAAGAGGAAAGTTCAGTTTAGGAGACAGAAAGTAAATAATATTAAATATAAATATATAATATACATATTACATATATGAAACATATTTCTCCATTAGTGGATCTAAGGCTGAGATGATGAAATGTATTTAGTATGCTGTTAACTGGTACAGGGAAAGTCAAAATTAAAGATTACTTGGGAGATGCAGAAGATAGAAGAGACATTATGAGAATGACATGGGACATGAAGGAAAAGAAGGTGGGGTAGAGAACAGGAGAAGGACAGGAGAGGCAAAGAAAGGAGGTAAGGGGGGGGGGAACAGGTCTAGGTCTGTGATTAGCACAGCCAAGAGGATAACTTGATAGACAAAGTGGAGGAGGGCTAGTAGGATAGAATGTTAGGGAAGGTGTGAGGAAGAGTTCAAAGACAGTTCCCACTGATGTTCATTGTGGCAGAGAATCAAAAAGCAGACATGAAAATAACCTAGATCTGACCATGAGAAGTTACTATGACATCAGAAGCCAGGTTTCTAAGGTGGAGTGCCAACTGAGGTTAAAGTCCCCTTAGTACTTGAAGTAAGAGCTTTAAGAACTCAAGGGTAGCGGGCACCACATCCTGATCTAAGGATATGATTCCGCTAATGGTTAAACTGGGATTATACTTTCTAACTCTAAACAACCCAATACCATGAACCTCTGTAATTGGCTCTGAAGAGTCAGCTCATGGCAACACAACAGATCTTATCTCCCATATCATGAACTCATCCATTTGGCTAGACTACTTAGCCAGCTGGCTCCAGGGATCCTCTTATCAATGTCTCCCTAGTGCTGGGTTTATAGGCAGCTTTGTTTTGTGGACTCTGGGGATCCAAATTCAGATCCTCATGCATATGTGTCAAGCACCTTACCCACTGAGCCATCTCCCTAATACCTCCATTTGTTTTTGTTGGTGTTTCAGGTTTCTTATTGATATTGAAGATATTCTAATCCTCCCCATAATATTCTTCAAACAAGAAAATATGATCCCCATTGATCTATCACTTCTCTGCCCTGTGATTGTTTGTATTTCTCCCCTGTGGGAAGCAGGTTTGGGTAGGAGATGTGTGGGAATGATCAGGAGGGCTGACAAAAATATCATGAACATCTGTGCCAGAGTTGGTGACTGATATCACCATATCTTTGTCCATGACTGCCTACTCAGACTTGAGCTCCATAGGAGAGCACTTTCCACCCACTCCTTCCGTCCTCAATATAGCTACCTCCTTCTACTGCCAATCTTCATATTGGCACAATGATTAATGACCCAGGCAAGAACTCAGTTTCCTGTCCAGTTGTCTGAGGCTAATCTCCAAGAAAAGAACTCATTCAAGACAACTATTTCCACTCTGCAGCTTCTAATCTTTTATTCAATTGTGGGCATTTTTTCTCTCAGTGGGAAAACAATCAATTTTTTAAACTTCCATTTGGCGAACATTCCAAAGAATCACAGAATGCTAAATCCTGAAGGCACTTTAAAGCTTAAAGGCAATGTAATTGAACCACCTATTTTTTTTCTTCTTCTTTTCGTTTTCTTTTTTTTTTTTTTTTTTTTTTTTTTTTTTTTTTGCTATTTAGACAGGACTGAGGTTGATTCACACCATTCTGTGGGCACATGCTCAAATTGTGAGTGAAGAGAGAAGTAGTACTGTTATAGGACACAGCTTGGTTCCTCATTGGGATTACTATGAAATTACCTTTAATGACAGTCTATTCTAAATCGGAAAGTAATCACCGTGACAAAATGTTTTTTATAATTATGGGCTTAGGAATATGGAAACAACTGTCAGTGAAACCTTTCAGATACAACACAATTACTATGTCCAATTACTTCCAGGTTCCTTAAATACCCAGAGCAGATGTAAAGAACTGACTTCATTTGTACTACACATGTCCATCTCTTGTATTTATTTCTCAGAAATGTCTAATAAATAAATAACTCCACTACTTTCTGTGAAATTAATTCTAAAGAGCAGACATTCATAAATAAGATGCTAATAGCTATGTAATACAATACCTTCTTTAAATGCATGATTTCCTATAGACAATTCCAGCTACAACTCAGGAAAGGCTTTCTGCATTGATGCCTAAATTACCTGAAATCCACAAGTGACAGTATTCGAATGTGGTAAGCAGTGGGTTGAATTAAGGGTGGGTTGAGGGACAAGCTAAGTGATGACCAGAGCAACAGAATGTTCTGTGGGCAGTGAACACAGCAGCACTATCAGTCAGAAACTCAATGATGAAAGATCTCTGCTTAGACCCAGCTCTCATTAGCATTGTGCTCCTCTCTGAGCAACTGCTTCTTTATGAGGCAATTTCTTTAACTGTAAATGAGCAATAATTAAGACTTACAGGGATAATATAAAAGACTCATATTAAATAACATGTATAAAAGCATCCACCAGAGAACCTAGAAAATATTGATATAAATTAAATCTTAATTTCCTCAATATTGTATTTTTTTTACTGACTGAAACATCTCGATTGCCATAAAATTAAATTCAGGGGTTTTTATTATTTTTATTACTTTATTATTATTTATTAAGTATATACTTTGTATGGACACATCATGGGTTGTTAACATCATTTTCTTCCTCCCTGCCTCCATTCTGCTGAGGGCCCTCCTCAGTGGGATTGCTAGTATTCACCATGGGATTGTGAGTTATGAGTTGTGAGATCAGCAGTCAGTCATTGGGGGAAGGGGCAATGCCTCTGGATATTCCCTCCTGCCCTGTGGCTCTTACAATCTTTCCAACCCCTATTCTGCAAAATTCCCTAGTCATGGTGGGTGTGTTTTTAGCCTACTTTAGTGTTCAGCTCTCAGTAGCTTCTGGATTTCTGTTTTGGTGCATTTTGAATATCCCCAGCGTCTGTCTCCATTATCCTGGTCAGGTTGTCAGGCTCACCATGGAAGCAACACTCTTGCTCAGTTCACCAATTTTTCTGTGGTTTCACTGGGCCCTAACTGATGTGCAAGGGGTGGTTCATCTCCTGCCAGCGAGTTAAGCTTCTTTTCTTGTCTTGTTGGGAGAATTTGGTTGTCCTTGGTTCTTGCTGCCTTCTGATTTTACCCCTGAAGCTCCAGTGTGGTTTTGAGTCAGCCATCTTGACTAAAAGTCCCCGAAATTTATGATTATTAAAGTCAGCATATAGTGATACAGATTCCAACAAGTCAAATTTACATTCTCCATTCCAATGCTCCAATGGACTAAGAATTGAACAGAGATCACAGCCAGCCACAGAAATGAACAATATGAGCTCAACACAAGAATGAGTGCAATTTACAGTCTACCGAAAAGCACAGGTCTCAGACCAGGGGGACTCCATTATTCAGCATCAAGCCCTTGATGGATTATTTAACTTCCATGACACCTGATTTCCTTATCTATAAAATGAGATAGTTACCATTCATGGGTTATGATTAGCTAATAATAGCAGATACATGTAAAACAGCTAGCATAATTCCTGACTCAGAAAATGCTGAAAATGGTGATTGCCTAGGGTAATCCACTTCTTTGTTTCACTTATTTTGTAAAACAGTAATGATACCAATTCTACTTATTCATCAGATTTGTTATGGAATCCAATGGAAAATATAGGAGTAAATTCCAAAGCACAAAATTCTTCCATCTTCTATATTCAAAGCAAAAATACATTGTATGTTAGTATTGGGCATGTTGATTAAGTTGACCTGGTAAAATATATTACTCAAAATAGATGTTTATGTTTTAAATGACTTGGTTATAGCTCTAGAAAATTTGAAAACATGCAAGACTTAGGGCTCACAAAGACCAAATAGAGCTTTGGCTATATAATTAAGCTATGAGAACATACACAGGCCAGCATATATTTAATATACAAGACAATCTTTTTTGTTGTTTGTTTGTGAAAAGTTACAATATGCATGCAAGTAGGGGCAGTGAAAACAGTTTACAACATTAACTCAGTATCTGGCATGCAGGCTTAAAAGTGGTTAACTCATGAAAATTCTGTAGCCCTGTGTACTACTTACTCCTTGGCTTATCCACTTAAGGGTGAGAAGGCCGCCTGAGGCTTAGTACTGCCCCACTCTGTTAGTAACAGGAAAGGACAACCCATGCTTTCATGACCTTTAAGATTGAGATGGTTCAAGGTAGTGTTAAATTTTCAAAACTAAACTCTTGACCACAGTTAATATGATAATGAGTAAGGATGAGCCTTTAAGATGGCTAAGAGCTAGAGAGCCAAAAGACAGTTCCAATGACTAAAGAACATCTTAGGACATTATTTCCTACAGAAAATTCAATTTGTGCTCCAAGCTTTCTCAGACTAAAATTAGTGGGTAGTTTGCTCAATCATCACCCCAAGAATTCAGCAAGCCTGTCACTTATAACTTGGATGGCATTTCCATCTTTGCTGGCTCTCAGACTGTATTTTGAACTTCTTTGATTGAATGCAAAACACATAAGTTAACTAACCAAACAATCAGGCAGGAGGCACAGTACAAAACCCAGTCCTGGCAGACATGGTGACTGTGGAAACACTGTTATAAAGTTTATGGGGGGGGGGGCTGGAGAAATGGCTTAGTGGTTAAGGCATTTGCCTGCGAAGCCAAAGGATCCCGGTTCGATTCTCCAGGACCCACATAAGCCAGATACACAAGGTGCACTTGCGTTTGGAGTTCGTTTGCAGTGGCTAGAAGCCCTGGCATGCCCATTCTCTCTCTGTCTGCCTCTCTTCTATCTTTCTCTCTGCTTGCAAATAAATAAAATTTTAAAAATTAAAAAAAAGTTTATGGGGCAATAGAAGAGTGATCTAGAAAATGAAGGAGGTAGTTTCTTTAGTATTTCAAGGTTTAATCTTCCACAGACATAGTCATAAAAAATGCAGCCCTAGAAAAAAATGGACAACCTAAATTAACTTCCAGGTAACTTGAAATACCCACAACTCCAGAGAAACTAACACACATATAATCTGATTTAAAAACTCAGGTGGAAGTTTTGTGAATATTAATTTTCATATTCATTTATATTTTGTCTCCCCCTTCCTTTTCCTTTAGAAATACAGTGCTTGGGGAAGATGGTAAAAAAAAAGGGGGGGGGCAGAGACTACTAGCTAACTTAATAACCAACAATTTGTCATGAAACCTAATCCTGCCGAGCCTTGCTTTCCTCATTTTTAAAATGAGCACTTTGTGTATGGGTGTACTGAAGCATGTGCTGTCATTCTGAATGCTTGTGTATGGGTACATGTACATGCACTTTCATTCTGAGCATTCTGTGTATTGGGTATATGATCGCTAATTTGCTGTCAACTTTGTTTGGCTATGATATTCAGATATTTGGCCAAACACTATTCTGTATGTCTCATAAAGTTATATTTTTTGGAGTGGGATTAATGATGCAATCACTGATAGAGCACAATGTCCTCTTTGATATGGATGGGCCTCACCAAACCAGGTAAAAGCTTAGGAAACAGACTGGTTCCAGGAAGGAGGAGGAATTCTGCCCACAGATGCTCTTTGTACTCCAAGTGTAACTCTCTTCCCTGGACCTATAGTTTGCTCACCTGGTGTGTCAACTGTGAATGCGCACCTCCATAACTGTGTGAGCCAATTCCTTCAAATAAATTTCTCATTTTTTTCCTTCCCATTCTTCATAATACATACTCATGCATGTAATCACACACACAATTGTTTGGGTCTCTAGAGAAGGCTGACTAATGCACTAAGTTCCATACTTCTTAATATTCTTTAATATTAACTCATGAAGTCTATTTCTTCCTGACCTCTGCTTCCACTCAGGTTTGCTGATGTGACTGCTAGTTCTGGGCTCACTGACAAGTGGCCGAGGAAAGATATCCACTGTGCTTCCTACTGTGTGAAATATTTTCCTACTGCTGCAGGGAGATCTCTAAAGCACATTTCTATGCACTTCCATGCAGGCCTATAAGAAAAATTTCAATAATAAAAAAAATACTTAAGCCATCTTTGGGGGACAATAAAACTTCTAAAATACCTGTTAAGTCCATGTTGGCATATTTGAAGTCACACACCTGTCTGGCTCAGCAAAACAGGCAGAACTAGGAACCGTGTGGACCACCATTTTCTTTACTGAATATGGGTTGGTTGGGACCTGTGAACACTGCTGGACCATGCAGCCCACACCTTCAGGTCCACTTCACATAGAACTGTACCTCCTCAGTCTCCCTAGTTCATACTACACTCACCCTTTGCTACACAGATGCTCTAGGATACCTCAAAGGAATTGAACATATACAAACCTCATTTCAGAATACTTCTCTCTAAAACAGTTATCTAACTGCTGCTTCTAACTTCCCAAGCAAAAGTCACAATCTTATAAGTAATGCAAACCAGGAACCTGGAAGCCATCTTCCTCACTGCCCTACACCTACTCTATCACATAGTAACATTTTCTGTCTGTCTGTCTCTCTCCCTCTCTCCTCCCCTCCCCACCCTAGCCCTAGCATAGGTGGGCTATAATTCCCTATGTAGCCCAAGGATCCACTTGCCTCAGCTTCCCAAGTTCCACCTAGCAATTTATTGAAGCATTCCCATTGTCTCATCCTTATTAAGTTTGGGCCTCAGAAAATTTTAATTTCTACAATGAATTATAGTCTGGCTTTGTTTCCTACCCATCCACAACACTGGTATGAGTGTGACAACTCTAATATAAACTCATTCTATAAGCACCACCTTGGCTGGAATCCTCGACCAGCTCCTCAGTGGTGTTTGGAGACAGTGCAAACCTTTGCTCTAGCAAAATTGTTTGTTTGAATGGCTTTGTTTCTCTAGCAGACTCCCTGATCTGTCAAGGAGTTAGTTCCCACTAATTGATGTAAAGAATAAATAACTGAATAAAACACACTTCAAAATGTCTGTTGGATAAATTAAGGAAGCACTGTATAAATAAAAGGCTCAGAAACCTTTGTAGCAAAGAAAGGGAGATGCCTACCCTTTATCATATGATGTCCATAACTCCATTCTATTCTAAAGGCAATTTACTTTGCCCCATCAATGTATTTTCTATGCTTCCTTTGAGCTCAAGACTTGGAAGATATTTCTTATACATACAATCATTTGAGTTCAGACCAGGGGAGTGTTCATTCAAAGCCTTGAAGGGTCAAGAACAGCATTCCTGAGACTCAGTGTTATGTCTCCAATCTCTGACGTCACTCCACTCTGTTCCTACATTAACTGATTTAATCAACTGCCATGTCTTCAGATCACTCGATCTAAGCTCTGAAGTTTACTGCTGAGTTTCATACCACAAAACATATTAAGTATGGGCATTTTTACTTTTAAAAGGTATTCTAGAAAGTGCCACGAGTTAGCAAAACATGATATAAATAGGAGGTAGTACAGGTGGGGAAGACGCATGGCTCTTGAGTATCTTCAAGTGATTTCTGATAAGCAACAACAGAGTGCTTTCCAACCAAGTTAGCTCAAAGAAAAAGACCTGCATTTTCCACCTCAAACTCATATTCAGATTATGGTAACTGCATTTATAGTCACTCCATAAGAAACAGTGGTGGGCACTTTCAGCACTGTCTACATCCACCTGAGGGCAGCATTCCAGGTATTGGCAGGCAACTCTTATTTTAGCTTCTCTGTCACTACCTGAGAACAGAGAGGTTGTGCCTCCTCCTTCCTCCAGGACACACTGGCAGTCTTCTTATCACCCCCTGCTTTGTGGTAGCCAAGACAACTCTTCAGGCAGGGGCCTGTGCATAACCTGTTCTGGTCTCCTCACATCCTACCTTGGAAGAGAAAGTTCTTGAAATGGCCACAAGGGAAAAAGCCTTCACCTCACCACTGTGTTAATAGCCAAAGCACTGTGCTGCTCATCCCACCCTACTTCCAAATCTCAGACTGATTTTTTTTTTTTCTTTTTTTGGATTTGAAACCTTTCAGGACCAGGCACTTAACTGGACTTGGACTGACCAGGCTGAATCACTGCTGTGACTTAGTTCTGTAACACTGGCTTTGTACCTACAATTAAGTAGCTTTGGAAGTTTCTCAAACTCAAAGCAAATGCTGACCAGTGACTTCATTCCTGCTCAGACTCAGTGAAGTATCTACTGGCCTGCTGAGGGCCTGTGTAGCCATTGTGGGGGACATGCAAAGAAGACTGAGATGATATGCTAATGTTCAGGTACAAAACAGATTATAAGCACAGAAATTACTGCAAATTATGTCCAATCATGCAAAGTAGGGGAAAAGCTCACTGTTCACTATGCTGAGCAAATAGCAATCTGATATATCTAAGAATGCCTAATTACTTGAATAATATTTTGGAAATTAAATTATATGAGTAAAAGAGTAAGCAGAAAGATTTCAAGTTTCAAAATACAATACCATCAAATGATAAAAATATGTTCATACATTTATACACACATACATTTGTAGTGAGAGGTCAGAAAGCTACCAAACAGTCCACAATAACAGTCTATCATTTATAAGCAAAATGTCTCAGCAAATCGAGTACACAGAAAACACTAAACTTTGGCTCATCCAGAGAACAAGTTAACCATAAAGTTTTTATGTGTGAAAAGATTAAAAATGACAATAAATGAGAGAAATGTTTATGTGGTAGAAATCAATGCAGAATATCATCACCTGAGCTTGGCAAGTCTCCTTCATTCATATGTCATATAGTTGTTGAAACTGAAACTAAAACTATACTCTGGCAAAAATTTCAATAACCAGAAATAACATTTAAGAATAACACAGGATATAAAATTTATGACATAAAATGAAGATAAAAGACAACCTAATTCCACTGGGTATGTACTGAATTCTTTAAGTAGACTAAAATATAAGAAAACTTAAGGAGTCCTCTATTATTTTGATAAGGGAATGATAATTTGCATTTATTGGCAATGAGCACTGGAAATGCCAGTTTCTAGTTAAATTTGCCCAAACAAGCAAACACTTATTTGGCTCTCAGGATGAAAAGTAAACGATGAGTTTTGAGCTCAGAATCACACCATAAGGCTAATGAAAATGATACTGGAGGCAACCTGACTTAGGACTTCGATGGCACTGTTTATCAAAGGATCATCACCAGCCAAATATATATAGCCTGTAATACATGCAGCACATAAACATCTCACATTGTATACATATTAGATGTGCCTTCCAGTCAGCTTATAATGTCTACAGTGGGGAGGTCTTATTAACTCTGACTTGAGCTCAGTCAAGTTCCCACATTCATCAAAGCTGATACCACTACCACCATCAACATACTGCTTAATTATAAGCACAGCTGAAAAATAACTAATTTCACAAATTTATAACTCTAAAGGTAATGATTAGACACAAACATTTCAGAATACCCTCACATAAAGTTAATGAGTTTTACTGGTTTAATTCTACCAATGCAAATAAAGGTTTCATCAAAGTCAACCTTCTTTAAAGTGATAAAGATTATCAGAGGTAAGCCCAAGTCTTGGCTGATGGTTCTGGGTTTTAGGACATATGCAAAAGTAAAATTCCAATACAACCCAAAGACTTGGACCTTTCTTTGGTAGAAGGAGAATTAATGGTTTCTTCTTATATTTTAAAGCACAGATGTTCTAGAAATTAGATCACCAAATCAGGACTCTTAGGTATGTCAGACATTGAAAAGTAAAGGAGTGAAGAATTCAGATTTTGGAAAATTTAATAGAATCTGATTTTTTAAAAGTTTACATGCATGTTCAGGCTAGAGCTGAACATCAGACATCTTCCTCAATGCTTTTACACCTTAATTTCTAAGATAGGGTGTCTGATTGGCCTGGAGCTTACTGATTTGGTTACACTAGTCCTAGTCTGTAAGCACTAGGGATCACTCTGTCTCCACCTCTCCAGCACTGGGATTATAGGCTTGTGCCACCATTCTTGGCTTTTATGTAGATGCTGGAGATCCAGACTGAGGTCCTAATGTATGTGTGGTAAGCACTTTACCCTGTGAGCCATCTTCCCAACCCACTGCTTAAAAAATAAGGTTCCTTCAACACAAGCCTTACATTAGTATTTATAAAGCAGAGCTGAACTTCAGGAAAGAAAAAGCCTTGAAGATAGCTATATACAGATATATAAAGAACATCCTACAGAAGGAAAGAGGGGCTCACCAAGACTACAAACAAGAAAGGAGACATTGTTGGCAAGCCGTTCAGTTAAGTTCAACCTTTAGTCTCTGCTTTGTTCACAGTGATTTTCTGTTTAGAAACACAAATTGGAGAAATCTGAATATAAACTTGTTGCAAGACATGCTTTAGTTTATAGAAGCAAGCATAAATTATGTTTTCAAATGCTAATTTTGTACACACAACAATAAAAAAGAAGTGATTTTTAAGTTGCTTAAGAATAAAAAGAAACAGTTGAAACTGAGAGATAATGTTTTACTAACAAGACCATTAAAAAATAGAGAAAACCAGTGTGATTCTGGTCAAGGGAAACAACGTTCTGCAGCAAAGGAAATTAACCTCAAGTCCATGTTCAACAAGTATTCTTGCTGGCTGCTTAAGAACAAAGTGGAGCTCAGGCTGGAAATGAGGAGACAAGAGAAACAGTCAATGGTATCAAATTCAGAAAAATAGTATTTTTAAATGATCAACTTGGGAACTGCACTAAATTGGGAAACTGACAATGACCTGAGTCAATCCATTTTCCTGACGAAAATTGGAATCTTTCTTCAGGAAGAGCTCATGAAGATCCACAATACAAACAACTTCAAGTCAAAATTACAGATATGCCAAATCAATTTCAGTTAACAGAACATTTACATAGGTGGGGGAAAGTATAACATGTTTTATAAAACAGTTCCTATTGATAGACACAAAAGTTGCTTCTAAAACTACACCAACATGTGCTTAGTAGACAATTCTGGTTTTGTGGTTATTCTTTAATGCCAAGTAACTATCTAACTTGAAAAACTCCATGAAGTTTGTTGAATGAATATACCCTAAGCACACCACTGAACCTGATCTGTCCTCATCATGAATTAATATAAAGGAAGGCAGGGTTTGGAGTCCTGATACTTTTTGCAATTCTAGAGAACACAGACATTTTCAGATAGAGATGAAACACTGGTTGAGTCTTCCTTGCTAATTTGAACACTGCCTCTGGAATCTGTAATTATTTCTTAAAATAGAGTTTTAAAAATCTGTCTTCAGCCAGGTGTGGGGGCTCATGCCTTTAATCCCAGCACTTGGTAGGCAAAGGTAGGAGGATTGCTGTGAGTTCGAGGCCACCCTGAGACTACAAAGTTAATTCCAGGTCAGCCTGGGTCAGAGTGGTGAGACCCTACCTCAAAAAAACAAAAACAAAAAAAATCTGTCTTCAACTAACTTTTAATGTGACTAGTTTAACTTGTTTTGAAAACTTTTATAAAAAGTCACAGAGGAACAAGCTAAAAATTATTAAAAGGATACATTTGCCATGGAGCACTAGTAGTATTAGACATAAAATTCAGAATGTTTTGAATATAAGAATTGGAATTTTGTTAAAAATCATGATGGTGCTCAATGAGAACCAACGAACAGAAGGCTAGCGTTTTGTCTGAATGTCTCTTAGTGTCTGGGCCAGGATCTGTTTCAGAAGTTCAATTATTTTTAATGAACCAAACCTTAGGGATTAAAAGAAAACTATTTATAATCCTCCTCATTATAAGGGAAATGAAAAAAGGCAATATCCAATGTAAGACAAAAAAGCAACTGAGGCCCAATTTAAAAATTAACAGGGGGCTGGAGAGATGATTCAGCAGTTTAAGGTGGTTGCCTGCAATTCCTAACTACCTGGGTTTGATTACATGGGTTGATACCCATGTAAAGTTAGATGCACAAAGTGGCGCATGCATCTGGAGTTCATTTGCAATGGTTAGAGGCCCTGGCATACCCATTTTCTCTCCTCCTCTCCCTCCCTTCCTCCCTCCCTCTATCCATCCTCTCTCTCTACTTGCAAATACACAAATAAAATAATTTAAAAAACAAAAAGTAATAAGGAGTTGGAAAAATAGTTCAGGAGTTAATGCTTGACTGGTAAACCTGCCAGGCCAGTTTGTTTTGCCAGCACCCATGTAAACCTGAATCCAAAGTGGTACATGTGTATGTAATCTATGGAAATGGGAGGCATAGTCAGGAGAATCCAGAAGTTCATGGGCTGGACTGACAAATATACAACAGGGGTAAAAACAACAAGGGAGATCCTATTTCAAGCAAGGTGAAAGGAGAGGACATACACCCAAATGTTGTCTGCAGACCTCCACATGTACTTTGTGGCAAAGGCATGCACATAAAACACACACGCGCATGCGCACACACACACACACACACACACACACACACACACACACACATTGCCAAGAAAGTTCCCCCTTTCATTCTATGTACATATATAATTTAGCTCTTCAAATAATAGGATATAAAATTAAATATATGTACAATGTAAATATTGGATAGTATTTTGTTTCATAGATTAATTAGACTATAATGCATATAACAAATCCATGTAAACACACTTATCTTCATTGGATATTTACAAAGAATTCTAAGGACTAATATATTTTGATACTTAGCTCAATTTAACTCAACATGTAGATTATCCAGAATCACTCTGCTTATCTAGAACTTACTTAAAATTATAGTTGGACTCTATGCTCTTCAAAGATCATTTAAAAACTAGAATCTACACATTGTTTTGAATTACATGTGATAACTAGCTCAAATGCAGCAGGTATAAAGAGAACAGGTTTTATCTTAAGGCTTGTTCTCTGAAAGGCCATAAAATTGAGTGTTGGATGGATTGAACTCTTCATTGGTTTTACAACTTCTCCATAAATGAGACACCTGTTAGGTTGACTAGCGTAAGGTATAATATAAAGGCAAACCACTCCCTCCAACTGCATCCATTTCTTAAAGCAATTTTCAAACAGTTTCTAGGATCTAAAAATATGTATGACTTACAGGTCAAAACTGTTTGTCAAATGATTACAAATAATTATATAGTAGCTCCCAGTAAGCCAGCCAAGAACAAGAAGTATTTACTATAAAATATATGAGAATTCTATACTCTGTGTATTATTTCCTACAATAGGAATTACTTCCTAAAAGTAGAGAGATGCCATTGTTAGTTGTGAAATGAAAAATCTTAAAGTCACTGAAAATATAAGTAAACGTATTCTTAATATAAAAAGTAGAACAAATATAAATATTTGCTGAATTAAAAACTTAATAATTTAACTTAAATATTTTCAACTACTAGACTAGCACACCTGTTGCGGTCAGGTTCGCATTGCTGGAAGAAAACACCTGACCAAGAACAGCTTGTGGGAGAAAATGGTTTATTTTGACTTACAAACTCTAGGGGAAGCTCCGTGATAGCAGGGGAAAATGATAGCATGAGCAGAGGGTGAACATCACCTGCTAGCCAACATCAGGTGGACAACAGGAACAGGAGAGTGTGCCAAACAATGGCAAGGAAAAACTGGCTATAATATCCATAAACCTGCCCCCAACAATACACTGCCTGCAGGAGGCATTAGTTCCCAAATCTCCATCAGTTGGGAACCTAACATTCAGAACACCTAAGTTTATAGAGGACATCTGAATCAAACCACCACATTCTACCCCTGGTCCCCATAAATTGACAACCATCCATATGTAAAATGCAATTCATTAAGTCCATCTTTGAAAGCCCCCATACTTTTATATATCCTAATGATGTTCAAACATTCCCATACTCCTAGATCTTTTAACTGAGCCATAATACCAAAAAAATCCCCCGAAACCCTACAATGGCACAGAATACACAATCACACAGCAAAAGATAGCATTGGGCATAGCAAATAAATATTCAACTAATATAAGATTTGAAACAGGGCAAACATCAAACTCTGTAGCTCCAAGTCCAACAACTCTAGTCAGTGACAAGTCTCCAAGTCCGATAATTCTAACCACTGACAAGTCTCTGGAGTTCCAATTCCGCCCCTCCAACTAGGCTACTCTCAGTCCTGGAAACTTCATCTGGGCCAGCAGCTCTTCATAGAAGTCATCTCATGGTCCTGGCATCTCTACTGGGTCTCTACTGCAACCCATGGTTCATCTCACATCTTTATTAAGTCTCCATGCAGGCATGAGGCAAACCTGCTTCACACTGCACATGGCCATTTCCAAAACACAAGACTGTTACAAAGTCAATGACCCTCTCTTTACTGCATTTCTTATACTCCATAACACCATGTGCACTACCAATTTTTAACTTGGTGGGTTGGGGGAGTGGATAAAGCAGACTTTGAAGAACAGGACATTCCTTCAGCATTCAGGCCCCTTCCAAAGACTGTGTGCTTTCTGTTGTCCCAATGCAGGTCAGCTGGCCCAATCACAATGGTTGTAATCTCTCAATTGTAGCCAAACGGGCAGTAGTTTCACCCAAAGATTTCATTTTTTCTATGCCATATCCCTCTGCTCACACCAGTCCATTTCTACGCAATGCAACCCTGCACAAGTTCTCAGGACATGGGCATAATAGCAAGCCTCTCACACAAACTGCTTCTATCTCAGTCCAGGCAAAGCTCTTTCTCACTCACATAAGCCAAACCTCACAGTCCATAGTTTTTACTGCATTTAGGACTTTCAACTCTGAACAGAATAGTCCATCAAGCTGTATTTACAGCACTACAAAGCATCTCTTAGGCCATGGTTTCAAATCCTTCCACATTCCTTGTGAAAATCAGCTCCAAAAGACCAAAGCCACACAGTGAGGTCTCAAGCAGCAATGACACCATTCCTGGTACCAACTTTACTGCTGCAGTCAAGTTTGCATGCTGGCAGAAATCACCTGATCACAAGCAGCTTGGTTAGGTTTATTTTGGCTTACAAACTCAAGTAGAAGCTCCATGATGGCAGGGGGAAACGACGGCATGAGCAGAGGGTGGACATCACCTCCTGGCTAATATCAGGTGGGAAACAGGAACAGGAGAGTGTGCCAAACACTGGCAAGGGGAAACTGGCTATAATACCCGAAAGACTGCCCCCAAGAATACACTGCCTCCAAGAGGCATTAGTTCCCAAATCCTCATCAGCTGGAAACCTAGCATCCAGAACACCTAAGCTTATGTGGGACGCCTGAATCAAACCACAACACCCTTACTGGTTTTACAATCTGATAAACTTCTGGTGATTTTGTTTTTGCTTAAACAACAAATGCAAAAAGTATCATGTGGGTTTGTAAATTGTCATGATTTTTAAAAGGTTGCATAGGATGGGCAAGCATTGAAAACAAGGCATGTTTTCCTAATCTAACCCTAAAATTTCAATGAACTCTAAAAGGACATTTTCTCCAGTCAGAGAATGTAGAGCACAGCATGAAAAATGTGAACATTCTTGGTAAACTGACATCATCAGGCCAAAGTTGGCAGGGCTCCAGTATCTGAAGCAGAACTGAGTCATGTTTATGAAGTAGGAGAAAGCAACTTGGGTGTTCTAATTTACACCTTGGCAACAAGCAGAGGTGCTTAAAAGAAAGGGAACACTTTTAACTTACAGTGATTGCAAATTTCAGTGAAGAAGTATTTGGAAGGTTAAAATTTGCTCTCTTTTTATTCCTCCAGAATGAGTCATTCAGACTCATTACATATATTTAGAGAGAAAGAGAGACATAAAATATATATTTATGAAAGCAATATAATCAGATTACTGTTTCCAAGTTAAGAAATAAAATTATACATAACAATGTAACCATAGCAGACCTACTACTTTACAGATTGGAATTATTGGCTACTATTAGTACGTTTTTTTCTCTAAACCCTTTAAAAATAGTTGAGATCCTTTAACATATTAAATACAGACCCAAAAACATTGTTATCAGATAGAAGGGAGTATAAACATTTCTATGTAAAGTCCTATTTCTGATTATACATATGAGCTAATACTTCTTTAAACTAATGAAAAGGCCCATTTCTCTAGGATGTGAGAAACCAGCATTTTTAAGGAACTTCACATGCCAAGTGAATTTTGGAAATTTCCATTTCTACTTCATGTGATAAAAAGATGTAAGTTATAGAGACATCAAAGTCTACACTGTACAAACAAACTAAGTAATGGCTTTCTGGTTTCAAAATACACAGGAAACCCAACTGGTCAAGGTTCTACATGTCTGTTTCATATAAAATTTCACATTAAATTTTCATATTAAATTAAATTTTATGATGCTTCAATAAATTTCACCTTATTAGAAAATGTCTATCTTTTGATAAATATATTTTTCTTTTATTTATAGTGTGCTCATGTTTATAGTGACAGAACAAATCACAGGAAAACACTGTGAATGGTTCAGAAATTTCTCTAGGTAGCTGATTCTTAAATTAATTCCTTAGTCCTTTGGGTAAACTTATGATCCTTATGTTTACTCAACTTCTAATTTTTATGGCATACACATGTATATCTTGACATTGATTTTTGAAAGATTAAATTAGTGATATTATGCTGATGTAACTAGGGAGTAATTTTCATTCATGTACATTAAACTAGAAAAAAACACTCTATGTACCATATGTTTGAGTGCCTTAGCCATGTATCCTTTTAAGTCATAATTATATATTCACTTTCTTGGCTTTCTAATAATTTCAAAAGGCTATCTTTAGATGTATTAGTTATCTGCGTAACATTTATCAGTAGAGAAGGCTTATGCAAACTACTGATGCAAGCAGAATAATGATCATTCTCAGCTCTTTTTAACTCTGATATAATTAATACACTTTCCATGAAAACCACGAAATGTATCCTAAAAAGCATACGTTATGGGGTTTCACAGTTTATCCAAGTACTCGTGCAATGCAGTTGAGTTTAACCAAGACAAATGTCGAGACAAGTACCTTAAGGGCAATGTTACCTATCCAACAATCTGGAGAGCAGGCCAATAAATATTCTAAAAAGGAAAACAGAAGTACCTCTAAAGAAACTCTTTCCTCTTATTTGAATAGAAAACATAACTAGAAAAAATATGAAAACCCATCCAAATTTTGTTCATCATGATTTAACCAGCTCTCCACATTCAAATACTCAGCACATTCTTTGAAAAGATGGATTAAAATATTAGTTTCCATGCCATAAAGAAATGCTTATATTGGACTGGAGGGATAGCATGGAGGTTAAGGTGCTTGCCTGCAAAGCCAAAGGATCCAGGTTTGATTCCCAGGACCCATGTAAGCCAGATGCACAAGGTGGCGCATGCATCAGGAGTTTGTTTGCAGCAGCTGGAGGCACTGGTGTGCCCATTTTCTGTGACTCTCTATGTCTTTCTCTCTTAGGGATTAAGTTGCCAGATTAGCATAGAAAACCTGATTTAAACAGTGTAAAGAGCTAGGCTGGGACAGAATACTGGGAAAATTCTCCACATTGATAACCCTATACTAGGGCAAGACTGTTCTGATCTAATAGGGAAATCCTGTCCTTGGACCATAATCTTCACAACCAGTGTCTACTGGAGGCTTCTGGGATGGGGGGGGGGGCATAGCAGGGATGCAGGGATACCCTATGGGAGAGACACAGTTTCAGGAGGTCAGAGGCAGAGGCAGAGCCAGAGACTTAAGGCTAAAACGCTGTTTGGGGGGATGGAGAAATGGCCTAGCGGTTAAGGTGCCTGCCTGCTAAGCCTAAGAACCTGGTTCCAATCTCCAGGTCCCACGTTTAGCCAAACGCAAAGTGACGCAAGGGCACAATGCCGCACTTGACCACAAGGGGGCGCACACATCTGGATTTCGTTCACAGCAACTGAGAGACTGCTGGCGTGCCCATCTCTATCTGTCTCCCTCTCCCTCTCTGTCTGTCTCTGTGTCTCTCTTCAAAAATAAATGAAATAATAAAAAAAATTAAAAGCTGTTTGGGAACATGAAGGGAGATTGAGAGGGACAAGCACACGAGGTACAGCAGGAAACAATGCAAAAGAAAAGGCAGGGTGGGTAGGTGGGTAAGGACTGACAAGAACCAAAGACTAACCTCCAACCTGCAACTCCTGTGATTCTACGGGAAGAAGGGTAGGAATATTAGTTGTGCAAATTAACATGTTTCACTGTGACATTTCCAAATATGTGTATGTCATAGTTTATATGGTCTTGTGTAGGTAGTGTCAGGCACTGTGAGGTAGCGGATGTCCTGGTCATTTTGTGTCAGGAGGAGCACGTTGTAAGGAGTCCTACTCTTCCTTTGGCTCTTACATTCTTTCTGCCACCTCTTCCACAATGGACCCTGAGCCTTGGAAAGTGTGGTACAGATGTTTCAGTGCTGAGCGATCCTATGTTCTTTCTTCTCGCACCATGGTGCCTTCTGAGTCATCCCAAGGTCACCACCATCTGAAAAGAGAAGCTTCTCTAACCAAAAGTGAGAGTTGCAATAATACATGGGTATGGACATTAAGAGAAGTGCTTACTTGGCAGTTTGGTGAGCATAGTATATACATTTACCCAGACACCAGAAGATGTTATACCCATAGGGCTCATGACTACCCCTGTTGTAGGTTTTCAGTATCAGGGATGTATTCCCTCCCATGGAGCGGGCCTCCAGTCCAATTAGAGTGGTTGGTTTCCCCCATACCAGACATGCCACTATTGCACCTGTTGGCTCATTTGGCCTGGCTGGCCAAATTTAAAGCTTGAAGTGTCTACTATTGACACTAATGACTATCTTCACTGGTGTTTTCTCTCTCTCCCATTGAACTGCATGTAGCGTAGCTTTTTCATGCTTTCTGTCAGCTGGTCCACACGGAGAAGGCTTTCAGCTCAGCTCCAGCAGGATTTCTCAGTGACCTCGAAGCCCAAGTATGTGGAGTCTTCAGCAATAGGGTCTTACCATCTATTCCTGGTGGGAAACCAAGGGCCTTGACAATGCCTATAATGTTTTGGGGGTATCTGTGACCTCCCTGGCCAGCCACTCACTGAAGGTATCCCATTCCTGGCACTGAAAATTTTCTAGTAACAATCTATAGCTTCTGAGTGTTCCACTGTCCAGAAAGGTAGGTTTCCATATAACTTATTTATATACTCTTAGACTTGGATTAGTCCTTCCTCCACCTTCCTTTACTCAATCTCTTCCCCTGACCTCACTTAGGCCTTTTTATCTCCATTAATCTGTTCTTACATATATACAATATCATCCTATTAAGTCCCCCCTCCCTTTCTATTCCCTTTATATCCCCTTTCTAGCATACAAGCTTCTGCTTCTGAGTTTTATTCCTACTCACATAGAAGCCCAATCATTTGTAGCTAGGATCCACATATGAGAGAGAACATGTGACATTTGGCTTTCTTGGCCTGGGTTACCTACCTAAGCATAATCCTTTCCAGATCCATTCATTTTCCTGAAAATTTCACAACTTCATTTTTGTTTACAGCTGAGTAGAAATTCATTGTGTAAATGTGCCACATCTTCATTATCCACTCATCAGTTGAGGGACATCTAGGCTGGTTCCATTTCCTAGCTATTATGAATAGAGTGGCAATAAACATGGTCAAGTAAGTATCTCTAAGGTAGTGAGATGAGTCTTTAGGATATATGCCTAGGAGTGGTATAGCTGGGTCATAAGGTAGATCTATTTTTAGCTGTCTCTGGAACCTCCACACTGATTTCCACAATGGCTGGACCAGATTGCATTTCCACCAACAGTGTAGAAGGGCTCCTCTTTTTCCACATCCTCACTAGCATTTATGGTCATTTGTTTTCAGGATGGTGGCCAAACTGATAGGAGTGAGATGGAATCTCAATGTAGTTTTAATCTGCACTTCCCTGATGACTAGGGATACAGAACTTTTTTAGATGTTTATATGCCATCTGTATTTCTTCTTCTGAGAACTTTCTATTTAGTTCCATAGCCCATTTTTAAGTGGGTTGTTTGATTTCTTATTATTTAATTTTTTGAGTTCTTTGTATATCCTTGATATTAATCCTGTCAGATGTGTAGCTGGCAAAGATTTTTTTCCCATTCTGTAGGTTGTCTCTTTTGCTCTATTCACAGTGTCCTTAGCTGTACAAAAGCTTTGTCATTTCACGAGGTCCCAGTGCTTGATCTGTGGTTTAATTCCTGAGCAACTGGGGTTATATTCAGAAAGTATTTGACAAGACCAATATGTTGAAGGGTTTCCCCTATTTTTTCCTCTAGCAGTTTCAGATTTTCAGATCTGATATTAAGGTCTTTGATCCATTTGGACTTAACTCTTGTGCATGGAGAGAGACAAGGATCTATTTTCATCCTTCTACAGATACATATCTAGTTTCCCAGCACCATTTGCTGAAGAGGCCGTCTTTTCTCCAATGAGTATGTTTGGCATTTTTGTCAAAGATCAGGTAGCTATAACTACATGGACTTACATCAGGGTCCTCTATTCTGCTCCATTGATCTACATGTCTGTTTTTGTGCCAGTGCCATGCTGTTTTTGTTACTATGGCTCTGTAATATAGGTTAAAATCAGGTATGGTGATACCACTAACCTTATTTTTGTTGCTCAAAATTGTTGCAAGTATTCGAGGTTTTTTTTTTTTTTTGTGCTTCCAAACGAATATTTGGATTTCCTTTTCTATTTCCATGAAGAAAGCCATTGGACTTTTGATGGGGATTACATTAAATGTGTAGATTTTTTTTGGTAAGATTGCATTTCCACTATATTGATTCTTCCAATCCAAGAACAAGGGGTGTCTTTCCATTTCCTGGTGTCTTTGGATAGCAGTGGTGTTAGTTCTTTCATAAAGGTCTGGTAAAATTCACCAGTGAATCCATCTAGGCTTGGACTTTTTTTTAGTTGGGCTATTTTTCTTTTATAAATGATTGGATCTGCATATTTGTTAATAGTCTATTTAAGTGGCTAATCTCATTTTGGCTTAATTTTAATAGGTCATATAAATCAAGGAAATCATTGATTTCTTTCAGCTTTTCAAACTTAGTGGAGGATATGTTCTTATAGTATGTTCCTATGTTTGTTTTAATTTCTCTGGTATCTGTTGTGATGGTGCCTTTTTCATCTGTAATTTTGTGTCTCTTCTCTCTTTCTTTTGGTCAGATTTGCTAAGGGTTTATCAATCTTGTTTATCCTTCCAAAGAACCAACTCTTTGTATTGTTGATTCTCTGTTTGTTCTTTTGGTTTCTAGTTCATTAATTTCTGCCATAACCTTTATTATTTCTTTCCATCTACTGATTCTTGTTTGCCTTGTTCTTCTTTTTCTAAAGGCTTAAGGTGAAACATTAAGTTGTTTATTTGTGACTTTTCTAATTTCTTAACATAGGCACTTAAAGCTATTAATTTCCCTCTTGAGACTGCCTTCAATATGTCCCAAAGGTTTTGGTATGTTTTATTCTCATTATCTTTTGACTGTATGAATTTTTGATTTTCTTCTTGATTTCTTCATTGATGCATTCATCATTTAGTAGTGCATTGTTTAGTTTCCATGATTTTGTGTGTGCTCTATAGCTTTTCTTGCTACTGATTTGTACTTTGATCCCACTGTGATCAGATAGAGTGCAAGGAATTAGTCAATTTTCCTACATTCGTTAAGATTTGCTTAACATATGGTCTATTTTAGAGAATGTTCCATGTGCTACTGAAAAGAATGTGTATTCTGCAGCATTTGGATGAAATGCCCTTTATAAATCTGTTAGGTCCATTTGTTCTATGACTTCATTTAATCCAGAAGCAGCTCTGTTTATTTCTTGCCGGGATGACTTGCCATTTGGTGAGAGTGAGGTGTTGAATTCACCCACTGTTGGGCCCTGCCCGGTGTGAAGCCGAGTGGTTAGCCCAGCCAATCTTGGCCTATTCCCGGTAAGGCCTAGTCGAGCCTGAGTACCTGCCCTTGACTCAGCACCTAAGCTGAAACTGCCTCCACCCAGCTGCTGCTGACGTGATGAAATACTGTTGGCCCTTATACCTTTCTCTCATCCCCTCTTCCCACCCCCTTCCTCAAAGTATATTGGCCCTTATACCTTTCTCTCATCCCCTCTTCCCACCCCCTTCCTCAACGTATATTGGCCCTTATACCTTTCTCTCATCCCCTCTTCCCGCCCCCTTCCTCAAAACACATAAATATCTCCCCCCTGACAATAAACGACGAGTTTCGCTTTAGACGTTTCTCCGCGACTCAATGTGGTTTTTCTCCCCGGTGTTTTAGTGGGGGGAGGGGTTTGAGTCGCCGACACCTGTCTTCTCGCTCAGCCTCAAGAGAAACGGCTAGCCCGGCTCTCTCTCTCTTTTGCTCTACCTGCCGGTGGTGAGGGAAAAAAGCCCCGGCAACCCACTAACTGTGTTTGGTGTTATCTGTGACCTTAGTTCTAATAGCATTTTTTTTAATGAAGTTGGGAACCCCCATGTTAGGTGCATATATGTTTAGGATTATAATGTCCCCCTGTTGGAGTATTTATTTAATCAATATAAAGTGACCTTTCTTATCTTTCCTAATTAATGTTGGTCTGAAGTACACCCTGTCAGATATTAGGACAGCAACCCCTGCTTGTTTTCTAGGCCCATTTTCTTGAACCTCCATTTTCCAGCCTTTCACCCTAAGATAGTATCCATCCTTTGTAGAAAGGTGAATTTCTTGGAGGCAACAAATTGAAGGATCCTGATTTTTTTAAATTTTTTTATTATCATTTTATTATTTATTTTTGGAGAGATACACAGAGAGAGAGACAGACAGAAAGAGAAACAGAGGGAGACAGATAGAGATGGGTGCACCAGCAGTCTCTCAGCTGCTGTGAACGAAATCCAGATGTGTGCACCCCATTGTGGGCAAGTGCGGCACTGCACCCTTGCGTCACTGCATCTGGCTAAATGTGGGACCTGGAGATTGGAACTGCTGGACATTGGAACCAGCGTTCTTAGGCTTAGCATGCAGGTGCCTTAACCGCTAAGCCATCTCTCCAGCCCAGGATCCTGATTTTTAACCCAGTCTGCAAACCTGTCTTTTGGTTGGGGCATTGAGACCATTGATATTAAGAGTTATTATTGAAAGGAGCATATTTATTTTTGCTATTTTTCTTATTTTGTAGTTTTTCCAGATTTACCTTTGCTCTCTTGTATTAATAATATTTGAATATGGTTTGTCTTTTCCAGGTTCCTTATATTGTGCTTTCCTTTCTTTTCAACATGGACGATCCTTTCAAGTATTTTCTGTAGACCTAGTTTTGTCTTCAAATATTCCTTTAGCCTGCTTTTGTTGTGGAACGTCCTTATTTCTCCATCTATCTGAATGGATAGCTTTGCAGGATAAAGTAACCTTGGTTGACAGTTGTTCTTTCAGAACTTGGAATACATCACTCCAAGCCCTTCTGGCTTTTAAAGTTTTGGTTGAGTAATCTGCTGTGATTCTGATGGGCTTGCCTTTGTAGGTGACTTGCTTTTTCTCCCTAGCTGTTTTCAATATATTTTCTTTGGTTTGTATGTTTGGTAGTTTAATTACAATATGGAGAGGAGAGGTTCTTTCCAGGTTTTGTCTGTTTGGTGTTCTAAGGGCTTCCTGTATCTGCATTGGCGTCTCTTTCCAATTTGGGGGAAGTTTTCTTGTATGACTTTGTTGAAAACACCTACTATGCCTTTGGAGTGAAATTCTCCTTCTACTATACCCTGAATTCTTATGTTTGATCCTTTCATTGTTTCCCAAATTTCTTGAAATTCCCATTCATACCTTCCTATTTGTTTGTCTTTCTCTTTGTTGGACTGTATTAGATCTGCCACCTGGTCTTATCTAGTTTAGATATTCTGTTCTCTCCTTTATCCATTCTTCTGTAGAGATTTTCTACATAGTTTATTTCACTATGTTCTTCATTGCTAGTATTTCTGACAGGCTTTTCTTTTATTATTTCTATTTCCTTATTTATGTCTTGTATTGAACTCCTTATTTAATTGAATTGGTTTCCTGTGTGTTCTTTGATTCCTTTGATTTTCTCTTTGAGATCTTTGAACATATTTGTAATCATTCTTTTGAAATCTTCTCAGGCATTTCCTCTAAATCAGTCTCACTGAAGGTCATTTCTGATGCATTAATACTCTGGAGGATTTATATTGTCTTGATATTTTGTGTTTCCTGTATTATAATGTAGAGATTTTTGCATCTTGGATTAATTTAATGGTTGGGTTTTCTAATTATCTGCAGTATTATTAGATGTATGAATCAGTCTGATGTTATATATCTTCAGAGTAGGAGCTTAAGGTGCTTGGTGTAGCTCTTGAAGACTCTCAGAGTAACAACAAAAGTGACCCTAGGTGTTGGGTTTGCCTACTATGAGAGTATTAAAGTAGACTAAGTGGAACAAAATACAGACAAATTCTAAAAATGTAACTAAATAATGAATTCAATGAAAAACAGAGTATTTATGCAAAAGTAGATATTATGACAAAGAGATCCTCTAACAAAGTCATAGTCCCTAAGGATATGTGTTGCCCCACACCCTTAATCCTGTCAACTGGGAGGCTAAGATTTCTGGTCTGTAGAGGATTCCAAGGTCAGCTTGTGACTGTGTTGACACCCTTCCCCAATGAACAGAAGAGGAAACAAAGGCACTATAAATCAGGAAGCAACAAACAACAAGCCCAAAATATAGCTTACTTAAGAACGTCAAATCCAACCATCCATCAGCTTTAACATATAATTTACCCTGACATGGATGGTGCAATTAGCACTGCCGATGCAGGCCTATATACCAGGCTTATTTGGTAGGTACTGACCTGGTTTAATTCTAGTTACCTTTTGGGATGACTTTGGTCTCAGCTATGCTGCATGGCCACTTGGGTCCCTCTTTGCTGTGCTGTGGGTCAGTTAGGCTGGCTGGGTCTGTGGGGTACTGCTCTGATCACCTGTGCTGGGTGTCGTGTATGTGGGTTCCCTTTCCCAGGTCTCTGGTGCTTGCTGGCACTTGTGCTGGTGAGGCTGTGGATGGTGGTGAAGTTCTCCCGCAGGTCCTCGTGATCCTCTTCTTCACAAGCTACTCTGTTGGTCTCTGCCATCCTCCTTCCGCGTTTGAGTTTGTGAGGAGGCCAGTGTGAGTGGAAAATCCCCTTACCTGGCTTTAAAATCCTGCGGCTCAGGCTGAGCCTGGTGGCTGCGGCTGTATGAAACTCGTGCCGCCACTGCTGGAGCCACTTCTGTGAGCTCTAGATGCTCTGAATCTGTCCTACTTCTCTGCTGTGGTTGATAATTTATTATACACCTAACTTTTTAGTAGAAGAGTGCATTTTGCTGTTTTTTTTTTTTTGTTTGTTTGTTTTGCTTTTTCTCCCCTAGGCTGTTTTGGTGTGGTTCCTATGCTGCCATCTTAACCAGAAGTTAATAAAAATATTTTAAAAAAAGGAGTCACAGAAGGAGAAAAAGTCTATTCAGTTTGACCCCACTGGTATCTGACTGCCTCTGAGAAGTAGATTCTCAGGTACTTTATATAACAATTGTATGTGTATGAAATCACAGTAGAGGAACCTAGAGCATTATGACCTAGAATTGATAGAAGGCTAGAAAATACTTTATTGGGGAGAAAGAGACATAATCAACTGGAAGAGAAAAGGAAGGAAAAGGATATATGAAAACTCTAAGTCAAGAAAACAAAGGTAAGCCTTTGGAAGGATTTTAAGACATTTTATGAATAAGTTGGCTAATTAGGGATGAATGATGACTAATAAAAGATGTTCTCTTGGCTGATGTTAGGTAACTACTTCAGGAGATAACCTATGTGAATCACCTTGACACTGTACACTGACTTTTTCTCTGCTAGTAGAAGGCTGCAGTAAAAATGGAAAATTAATTTGGGTCCAGAATTTGTGTCCTATATGCTTCCTATTGCCTACACTAAAATCCAAAACTAATGGCAAAAGCATTATGAACAACATAAATAAGAAAAGATTAGAAAAAGTTAAAAGATTTGGGGTATACTTCTAAACATTTAAAACTTGGTTTGGAAATTAACAAGCCAGGTTTGTTGGCTCATACTTGCAATTCTACCATTTTGGAAGCTGAAGCAGGAGGACTGCTCTGAGTTTGAGGCCTGCTTGGGCTACAGAGTGAAGTTGCCTCAAAAATCAAAACCAAACAACAAACAAAAAAAGAAACAAATCATTACGATTCACAGAGTTGCCAAGTTTGAATTCTGCAGTAAGCTCTACTCAGTTCCTAAAAAGTGCCTAGGTCACTAAATATTTGTTACATGGATGACAAACATGAGATAGCTATGGCTGGAAAAATGAAATTTCTCTGGTAGAGACACACATGACTGTTGCCATCAGTATTACATTCACATGAAGACTTGCTTCTATTTTTAGGTATAATCTAAATCTAATGTCATACCACAATGAAGCCAGGAAAGAAACTGCCTCTCATCCTCCACTAAACATGGGCACTTTTGAGCATACAGCACGATCACCACGAGGAGACAGAGGAAGAGAGGGGGAAGAGAGAGAGAGAGAGAGAGAGAGAGAGAGAGAGAGAGAGAGATGGGAGTTATTTTACACTCATATTTTCAGAGACTTACTATCAATATTTCAGTCACACAAATATTAATCCTTTCTTCTTCCTCTATTCCCCTGCTTTTATTGGGCTTGAGACTGAATTCCGGACCTACTAAACAAATCCTTAGACTGTTACTTCACTTTTATCTTTTAAAATAATAGCAAAAACTAATTATTTCATTCTAACATTTATCAGTATAACTTCTTTTTTCTACAATCTCAACAGCTTTGAATTTATTAAGTTTCACAAAAAGAGCAAAGAGTACATTAGCAGCTGAAAATACTTTTTTCATTTAAAAAAAAAAACAAACAGAAGTCATCTTAATGGTAACAAGCCTAAAAAGCTGAATATTAATTAGGTCAACACAATCACTGAAAAATAAAGAACATTCAGTACAGTAGAATGGAGAAATTTCACACACACTTATTAGGAAAGGCTTATTTTTAGGAAACTAATAAGTCTACAAGTGCACTTTGTTGCTAGGAGCAACACTCTCAGTCACATTCAATGCCTGAATCAGGTCACAATTACCTTCAACACCAACTTTGCCATTCTAGAAAAGCACTTTTTCTTTCCATTCAGGATTTCGAAGGAAACAACTTTCATCTTAGGAAACTAAACATCTGGCATCTTGGTTTGTCTTAAGGAGCAGAATAGGAAAAGAATGAATCACCATGAAGCATATCAGGTTAGGAATGTTCTATTTTTTTTTTAAAGTTAAGTCTTCAAAAACCTTTCCTTGAGAAAGTAATTCATAATGATGTGCTAATTATCTGTAGATTTCTGAGTAAGTCTGATGACCATTCAGGCTTATTGCCCATTTCCTCCATCTAAAAGCCTTACTTATAGCAGTTAATTAACTCCTCAAAGTAAAAATAGCCAGGAGGAAAAAGGAGAAAAATTATGTATATACTCTGAGTTTTTCTATCACAAAACAATTCAATAAACAGAAAATGTCCTTTCTTTAATTAATGTGGATGAATAACCATGTCAACTTCTACTCTTCCTCCAGTACCATACACTTAGAATTCAGCACATATTAGACACTATACAGGAGACTTACACATGAGTTAATCTCCCGTAAGTGATGTGGTATTACTGTGCCAAATGGTCAGGTCAGAAAGCTGAGACCCACTGAACTGAAGCCCTTTGTTCTATCTAAGCCACACAACCAGCACAACCAGAATTAGAGCCTACATTCACCTGATAAAACCAAGAACCACAGTAGCTTGTGGTATCTACCTCCTAAGAGAACCATCATGACAGCACTTGAAGATTCAACTTATCTACTTTTGCTGTTTAAAGCTGACTTTCCTTCTCCACCAATGGCTTCCGAATACATACATAATTTAATTGTAAGATGAAAATCCCAAATAGAGAAAATGGTCCTGGCTTTCTGGCTCACTGTCCTGGCAATACAGTCCTATGTGGCTCCAATCTTCCCATTCTGGGAAGGGACCTCAGTCTCTAGGGCTCCACATTATAGAGAACTGAAAGGCTTAGAACTTAAAAAGAGCAACAGCAGCCCCTGCCACATACCTCCCAACCTTCTCCCCAGAGATGAATGGTGTTAAATTTTTTAGTAGTTTATTATTTATTTATTTTTGTGTATATGTAATGTGGTGTGGTGTGTATGGGCCCTTGTTACACTCCGTGTGCTTGCCTGTGGTAGGAGGTGGTCTCCACAGTGACTGGAGCAGAGGGGGAGATGTCCCATTCCATTACTTTTCCACTGATTCTTGTTTGACCAGAAGTCTCTTACTGATCCCCTTTGTGGGATTGGGGTTACGGGCACATTTGGTTATGTGGGTTCTGGAGCTTCAACCTCTGGTGGCCTCAGCCCCCCCTTAGGTCCTCATGCTTGTACAGGAAGCACACACTGCTGAGCCATCTCTCTGGCCCACTTTGGGTAGTTTCAGCTGACGTTTTGTCATCGTTCTAAACATGAGTGATTTATATGTATTAACTCTTAATTTTCTATTATACAGGTTTATTGTGCCACCTACATTCAATCATATTTCATACTTTCCTTCCACAATTCTCCCAATATGGTTCTATGAGTGCTGTGGTTAGAAAAGGAAATGTCCCCCATAGGCTCACGTGTTGAACATTAGGTCTCCAGTGGTGGTGCCATTTTGGGAGACTGTGGAAATTACAGGGAAGCAGACCTAACTGGAAGAGGCTGGTACCAGCGGGACAACCTTTGAAGGTAACACCAGGTGCTAGTGACCTTCCTTGTGCTTCCTTGCTGCAATGATTTGAAATTTTCTGCTCCACCAAATCCTCCCAAACCCAGCAAACAAACACGAAATCCTATAGCTCCATATTGATCTTTTTTGATGAAACACGTGCTATGTTAATAACTAAAATGTTGAATATGGTGCATTTCTATACATCTGTGCATATCCATTTTAGGTTGCAATCATCTATAGTGCTTAAATCTGACTACCTCTGAAACCATGAGTAAGAGGAAAGCAAAACAAAAACATCCTCTTTTTACACCGTGATCATGGTAACGTAAACACAGAGAATTGTTAATGAGAAATATGTTGCTATGACTAAACATGACCATTTGGTTCAAAAGCCCTTGTAACTAGTTTGTGAGAGAAATTTGGAAGAGTTTGGAGAAGCACATCAGAGAAAGCCTAGAATACTGTAAGCAGAGCTTCATGGGCAATGCTGGGGGTAGCTCAGAAAAAATGAAGACAGTGAAGGCCAAGTTCATGAGTTTTCAGATGAGACTGGGAACTGGACTGCAGTTTATTTATACTACACTCTAGTATAATATTTGCCTTTATTATAATAAATCCATGTCCTGAGATTCTAAATGTAAACATGATACACTAATTATGGAGAAATTTTTTCAAGGGCTTTAGCTCATTTGAAAGATCTTGTTTACAGAAGAGCGCTCCAGGGGGTGCTATATACACAGGGCAACCTACAGAAGTGCTTTCTTCGGTTGAGCTACTCAAATACTCAAAGGTTACTGTATCTACGGTCCAAAAGGACCTGGCAACTGCTAGTATGAGTTGGCAGATGTTGGTTTGGTGTGGATTTTGCAGATGGGCATGAAAGGAAACACAAAAAAAGAAAAACATGATCATACATGGAAAATACCAGTATTTGTACCACACAGCTTTGATTTTCAGATGTTCTAACATCAATAATTCTGATTTCAGGATACAATCTCTTGTTCACTCATTTCTCCATTAGGCTTTCTTTCCCTTCCCATTCACAAATTTTGTGATGGCTATGACTGTCAACTTGATTGGATGAAGAAAAAACAGGGGATAAATAAAGCACAACTCTGATGAGTCTGTGATAGCATTTCCACAGACAATTGTATCATGGGGGCACGGACCCATTGAGTAGATAATCACTTAGTGAATTCATAATACAATGGCATTATTGTGGAGTGGAGAAAGGTAGGAGATGAGGCCTTGGAGGAGGAAGTAAGTCACTCAGGGTGTGTCCTCAGGGGATGTATCTTGCCCTGGCAATTTTCTTTATCTTCTTGTGTGACATGGACCACTGAGGAAAAAAACAAAACAAAACTGTTGTCATCTTTATCAGAAGTAGTTGTGATGAGTCACAATTGAGCCTGTTGATGTTCCTCCATAGAAGGGGGGAAGGGAAGGATTGTCAGACCCTTACAGGCACCTCCTGTACTACCTTTATGCACTGATAGAAGAGGTCTCGTGATGCTGGGGGAGGACAGAGTATATACAAAGTATATACAAGACAAGAGATAGTGCTCCATGCATGCAGCTATGGGGATATTGTCTTCCATGCTGGGATATGACCTTTCAGTGCCATGGCTGCTTTGGGGTCCTCATACTCCTTGCTCCTGCTCTATAAGGAAGTCTAATAACCTCACTTGTTTGCCAGGGTGAACTCTGGTAGAATCAGAGCTGCCATGCCTGTGGAAGCAAGTGCCCTGCCAGTTTCTCCCCAGAATGAGTTCATCTAACACTCCTGATCGGTTTCCTTTACACCACAGTGAATTGTTCTGCAACTCCACATCATTCCAATCATGATAGACTGACTGACAACTTTGAAATTGTGAGACACAATAAGTCCCTCCTCCCTTAGTAAGTTGATTTTGTCAGAAATTTGGTTACAGAGCCAAGAAAAGTAACTAAAATAGGTATCTAAATGATATACCTCCTTTCCTTCTTTTCTCTCTCTTCTTCCCATTCTTTCCTTTTCTCTTCCTCTCCTTTTCCCTCCTCTTCCCTTCCTTCTTTCTTGAAATAGGTTCTTACTCTTTAGCCCAAAATGGCCTGAATCTTATTGTAAAACTGTAATTCTGTGTCTATAATTGATTGTTTTGTACTGACTTGCTAAGATTGCACTTCAAAGGAATCTTATGGCAGGCCTGTCATATATAATAATATATAATGATTTACGGTATATGCTTTGCTACTTGTATTCATTTATCAAGTTTGCTAAATTGGGTAACATGGAATTATAGCTTGTAAGTAGTCAACTGTATCTATAAGTCACATGGGAAGATCAGTGCCAAGTCCAAACTGATTTCTGCTTTACCATAAATAGATGTTCCTGAAAAACTAAAGTCTACCACATTTTTCTACTGATTACTATGAAAGTGTGTTTCTTATAAGAAAAAATATTTGTTTGGGGACCAAAAATACTGAAAACTCAATGTATTTTTAAAATATTCATTATTTGAAACTAAAAATAACTGCCTAGCCATCAGCCCTAATGTACACCTTAATTTTTTTTGCAAAGGTGAATGTTACTTTTTGGCTATTGTTCTGTCAGAGTTTATTTATCAAAATGAATATGGCATCATAATTAGTTATACAAATGCAATACAGAAATGCTAAGTACAGTTGAAAGTAAAATTCAAAGATATGTTCAAGCTGCAATGATCTTTATAAGTCTAATATAGCAGTGTTAACATTTTATTTCTTGGGCATATGTTAATACTGGCAAGTACATTTACAAAATTCTCTAATCTAGCTTGTAGAGCTGATGCTCAATGTGGAAAATTTCTCCAAGAGATTTAGATAATCAGATCAAATATTTACATATCAGCATGTACCTGACAGTCACATACCAGTGAAAAAGAAAATTGTTTATTATCAAGATTTCTTCATTATTATTTTAAAAATAAAACAAGGAAGAAAATGATATCCAGAATGTAATGAAACCAGAGGGTAGTGAGCATTAATTAAAGAAAACTCAAACCCAAAACTACTTAAATGCTGTACCCTCAGCTAGTAGAAAGAAGTTTAAAAATGGGCAAAGAACAGTAGAGCTGCCTTCACTCTTACTTTCAGGAACAGATGAGGTTCAGAGCACTCTAAACTACAAGTAGAACTTCCTATATAGACAGAATTAATTTTATCTCTACTAGAAAACAATTACCATAATTTTAATTATCTTTCATGTCTTGTTCTGGTAATGACAGATATTCTAATTTATTCAACAACAAAAAAAAAAGCTAGCATTCACATCATGAAATACTGTGATTGTACCCCAATGGAACTAAAGCAACAGAAACTATCCTGATTTCATAAATCTTTTTCATGATACGAACAGATCATGAAGACTTCTTATAAACCTCATACTTAAAAGGACAAACATCTCACATGAAGTAGTAGAGCTTTTGTACACCCTGAGAGGAAAATAGGTAGGGCTGCCCAAAGTGCCCATGATGGTGACAAGAATTCCTGACTTGTGCTTCATCCCATTTCTGGATTTTCACTGCCACACATTACAACTTTCTGGCTGTCTACCTACCTGTGCTCCAGCACCTTTTATCAAAAGGTACCCTGAACATGAATCCTAACTCCCTCAGCTCATGCTAGAAGGAAAGCAAAAGTATTATAAGATTTCACAGGAAAGGTGAGGTTTTTATTTATTTATTTATTTTTGCATTATGTATTCAACTTCTAGACGTACTGCACTTGACAAATAAAACGAGGAATTTTGGGCTGGAAAGATGGCTTAGCGGTTAAGGTGCCTGCCTGCCAAGCCTAAGAATGTACATTCGATCTGCAGGTCCCACATTTAGCCAGACATAAAGTGACACAAGCGCACAATGCTGCGCTTGCCCACAAAGGGGCACACTTGCCTGGAATTTGTTCACAGCAGCTGAGAGGCTGCTGGTGTACCCATTCTCTTTCTCTGTCTCTTCCTCTCTATCTCTCTCAATAATAACAAAAAAAATAAAATGAAGAATTTCACTTCAGAGTCTATGGAGGTAAAGGATTATTTCCAGAACCCTTTAAATAATATTCTTTAGAAAATGCTTTATGCTTTGGATAAATCCTTAAAGGGGCTCCAGAACTGATTCTAGTTTACCAATTCAGGTCAGTTTCTCCATTTTTCTCTTTAAGCCATTGGCACCAACAGTTTCAAATATATAATTTTATTTCCTTGAAAGAGTCCAATACTTCTTTACTCTGTTCCTAGCTTCCCCTAATCCACCCTTCTTTCCTGCTCACCTAGTCCACCTTAAGACATAACAGAAACATCACGGAGTTCTACTAGTCTAGTTAGTTCCCACAGCATCTTGTTTCCCCTCCCTATCACTCCTTATTACCTCATACAACAACCAGAAGTCAGCTCCTACCAGGTAGGCTTGTGATTTCTTGTGTTCCATGGAGTAATCTAGTGCTTGGTATGAAAAGTCTCAATAAATGTTTCCTGATTCCTTGAGTTCTATAGTAAGATCCACTCCAAGAGATGGTACCAAAGAGAAGAGTCTTTTCAGCATGCCACATTTAAATATATTTATGGAAGAACACCTTGACATAATGAAAAACTTCTTGATCACTAAGATCCAGGCACTGAGAAATCCAAAAGGTCCATAGACTAGAAAGCTATGACAAACTGTGGTTACTTTTCCACTTTTCAACAAAGTTTGACCACCACATAATGTGTATTAAATTCTGGTTAAAATCATTAACTACAATTTAGTGCCAGAGTCAACACTCAGTTATGCAAGACAAAAGTGATTTTTAAATTATGCTTGGTTTCCAGCTAGCTGGGAGGTCTACATACCAAAACTGGGTTGGCAACATTTAGCTGTTGAGAAAGTCCTACAAATATGCTGGAAAAAACAGTGGTGGAATTTACGTGCTCAGGAATGAAGGTTTTGTTGTCAACAGATGAAATGGAAAATTGAGAAACCAAGTATCATCATACTAAAAAGGTCATGACTTCACATGGGACACTTTGTATATAAAACAAAATTCTTAAATACTAATTGTTCCTTTTACTTCTTTATTTTTAAATGAGTAATTACTAATGCTCGGCTACATGTACAAAGGCAAGGTGCAAATATAAGCATTTAAATTCCCCTAAGCCATACTCAACTCCCAGAGTCATCTAGCAGTGTTAATGTCTTTAGTTTTTAATCTTATGTTTCTGGTTTTCAAATTGATTCATTTCAAACAAAGACAAAATAAGATGGGACATTTTATTACTTAGATATCATATATATAGACATATATGTGCCAATCCTTTCATTTTATGCAAAGTCAAAGAATAAAAATGATGAACTACTGCTTTCAAATAGTATTTTCACAATATAATGCAAAGGCTGGGTGTGGTGAGACCACCACAAGTTTAAGTCCAGTCCGTAGTACACAGGGAGTTCCAGGCCAGCTAGTGAAAACCTTGCCCACCCTCCAATACCATTTAGATAATAGCAAGTGCTTTGGCTTCATGTCAGACCCTGATTTCTGACTGGTGGAACAATGATCATGGGTCGTGCATTTGTATGCAATGACTAGCCTGGGTAAGAGATGCTTTTCCTAGCTATAAACTCACAGGGAATGCATCTGCTAAAATAAGATGATACTCTAAGCCTAAGATCAGAAAAAAAACTATATGGAATATATCTGTTAAGACTGAGATGATACTTTGAGTCTAATAGTCAGACTAAGCCTTTCTATTTTAAAATATTTGGGTTAATAACACCAAGGAACAACCCAGGCCCCACCAGAAGAGAAGTTTTTTAAACTTCAATTATATAGTTTTAAGATGACAGAACAAATAAACACAAGAATGATCTATCAATATGTTTCTCATTGGCCAAGTCCAAATGTTATTTACTTTGTTTTGTTTTGCTACTTACAGGCACTTTCAAACTGGGTACTTATCTCAGCCTTGGAGATACAAGAACAATGAACAAGGTTATCCCAATTCTGAACAAGCCAAGGAGGCACATACAAAATGGAACTACCAAGAGAGAAGGAGAGTGAGAAGAGCAAGCCAATCTTGGTCACAAGAAGGAGGACTATCGACTTTGGGGAGTAAGTAAAAGTTTACATGAGAAGCAATTCCCATTTCTCTGAGTACATTACCACCCCCTTCACTTATCCTTTCCTTTAATCCCCTCTCTGCTTTTTCTGCTCAAATACTTATCTGCAGAGCCAGCCCAGGGAACTTTGATCTTCCAGGAGGCCTAGAACCAACAGTTCACTCCTCCTTCCCAAACTACATATTTTCACTGGCATTCCTTAACAGGTCCTTGGTATACTGGTTCTATTGGAATGTGCATTTAAGCTGTGGTCTCTCGGTTCTTGAACCTACTAGGGCAACATCCTGCCATCCTTTTGCTCATTAGGTAAGGCCAATGCCTGGCCTTCTACAGTGAAAAAATGCTTAACAAATGTTAACAGCTAATGTGGAACCACTGAGCAAAACTGAGCTGTGTTATCCCAAACTGCAAGCCTCTGTGTACCTATGGGTTCATTAGGAAAGCATTTCAACTGTAGTTTCCATGGAATATCAGGCCAAAGCATTACCCAAGAGGGTGAAACACAGACCTCAGTATTCCTTTGTACTGTAAAACACTGCTCTCCCTTTCTGCTCTAGATTACTGTCCTCATTGCCTTGATTATAACCCCTGAGGGAAAAAAGCTCTTTTACATATTAAAGTCATCAATCCTCCACAAGTACCAAGGGGTTAAATTGTTCAGTAAATGTGTGGAAATTGATCTATCAAGACCCTTCACAGACTTGCAAGCCACGATTCCTTACCTTGCTTATTCTAGGATGCGTTCTCATTCTTTACCATATTCTTTTCTTCCTCTTTCTCACAAACAAATGAGTGTGGCTCTTCAACGAGTTCTGTTCTTTTAGTTAAAAAAATTTTTTTTGAGGCAGGGTCTCGCTCTAGCCCAAGCTAACCTGGAATTCACTATGTACTCTCAGGCTGGCCTCAAACTCATAGCAATCCTCCTACCTCAGCTTTGTGAGTGCTGGGATTAAAGGCGTGAAATACCATGACAGCCTGAGCTCTGTTTTTTTTTTATTAGGAATCTGTAAAACTTAGTCCTCTGGTATTAATAATAAAGGTAAACAATGCTCAGTATTTTGGTTTAAATATTGCTAAGAAAAAATGAACTTTTTGAATTAATACACAATCTAATAATTGTCACTTAATTTAAGAGGTAGAAAATGGTCTGCATTCACTGAACTTTCAACCTGTACCACTTGTCCTACTGAAAGCATGTCAGAACAGCTACAGCATCTGAAGGTCACTTGTTTCTCTCTCTTTCTCTCTGTCTGTGTGTGTTGAGGTATGCATGTGCAGGAGGTTGAAGTCAGGTATCTTCCTCAATTGCTTCTCTCCACCTTACTTATTATGTAGTTTTTCTTGTTTAAACCTAGAGCTCACCAATGCAGGTAATTTAGTCAGCTAGCTTGCCCCTGGGGATTCCATCTTTCCCTCCTAAGCCTGCCCAGCATTTATATGGATTCTAGGGGTTCTAACCCAGGACCTCATGCTTGTATGGCAAATGCTTTACTGACTGAGCTATCTCTCTAACTCCCCAAGTGTCACTACTTTTTTTTTTTGGAGAAAGTCAGAGAGAGAGAGAGAGAGAGAGAGAGAGAGAATGGGCACACCAGCAGCCTCTCAGCCACTGTGAACGAACTCCAGATGTGGGCAAGCCCTTGCGTCAGGCTAAATGTGGGACCTGGAGAATTGAACAGGCGTACTTAGGCTTAACAGGCAGGCACCTTAACTGCTAAGCCATCTCTCCAGCCCAGTATCACTTCTTTACATGGACTTTTCTATAATAAGCTCTATGGAAAGGTGCTTCTTATGCAATTGCATTGGTATTAGAGATTGCCCGAGAGTGAGTGCGTAAGTGAAAGACTGAGGAAGAGAGAAGAGAGACAGAATAAGTGACAGAGAGACAGAGTATAAGAATGAGTGAGGTGAGTGAGTGAGTGAATAAAGGAAAAGCTAGTTCCATATGGAAACTCATAGTCCAGGGCCAAGGTGCTTCTTAAAAGATGTGGATCCAGACAGAGGTCCAAATTACTTCATGTCTGCAGAGATTAAATAGCTTTATCATGAATTTTGACTTTTAAAGAGTGCTTCTGAAGACTAAGCTGCTCACAGTACTTACCTCTCCTGATTCTTATTATGAATTCAATCTAGGTAAACACACCAATTCACAAATGGACTGTCTTATCCCATGTTGGACTCTCTGAAAGGCCTCAATCCCTGATTCTCAAACAGCTCAGGATATCCTGGGAAAAAAGACCATCATAAACGAGACTGTAGATGAAGGATGCATCACAAAAGATCTCTTAATCAATGGAGAGGATGGCATGACAAAAGAAGGATGTGACTGTGACAGATGCAGAGCGAATAGCATGAAGCATTTCATGGAGCACAGCAGGTCCTGGGAAGGTATCCTGCCTGGCCATACTGAGGAGCCTGGGCTTTATTCCAGCCAGAGGACCCAAGAAAAGATTCAAGGCAGGTAGCTTTAAAATACTGTGTGTTTAAAATGCTAAAGATCTCTCTGGGTACTCTGTAGGTAGTAACATTTAGAGGAACAAAGTTGGACTTAGTTAAATGGCTGAGGTAATCAACACTTGAAGAGGATTTGTACTAGGGCAGCAGAAAAAATTTAAAGCATATGTGATCTGCAGCTAGAACCAGTATGAACTTTTGTTACATGATGTGTGAGAGGAAAGTTGTAGGAAGACTCCCAGACTTATTTCTGCCTTGGGTGGTGATGCATCATACAGGACATGGGAAGAACAGCAGTTTTAACGTGGACAGCTTGTCTGGAGGGGGCTATACTGAGCTGATATGGGTTCTCCCTCAGAAAAAGTCCAGGGAGGAGGAAGAAGTGGACAAAGATGACACTCAGGGTGACACCAAGCCCCAAGGGTAGTGACTCAGAGGGAGAGGTGGGGTAGGGGTAAGGAACATAAGGTGATGTTCTGGAAGTCCATAGTCCATAGGTGAACAAGAAAGTCATGAAGGTCAGAACTGGAAAAATGCCTATCATACTAGGATGCACCATACACCTTACTGCAAGCTCCCTCAGTGAAATGATGAGAATGAGTCAGATGTCAACAACTTACAAAGTAAAGAGACATGCACAGGAAGGAAAAATGCATGTTTAATTGAGCAGCTGTTAAATGGACCTGTACTATTCTGAGTCCATCACTATTTTCACATAGAGGATGAAAGAAGACAAAAAGAAGGAGACATCAAAACAGATGAAGTACTACCTGAAAAGAGGTGGGTGCTCAGTGGAATAGGAATATGAGGTGGGGCACAAAAGAAGGTAATAGGATAGGTATATGATCAAATTGTAGAATGTACATGTATTAAATTCCTCAAAAGAGGCTGGGGAGGTGGCTCAGCAGCTAAAGGCACTTACTTACTGAGCCTGCTGGCCTGGTTCTAATCCCTAGTAGTTATGTAAAGCCAGCATTTGAAATGGCATGAGGTCCAAGTACACTCATTCATATTCATTCTCATTCTCTGTCTCCCACAAATATTTTTTTTAATTTTTAATAAAAAATGTTACAAAATAGACAAGAGGGGCTGGAAAAACGGCTCAGCAATTAAGGCATTTGCCTGCGAAACCAAAGGACCCAGGTTCGATTCCTCAGGACCCACATAAGCCAGATGTACAAGGGGCACATGCATCTGGAGTTTGTTTGCAGTGGCTAGAGGTCCTGCTGTGCCCATTCTCTCTCTGTCTGTCTCTCTTCTCTCTCTCTCTGCTTGCAAATTAAAAAAAAAACATGAAAGGAATAGGACTACTTGGGAAGAAGCTAGAAGGGGAAGGGGAAAAGAGAGGGTAATAGAGAATAAATATGATCAAAATATATTATAGAAATGTATGAAATTATCAAAAATAAAATAAAAATTACAGAAAGAATACCACAACAAAGCAAATTACACCTTTAGTATCACAAACATGCAAAGAAAAGGGAACATACTTTTTTAGGTCAGAATCCAATCTTGTATCTCTGGACAAAATAAGCTTGCTTCTTACTTCTGAGAGGCATGCTACAGAACAGACACCTAGGAAAAATACATACCCAGGGCTGGAAAGATGGTTTAGCAGTTAAGGCACTTACCTGAGAAGCCTAAGGACCCAGGTTTGATTCTCCAGGTCCCATGTAAGTCAGATGTATAAGGTGGCGCATACATCTGGAGTTAATTTGCAGTAGCTGGAGGCCCTGGCATGCCCATTCTCTCTTTCTCCCTCCCTCCCTCCCTCTCTCTGTCTTTAATAAATAAATAAATAAAAATAAACAATATTTTAAAAAATACACACCCAGTCCCACTGAGTGACAGAGTGATTACCTACAGTGAATGATTCCAGGGGTTTAGGAGTGGAGTCCTTGGAGCTAAGCCTCTGAGGACAAACAACATCTTAGCAAGAAGGTGCTGACATACACCCTGAGTGGCACAAAGTGAGTCAGTGAGTCATCAGAGAGAGAAGGGTCCCACCCTGTGAAGCTTCCACACCTGCCCTGTCTCCCTACTGGAAAGACAGCAACACATCACTCTCCAGAGTGGTAGTGTGGTGCAAACAGAGCTGGGCAGACAGGTTAAACTGGCCTTGCTAGGTGAATGGCCATTGGAATTGGCTTGGGTTCTCTCTCCCAGGAATGAAGCAAGAGGTTAGAACTGCATCATAGAAAAGGCAGCTCACAAAGACTCTTCTAAAGAAGAGAGTTAGGACAGGGATGGTTACTATAGAAAACTGAGGGGTGGACATTTTTTGCTTTGTTTCTGAGACAGTCTGATGTAGCCCAGGCTCATCTTGAACTCCTGATTCTCTTGTGTCAGCCTGCTGAGTGCCAGAACTTTAGACATAAACCCCCATGTCTAGTTTAAGTAGTTTTTTTTTTTTTTAAGCTTTTGTTTTGTTTTTTATTTATTTGAGACAGAGAGAAGGAGAGTAAGAATGGGTGTACCAGGGCCTCTAGCCACTGCAAACGAACTCCAGACATGTGCGCCGCCTTGTGCATCTGGCTTATGTGGGACATGGAGAACTGAACCGGGATCCTTAGGCTTCGCAGGCATTTTGACCACAGCTTTCTTTTTTTTTTTTAATAATTTATTATTTTGTTTGTATTATTCTAATTTTACATTCATATTGGTGACTCCATTATACTCCTCCCTGTCCTCCCCCCTCCAAAGGGACCCTCATCAGTGGGGAATGTGGGTCTTGCACTGTGGGGATAGTCAAAAATTATGGGGGATAGGCCAAGTCTCTGTGCATAATGACCCAACTTGTGGCTCTAACACTCTTTCCGACCCCTCTTCCGCAAATTTCCCCGAGCTACATTGGGATCATTTTAGTTCTGCTTCAGTGACGTTTTGGGAGCCTCTATGTCTCTGGATATCTGGCTTAGTAGGAGTTGGATATTCTCTGTGTTTATCTCCTTTAGCCTTTTTCTGGTGTCGTGTTCACCAAAAAAGCTATACTCTTGCCCTTTCCCCACATTATTCTATGGTTTCAGCTGGGGCCCTTGGTGAGGTGTGATAGGCTTATCCTTCCTTCAGGTTCGTCATCCATCTGAAAAAGATAACAGCTTTCTCTCTTTACCCTCCTATTCTCATTGTTTTCATAACAATGTTCATTTCTATGTCACAGGAGTTATCATATCAGATATTAATGTAGTGGTGGTAGAAATATGCCAAAAAACTTGAACAGTGGAAAGCCCCCAAGATGAGATAAGAATGAGGAGGGATGACTAGAGAGGCTGCCCGTGCCCCTAGCTCTTTATTGCCCTTGCCCCCCTTCAGCAGTTTATTGCAGGTTTAACATTAATGACCACTTATACCCCACTGTAATTTTTGTTTGCCAAACAGTTACAGTTTTGTAAATCTTTTGGAACGTGTGGTTTGTGTGAACAGCATGGCATGCTTCGCCTATCAGCAAGCTAATAAAGAGTGCCTTAAACACCAGAACTATTATGGGGGATGCCAATACAATTACTGTGTCATTGACAGCTTTAGACGTCCAAACGCTGTCTTTAAAGCATCCAGGAAAGCTAAAGAATGTGCACTCTCCATACAAGATTCCTGACATGAACGTTGGAGGATAGGGGTGATGGGAAAACTGCATGCTAATATCTACTTTTCATCTCCCTCTGGTTCTCTTCATATTTCTAGACAGTATAGCCCTGCTTCCTGCTCAGTGCAAACTAACCATCACATTCTTTCGCAGAAAAAACAAGTCACAGAAAAGATACAAGCCACTGTAACATGGACACAATATATCCAATATTCTCCCCTTTACTAACCGTCCTAATGCTTCTAACTGCTTCTTTTTTGCATCTTCTACCGTCCCCTGCTAACCACAGTCCCTATTAATGCCACCCTTGAATACCCTACATCCATAACAAGCTCTTGCCAATCCCTCCTTACTGATATTCCCCTCTTTGATTCCAGTCAAGGTGTGCCTCTTTGCACCAAGCCAACCAGAGCTGAATGTCTCCTCAATATTTCTATAACCAGGACCACTTGTGTCAATACACCTGCTCTCCTTTGGTACGAAGGGATAACCACCCCATCCATAAATGTTTCCTCTCCTACTTATTGTTCCCCAGTCTTGATTGTTCCACAAGTGTATCTCTAAGCAGCCTATCAGCTCCATCTGTGCCAATCGAGAGAAAATTTCATCCCTCTGTTGCTAGGACTCAGCCTGATGCTGTCTCTGGGTGCATCCGGTGTGGCAGGAACTGCGCTGGTCCAAACCAACGACCCCAAGGTGAACTTCCAAAACAAGCTTTAACAGGTCATGATATCCACTACCAACAGCCTCAAATCTCTCCAGAGACAATTGAACTCTCTCGCAGGTGTGGTACTCCAAAACCATGGTGGGGGAGCATGTGTGGTCTTGGAAGAAGAGTGTGGTTTTTCTGCTATATGAACTAAATATTGTTGAACCAAATGTTAAAACTCTCAAAAAACTCTGCAAGGAGCTGCTTGACTGCTACAAGCAACCTCACCACCTGGTTCTCTAACCCTTTAGTCACTTGGCTTCTCCCCTTCCTTAGCCCCCTCCTTGCTATAGGAACCCTATTACTTGTAGCCCCCTGCCTCATCATATTTCTCAGACAACAAATAACTAATATTGCTAAAGTGGCTACTAATTAGGTCCTCACGCACCATCTAGCTCTATCTGACCCTATGACAAACTATAAAGATCTCACTCAATATGATGAAAGCACCCAATTATAAACACAAAGGAGGGGCTGTTGGACACAGGCAGGGTGAAAGCAGGCCTAAGCTATCAGACACAGGCTGCTCACTTCACGACTTGGGCCTCCAGGCGACGGAGAGGTCACACCAGCCTGGACCCCAGGCGAATCTTGGGTACTGGGAACCCGCAGAAGTAAGGCCCCTACTCCCTCCCAGGGGTCACAGTGAGCCTGGCCCTCCAGATAAATTTCGGGCCCCAAGACTGGCAGGGGGCCACAGCCTCTCCCAGCCCAGGGTGCCTGGACATCCTGGTTAAGACTTAGGCTTCACTCATAGCCCTGTGACCTTTGGCCATTTACCTAGGAAACTCCTTATACAGTATCAGTCAACAGTCTTTACATAGCCCCATTCCCCTATGACTCATACCCTATACCTCTTCCCGCCACTACTTAGGTCACCTGACCCTCTCCCTACATGCTGGAATGAATGTCTCTATATGCCAACTAGGCATCAGCATACAACCTTTGAACCCACCAATCCCCTTGGGACCCTCTTCCCACTCAACTGCTCATAAAAACCCAGTTCCTTGTTGAATAAGTGAGAGCTGCTCTCTGAAGATGTCTCCTGGGTGTTTCTTCCCATCGCACTCATTGGCTGCTCAAAACCCTGCTCCACAGTTGCCTGGATGCTTCCGGGGAGTCGGTGCGCAACAGCCCCTTGATGAACCAGGGACCCACAATTCCTGTGCCACAGTGAAGAGACTATGGTAATCGAAGCCAAGGGGAAATGGGAGCATTTACTTGTTCCTATCCTATTAGCATCAGTACTATGAGGTCATTGTTTGCTTCAAGGCCAAAAAGAGGGGATGAACTGAAGCCTTTGGTTCCTAACACCCAGACATCTGGGTCTGTATAACTTTAAGATCTCAAGGTACTCTTGAGCAGTGTGGCATTCTCATCTGCCAATGTACACACAGAGCTCTTAGCCAAGATGCCAACAGCCTTGGAGAACATAATCCCTCTCTTTGCATGGCCACATCCTCAGTGGCTACTACCTGGGAGCATGCCAGAATTACAAGATAAAAAAGGTTTTTTTTTTGTTGTTGTTGTTTTTTGTCATGTACATGTTTGGTGTATGCATGCATATGGAAATTAGAGGTCAATGTCAAGTATCTTTCTCAGTCACTCTCCATCTTATTCTTTGAGACTGGGTCTCAAACCCATACCTCACTGATTCAGCTAGACTAACTAGCCACTGAGTCCCAAGCATCCTTCTGTCTCTACCTCTCAGAATTGAGATTACATGTAGCTGGCCACCACACCCAGTATTTTACATGGATGCTGGGAGCTGAACTTAGATCCTCATTCTTGCTTAGAAAGCATTTTGCCTACTGAGACATTTCTACATCCTTTAAAAGAAGGTAACTTCATAACTGCACATGTAATATGTAAAAGACTATTCAGAAGACTACTCAGTTGTATTTGTATGCATTTTGGAGGACAGCAGGGGAGGTAATGGGAGTTAATGCCAAGAATTCAGCTGCTATATTTGTTCTGTGGTTCTTCTTTCTTAGTCCAGACAAGAGGGCTCCTGCTCAAATTGAAGGGCTGATCTTTCCCAAGTCCACTGTCACTTTGGGAATATGGAAAGAGTCTTTGTACAGGATGGTCCAATGGGCAAGAGAAGGCACAAAATATCCAAGCACCTGTGAGCTTTTTCCCTTGCAGGAATACTAATTAAGGGCACTTCCTGTGAACACTGGCTGAAAGTTGAGAGAAAAAACAGAAAAAACAATGACAGCTTCAATAGACATCTTCTCATTCTTCTTGTCATAATTCTCACAATCCAGCCTGCCTGTATAGTCTTTCCTAAGTCTATGACTTGGGAACGATGAAGCATATTATTTTCTACTTGTGCTTGGCTTATGCAATTTGCAAGTCACCAGGGGCCATCCCCACCTACCACACAAACAGAACATCACAAGGATAAGCTCAATGCTTGTGGAACCCAGAAGGCTTATGAGAATTCTGAGATCTGGCCATGGTGACAGGTTACAGATTGAGTGCAGTGGCTCTGCAGTTTGGGGCTGAATCTTAACTTCCCTCTCACTTCTTTATGTGGAAAAGGACAGTGCCTATATTAAATAAGAAGATGGTGATGTATAACACCACATGGTAGAAGCTCCCTGAGTGCTCAGTAGTGGGGCCTCAACAGTCACCACAGCCAACTGTCCCCCAATCTCTACACTCACTGTCAATTATCCAAAGAAAACTGAATATATCCGTAGACCTAATGCAACCTTGCTTCAGTGTCATCCCTCCTTCCTAAATAAGGCTGTGTATACAGTTGACTAAACTTAAAAACAAAATGCTAGAACTGAAAAGGTTGGAGAAGAATGACTAAAGAGAAATGGCGATACATTTTTTGGAATGGTGCAGTAAGAAGTAGTCAAACATCTTGACTGCCTGTAGACAGTGTCTAAGCCTTCACCATTTGAAGAACCAAACCATGTAGCTATATACTGCAATAGGAAACACATAGACCTGTTTGCCATTTTCTTTGATTTCAAATGTTTATTCTAGGTATTTACACAGTCCTTTTTTCTTTGCAAATAAAGGAAGAAGCAAAGAAAAAAGTCAGGATAGCACTAGAAGTCAAACAAACCTTGCTCTACTGCAGTCCCCTGAATGTTTTTGTCATGATTTGCTGGGTCTCTGTCAGACAGTGTGTGGAAAGTAACATGAGTTCAGACTCTATGTGCCATTCTTTGTTTTGGTCTGGGCAAGAGTGGGTTGTTTTAGAACTCCAGCACACACTGATTTCCCAGACAATGCCTGCCTGAGAGCCTGCATCTGAAAAGTGAGAAGTTTTTTTTATATATATATATATATATATAATACAAATGGTTTACTATAAAAAAGATAACAATAGCAACTTGGTATTCCTATTTCAGCACCCACTGACATGGGTTACTAGGTCTTCTTTGCTGTAGCAGCTGTTCTGTGTATTGTAGGACAACCAACAGCATCATTGGCTTCCGAGACCAAATTACAGTTGTTGCCCTCCTCAAGTTGTGATAAACAAAAATGTTTCTAGACATTTCCAGATGTCCCAAGGGTGACTTTTGCCCACTGGCAGCTCCTGGTCCGTGTTAAACAAAGAGAATATTATTTTTCTTAGATAAAGAAGTAATTGTGTTATTAAGAATTGTGGCAGAGCTCGAGAGATAGCTTGTGGTTAAGGTGCTTGCCTGCAAAGCCTAAGGACCCATTTTCTACTTCCGAGATCCCACGTAAGCCAGGCACACAAGGTTGCATGCACAAGGTCATGCATGCATACAAGGTGGCACATGCATCTGGAGTTCTATTACAGTGGCTGAAGGCCCTAGCACCCCAATTCTCTCTCTCTCTCTCTCAGACTCATTCTCTGTCATAAAAAATAATTATGGGGCTGAAGAGATGGCTTAGCAGTTAAGGCGCCTGCCTGTGAAGCCTAAGAATGCCCATTCAAACCTCCAGGTCCCACGTTTAGCCAGACGCAAAAGTGATGTATGCATGCAATGTTGCACATGCGCACAAGGGGACACACGTGTCTGGAGTTCAGTCACAGTGGTTGAGAGGCTGATGGCATGCCCATTCTCTCCCTGTCTCTCTCAAATTAAAAAAATATATATATGACAAATTCTTGAAGAGATATGTTAATTATAACAAGTTGATTTACATTAAAATGTTCTCTTTCAAGATACAGGAAGCCCACAGAACACCAAACAGACAAGACCAAAGCAGAAACACTCCAAGACACATCATAGTTAAAACTCTTAACAACAAAAACAAAGAGAGAGTTAAAAGAGTTAAAAGCAGCAAAAGAGAAATAATTCACAACATACAAAGGCAATCACATCAGAATTAAGTCAGATTTCTTAATGGAAATCCTGAAAGCCAAAAGGGCCTGGAATGAAACACTTCGAAGTCTGAAAAACTATGCCTTCCAACCCAAGCAACTTTACCTAGCAAAAGTATCCCTCATAATAGATGTTGAAAGAAAAACTTTCCATGAAAAAAGTCAACTCTATGATTATATGAACACAAAGCCAAACCTACAGAGAACACTTGAGGGAATATTCCACACGGAACAGTCAAACAACCAATCTTAAGAGCCAGCAAGAAGATCACAATAACCAAAATAGACCTCGCTCAAAATAGTACAAAACACAAGAAAACACCAAACCCCATAAAACATATCATCATGGCAGGGATTAATTCAAACCTCAAATAATAACCTTAAATATAAATGGTTTTAACTCAACCATCAACAGGCAAAGGTTATCAGGATGGATCAAAAAACTGGACCCTTCTATTTGCTGTCTTCAAGAAATCTACCTCACCACTAAAGATAGATACCAACTCAGGGTGAAAGGTTTGAAAATGATATTCCAAGCAAATGGAAACAAAAAACAAGTGGGTGTTCCTCTATTAATATCTGGTAACATAGACTTCAAACCAAAAGTAATTAAAAGGGAAAAAAAAGGCCACTTCTTACTCATCAAAGGAATGATCCAACATGAGCACATCACAATCATAAATATATATATGCACCAAACACAGGTGCACCACAGTTTATAAAACAAAATCGACTTGACAATAAAACAAACTCCGCAATAGTTGGAGACTTCAATATTCCACTATCTTCAATAGACAAATCACCCAAGCAGAAAATCAACAGGGAAATAATAGAGCTCAATATCATAGATCAACTAGACCCAACAAATTTCTACGGAACCTTCCACCCCAACTCTACAGAATACACATTCTCCTCAGCAGCCCAAGGAACCTTCTCCAAAATTGACCATATACTAGACAATAAAGTGTGCCTTCATAAAGTCAGGAAAATTGAAGTAACTCCCTGCATCATGTCAGATCACAATGCTTTAAAGATAGAAATTAACAATACGAGACATATCAAGAACTCCAGCAGCTCCTGGAGATTAAGCTTTTAAATACTTTTGAAAAAATAAATAAGATTGACAAACCCCTAGCCAAACTGATCAAGCAAAAAAAAAAAAAAAAAAAAAAAAAAAAAAAAGGTCTCAAATTAACAAAATCTGAAATGAAAAAGGAGAAAACACAACAGACCTCAATGAAATTGAAAGAATTATCAGGGCATTCTTCCAAAACCTCCACTCCACAAAATTAAATAATCTGGAAGAAATGGATGAATTCTTAGAGAATACCACCTACCAAAACTAAATTCACAGAATATTAATCTCATAAACAAATCTATCACACCCATCAAGATTGAAAAGGTAATCAAAAACCTCTGCCAAAAGAAAACTCCAGAACTGGATGGCTTCTCAGCTGAATTCTATCAAACCTTCATTGAAGTGAAACCAATTTTTCTCAAACTGTTCTGCACAATCAGAGACTAGGGAATCCTCCCCCATTCCTTTTATGAAGCTAGTATCACCTTAATACCAAAACCAGACAAAGATGAAACAAGGAAAGAACACTATAGGACTATATCCCTAATGAACTTAGATGCAAAGATCCTGAACAAAATCCTTGCAAACCGAATTCAACAACACATCAAAAGCATTATTCACTTAAAATTTATTTGAGAGAGAGAGACAGAGAAAAAATAAAAAGGATAGAGCTAGGCCAGGTGTGATGGAACATGCCTTTAATCCCAGCCCTAGGGAGTCAGAGGTCAGAAGATCACTATGAGTTTGAGGCCAGCTTGGGACTACAGAGTGAGTTCTAGGTCAGCCTGGGCTATAGTGAGACCTTATCTGGGGGGGGGGGGGAGCTGGCTTAACATTAGCATTCATCTCTCTCTGCTTCCTCAGTATGGGCTGAATGTGACCAAATCAGCTTCAAGCTCCCACCATCAAGGCTTCCCTGACCCAATGGACTGTTAAGTGGAACTGTAATCTGAAATAAAACTTTCCTCCCCCACCCAAAAAAAAGCAATATTCACCTTGATCAAGGCTTCATCTCAGGGATTGTTTAACATACAGAAATCAGTCAACATAATACACCACATAATCAAACTGAACCATAAGAACTACATGATCATCTCAATTGATGCAGAAAAGGCCTTTAGCAAAATACAACACCAAATCATGATCAAAACCCTGGAAGGAATAGGCATGGAGGGCTTATATCTCAACACAGTAAAGGCTATATATAAAGCTCCTAAAGCCCAAATAATACTTAATGGGCAAAAACTCAAGGAGTTCCCACTGAGATTGGGAACAAGACAGGGGTGCCCACTCTCAGCACTGCTCTTCAATACAGTATTAGAAGTACTAGTAAAAAAAAAAAAAAAAAAAAAGTACTAGTCCAAGCAATAAGACAGGACAAAGAAATAAAAGGGATCCTAATTGGAAAGGAAAAAGTCAAGTTAGCCCTATTTGCACATGACCCAAAAGTTTCCATCTCAAAACTTCTAAAGGTAATAAATTCCTTCAGCAAAGTGGCAGGATACAAAATCATGCACAAAAATCAGTAGCTTTTCTATATGTAAAGGACAAATATACAGTTGTCTTATTTTTCAATAACAACAAAAAATTAAATACTTTGGAATAACACTAACCAAGGATGTGCAAGACCTATATAATGAAAACATAAAAACTCAAGAAAGAAACTGAGGAGAACTTGGAAAATACTTGGAAGATGGAAAGACTTCCCATGATCCTGGATGGGTAGAATTAATATTGTGAAAGGGACAAATATACCAAAATAATATACAAATTTAACCAAATATCAATAAAAATATCAGGATCATTTCTTCACAGAGATTGAAAAATGATCTCATATTTCATATGGAATGGCAGAAGGTCTTGGATATCCAAACATATCCTCAGCAAAAACAAAACAAAACAAAACAAAACAAAACAAAACAAAAACCCTCTGGTGGTATCACCATACCCAATCTAAAGCTATACTACAAAGCCATAGTGACAAAAACAGCATGTTACTGGAATAAAAACAGAAACATAGACTAAAGGAACAGAATAGAAGACCCAGACCTAAGGGCAAGTAACTACAGCTGCTTGATCTTTGACAAAGGTGCCATGAATGTAGACTGGAGAAAAGACAGCATCTTCAACAAATGGTGTTGGACAAACTGGATGACCATATGTAGAAAAATAAAATTAGACCCTCTCATTTCACCATACACAAAAATCAAGTCCAAATGGATTAAAGACCTTAATATAAGAACTGAAACTCTTCAAGCACTGGAAGAAATAATAGGAGGCACTCTCCACGGTATAGGACTGGGAAAAGACTTCCTGCACAAAACCCCAGTAGCCCAGGAAACTAAACAAGCACTCAACCAATGGGATCTCATGAAGCCTAAAAGCTTTTGCACAAACATACCATAAGCAGAGCAAATAGATTACCCACTGAATGGAAGAAAATTTTTGTCAGTTATACCACTGACAGAAGCCTAATACCTAGAATCTACAAAGAACTCAAAACAAATAACAATAAAAAAAACATGAGATTCTACCTTACCCCAGTAAGGATAGCAAACATGGAAAAAATCAAATGAAAACAAATGTTGGCAAGAATGTGGAGAAAAAGAAATACACATTCACTATATGTGGGAATGTAAGTTGGTACAATCACTATGGAAATCAACATGGAGACTCCTGAAAAGGATAAATATAGAGTAACCTACAGACTCTGTTATTCCCTTACTGGGCATTTACGCTAAAAGCTCCACATCTCACTTCAGAGATATTTGCTTAACCATGTTTATAGCTGCTCAATTCATAATAGCTAAAAACTGGAATTAACCCAGGTGCCCATCATTGGATGAGTAGATAACCAAGATGTGGTATATCTATATGATGGAATTCTACTCAGCAGTAAGAAGAAAAAGACACATTGAAATATGTACAAAAATGGTTGAACTTGGAACAGATCATTCTAAGTGAACTCACACAATCACAGAAAGAAAACTGCCACATTATCTCATTCATCTGTAGTTTCTAACCTGGATCAGCCCGAGTTGCTGACATACCTGAATAGCATCTCAAGGCTTGGTTAATAGGGAGAATAGGGCTTGGGGGACACAAAACTGACTGAACTGGTACCATAGAATCCTATATCCTGGAAGTCAGAGGTGGAACCCTCAAGAGGACCTTAGGGGGAGTACGTGAATCAAAGGGGCCTAGAAAGGGTGAGATGAAACCTAACCTCAAATTGCTCCTGTTTCTCTTTCTTCTCTTTTTCTTTTCCATTGGTGTTGTCCTGTAATTCCCTGTACTAGGATGTGGTTTATATCTACAATGAGCTGTTGATCAGAGAGACCTACTAGAGCTCCCAAAACAAACAAGACAGACTTCTGTCACAGCACTTGTTTACCCACCTGAGGTTAATGGTAAAAAACCCTACTGTTGAAGACACCATACACTGTTGGCACAGACCATGAAGAGACCTGGTTGGAATCCAGAAGACAGCCAGTCCCCAGACAATTAGCCCATCTAGTGTTGGAAGGCACTACATGAGCTACTGGGGGAAAGTGGCCAACACATGTCCAAGCAACTCAAAATCTAAGCAACTCAGAAGCAACCAACCTGACATGATGCTCACACAAGTGCAATAGTGGCACACAGCCATGATGAGTAACCAACTGCTCTTGGACTGGCTAACAGTTCTAGTCAGTGGAAAGGAAACCACATCTAGAACTGGGAAACAAGTCAGAATCATTTCCATATAATGATTCTGCTTTTCATTGTCAAGCTCACACTAACTTTGGGCTATAAGAGGGTCTACACCCTTTAAGTTCTCTCTAAATTAATAATCGTTATCCCATTCAACTGGTGCTGACTTCATTCTTCGTTGGAAAATCTGCTTCTCTTTTTCAGACAGGAGCTGGATCTGAGGAGATAAACGACCCAGTGCACTCCACCCTGGCCCCAGCTGAAACTATAGAGGAATTGGGGAAATGAGGAAGGTGCTGCTTTCTTAGTGAATCTGATATCAGCACAAGGGTGATGGAGATAGACCTGAGGACACCCAATACCTATCAAAACCAGAGATCCAGAAGCTCATAAGAGCCCCTCACTGAAGTATACTTAAAATGCTCCTAGCATGGCTCAGGAAATTTTGCAGATTAGAGCCACAAATTGGGACATTTTGCACAGAGACATTGCTTCCCCCCCCATAATGAATAACCCACAATCCCTATGGGGTTGATCTGCATCCCCATCAAGGAAGGCCTCTTCAGAAAAGGGGCAGGAAGGAGGGAAAGGATGGTACCAACATGTATTGTTCACATAATAATATGTCCATAGCTAGTAAAAAAAGAAATGTATGAACGTAATATTTCCTACAATTTACTACTGCCTAGATTTATGACACAAGGAACATAGAATTCCTACCTCATGTAGTTAATAGGTAATTACCCAATATAGACAAAACAATCAAATTCTTACAGTATCAATCTATTTTTAAAATGTACTTTATTTATTTAGAGAATCAGGCAGAGAGAGAGAGAAAAATGGCTGTGCCAGGGCCTCTAGCCACTGCAAATGAACTCCAGATGCATGTGCCACCTTGTGCATCTGGCTTACATGGCTCCTAGGGATTTGAACCTGGATTCTTAGGCTTTACAGGCCAGCACCTTAACCACTAAGCCATCTCTCCAGCCCTACAATATCAATCTTTTAAGGCACCAAATTTTTATACTCCATTTTCTCTTCTATCACCTGATCCTTCCCTCCAAACACACTATTCTACAGAATTCCTAATTCTTATATACTATGCCAGTGAAAGAATGAAAAGCACAACCTTTCCAGTCTAGACTCTAATGTCTAAGGTGATAAGAAACTCATCCTACAAGACCCTAGAGTCTCAAAAGATCAGAAAGGCTTTTCCAAAGAAATCTGAATCTTTATATTCTTACTATATTATTAAAATATTGAATGATGCTATCAAAAGATTTTGTTGCCAAATATATTATAAGGGGGAAAAGGTGTTTTAGCAAGAAAGAAAATTCAGACATAAACTAAAACCATTAGGAAAAAGTGTGTTTCACACCACTCCTCAGCATGGTTCTGGTCTTCATTATCTTTCATCAGGTCAATTTCAACAACTTCCTATCCAGTTTTCCCCACAACTTCTTACTGTATTTTCATCTTCCACTCCTACCCAGTCCACAGGTCACATTACTTCCTTAGAGGTACAAATCCAACAGGGAAATCAAATTACGAAGTGAGACAAGCCATTCCCACCCAAGCTATAAACATTCCGTTAACAGTGTTGTCACAGGCAGAATGCTCACACTTTCCAATGAATGTTAATCACATTATTTCATAGGTTAAATTATACTTGAATTGGATTTAGCCCCATCCAGAAAAATTTTCTACTGAGTACCTGAACAGAAGTAGAAAAGACAGAGATAATAGAGAGCAACCTAGAAGTTTTGAACCCCAAGTGCCATGCCTGTCTTGTGCCACAGGTAAGTTTCTTTTAAGCCTAGATTATGTTTGTAGGTTTTGTATATTATTTGCAGGGACTGAGAGGGTAAACAGGCTGACACAACTGCTCATGTACCCACAGTGCTTGCTCACTGAGGAAGCATGAATACACATGGGCCCACACTTATGAACAAAACATATATGCACATACATCACACACACACTCACATAAATATACAGTAAAAATAAATCTGTTGTTTTCTTTTGTCAACCTGTTTTTCATTAGGATTGTCAGCTATGACCCTTATGAGTGAGGGAAGGGATCCTTTCCCATTCCAACTTACGGAACAAATGCCTGTTATGGAAAAAGTGGCAAAGACAATTTCCCAACAGCAAGCTACCATATTACTTAATTAGCTTTTCACTTGAATCATTCACAAGATCCAGACTGAGCCCTCAGACTTCAATATTCTTGCAAACGGAGCATTAAAAGCCTTTCATTCCTTGTGTCTTTTCATTTCCCTTTTACTTAAACGTCTAGATGAAAACAGCTGGTTCTCACTTGCTGTCTTCCTGCTTCCAATTTCACTCACTAAAATGCCCTGGTGATAATCACCAGTTTCCTTAGTCAATATATAGATCTTTTCCCAGGTCACAACACTAGCTGGGACCTCATGCCTACCAGGAGCCCTCTCTACCCACCTAGATGCCCTCTTAGAAATTTCTCCTGCCTCTTCCTTTCCCTGGTAATATTCAGGGATTGGAATGATACCTGTATGCAGGTAACTTGCACATCGGATAAAGTCAAAACAGATATATTATTTTCCCCTATAATCAAAATACAAGTGGAGAATTAAGGAAAGAAAAGATATACTTAATGTACCAGCTGATTCTAAACAGACCTTGCTTCTCTAGGATGGGGAGATAGATGGACTCTCCACACAGGCAGTGCCTTCCAGCACTTTCCAAGAGAGGAGAATTAGCTCTGAGCCGTATATCCATTACAGGAGATGTAACATCCTTGAATCTCACTTGTGCTTCTATAAAATGCAGATAAAAACAGTAAAGACCTCACAGGTTTGTAGTGAAAATACAAGGCTATCGTAATGTGTTCAGGAACTAGTAAGTACTAAATACATTTTAATCATGGTTAACTATGACCTAATAAGTCAATCATGAAAACTGGTTGCTTTTTAAATATCTAGTGCTTATTAATAGCAAAAGTGACTATGATAAACCTACCCTGGCATGTTGTATCATCATTTCTCAGGACCTTTCAAAAGTATGTTTGGTTATTTTCCACTTACCACAGAAGCTTTTCCCCTTCTAACAGAGTAGATCACAAAGTATTGTTCAACATGAATGGTTACTTTTCTAAACCAATGATTCATGCTAATTAAACTTGCAACCTAGGAGAACAGAATTAGCTTGTTTCAACATTTCCTTTTGTTCACTAATTATGAGTCAAGGTTATATTAGGTACTACATTATTATAATTTTGCCTGGGAGACAGACACTGAATATCTCACATTTTTAAAAACAGGTACTGTCGACATAAGCCAGGTGCTTGCTGAATAAAGGCCTTGAAGGCTACATAAACAATTATTACCCAGCTTGTGTGAAGAGCTGCTCCTTCCTATACATAGTACAGCAGAAGGCAAGTACTGAGACCATCTCAGCGTGTTACAGATGCACCAGAATTATAGGAGGATTTAAAGATAAGAAGCCAAGCATGGCAGGAGTCTATTTCAGATGCTTGCATTCCAGCAGCAATCTGTCTGCTCATCCAGAATGAAGGCAAGCATTGTACTGAATGATTTAAATGTTCATGAACCCACTGAGAATTTCATTACTTAACAAGGTAGTCAAGAGACATTCTTTTCCTTTTCCTCCCTCCCATCTTCCTCTTCCTTCTCTTTTTGGGGATTTAGAACCTCACAAAAGCTAGGTAAGAATTTCACTGCTGACTATATATCTAGCCTTTCATTTACTTATTATGTTAAGACAGAGTCTCACTAAGTAGATCAGGATGGCCTTAAATTCATTGCAGACCAGGCATACCTTGAAGTTGCCATACTACTATCTCTGCTTTCCCTTCCCAAGTAACTGGGATCACAGACTTTGGCCTCTAGGCCCATTCAGATCCATTTAGTTTCTTAAAGCCAAGTCTCAATAGAACTTTTTTTTCCTTTTATTTTCTTTGCTGTTGGGTGTTTTGAGACAAGGTATAACTATGTAGCTCAGGTTGGCCTGGAACTCAGGTTGACCTTGAACTCATACACTGGCTGCCTCAGCCTCCCTAATGCTAGGATTTAAAGGGATAGGCCAAAATATACGGCTTCAGAGAAGATGGCTGCATAGGAACCACGCCAAAACAGGCTAGGGGACAAAAGCAAAAAAAAAAAAAAAAAAAAAAAACAGAATACATTCTTCTACTAAAAAGTGAGGTGTATAGTAAATTACAAAAGGCAGCAGAGAAGTAGGTGAGATCCAGAGCGTCCAGAGCCCACAGAAGCGGCTCCACAGCTGCGTTGAGTTCCACGCTGTGGCAGCCACCAGACTTCGGCTGAGCCGCGGGATTTTAAAGCCAGGTGAGAGGATTCTCCACTCACACCGGCCTCCTTGCAAACTCAAGAAACGTGGAAGGAGGACAGCAGAGGCCAACGGAGTGGCTTGTGAGGAAGAGGATCGCGTGGACGAGCAGCCGTACTTCAGCCACCACTCACAGCCTCCCCTCCCCCACCACCAGCACAAGCGTGGGCACCAGAGATCTGGGAAAGAGAGCTCACCTATCCAGCATCCAGCACGATTAAAGCAGTGACCCACAGACTCAGCCGGCCTTCCTGAGCCCAAAACACAGCAAAGAAGGACCCAAGCAGCCTTACACCATAGCTGAGACCAAAACCATCCCAAAAGGTAACTTGGATTACACCAGGTCAGTACCCGCCAAATAAGCCCGATGTATTATAGGCTTGCATTGGAAGGACTAATTGCACCTTCCATGTCAGAGTAAATGATATGTTAAACTGGATGGATGGTCAGATCTGACACTCATAAATAAGCTATATTTTGGGCTGCTCATCTGTTGCTTCCTGATTTATAGAGCGTTTGTTTCCTCTTCTGTCAATCATTGGGAAAGGGTCTCACTTGGTCACAAGCTGACCTTGGAACCTTCTACAGACCAGAAATCTTAGCCTCCCAGTTGACAGGATTAAGGGTGTGGGGCAACACACATCCTTAGGGACTGTGACGGTATTGAAGGATATGTTTGTTATAACACCTACTTTTGCACAAATACTCTGAGCTGTATTTCATTGAATGGGTACATTGTTTAGTTAAATTTTTTAGAATTTGACTGTATTCTGTTTCATTCAGCCTACTTAAATACTCTCATAGCAGGCAAATCCAACACCTAGGGTCACTTTTCTGATTACTCTGGGAGTCTTAAGAGCCACACCTAGCACCTTAAGCTCCTACCCTGAAGATATATATTACCACATTGATTGACACATCTAATATTTCTGCCGATAATTAGAAAACCCAAGCATTAAATTAATCCAAAATGCAAGTCTCTACATTATAATACAAGAAACACAAAATATCAAGACAATATAAATCCACCAAAAAGTATTAATGCATCAGAAATGACCTTCAGTGAGACTGAAATAGAGGAAGTGCCTGAGGAAGATTTCAAAAGAACGATTATAAATATGTTCAAAGAACTCAAAGAGGAAATGAAAGGGTTCAAAGAACTCAAAGACGAAATGAAAGAATTCAAAAACAGAGAAAACCAATTTAATGAAATAAGGAGGTCAATACTAGACATAAATTCGGAAATAGAAAGAATAAAGAAAACCCAGTCGGAAATACTAGCAATAAAGAGCACAGTCAGTGAAATTAAAAACTCTGTAGAAAATCTCTCCAGTAGAATGGATGAAGGAGAGAACAGAATGTCTAAACTAGAAGACCAGATGGCAGATCTAATACAGTCTAACAAAGAGAAAGACAAAATAATAGGAAGGTATGAATGGGAATTTCAAGATATTCGGGACACTATGAACAGATCAAACATAAGAATTCAAGGGATAATTGAAGGAGAAGAATCTCACTCCAAACGCATAGTAGGTGTTTTCAACAAAATCATAGAAGAAAACTTCCCCCAACTTGGGAAAGAGATGCCAATGTAGATACAGGAGGCCTTTAGAACACCAAACAAACAAACCTGGAAAGAACCTCTCCCCACCATATTATAATTAAACTACAAAACATACAAACCAAAGAAAATATATTGAAAGCAGCTAGAAAGAAAAAGCAAGTCACCTACAGGGGCAAGCCCATCATAATCACAACAGATTACTCAACACAAACTTTAAAAGCCAGAAGGGCTTGAAGTGAGGTATTCCAAGTTCTGAAAGATAAAAACTGTCAACCAAGATTACTTTATCCTGCAAAGCTATCTATCCAAATTGATGGAGAAATAAGGACATTCCACAACCAAGACAGGCTAAAGGAATTTATGGCAACTAAACCAGCTCTACAGAAAATATTTACAGGAATCATCCATGCTCAAGAGAAAGCAAAACATACACAGCAGGAAATAGGAAAAAATACACCATACTCAAATAACAGTCAAAACAAGTGAGTAAAGGGAAAACAGGAAGAACTACAAACCAAGAAGAATGGTGAGAGCAAATACATATCTTTCAATAATAACTCTTAATATCAATGGCCTCAATGCCCCAACCAAAAGACACAGACTTGCAGACTGGATTAAAAAGCAGGATCCTACCATCTGTTGCCTCCAGGAAACTCATCTCTCAATAAAAGATAGAAACCTTCTTAGGGTGAAAGGTTGGAACAAAGTATTTCAAGCAAATGGGCCGAGGAAACAAGCATGGGTTGCTATCCTAATTTCTGACATGATAGACTTCAAACTAACATTAGTGAGGAAAGATAAAGAAGGTCACTTTATACTGATTAAAGGAACACTCCAACAGGAGGACATTACAATCCTAAACATATATGCTCCTAACATGGGGGCTCCCAATTTCATCAAACAACCAAGATTGGACTTAAGGTCAGAGATAACTCCTAACACAATGGTAGTAGGTGACTTCAATACCCCACTCTCATCACTTGACAGGTCTACCCAGCAAAAAATAAACAGAGAGACATCTGCATTAAATGATATCATGGAAAAAATGGACCTAACAGATATATACAGAATATTCCATCCAAATGCTGCAGAATATACATTTTTCTCAGCAGCACATGGGACATTCTCTAAAATAGATCATATAATAAGACACAAAGCAAAACTTAACAAATACAGGAAAATTGAAATAATCCCTTGTATGCTATCTGACCACAATGGGATTATACTGCAAATCTGCAACAAGAAAAACTACAGAGCATACAGAAATTCATGGAGACTGAATAGTATGTTATTGAATGATGTATGGGTCATTGAAGAAATTAAAAAGGAAATCAAGAAATTCATAGAATCAAATGATGATGAGAATACAACATACCAAAACATTTGGGACACAATGAAGGAAGTCCTACAAGGGAAATTTATAGCTCTAAGTGCCTATATTAAGAAAATAGAGAGTTCACAACTAAACACTTTAATGCTTCACCTTGAGGCCTTGGAAAGAGAAGAACAAGGCAAACCAAAAATCAGTAGACAGGAAGAAATAATAAAGGTTAGGACAGAAATTAATGCAATGGAAAACAAAATAATAATAATAATAAAAAAAAAATGAAACAAAGAGTTGGTTATTTGAAAGGATAAACAAGATTGACAAACCCTTAGCAAATCTGACCAAAAGAAAGAGAGAAGAGACAAAAATTGATAAAATTAGAGATGAAAAAGGCAACATCACAACAGATACCAAAGAAATTCAGAAAATCATACGGACATACTTTAAGAATATATATTCCTCTAAGTTTGAAAACCTGAAATAAATGGATGATTTCCTTGATTCATATGACCTACCAAAATTAAATCAAGATGAGATAAACCATTTAAATAGACCTATAACAACTACAGAGATCCAAGCAGTATTAAAAAGTCTCCCAACTAAAAAAGGCCGAGGCCCAAATGGATTCACTGCTGAATTTTACCAGACATTCCTGGAAGATCTAACCCCAATGCTTCTCAAACTTTTTCATAAAATAGAAAAGGAAGGAATTCTACCGAAATCCTTCTATGAAGCCACCAACACCCTGATACCCAAACCGGACAAAGACAGACCAAAAAAAGCAAATTACAGACCAATCTCCCTCATGAACATAGACGCAAAAATTCTCAACAAAATACTGGCAAACAGAACACAAGAATATATCAGAAAGATTATTCACCACAACCAAGTAGGCTTTATCCCAGAGATGCAGGGATAGTTCAACATACTCAGATCCATAAATGTAATACACCATATAAATGGTCTGAAGGCCAAAAATCACATGGTCATCTCAATAGATGCAGAAAAGGCATTTGACAAAATCCAACACCCCTTCATGGTGAAAGTATTACAGAAACTGGGAATAGAAGAAACATATCTCAACATAATAAAAGTTATATATGACAAACCTACAGCTAACATTATAATAAATGGGGAAAAACTTGAAGCTTTTCCTCTAAATTCAGGAACAAGACAAGGATGTCCACTTTCCCCACTACTATTTAATATAGTACTGGAAGTCTTAGCCATAGCAATAAAGGAAGAGACACTCATAAAGGGGATACAAATTGGAAGGGAAGAGATCAAATTATCATTATTTGCAGACAATATGATTCTATACATAACAGACCCTAAACACTCTACCAGCAAACTGTTAGAGCTGATAAACACTTTAGCAATGTAACAGGATACAAAATAAACACACAAAAATCAGTAGCTTTTCTATATACTAACAACAAACGTGAAGAGGATGAAATCAGGGAATCCCTCCCATTCACAATTGCCTCAAAAAAAAAAAAAAAAAAAAAAAAACCTTGGAATAAACTGAACCAATGAAATGAAGGATCTCTACAATGAGAACTTTAAAAAACTCGAGCGACAAATTGCTGAAGACACAAGGAAATGGAAAGACATCCCATGCTCCTGGATTGGAAGAATCAATATTGTGAAAATGCCAATATTACCAAAAGCAATCTACATACTTAATGAAATCCCCATTAAAATCCCAATAGCATTCTTCACAGAAATAGAAAATACAATCTTAAAATTCATCTGGAAACATAAAAAACCTCTAATAGCCAAATCATTTTTGAGCAACAAAAATCAGGCAGGTGGTATAACCATACCTGATTTTAAGTTATATTACCAAGCCATAGTAACAAAAACAGCATGGTACTGGCACAAAGACAGATAGGTAGATCAATGGAACAGAATAGAAGACCCAAATATTAATCCAGGCACCTACAGCCACCTGATTTTTGACAAAAATGGCAAAAATATTCATTGGAGAAAAGATAGCCTCTTTAACAAGTGGTGCTGCGAAAACTGGACATCTGTATGTAAAAGAATAAACATAGATCTTTGTCTCTCTCCAGGCACAAGAGTCAAGTCCAATTGGATCAGGGACCTTAATATCAGACCTGAAACTCTGAAACTGCTACAGGAAAAGGTAGGGGAAACCCTTCAACATATTGGCATAGGCAAGGACTTTCTGAATATAACTCCAATTGCTCAGCGAATAAAACCACTAATCAACCACTGGGACCCTATGAAACTACAAAGCTTTTGTACAGCAAAGGACACTGTGAATAGAGCAAAAAGACAACCTACAGAATGGGAGAAAATCTTTGCCAGCTATACATCTGACAGAGGATTAATATCCAGAATATACAAAGAACTCAAAAAACAAAATAATAAGAATTCAAACAACCCAGTTAAAAAATGGGCTATGGAACTAAATAGAGAATTCTCAGAAGATAAAATACAGATGGCATATAAACATCTAAAAAAGTGTTCCACATCCTTAGCCATCAGGGAAATGCAAATTAAAACCACTTTGAGATTCCATTGCACCCCTTTCAGAATGGCTACCACCAAGAAAACAAATGACAGTAAGTATTGGCGTGGATACGGAAAAAGAGGAACACTTCTACACTGTTGGTGGGAATGTGATCTGGTCCAGCCATTGTGGAAATCAGTGTGGAGGTTCTTGAGACAGCTAGAAATAGACTGACCATATGATCCAGCTATAGCACTCCTAGGCATATATCCAGAGTAGTCTTCTCCCTACCTTAGAGATACTTGCAAAACCATGTTTATTGCTGCGCTATTCACAATAGTTAGGAAATGGAACCAGCCTAGATGTCCCTCAACAGATGAATGGATAATAAAGATGTGGTACATTTACACAATGGAGTTCTATTCAGCGGTAAAGAAAAATGAAATCATGAAATTTGCAGGGAAACGGATGGATCTGGAAAGGATTACACTAAGTGAGGTAACCCAGGCTCAGAAAGCCAAACGTCACATGTTCGCTCTCATATGTGGATCCTAACTACAAATGTATAAACTTGTGTGCGAACTGGAACCAAAAATAGGTATCAGAAACCAGTAAGCTGGTAAAAGGCTATAAGGGAGAGAGGAAAGAGAAGGACTTAAGTGTATGGTATTGCACATATGTAAGTAGAAGAACAGATTACAGGGAGGGGAATGGCTTAAATGAGGCCATGGGAAGAGAATGCATAAAAGAAGGGCAGGGTGAGGGTCAATCTAAATTCAATATATTGTGAATAAGACTTATGTAAACCTACTCTTTTGAATAATGGCACATCTAGAAGCTGTAGACTGTTACTAGAAAATTTTCAGTGCCGGGGATGGGATACCTTCCAGTGAGTTGTTGGCCAAGGAGTTCCCAGTAGCCTCCAAAACATTAAAGGCTTTTGCCAAAGCCTTTGGTTTCCCTTGAGAAACAGATAGTAAGACCCTATTGCTGAAGACATCTCTTGCCTAAGAGGCAAGGTCACTGAGAAAAGCAAGCTGGTGTGGAGCAGAAACCCTTCTCCCTGTAGACCAGCCAACTGAAAACTGGAAAAAGCTGCACTGCATGCAGCCATATGAGAGACAGAAGTCATCAGCAGTGAAAACAGTGGACACTGAATATTCACGTTTGGCCGTACAGGCCCAATGACTGAACAGGTGCAATAGTGGCATGTCTACTCTTGGGGTAACCAACTGCTCCGTAATTGGACTGAAGGCCCTCTCTACAGGAGAGAATACATGCCTGGTGCTGAAAAACCTAAGCAAAAGTCTATGGCTGGTGAGGTCATGAGCCTTAGGGATATAAAGCCTGCTCTTGTCTGACTAAATGTATGTATTATTCCCACCAAGCTGCCCTGGGGGCACTACACTTAATGTTCATATTCACATATTAACACTACTCTCATTTCTGGTTAGAGAAGCTTCCTTTTTCAGATGGCGATGACCACTGGGATGACCCAAAAGGCAACATAGTGCTGAGAAGAAGGGATAGAGGAGTGCCCAGCACTGAAACACCTCTGTCAAACCCTCCAGGGCTCAGGGACCATTGCGGAAGAGGGGGCGGATAGAATGGAAGAGCCAAAGGAAGGGTATGACTTCTTACAATGCAACTGCCTAGACAGAAATTGGCCTCGATATCCATGACCTTGCAGTGCCTAGCAATACCATTGCAAGACCCTCAAAATAGAAGAAAAAGATGATGAGATCAAATTAAAAGAAAGACTAATGGAGAGAGGAAGGGGATATGATGGAGATTAGTGTTCTAAAGTGGAATGGGGGGAGGGAAGGGGAGGGAAATATCATATGTTTTTTGTATGTAAATATAGGTGTCAATAAAAAATAATTTAAAAAACTTAATAAAAAAAATAAAGGGATAGGCCACCTTAGCAAGTTGACAGTTTTGTTTTGCATGAGAGGTAAGCAACAGGAGAACCTTGTTTCATACGCATGTGCTAGCACAGGTGTAAAGTCGTTTACATATTTTATGTCTCAGAGAATCTCTACAGCAGAGTCTTTGATAAACCTACATTGCATAGGGACTTGGAACTTAACAGGGCAAATGAAATTCCAGATGATATGATATATCCAGATCTTTATGGGACTTAAAGTTTAGATTTAAAGTAAACAAACATCTAATTGTAAATGCTAATTAAGTTTAAAGCCCTGAATGGGGTGGGCCACAAAAATGAGATGTATGCTTTCATAGTAAAATAATATGAATCTGCTGGACTAATGACTCAGAGCTATAGAGATAAAATTAATTTGATAAATAAGCATGTGGATTTTAAATTGAAAGTCATTCATCCTTAAGAATTTTTGGCTAGAATTAAGTTGTATGAAGCATTTAAAAATATTTAAAAATAGCTGGTTGTGGTGGCATATGCCTTTGATCTCAGCACTGAGGAGGCAGAGGTAGGAGGACAGCTGTGAGCTCAGGGCCACCCTGGGACAATAAAATGAGTACCAAGTCAGCCTGGGCGAGAGTGAGGCCCTAACTCAAAAACTTAATTAAAAATAGGTATGTTTTGTTCAGTAACTGTGGGTGAGAAGGGGAGAGCGGGCTTGCAGGGTGACTTAGCAGGGCTGAATTTCCAGATAATTCTTAAGTCAGATATTCTGTTATTTTTTCTTTCCTTCATGTGTGTGTGTGCATGCGTACATGCGTGCATGTGGGGTGTGCATGAATACAGATGTACCTGTGAAGGTAAAAGGACAGCTTTTAGTTTTGGTTCTCTAATTCCATCTTGTTTGAGGCAAGTTACCACTGTTTTCTAGGCTGACTGGTTGGCTTGTGAATTTCTGGGGAATGCTCCTGTCTCCCCACTTCCCATCTTGCCATAGGTATGATGAGATTACAGATGCTCATGTTTGTGCATCAGGCTGCAAATCTGAGTTTAGGCACTCTTGCTTATACAGGAAGCAATTTATCCACTGAGCCATTCTCCCAGCCCAAAATTCTGAGTTTCGTGTTGTGTGTTGCTTAGGAAATTGTTGCCCTTCAGGTGGTGATGAGAAGTTAGAAAGTTATGATAAAATTTACCTGTGATAACTTTTGAATAAACTTGTGAAAGCAATCATCTCTTTTCTAAACAATAGATGAGTAGCATCTCCACTGTTGATAAAAGGAAAACTAAACAAAACAAAAAACCAAAAAGCAATGTTGACCAGAAACATTCTCTCCTGGAACTGATTGTGTGCTATGAAAACTGCTTTTGTACGAGATTAAGCCTGCCACAATGATGATCATCTTTGTATGTCTGCAGTACTTCTAATCCATTCAGAATTGAGAACACAGGTGCTCATGGCCATCATTTTAGACTGCAAGTACTGAGACAAATTTCAAGTTATATTTAGTTTTTCTCCAAGTTTTATGAAAACATTTCTTTTCACATGAGGGATTTCATGAAAGTCAGTGATAATTTTTGAATCAGATGTGGTGGCACATGCTCTGTAATCCCACCACATGGGAACTGAGGTAGAAAGATCTCAAGTTAGAGGCCAGCCTGGGTTACACAAAGCAAGACCTTGTCAAAAAAACAACAACAACAACAACAAAAAGTAGAAGTGTGGAATTTTACCAGATCTAGGATATGTGTGAACACTGTTGCTTTCAAGGTTTACCGTACCCAGCCCCAGGGTTAGATTACAGAGTGAGGAGCAGGGCTTGGACAGGGTCAATGTCATACCTACCTACACTAGAAAAAAGGGCATGCTTAAAGAATGCAAGGTGCCTGTCACTAAGATAGCAGCAGTTATATACATGGCATTTATATAAATAAAGAGAGTAATGTGGTATAACTCATGAAATGAAACCAGAATCTTCAAGTCCATGCTGGTCACAACAGGTAAGTCAAAATGGGAAAGAAGAAAATATGTTTTCTCACAGTAGAGTGAAGACTGGCTTATAATAATAAAAGTGCACTACAAATGAGTGACATATAATAAGTATGATAAATGAGTTAAGATGGAAAACTCAAATGACAGACAGTATCAATTGCTGCTCAGCTGGTAGGGAAAGGTAGGCAGAATTTAGAGAAGAAACAGAGTTGTTAGTCTCAAAGTTTCCTCTCAGATTCCACAGTAATAGTAATCAGACAACAACAACTTAATCCAGTGATCAATATGCCACCATCAGTTATAGGCCATTCCCTGCTCTGAGATATAGTTTCTGAGGATGAAACAATCACCTATGTGGTAATCCTCCAGAACAAAATGAATATAGCTTCTGTGTTGCTCCTGAGTTTGACCATGAGAGAAAATGCAGGCTTGTCTCATGACTTACCTGTACTCTTCAAAAAAGTCCCTATCACAAATCACAAAAACAGCAAGGAACTGTTCTGGATGACATCAAGTTGAAGGACAGGACAGTGAAGTATACCAAGTGGCCTGGATCCTGCCCTAGAAGGAACAAATGCAACAAAGGACACTTCTGGGACAAGTGACCAAATGCAGATTAAAGTATTGAGAGTTCTGAATTGTTAGCAGAACTGTGAATCTATGAGATAGTGACACACAGTAAAGATTAGGGGATGTGTGCTGTGTACTCTCAAATGATTCAGAAAAAATAACTATGTGCATATATCTGCATGTGCATGTGGGGAAGGAAAGAATGAAGGAAAGAATGATGAAAAACAAACAGAAAATAGATTAAAATTGGCACAAATGAATAAATGGTATAAGGAGGGTATATATTCTTACAGCCTCAAAACAAAGTTTTTTTTTAAAAAAAAAAAAAAAGCAAAGCAAAACATATGAAAAAAAAACAAAAACTCATACACAAACCAACAAAACAAAACAAAATCTAGCAGCCAGAATATTTTGAGTGGTGGTGTTCAACTGGCTTCAATGAACAGATAATTCAACTTGCAATCACCATTCTAAGATAAGGAGTTAAGACCTGAGAAACATTTTGGTAGTCTCACTGCTGTGATCCATACCACTAATGTTACTGGAGTGGGCAGCTACACTCACTAAGCAGGTACTCCATTTGTATGACCACACAGCTTAAGAGAAAAGGACTCTAAGAAAAATAAGATTTGCCCAAGGCAATAATACAGAGAGTAAATGTCAAAACAGAGATATCTGTGAGTATGTTTAAAAGTTATTTATTTATTAACTATTGTTTATTCAACAAATGAAAGATTAATCTCAACCTAGATCAAAATTCTGACAAATTAGCAATATATGCACATATAAAGGTTTCTTTCCTCTACTAACAAAAATCAGCAATGAAAATGTGACATTTTTGTCTCTGCAACATTCTTTACCCTCTCTGAACTTTACAATAAATATATTCTTTGAAATAAGAGATTGAAAAGAAGGCTTGGTGGTTAAAGGCTCTAGCTTGAAAAGACTGCTGGTCCATGCTCGATTCCCTAGCACCCACATAAAGCCAGACACAAAAAGTGACTCATGCATCTGGTACTTCTTTACAGTGGCAAGAAATCCTGTTTGCCCATACATAACACACACACAAAATCAATCAATAAATATTTTTTAGTAAAAAGAAATAAAATGTATGCTACTGTAAACTGGGAGTGGGTAATACATGCATACAATCCCAGGTACTTCGGAGGCTAAGGCAGGAGGATAGTTTCAGACAAAGAGTTTGAGTCAAGTCTGGGAAACAAAGCAAGACCCTATCTGAAAGAAAAAAAAAAAAGAAAAATGAAGCAAAAGCATATAAACATACCACTACAAATCTCTGAAGTGGGCTGGAGACATGGCTTATGGCTTAGTGGTTAAGGCACTTGCCTAGGAAGCCTAGGGACCCAGGTTGGATTCTCCAGAACCCAAATAAGCCAGATGCACAAGGTGGCACATGTGTCTGGAGTTCGTTTGCAGTGGCTAGAGGCCCTGGTACACCCATTCTCTATCTCTCTCTCTCTAATAAATAAATATTTTAAAATATTTTTTAAAAATCTCTCAAGTAGCCGGGCGTGGTGGTGCACACCTTTAATCCCAGCACTCAGGAGGCAGAGGTAGGAGGATCGCCGTGAGTTCAAGGCCACCCTAAAACTACATAGTTAATTCCAGGTCAGCCTGGGCCAGAGTGAGACCCTACCTCGCAAAACCAAAAAAAAAAAAAAAAAAAAATCTCTCAAGTGATAGTACTGTGATTGAAGAATCTCAATTTTATATTGTAATCTAACCACATTGCCTTGTTGTTTGCTAAAAGTACTGGAAAATAAACTAGTAAATTATTAAATTTGTCTTTGTCATTTTTTTTCTTTTCTTGACAGTAGTAAGAATTGATCCCAGGTCCTGCACATGACAGGCAAATGCCCTATCATAGAGTTCCATTCCCATTTCCTGTCTGTAAATTTTAAATTTCAAGTTTCCTAGTACTATCTTAAAATGTGAAAGAAGGGTGTTCAATGGGAGAGGAAGTGGGTTGAGAGGGTAATGGGGAGAATGAGGTCAAAAAACATGTATGAAAATGTAAAATATGGAAAAAATTAATGTGAAACCCCCAAACAAAATCAATGATATCTATTTGTACCTCAAAGCTTCTACTCAAACTTTTGCTAAAACAATTCAGGAAAACAGTTCAGAAAATTTAGACTGTCAACATCCATCCTATTTTTGTTTAATGCCAAATGATCTCATAGATTATTTGGTCCTCTTCCAATTTTCTTTAATCTTTTTTCTCTCCATTCATGTAAAGAGGTGTGATCTTGGTGGCCAATATTCATGTTAGTCTTGGCGCCTTGATTTCACTGAAGACAATAGGCATCATTTCTAACATGATGCTTGGGTTCCCAGCTAAATACCATCATTCTCTACACAGATAAACAGGAAAGTGCAGAAAATACCATATGTTTCTCCCCAGAATTGAAGAAAGGCTGTTAATATAAGAATGTATGTTCAGGGCTGGAGAGATGGCTTGGCATTTAAGGCATCTGCCTGCGAAGGCTAAGAACCAATGTCCAGACACACAAATGTGAGGCAAGCACAAGAAAACACATGCCCACTAGGTGGTGCAAGGGTCTGGAGTTTGATTTCAGTGGCTTAGGCCCTGGTGTACCAATTCTCTCTCTCTCTCACTAAAACACAAATAAAAACAAAACAAACAATGTATGTTAAAATAATAGTGTCTGTGCCATTATTGCAGTTGATTGGGGAAATTTTATCATGTGACATTGTGGATGCACTTTCCCTTCTTGGCTGAATGTTTAAATATTTTATTTATTTATTTTCAAGCAGAGACAGACAGACAGAAACAGAGAGAGAATGGGAGCACCAGGGCCTTCAGATGCTACAGATTTCCATATGTATGTGCCACTTTGTGCATCTGGCCTTACATGGCTACTAGGGAACTGAACCCAGGTTGCTAGGCTTTGCAGGCAAGTGCCTTAACCACTGAGTCATTTATCCAGTCCTTGGCTGAATTTTTAACTTTTAAAATCCTAATGTCTGGGCTGGGGTGATAGCTCAGCAGTTAAAGGCGGTTGCTTGCAAAGCCTGCTGGCCAGGGTTAAATTCCCCAGTATTTAGATAAGGCTGGATGCACAAAATAGTGCATGTGTCTAGAGTGAATTTGCAGCAGCAAGAGGCCCTGGCATGCCCATACTCTCTCTCTTTTTCAAGTAAATAACTAAAAATATTTTTAACATGCTAATGCCACCCATCAGACCAATTAAACCAGAAGATGTGCAAGAAGAACCCAGTCTTTCCAAAATCCCAAAGTTTGATATCTCTACTTTGAACATCCACGTCCACAAAGAAATTATCTATAAATCCAAAGTATTACACAAGAGAGTTTTAGAATCAATTTTATTTGTTAAGGATTGCATAGTTCAAGTGCTTAGTGAAGGAAGATATATGTATACTATATGCAGAAGTAAGTGAATGAAGTGTAGTGACTTCTGTTGAATGAACAGGATGTGTAATAAGTAGATCCAGAGCCCAAATAAGGCAGTACCCGGCACATATACACTGACAGGCTGAAAAGTTGCATGGCTGAGCAATGTGACCAATGTAACTAGAGTAGAAGATCTACAGTCCAGAGTAGAAAGGTTGGAGAAACAAGCTAGAATTCTGAAGGGCATTTCTTTGAATATGTGTACATGTACATGTGAGTATATGCGTATGCAAAGGTGTTGTCGCACATATAGGGGCCAGAGGATAATGTCAGGTGTCACCCTCAGGATACACCTTTTTTGAGACAAGGTATCAAAAATGTTATCAATTAGGATAGATCAGCTGTCCAGCAAGCCTCGTAGATCCTCCTGTCTCCCCCTCCACAGCACTGGGATTACAGATAATTGCCACCATACCAAGCATTTAATGTGGGTATTGGACATTAGAATAGGTCCTCATGTTTGCAAGTTAAGCACCTGAACAACTGAACATCTCTCAAGCCCCTGGAAAGGCCTAAATAAGACCCAGTGGCAGGATGAAGTATCCTGAGGCATTTAAGGAAACAATCCAATGGAAGCAATTCCTCTGGGAAGGCTATTTTGACAGAGCTAGTCAGAGTGTTTTGAGGGGAAGGGTAAAACTCGAGTCTACTAATAGAAGCAAATTTGTACAGCCAACTAAGCAAAATTATGTATGTTCTGAAGTAATCTAGCATTTTATCTTCTATTTAGTTTCCCACAAAGTCAGAAACCAGAGTTTGAGCTATTTAAAATTAAACTGTACCTTACCTATTACAAAAACTTCCTGGAGGCCAATTTGGGCCACCAAGAGGGTTTGTCTCATTCCCCACCTCCTATGAACATTGCCCTATTCTCCTGGCTCCCAGTCTCACAGATACAATATCATCCTTAGCTATGTGTTTCTTTTTTCCATAAAAGCTACTCTTAGGACTAGGTAATATAATTCTAGAGAACAAGGTTTCAGGCCATAAAAATTGTTTCTTATAAACAATTCTTGTAATATTTCTTATAATATTTTTGAATAAGTAAGACTGTTGAGAAGTTCAGCAAGCAAATGAAGACTCCTAAGAATGAAAAGAGTGACCAAAGCATCACTCATTCATTGAATACTGGTTAACAAATACCACTGACTGCTGTTCTAGACTGTGGGAATGCAGAAGGTTCCATTTCCAAACACCTTGGTAAGCACCACAGACATGTCAGTCAAAGCTAAAATGGCAGTCTAGTTCTATATGGTGTATAGTTAGTTGGTTAAAATGTCCTACTACAACTTTAAAAAAATTAAACAGTAACAGAGAAAAAGTTAATATCCTTTATATAATGAAGAACACAGAAAGTAATACTTTTAAAACTGGTTTACAAGCTATCATTATTGAAAGTTTATTCAATAAAAAAGAATTCCATGACATCCCTGAACTACATGGAGTTCAAAGTGAGGTGAGAAGGTAGTGTTTAGGCCCATTTTACTAAAGCAGTGAGGTCAAAACAGCACCATATTCTAAATGCCTAACTAAAAAGAGCGATATGTCTAGGAATCTAAATTTCCAAAACAATACTCTAAAAGCCAGATCACAATGCACATTTGTGATGTGGCTGCTAGTAGAGTTGCTATGTCATTCACAAAAGCAGTGTGTACTCTATACTCAGGGTTACTTACAGACATGTGTCCTTAAACCTCAGGGGTTGAGTACACATGCTGATGTACTCACAAGACTGCAGAGAAATTTTTATTGGTTATGTGTGTATGTGTTCATGTGTATAGTATGTACATGTGTGTTTCCACAAGTTTATGGCATGTAACAGAAGTTGATCCTAGATTTCTTTTGTAATTGTTCTCCACCTTATTTATTTATTTATTTATTTATTTATTTATTTATTTATTTATTTATTTATTTATTTTTGAGATAACGGTTTTCACTGAACCTGAAACCTTAAGCTCACCAATTCTGCTAGACTAGAATAGCTAGCCAGTAAGCCTTGGGAATGCTTCTGTCTCCCCAGCATTGGGATTACAGGTTTGTGTTGTCATGCCCAGCTTTTATGTGGGCGCTGGAGATTTGAACTTAGGTTCTCATGCTTGCATAACAAATGCTTTATTGACTAGCATCTACCCAGCCCATGATGTTCTTTGTTTTGTAAATCTTATAAATATATAAACATTTACCTTTATTAATTAGAAATATTAATGACAAAATGAATCTGAACATTCAATGATAAAATAATCACATGAGGTATTTGCTTCTTTTAAGTCACTGTGCTCTCCTGCTTATAGACAAGCCCCACCACCCACTGGGAAGGAAAAAAAATAGTCAACTCTTCAAGTACCTGTACATGAGAAGAATCTTACCTGCATAATGTACAGGGATCTCTATCTTTGGCCCAATGACATAATGGCCCTCCTCTAGGCTATGGGCAGTGATGGTGGTCCACTGACGACATGAGTGGATTAGCAGGTAGTCATTCTCCCGCAGTCCTTCTATGCATTCTCCTAGAAAAGACAATGTAACAGAAGAATTCACATTTGTTCACTGCATTCTGGGCCAGAATTTCATTTGTTAAAACTTAACTTATGTAGAAATTGTCAGTTCATCGCAAGATGAGTAAAATTTACCTGGGTTGGCAAAAATAAATAACTGTACGGGGAGTCCATAAAGATATTTATTTGGCAAAGTAAAATTCAAGTACTTCATTATACCTAAATAGCTATATTTCAATGATAAACAAAAGGCACGTTTATATGCTCTGCATATATTATTTCATGTAGCAAGATATTACTCCTTCTCTATAGGTGAGAAAAATCATGACCCAGAATGTTAAGAATAGAAGTCTAAACTCCCAGTTTCAACAAGCAAAACACTGAGAATTCAAGCTCAGGTCAGATGGATGGCAAAGCATACACTTTTAATCACCACGTAAAACTATCAAAAATAAATTACAAGGGTGGAGAGATAACTCAGCAGCTAAAGGCGCTTGTTTGCAAATCCTGATAGCCTGAGTTCGAGTCTCCAGTACCCATGTAAAGCCAGATGCAAAAAGTGGTGCACATATTCTAGAGTTCGTTTGTAATGGCAGGATGCCCTAGAGTGCTGATTCTCCATATATCTGCCTCTTTCTCTCTGTCTCTCTCTCAAATAAATAAAATCTAAAATAAATAAATAAACTTACATCTATTGAAAGAGTACTTGAAATTGTGTAAATCTCCTTTTAAAGTTTATGTATTTGCCAGTTCTCTCTGGCCTGCCACCAAGCTACCCAATCAATTAAGCATAATGAAGTTTTATAGCATCTGAAATTTAATTATTTTTCATTTTTTTAATACTCTCCAAAGTACGTTTTTAGCTTCTGACCTGATCCTGAAGTATTTCAGGAGAAGGCCACTCCCTGGAATATAAGCGATGATTTTCAGATGCTGACATAACCCACCCCATTACTTCTTGTGTGTCACTTTAAGTGCTCAGTTAAGATTATCTGCAAAGACTAATTCCTTTTCCATACAGAAGACTTCATTCCTGATTCTTTCTGTTAACTTTATTGCAATAGTTAGGAGCTATTAGTGATGTAACTCTGTGTTTTGAAATGGCATTTATAGATCTCTTAAAATTAAAGAGATTCGGGCTGGAGAGATGGCTTAGCGGTTAAACGCTTCCCTGTGAAGCCTAAGGACCCCAGTTTGAGGCTTTATTCTCCAGGACCCATGTAAGCCAGATGCACAAGGGGGCGCATGCATCTGGAGTTCGTTTGCAGTGGCTAGAGACCCTGGTGCACCCATTCTCTCCCTCTCTGTCTCTACCTGCCTATTTCTGAATCTCTCTCTCTCTCTCTTTCTCTCAAATAAATAATAAAAGAAAAATAATTAAAAGATTCAATACTTTTCTAATTATTAGAGAAGACAGAAATGATCAACTTGGTTTTCCTTACTACAGCCAGATTAATTTCTTTCTAACCAATATAGCAATGATCTTTGAAACAGTTTCAATGCAAAAGTCTTTATGGTAGAAAATACAAAGAGTTAAACACTTATTTTGGGGTGACCTGGACTTAGGGGTATACTGTTAAGAAGGAAGAGCTTTCAAATCAGTCTTCCCTGCCCTTCATACATTTTCAAAAAGACATCACTTAGGATAGTCACCAGCCCTTTGCATCCCTTAGTCCTATTAGGACTGGAAAGAAAACTCTAGAATCCCATCTCCAATAGCAAAATTAAGCAGTACCTACAAAAATCCTACCAGGGAGACATGCAGCAGGCAAAAGATACCTGGTATGATGATCAGCAGATATGGTCTCCCTCAAATCTGTGCCACTGCCTCCCCATGCTAACACACATACTGCTGTTCTTGGGCAGGAATTTGTTTTCACAGAGATGGGTAACAGTCTTTGTTTCACAGAGAGAGCATACAGTGACAGAGATTGGAAGGTGTTTTGCATCAAATCCGACATATTAGGAGTGATCAGAAAACATGGGTCATTGACTTCGTTGTGTATGTTTCTGCCTAATATTTAATCCTTATAAAAATACAGTACAGTCATTTAAGTAGTGGTATCCCTGACCAGATTAGGAAATGACCTTTGGAGCAGTCAAATTTGTTCAGAGATGGCATAGCTGGTAAGTGGGTGATTCTGACTTCAGGGTGTCTCTACATTCCAACCTGATCATGTGCCATCCTCTGTCTGGAAAACCACTGTCAGTCACTCAAAAGCTGACCCAGGCTTCCAGTTTGCCTGATTTGCTCAACCAGCATGACAAGCATTGGTACATACATCAGTGTGGGGGGGGGAGCCCCCAATATCCAACAGGTAGAAGGGGACAGGCATTACTAACACACCAGAATTACCAATTAATTGGGTGAGAGGTGCTATGGAAAATAAGGGTTTATAAAAGAATCATAGTCCTTATCAAACCTTTATTTTTATGGCATATTCTTTATGAACAGGCAATTGTGGAGTGGACAGAAATATAAAGACTTGGTTCTGCATTCAAGAATTGCACATCTCCTTATCTTCATGGGTGTAATATGTGCATGTGTAATTTCATGCAAGACATGCAGTGCAGGAGGGACAAGAAATCTAGAGTGGAGAAAGAGATCAGCAGAAATGAAGAAAAATGTTAAAGGAAAAATAGAGCAGATTGGCTGTTCCTTCTTTAATGAATAAGCTGGGTTTGGATGAAAGCAAGGCCATGGGGAGCCAGGGAATGACCAATGTTTTACTGTACAAAAATGAATCTGATATTATAAAAGATAATTTGGAGAAGAGAAACAGAGAGCTCTGAGCACATGAAGGAAACTTGGGGGTGGAGAATAATGCCATTCAGAAATAAAAGAAAAATGTCATTTTTTGCAACTGAATTGTTGTATCATTAAAAATTTTTATTTTATTCCACAATGAGCTCTAGAGGCACCCAAGAAATGAGTGGAATAAAGTTAATCAAATGAAAATATAAAGATCAAGTCTACAGAGGGTTGATGAAGTACATGCTGGTGAAAGGACTCAGAGTGGCTTTCAAAGCCTTAGAATAGGAAAGAGTCAATGCCTATTTTTGCGCTTATATCTTTATTGTATTTTTTTTTGTTTTACTTTTATTTATTAGAGACAAAGAGAGGGGCAGAGAGAGAATGAGAATGGGCACGCCAGGGGCTCTAGCCACTGCAAACGAACTCCAGATGCATGTGCCACCATGTGCATCTAGCACACATGGGACCCAGAGAATCAAACCTGGGTCTTTAGGCTTCAAAGGCAAGAGCCTTAACTGCTAAGCCAACTCTCCAGCCCTGTTTTTATTTGTTTTTTATGTTTTTATTTTTTTTTTATTGACAACTTCTATACTTACATACAAAAAAAAAAAAAAAAAAAAACCTATTTCCCTCCCCGCCCCCATTCCCCTTCAGAACCCCTGGTTTTATTTTTTTAACAACTGAACTGTGTGTCTGCTTTAAGCAAGGTAAGTTTCACAAAAGTTGTCTAGAAGTAAAATAATATAATCACTTAAAATATCCTAGGGTAGGCTGACACCAAAATTCAGAAAGTAAATCGCTTTTGTGATATAATTATCCTGTTTATTAACCACCATGTACAAGGTACTAAAATTTGTATATTTATCTCAATGGTATAGTAACAAGAAGCCTGAAAAAAACTGTGTGTTAAATTCCAAAATATGCAAACACCATCTTGAGAGTTACCCACATCTAACATATTCCTGGGAAATACTTTTATTTGCTTAGCTTCACCTTGATCCCCTCAATAGTAAGTCTTACATTCCTATAAAAACATTTGCTTTTAACACTGTGACTTCAAAGTCAATCTGTTTTAAAGCAAGATTCAATTTCAAAATCCAAAGTAATTATTTATAACCTGGAGACAGACAGACACACACACACACACACACACATCACACCACACATCACACCACACACCACACCACACAAGGTTAACTCTCCTTGTTGCTCTTTGGTTACTGGGACAAAATATTCTCCCGAGTCACCTTTCTTGTCATCATCAGTTGTAGTCAGGTTCGCATTACTGGCAGAAATCACGTGACCAAGAGCAGCTTGTAGGAAAAAATCATTTATTTTGGCTTACAGTCTCTAGGGGAAGCTCCATAATGACAGGGGGAAATGATGGCTTAAGCAAAGGGTGGACATCACCCCTGGCCAACATAAGATGGACAACAGCAACAGGAGTGTGCGCTAAACACTGGCAATGGGAAACTAGCTATAACACCCATAAGCCCACCCCCAAAAATACACTGCCTCCAGAAGGTGTTAATTCCCAAATCTCTATCAACTGGGAACCTAGCACTCAGAACACCTAAGTTTATGGGGGACACCTGAATCAAACCACCACATTCTGCCCTTAGCCTATATATGTTTTTCAAGGCAGGGTCAAACTCTAGCCCAGGCTGACCTAGAATTTACTATATAGTCTTAGGGTGGTCTCGAACACTCACAGCAATCCTCCTACCTCCACCTCCCGAGTGCTGGAATTAAAGGCGTGTGCCACCATGCTCGGCTAAGTCCTCATACTTTTTATCACTCCTAATGATGTTCAAACATCCCCATAATCCAAAGTCTTTTAACTGAGTCATAATACCAAAAAATCCCGAAAATAAAAAACCCATAATGGCACAGAATATACATTCACACTGCAAAATATGCATTGGGCATAGCAAAGAAATACAAGATCTAAACAGGTCAAACATCAAACCCTATAGTTCCAAGTCCAATAACTCTAGTCAGGGACAAATCTCCAAGTCTGATAATTCTAACCAGCAACAAGCCTCTGGAATTCCAATTCCACCCCTCCAGCTAGGCTACTCACAGTCCTGGAAAATTTCATCTGGACTGGCAGCTCTCCTTAGCAGCTGTCTCGTAGTCCCAGGGTCTCTACTGCAACCCACGGTTCATCCTCACAGCTCCATGGGGTCTCCATGCAGGCATCCAGCAAACCTGCTTCATACTGACTATAGCCATTTCCAAAATGACCCTCTCTATCCTGAATTTCTTATACACAATGCCAGGCAGGGTGCAAATTTGTTAATACAGTGAGGGAATAAGGCAGACTTTGAAGAACAGGGTACTCCTTGAGCACTCAGGCCCCTTCAAAAGAGTCTACATTCTTCTTGTTGCCACAGTGCAGGTCAGCTGGCCCAGTCTCAAAGATTGTAATCTCTCATATAGTTGTAGATGAATAGGCAGAAGTTTTGGCCCAAAGATTTCATTTTTTTCTGCGCCATATCCCTCTGCTCATACCAGTCCATTTCTATGCAAAGCAACCCTGCACAAGTTCTCACGATATAGCATAACAGCAAGCCTTTCACATAAACTGCTTCTAGCCCAGTCCAGGCAAAGGTCTTTCTCATCATCACAAGCCAAATCTCACAGTCCATAGTTCTTACTGCATTCAGGTCTTTCAACTCTGACCAGAACAGTCTATCAAGCTGTACTTACAGCACAACAAGGCATCTCTTAGGCCAAGGTTTCAAATCCTTCCACATTCCTCTTGAAGAAAATCAGCTCCAAAATGCCAAAGCTACACAGTCAGGTGTCTAGCAGCAAACACACTCCTCAGTACCAACTGTACTGTTACAGTCAAGTCCTCATTGCTGGCAGAAATCACCAGACCAAGAGCAGTTTGGCTTACAGACTCAAGGGGAAGCTCCAAAGTGGCAAGAAAAAACGATGACAGAAGCAGAGGATGGACATCACCCCCTGGCCAACATAAGGTGGACAATAGCAACAGGAGAGTGTGCCAAACACTGACAAGGGGAAAATGGCTATATAACACCCATAAACACGCCAACAATAAACTGCCTCCAGGAGGTGTTAATTCCCAAATCTCCGTCAGCTGAGAACCTAGCATTCAGAACATCTACGTTTATGAGGGACACCTGAATCAAACCACCACACCATCTTTTAATGTTTCCTCTGGCCATTGGTCATGATGGTAGCAGGGAAGGGTCCAGCCTTTAGCCAGTTATTACTCTCTTCTCTCTCCTTTATAATCTTATATATTTCCCAAGAGTTACAATCCATTCTACCAATTGCTAATTTCTATTTTGAGCATCCAGTACGGACTGTATTTTCTATACATTTCTAACTGGACATCCTTATGCATTCATTTATACATCATATGTTCATTCAGTGCATACTTGTGCTCTAGAGCCTGGCAATAATACAGCAGTGAGTGAACCATGCTTCTTCAAGTTCACAGACCTGACCATTCCTTTAGGACTTCAACCTTGTTTTTAAGACTTCTATTTAAATATCTCTCTTTCTCTCTCTCTCTCTCTCTCTCTATATATATATATATATATATATATATGAATGATACCTTTTAAAAATAAGTCTCCTAACTCCTGCTCTCGTGCCTTCCATGACTCCCACTTATGTACCTGAAATGTCCTCAGTCAACCCTAGAACCCAAAATTTCTCTGCTACACTCTTATATAACTGGTCCCCTTTTCTTTCTCTTCCAACCTGTTTACTTGGCTCCTCATCCTAGTCACTCTTTCACAAACTAGCTCAAGGGCTAGGGAGACACTTGGCAATGAAAAGCATTTGCTTGTGAAACCTGCCCCCTGGTTCAATTCTCCAGTACCCATGTAAAGCCAGATACACAAACTGGTGCATGCATTTGAAGTTCATTTACAGTGACAAGAGGCCCTTGCATGACCATACTCTCTCTCCTTGTAAATAAATAAAAATGATTTTTAAACAACAAGCTCAAATGTCACTTGCATGCCATGCTGATCCCAAACCTACCCTAACTATGTTCACTTAAACCATACTGTAGTGTAGAGGAGCTTGGCTTATAAATTTACTTTATAGCTATGGATATAAAAAGCTAAGGTCAACTCTAACATTTGTACTCTAATATTCTGATGAAATTATAATTTAAAAAATTTACAAAGTGGTCTAGCCAGATGTGGTGGTATACAGCTATAGTTTTAAGAGTATTCCTCTCCATATGGGATCTGATGTTTTCATGCTGCTAGTTTTAACATTGTACAACAATACAGTTGAATATACTTAAATTAATATACAACTGTAATACCTGCATGTATGAACCAGAATGATTCTGAATCCATTAGAAGGTATATAGCACTTGTCAAAATAGAACACAATTTCTATCAATACTTTTAAAAATGTTTTTAAACATGAAGTATAGATTGAACACTCCTAATACAAACAAAGAAATCCAAAATGCTCCAAACTCCATATTTTTTGAATTATCAACATAATGTCACAAGTAAAAATTTCTATGTTTTTCTTTATGTGAGAGTTGTAGTCAAAATGCAAATGAATTAAAAAGACTGTATGAAATTACTTTCAGGGTATACAGGTAAGGTATGTAAGAAATGTAAATGGGTTTTTGCATTTAGACTTAGAACCCATCCCTCAGATATGGTTTCCAATATTTCAAAAGCTAAAAATTGAAATCCAAAACACTATATACATATACTCAGGTGACTAAGTATGTGTTACAGTAAGTCAGTTAGCTTACCATTAACAAGTCTTCTTAATGGTGAGGACAAAGGCAGGAAAAAAGACATATATCCATTCATGTTGGATTGATTTTTGGATTCTGGTGTGCTCATGTCACATAGAATATTCACAGAACAGAAACAAAAAAAGCCAAATATATGTGATTTTAGATAACTGTTAACATTATGTTATAAGTGTAGCAGCTAGTAAATTAAGATTTGTCTTATTTTTTACATTTGTGTGACTTTGTTCTTGATGGTGTGCCTTATACCAGGGTAACAGAGGTTAGGTCACAACTTAAAGCTGTGTCTCCAGAGAAAGCTTCTGTTTTTTTTAGTCTTTTAGAATATTTTTTGTAAGAGAGACAGAGAGGGAGAAGGAAAGAAAGAGGGAGGGAGGGAGGGAGGGAGGGAGGGAGGAAGGAAGGAAGGAAGGAAGGAAGGAAGGAAGGAAGGAAGGAAGGATGAAAATAGGCATGCCAAGGCCTCCAGCCACTGCAAACGAACTCCAGATGCATGTGCATCTGGCTTACATGAGTTCTGAGGAATAGAACCTGGGTCCTTAAGCTTTGCAGGCAAGCACCTTAACCACTAAGTCATCTCACCAGCCCTGCTTTTAGTCTTTTCAATTCCTATGTATACTCACCTAACAAATGTATAACCTAACACTAAGAATTCTTTTTTATTAAAGATGATGACATCAAATTAAAAGAGAGACTAATGGAGAGAGGGAAGGGATATGATAGAGATTGGAGTTCTAAAGGGGTATGGGGGCAGGGGAGGGAAATATCATGCATTTTTTTGTATGTAAGTATAGAAGTTGCCAATAAAAAAATAATTAAAATAAAAAAAGAACTCTTTTTTTCTTAAGTGCCTGTTACTGGAAACATAGTCAAAAGCCTATGGCAGGAGGTCATGAGCCCTAGGGGAGTAACTGCTGCTGCTATATGGCTAAATGCATATATTATGCAGACCAAACTGCCCTGTAAGCACTTTACTTAACATTCATACCCATATGTTAATGTTATTCTCACTTTTGGCAAGAGAAGCTTCTATTTTCAGATGGTGGTGATGACTGGGATGACTCAAAAATCACCACAGTGTTAAGAAGAAATGAGTGGAGTGCTCAGCACTAAGACATATGTATCATACCTTCCAAGGCTCAGGGTCCACTGCAGAAGAGGTGGCAGAAAGTATGTAAGAGCCAAAGTAAGGGTAGGATTGCTTACGATGCAATCTTCCAGACACAAAATGGCCTAGAGATCCATGACCTTGTAGTGCCTGGACCTACCTACACAAGACCCTCATAATAGGAGGAAAAGATAGTGACATTAAAATAAAAGAGAAACTTATTGAGGGGGGGATTAGGTATGGTGGAGGGTGGATCTGTGAGGAGGAAAGTGAGGGAGGGAGGGAATTATGGTTTATTGTCTATAATTAGGGAAGCTGTCAATAAAAAGTTTTAAAAAGATTTATTTCTCTTTTTTTAAGTATGTTTTTATTCCTGATTAGCTTGCTTTGGTCTTAGCACTTTAGCCCTGTCTAGCATTCATATTTGCTGACAGATTGATAAGGGCTACTGAAATACTCTGATTTGGTTATACTTGTGCAACAAGAATCTGAGTGAAATTGGTATTCTTTTATCATCTGTTATGGATATAAACTGGTCCTTATGTCTAAGTAAATAGCAATGAGTAAATTAATACTTTCTATATTTTTTGTTGCTTCTTATTACAAATCATTTAATAGTTGTGAGTTGTCTTATTTCCCAATGTCAGAAGGGAAGCTGTTCAAGTAGCAGTAATTATAATTGTACTTTCTCTTAATGAGATCACTTTAAGTGTGTGTTTATTTGACCTTAACGTCCTTTCCACACCAAAAGGAAACTCAATAAGATAATAGTCAAACCACTGTATTTCTATTACAACTTAAAAAAAAAAAAAAAAAAACCAACAACCTCAAACTACCCAACACCCTTTCAATGTCAGGGGCTGATGGCTGATCACAAGTTTCTTCTTCCTCTCAGGCACTGAGTAGACCATGGTGCCTCACTTCCTTGACAGCCTTGTCATATTGTAACCAATGGTGTGTGAAAAGAAATGACACTTCCCACTGCCTGCCCTGGCCTTACCCATGAGAGTGTCTCACAAAGCATGCTCTGTGAGCCTTCTTCATCAACAAAGAAGCACTGATTTCCAGGAGCACCTTGGACAAGCTGAGGACAAAACAGCTGCCAGCAGTCTGAGTTTCTTAATTAATACACAGTGGAACAAACCATCTACCACATGCTCTCACCCCACATAGAAAATCACCCTTCTCTTGGGGCATTATACCAGTATCCACTACAGTATTTCTTTTTTGTTACAGGAGTTAGCCTACCTGAACCAAAACATCTACAGACATAACCTTCAGCACTGACAGTTTCTCAGAATGAACAAAAAAATTTGTGAAAGGATATTCTAAGTACTCTTCATAAATATAAACTTCCACTTTTTAAGGGTAGCTTAAACTTAATTTCTTTTCTCATTCCTTTAACTGCATTTCATTCTATAAATTGAGGAATATAATTAAAGAGGATATAATTAGCATTCTACAACATTTTCAACACAAAAGGTCTTTGAAGTTTTACAGTCTTTCACACAGACAAGCATAAAATGCAGTGTTGTCTACTTCCTTGTCAACAAATGACAATAGTAATCCACATAAGAGGGCATGTTTGGGGAAGAGGAAGGGGTAATATCAAAACTACACTAGTGCAATCCCGCCCTGTATGGCAAAATGCAGGTCGGGCCCTAGCCAGGCCACCTGCTAGAAGAAACCAGGAAGTGGCTTCTGGGGACATGGCATCCTGCACAGGCCTGGTGTGACAACAGCTACAGCCCCAGGCCCACGAGCAACCTGCTGCAAGATGATCTGCCTAGAGACAGGCTGTCATTGGTCACAAGAAGAGAACCACCCCATACAACGATTAGCCAGCCAGACCCTTAAAAACCCCTATACTTCCTTGAATAAACGAGTTTGCAACAGCTCGACCTCTGCTTCCACCCAACTCCCCGAGTCTGTGTCATGAGTCTGTGTCATGACTCCGCGCCTCTCACCCCCTATCCAGCGGAGACCCTGCGGTCCCTCCTGGGCTGGTCCTAGAAGGGACCCCAATATTTGGTGCCTGAACTCTCTGCCCCCTCAGTTTTGGTGAGACGCCCCATCCTTGATCGTCAGTGAGTAGCCCCCTCGGCGTCGGCGAGACGCCCCCTTCTTGATTGCCGGTGAGTAGGCCCCTTTCTGTTCTGTGTGCTGACAGCTGCCCGAGGGTAAGTGGGCAGCCCCTTCCTCCCCCCTTTTCCTTTTGTTTGTCCTTTTTCCTGGCAGGAAGGCACATATCACTGCACGGTCCTGAAGCCCATGTCAGCCCCTCCATTCTCGGTTCATCCTGGCGAAATCACATAAGGGTCTGACCCACTCAATTTCGGAACCAAGGCAAGGCCATTGGCTGAGCTTCCCCAGAGACACTGTGTGGGCATACGGCCGTGCAGTAACGACCCATGGAAGTCCCCGACTAAGCACAAGACACATGGGTCCTAAACATTCTATCCGTATGTCTCAGCTGGCCCCGGCAATAGGTGTTGTGGTTTGCATGATTATCCTTTCGGCTGTCATTTTTGATCTGGGTTATCATCTTCTCACTCTTCTTGATTCAGGGGTATCACAGCCTAGCCCCCACCCCAAAACACCACCGCACCATAATGTGAAACCTCCCTCCCAATCAGAGGATGCCACAATTGCAGGCTCTTAAGGCCCTCCTCCTGCAATGTGGCTTAAAAGTGAAACAAAAGGACTTCCATGTCTTTTGGGATGAAACTCTTATTTTAGCCCCATGGATTAGTGCTGAGAACATCTGGGACACTTCCATTTGGTCCAGGTTCTCTTCCTCGCAAGGAAATGTGAGGTTCACGAAGGACACACACCCCTGGCCCCATTCTTTCCTATCCTCCTTGCCATAATTGCCAGCCTTAAAGGCTCCTCCATGGAGGAAGTCATTTCCACCCATAAGCAAAGCTGTAATAAGGAACTGAAACTGGCTCTTCAAACCTCGTCCCTCCCAGCCCCCTCTTATGATAACTCAGATGAGGAGGAAGACCAACCCTTCAATGATAAAAGACTGCCACCCCAACCCCGCCTGCAGCAGCTGTACTCACAACCACCCTCCCCCTCCCCCCTTGTTACCCTTGGAAGTACCTCCACCCACTCCATCCTGGACAAACCCAGGCAGCAGACAGTTAGCTGACATGCCCCATTGCCTCACTCTTTGCCGTCTTCCCTGTTAATGTAGGGCTGCATACAACAGCCAGACCCTGGTACCCAGCCCCACCCCCTCTGATCTGGCTCTCATCTGCAAAACGGCCCAGGAATCTGGAGTTGACTCCTACGTTGAACAAGTCCTTTTATATTGGGCCATCCACCTTCAGACTCATTGAGCACATTCGCTTATACACTGGTCAGCCTGGCTTCATGGCTTATGGCAATTTGTAGGCAGACAAGTTATTGCTGTCTCCTTATTGCTACCTTTAGAACAAGCTAGATGTTTACACCAAAGGTTCCATCTATCCTCCATGAACCTACGAACCTTATACCCCAAACTCTCACTTAGCCAATGCAAACATTTAACCCATACCTATAAGGCACGCACCTCCCTAGTCCCCTTGGGCCCCCTACAGCCTCAAGGAGGCCTTACCCCAAATTATATCTGGTAGATGGACGTTACCCACATACCGTCCTTTGGTAACCTCAAATATGTCCATGTCATCGTGGACACTTACCCTAAGCTTACTTTTACTATTGCTCTCTTGGTGGAGAAGGCATCCCATGTCATTAAGGTGACAAAAATCGCTATGCTGGTCATGGGCATACCCTGGTCAATTAAAACTGATAATGAGGATGATTCCAAACCCCTCAGGCCAGATACAGGACTCTAAACTTATTCCCCTTTTATCCTTACTACCACTTCCCAGAAACCATTTTGGACAATTCTTCTTAGGCCATACTTGTTTGGTGTTGTGGGCCTAGATTCCCATGCTTTTCCTAAGCTTTATTTGAGCCACCTCTATTTCACTGTATTCCTCCCCTTCAAGCAAGTACTTCTCCTTACACACACCTTTACCTTTTTGCTTATTAATGTCTCTTATGGTAATGCTACCCTCCAATCAGCCATAAATTCCTTTGCAACTCCTTTGATTGCACTGATCTGCTACTATTAAGGACACTCAATGTTACTATTTATGGTGCTAAGGGTGAGCTCACAACAGTCACCCAACAACCTGTTTATGTTAAACCCCCCTATTATTTTGTCTTGGTCCCAACACTCAATGCCTCTGCCTTTTTACTCTTGCCCGGGGGCTTTCTCAACTGCTCCCTCCTTAGTTGTAGACTGAGCCCTTACATGACTATTCATGCTGACCTCCATGTTATCGTTAGACAGGCACCAATTGGCCTTGCAGCTGTTTCTCCTGATGATAACTTTACATTCCTTTCTTCGACCCTTCCTCCCTTCTTATCCTGGCTGGAATCCTAACTATTCTCACCATCATGCTGATCCTTTTCAGATATCTCAGAACTTTTTCTCGGCACATCACTGACATCCAAACAAACCAGGTTCTACTACAGGGAGCCATTTATCAATTGGCAGGGGCAACCCCTCATGAACCACCATGTGATATTTTATCCGCCATTTCTCATTTGTAAACTTGTCCTACCCCAGTCTTTTTTTTCTATAGTTGATTCTCACTTGCTAGAACCATTTGCACGCCACAGAGCCACCACCATTTGGCCCTCCATGCCTCCTAGGCAACAGTCACAACCCCTAGGACTTTCTTACCAGGATGGCAGGTAGTCAATGATGGGTAAGGCCCCATGAGAAGGGGCAACCTAAGACAGGCACCATCACATGTGATGATCCCTTGGGGCCTGGGGTCAACAATGGCTTGGCAAAGAATCATGCCTCCCAGGGTTGCCAATAATAAAAACAAAAAGGAGGATATGTGTGGCACAATGCAGGTCAGGCCCTAGCCAGGCTGCCTGCTAGAGGAAACCAGATAGTAGCTTCTGGGGACATGGCATCCTGCACAGGCCTGGCATGACAACAGCTACAGCCGCAGGCCCACGAGCAACCTGCTGCGAGATGATCTGCCTGGAGACAGGCTGTCATTGGTCACAAGAAGGGAACCACCCCATACAACAATTAGCCAGCCAAACCCTTAAAAACCCCTATACTTCCTTGAATAAATGAGTTTGCAGCAGTTCCCCCTCTGCCTGCTTCCACCCAACTCCCAGAGTCTGTGTCATGACTCTGCGCCTCTCACCCCCTATCCGGCGGAGACCCTGCAATCCCTCCTGGGCTGGCCCTAGGAGGGACCCCAACACTGCCCCCCCCCAAAAAAACACTAAAATACTGTTTGCAATGAGAAGGCATCAGGATGTTACAAAGTTCCTCTCCTAAGGAGAGGAAAAATTCTGAGACAAATAACCAACTGGTAACTAAGCACAATGAAGGAGAAATTCTACAGCAATCACAATGGAAATCACTGCAACACAGGCAATAACTTCAAATCAATGGGAACTGAAGACAGCAAAGCTCCAAGAACTAGGGAAGAGACTGCTTTTAGCCTAATGGTTGAGGTATTATATGAATGTGTTGGACTGAAGAGGAATGAACAGACACCAGTAAAAAATCAAATTCTAGTACCCTACCTGAAGACTCTCAATAAAAGCTTCTCAAAAAGCATCACATGGGTCAAATGAGTAAGAAAAGACAAAGTTTCTGGCAGATAGGTTGTGTAGGGGAAAAAAGAAAAAAATAAAAAAGAAAAACTCCTAAATCTGGCAGACACAGTGAATACTTTTAGTATCCTAAAAGTCACAAATAACATTATACTATCCCAAATGGTCCTCTAATTCTACACTCATCTACTTCAACACTGTAGGTATGGACATTTTTAAACACTAAGATGATGTAGTGGCACTGAGGATGGCCTCTGGAGATGCAATAACAATTATAGTCAACAACAGTACCTCTTGCCTTAGTGCCTGTCTTGTTCTAATCACTTCCAAAAATGAGAACCTATCAGATTACCTCAGGGTCATCCTGTGTGATGAGAGGAGCAGTCCTGGAGCCCTGAGGAGGGCAGATCTGACCCACAGGCTGCAAGCTCACTGTAATCATCTAGAAACCAAAAGAACTAAATGTTCCAGCCTTGGACCAAGTTAGGAATGTTGGGGGCAGAGCCCAGAAACCTGAATGTTCTGAAATCTCTTTAGTGTGCTAGAATGCAACTTGCATTTCAAGCAAGGACACTAGAGATACTCAAAGTCATTGGGTAACTGTTTTTTGAGTTCTGAGTGCATAATCACATACATGATCTACAAATATTTCTTACTATACAGAGTCACTTTTTTGATAGTTTCCTTTAAAGCATACACTGTTAAAATTCTGATGAAATCTATTTTTTTTCTTTTGTTTGTGTTTTTGGTGCCATATGTGAAGAACATTATTTAATACCTGGTCAAGAGGATTATGCCTATGTTTTAGCTTTTAAATTTATGCCAACTCATTTTATGGTAATTTTGTATATATTGTATGTAGGCACCCAAGTGCATTATGCTTGTAAATATCCAAAGTCCAAGCCTCAACTCTTGCTTTATTCATTCAACTGTCTTGCTTCCTATCAAAAATCAACTGATCATAAATGTAAGAGTTTATTTATAATCTCTCCATACCATTCTACTGCTCCATACATCTACTCTTATGCCGGTATCATACTGTCTTAATTACTGTAGCTTTAGTAAGGAGTGTAACTGGGAAATGTGAGTCCTTCAACTGTATTCATTTTTTATAAGCCAGGTATGGTGGCACATGCCTTTATTTTTATTATTTGAGAGAGGGAAAGAGAATGAGAATGAGAATGTGAATGGGTGCACTAGGGCCTCTATCCACTGCAAATGAACGCCAGTAGCATGTGTTACCTTGTGCATCCAGCTTATGTGGTAATGGAGAATTGAACCTGGGTTCCTAGGCTTCGTAGGCAAGTGCCTTAACCAATAAGCCATCTCTCCAGCTCTATTCTCTTGCAAGATTGATATGTTTTCCTAGCTTTAAAATAAAGCCTTTCCAGGTTTATTTTTGGGTTAGCTTGTTAGTTTCTGTAGAAAAAAAAAGCTGATGTTTGACAGTAATTATGTTCACTCTTTAGATTAACTTGGAGAAGTTTAATATCTTAGGGATTTGAATCCTTCCAATTCATGGATATAGGATGCCTTGTCATTTAATTAGATCTTTTTTAATTATGCTGTATGCTTTTCAGTGAACAGGCCTTGCACTTTCGTTAAATTTATTACTATGTATTTTATTCTTTTAGATGACATTTCAAGTAGAATTATTTCATTTTGCTTTTGGAGTGCTCAGTGCTACATATACATAGCCACCATTAGTTATTTACCTTTGTGTGAGAATACAATGTATGTATATGTTTGTGAATGTGGGTTCACTATGCATGTGTGGTCAGAGGACAACCTCAGTCCTTGTCTTCCACCTTGTTTGAGGCAGGGTTTCTAGCAGCTCATCACTAAGTATGCCAGGGTAGTTGGTCCACAAGCTTTCAGAGATTCTCTTGTCTCAGCCTCCCATCTTACTACCAGTTACAGGCAGGTACGACTGCACCTAGTTTGATGAGGGTTCTGGGACATGACCTGCTGGCATGACAAGCACATTTAGCCACTGTCCCCTCAGCCCTACAATTAATTTTTGTACATTAATCCATCAACCTTTCTGAAGTTGTTTCTTGGCAGGGTTTTGTTGGTTGGTTGGTTGGTTGGTTGGTTGGTTGGTTGGTTTTAGGATTTTCCAAGCCCACCTACATGTGGTCTGTGAATACTGATCGTTTTACTGTTCCCATTCCAGTTTGGATGCTATATATATATATTTTCCTTTTCCTGCCAGTACCTCTAGCTAGAATTTCCAATAAAATACTGAAGATAAGTGGCAAACCAACATGTATCTTTGGAGAGAATATGCTCTTTTTAAATAACTTTTACTCATCTATTTATCATGTATTTGAAAGAATGAGGCAGATAGAGAGAAACACAGATGATTAGATAGATAGATAGATAGATAGATAGATAGATAGATAGATAGATAAAGATAAGATAGATAGATGATAGACAGACAGACAGACAGATAGATAGACAGACAGACAGACAGACAGATAGATAGATAGATAGATAGATAGATAGAGAATGGGTGCACCAGGGCCTCCATCCACTGCAAAGGAACTCCAGATGCATGCACCACCTTATGCATCTGGCTTACTGGATGTGATTACTTTTTTTTGCAGCAACTATCTGAAACCTTGAGGGGAATTCAGGACTGGAAATTGAGGCCAGATTTGCAACACAGAGAACAAACTTGGATCTCAGTCATCTTGGACAATAAACCAACCTTAGATCTCCTATCTGGATTTTGCCTCTAAGTTTCTATGACTTACAGCTGACTCCAAGCCTACAGTAATATTCAGGAGGGATGAAATAGAGATTATAGACACAGTGGTGCCTAGATAACTCAAAATATATAAAGTACTTTCAAAACACTAAAGTTTTCTCATTTTATTTTTATGCTGACTTCAGTGAAAAACACATTCTTTAAAGAAGTACTAGCTAAACCCAGATCCTCGGTTATAAAATTTACTGGCTGGTATCTTATGTTTTTATTTCAAAAACTTCACAGGGCTTAACATTCATCATTATTTTGCTTCTGATATAGTCTTTCAAACTTCTTATCTAGGGTATGAACACAGAGGCCTTACTACTCCTATTAACTCATTTATTATTTAAATAAAAAGTTTTATTAAAATGTACATAGTGGGCTGGAGAAATGGCTTCGTTATTAAGTTACATGCCTGCAAAGCCAAAGGACACAGGTTCAATTCCTCAATATCCACATAAGCCAGATATACAAGGTGGTGCATGTGTCTGGAGTTCGTTTACAGCAGCTGAAGGACCCCACCAAGCCCATTCTCTCTATCTGCCCCTCTCTCTCTGTCTCTCTCTTTCTCTCTCTCTCTCCCTCCCTCCTTCCCTCTCTCTTTCTCTCTCTCTCTCTCTCTCACATGAAGTAAATAAATAAAATTTTTTAAAAATGTACATAGTTGTCTGGTCAACATGGTATCTGCCTCACCTTGCAGGGAAGGAAAAGCAAGACATTTAGGGTTAAGTGGGGGTTTTAAGGGTTTGCAGATTCTAGTAGACCTCCAGTGGGAGGGCAAGGAGAAGCAAAGTAGGGATTCTGCTGATTCCACGCTATTGGGTAGTCCACTAGGCTCCCAATCCCCTCAAGCAGCCATCCTAGCCAAAGTCCCAGCCACAGGTTTTTCCTGCACTAACCACAGGCTAAGTGGACCCAGGCCAACAGGTTAGTGGACCCCTCCCCTGCCCTAGGCTTTCCAGCCACCGCAGAGCTCCACATGTGAATGCCATGAGTTCCACATGCAAATGCCATCCCACTCACTGCCAATCCCATGGGCGGACCCAGGTCAACAGGCTAGAGTTCGCCCCACACCAACCAGACCTAGGCTTTCCCACGCCTGTGGAGCTCCACACATGAATGCTGTCCGACCCACTTGCTGCCACCCCCCCACCGCTCTCCCCCTGGCGCAGACCCAGGTAAACAAGCTAGCAGTCACCCCTCCCTGCACCAACCTAGGCTTTCTAGCCCTGAGGAGCTCCACAAGTGAATGCCATCCGTGGCAGGCGCCAGTGACCCCTTTGTGTGGACTTAGGTCAACAGGCTAGGGTTTGCCCTACCACACTCCAATCTTTGCTTTCCTACTCCTGCAGGGCTCCACAAGAGAACACCATCCATCCCACTCACTGCCACTACAGCCCCTTCCCCCCTGCACAGGAGCTCCACAAATGAATGCTGTCCAATTCGCTAACGACCCCCCCACACACCCTACCAACCCCTGAGCACGGACCCAGGCCAGCAAACTAGTGTTCTCCCTTTGCTAGCCACTGGGGAGCTCCACAGTCAGCCATGTGGAGGATAGAAACTCAGAACTGGAAGACAAAATAGAAGAAACAGTTCGTGAGTCCAAAAGTTTGAAGAAGTTCCAAAATTTCTATGAACAGAACATGAAGGAACTGTGCAAAACCCTGAAACATCCCAACATTCGGATCACGGGAATACCAGGAGAGGAAATTCAGACCAAAGGCATGGAGAACTTCTTCAACAAAATTATCAAAAAAAAAAAAAAAAAAACTTTCCCACTCTCTCTAACAAAGTCCCATCAAGTTACAAGAAGCAAAGAGAACTGCAAACAGACTGGACCAAAGGAAAAATTCTCCAAGACATATTATCATTGAGACTTCAAACCGATAACAAAGTGAAAGTCCTAAAAGCAGCTAAGGAGAAACAACACATTACATATAAAGGTAACCCAAACAGAATTACTTCAGATTTCTCAGTGGAAACCTTGAATGGCAGAAGGGTCTAGAATGGAACACTGCAAACTCTAAGAACTTATGGCTTCTAACCCAAACTACTCTACCTACCAAAAGTATCCCTCATAATAGAGGGTGAAAGAAAAACTTTCCATGATTAAACTCAGATTTACAACTATATGTACACCTACAGAGAGTACTTAGGGAATTCTCCACACACAAGAGTCAAATAACCAACCTCAAGTGCCCACAAGAAACAGATCACAATAACCAAACTCAGAGAAGGCACAAAAACCTACAAAGTCCAAGAGAACAGCAAACCACATATACCACGACAACATGACAAGGATTAAATCAAACCTCACAGTTATTACACTGAACATTAATGGTCTTAATTTACCCATCAAGACACATAAGTTAACCAGTTAGACCCCTCAATCTGCTGTCTTCAAGAAACCCACCACATCACTAAAGACAGATACTTCCCTCAGGGTGAAAGGGTAGAAATGGTATTCCAAGGAAATGGAAATAAGAAACAGACATTGCTATACTAATATCAGAAAAATAGACTTCAAACCAAAAGTAATCAAATAAGACAAAGAAGGCCATTTCTTACTTATGAAGGGAACAATCCAACAAGAGGCTATGACAATCATCAATCTTTATGCACCAAACACAGGTGCACTACAATTCATAAAACAAAACCTACTTGACAACAAAACAGACATAGCCATCAACACTATCATAGTCGGGGACTTCAATACTCCACTATCAGCAACACATAGATCATCCAAACAGAAAATTAACAGGGATGTGAGACAGCTCAACAAAACCATAGATCAATTAGACCTAATGGGCATCTACAGAACATTCTACCCCAAATCCACAGATTACACATTCTTCTCAGCAGCCCACGGAGCCTTATCTAAAACAGATCATAAATAGATCATATACTGGGTCATAAAGCCTGCATCCATATATTTAGGAAGATTGACATAATTTCCTGTATGATATCAAATCACAATGCTGTATCGCTAGAAATTAACAACAAAAGATGCATCAAGAATCTCACCAGTTCCTAGAAATTGAGCAACACACTTTTAAACAATAAATGGATAGTGGATGAAATAAAAAATGAAATTGAAAAGTTTCTAGAAATGAATGAGTGATAATCCCATGTACCAAAACTTATAGGACACAATGAGGGCAGTCCTGAGGGGAAAATTCATAATACTAAATGTCTTCATAACAAAGACAGAGAGATCCCAAATCAATAATCTAACCATCCACCTAAAGGCATTGGAAAAACAAGAAGAATCCATCCCAAAAAGCTTCAGACAAAAACAAATAATTACGATCAGAACAGAAATTAATGAATTGGAAACTAAGACAATTAAGAAAATTGATGAGGGCTGGAGAGATGGCTTAGCGGTTAAGGTGCCTGCCTCCTAAGCCTAAGGACGCTGGTTCCAATCTCCAGGTCCCACATTTAGCCAGATGCAAAGTGACGCAAGGGCGCAACGCTGCACTTGACCACAAGGGGGCGCACACAACTAGATTTCGTTAGCAGCAGCTGAGAGACTGCTGGCGCGCCCATCTCTATCTGTCTCCCTCTCCCTCTCTCTCTGTCTGTCTCTCTCTGTGTCTCTCTCCAAAAATAAATAAAATAATTTAAAAAAAAAAAAAAATTGATGAAACAAAGAGCTGGTTCTTTGAAAAAAATAAGATTGATAAACCCCTGGCCAATCTGATCAAGCAAAAAAAAAAAAAAAAAAAAAGACGCTTCAAATTAACAAAATTAGAAATGAAAAAGGAGAGATCACAACAGACATAAGTGAAATTGGAAGAATCATCAGGACTTATTTCAAAAACCTCTACTGTACAAAACAGGAGAATATGGAGAAAATGGATGAATTCCTAGACATATACCACCTACCAAAGATAAACTCAGAGCAGATTATTCTTCAAAACAAACCTATCAAAACCATCAAGAGGGCTGGAGAGATGGCTTAGCGGTTAAACACTTGCCTATGAAGCCTAAGGACCCCGGTTCGAGGCTCGATTCTCCAGGACCCACGTAAGCCAGAGGCACAAGGGGGTGCGTGCATCTGGAGTTCGTTTGCAGTGGCTGGAGGCCCTGGCGCACCCATTCTCTCTCTCTCTCTACCTGCCTATTTCTGTATCTCTCTCTCTCAAATAAATAAATAAAAATAAAATATTTTTTTAAAAAAAGAGTGCTGGGATTAAAGGCATGTGCCATCATTCTCAGCTCTTTAAAAAAAAAAAAAAAAAAAAAAAAAAAACCATCAAGAATGAAAAAGTAATCAAAAACCTCCCCAAAAAGAAGAGTCCAGGACCAGATGGCTTCTCAGCAGAATTCTATCAAACCTTCATGGAAGAACTGAAACCAACTTTTCTCAAACTGTGCCACACAACCAGAGAACAGAGAAAGCTCCTCAACTCAACAGGCACAAGTGGCTCCTGCAGTGGCAGCAAGCACCACACTGCTGAAGTGGGCAGCCTAGGCCTGAGCCGCAGGAGGAGGAAAAAAAACACCGGTGGGGGGATTTTCCACTCATACCGGCCTCCTCGCAAATCAAAAAACGTGGAAAAAGTACAGCAGAGACCAACAAAGCAACTTGTGAGGAAGAAGATCTCTCAAAATAAAGTCCCATCAGGACACAAGAAGCTAGCTAGCAGAACTCCAAACAGAATGGACCAAAGGAGAAATTCTCAAAGATATATTAAGACTCTAAAGATCAAGCACAAAGAGAAAGTCCTAAAAGCAGTTAGGGAGAAACAACACATTACCTATAAAGGAAACGCCATCAGAATTATTTCAGACTTCTCAATGGAAACCCTAAAAGCCAGAAAAGCCTGTAATGGAACACTGCAAACTCTAAGAACTTATGGCTTATAACCCCAACTACTCTATCCACCAAAAGTATCCCTCATAATAGATGGTGAAAGAAAAACTTTTCACGATAAAAGTCTACACACAGAAGCATCAAATAACCAACTGCAAGTGCCAGCGAGAAGTGGAACACAATAACCAAACTGCGAAAAGGCACAAAAACTGCAAAGACCAAGAAAACACCAAACCAAACCAAACACAATAAGGAAGGTATTAAATCAAACCTCACAGTTATTACTCTAAATATTAATGGTCTTAATTCACCCATCAAGAGACATAAGCTAACAGGGTAGATCAGAAAATCAGACCCCTCAATCTGATGTCTTCAAGAAACCTACCTCATCACTAAAGGCACACACCTCTTCAGGGTAAAAGGGTTGAAAATCATATTCCAAGCAAATGGAAAAAAGAAACAAGCAGGTGTAGCTATACTTATATTGGATAAAATAGACTTCAAACCAAAAGTCATCAAAAAAGACAAAGAAAGCCACCCAATAAGAGGACATCACATTCGTCAATCTTTATGCACCAAACACAGGTGCACAACAATTCATAAACCAAAATCTACTAGACAACAAAACAGAAATAACTCCAACACCATCATAGTTGAGGACTTCAATAGTCCCCTATCAGCAGTAGACAGATCATCCAAACAGGAAATTAAAAGGAAGTAAGAGAGAGAGCTCAACAACACCAGAGGTCAACTTGACCTAACAGACATGTATAGAACATTCTACCCAAAAACCACAGATTACACATTCTTCTCAGATGTCAATGGAACATTCTCTAAAATAGATCATACACTGGGTCATAAAGCCTGCCTCCATATATTTAGGAGGATTGACATAATTTCCTGCATGATAACAGATCACAATGCTGTATTTCTAGAAATTAACAACAAAAGTTGCACCAGGAACCCAACCAACTCCTAGAAACTGAACAACACACTCCTAAAAAATAAATGGGTAGTGGAAGAAATAAAAAATGAAATTGTAAAATTTCTGGAAATGAATGACAATGAGAACATATACTACCAAAACCAGGCAGAGATGAACCACAGGAACCTGGAGAGAGCATCATGAAGGCCAACCTTAATCTTGTCCTGCTTCTCTCTCTCTTCTCTCTCTCTCTCTCTCTCTCTCTCTCTCTCGTTCTCTCTCCCTCCCCTCTCTATACTCACTTTCTCCTCTATATTATCTTTTTCTTCCCTCATCTTCCTAGGTGCAGACTTATAACTCCCAGTGCCAGCATGGGGTGAACTTCCACAATGAGCTGTTGATCTGAAACACCTACAAGGTTTCCCAAAATAGACAGACTTCTGTCAGAGTTCTTGGTGACCCACCAAAGGTTAATGGCAAGACCCTACTGTTGAAGACAGCTTACGTGTGTGAGACCAAACACGAAGAGATATGTTCAGAATCTGGAAGAGGGTCAGTCCCCAGACAGTTAGCTAGTCTAGTACCAGAGGGCGCTATACAAGCAACTGGGGAAAATGACCGACATCTGTCCAAACAACTGGCAGTCTAAGATACCCAGCTGGAAACAACTTGACGTAATGCTCATACAAGTGCAGTAGTGGCAATCAGCCATGGTGGGTAACCAACTGCTCTTGATTTGGCTAATAGATCCACTCAGTGGTATGGAACTCATTGCTGGAACTGGGAAATAAGTCAAAACCAGGTACAAAAAATGAGCTCAGTCTCCAAGATCAAGATACCACCAAATGTGGGCCAGAAGAGAGCCAACGCATATAAATTTCCCTCCAAAACATAGATGGTCATCCCTTCTACCTAGTACTAACTTTTCTCTCCGATGGAGAATTTGCTTATCTTTTTTCAGGTGGACATCGAACCTGAAGGGAGGATCAGCTAACCACACCTCACCAGGGCCCCAGCTGAAACCATAGAACAACGCAGGGGAAGGGCAAGAGTTCAGTATTCATGGCAATCATGACACCAGCAAAAGGCCGAAGGAGATAAACACAGAGAACATCCACCTCCAACTAAGCCAGAGATCCAGAGACACAGAGGCTCCCGAAACCGCATCACTGAAGTAGAACTAAAATGACCCCAATGTGGCTCAGGGAAACTTGCGGAAGAGGGGGCGGAAAGATTGTTAGAGCCATAGTTGGGGCATTATGCACAGAGACTGGGGCCAACCCCCCAGAACTCTTAACCAACCTCACAATGCTTGACCCACATTCCCCATTGACAAGGGTCCCTTTGAAAGAGGGAGGACAGGGAGGAGGACAATGGATCCTTTACCATGAATGTAAAATCAAAATAATATAAATAAAAATATATATATATTAAATAAATAAATAAATAAATAAACTAAAATTAATTGATTAAAAAAAAATGAAATTGTAAAATTTCTGGAAATGAATGACAATGAGAACATATACTACCAAAACCAGGCAGAGATGCAACAAGAAAAGAAAACTATAGGCCTATTTCCCTGATGAACTTAGATGCAAAGATCCTGAACAAAATCCTCGCAAAGCGAATTCAACAGCACATCAAAAGCATGATCCACATGGATCAAGTAGGCTTCATCCCAGGAACACAGGGATGATTCAACATAAGGAAATCTGTCAATGTAATAAACCACATAAATAAGCTTAAACACACTAACCACATGATCATTTCCATAGATTCAGAAAAGGCCTTTGACAAAATACAACATCATTTCATGATCAAAATATTGGAGAGACTAGGCATGGATGGTTTATATCTCAACAGAATAAAGGCTATATATATATAAAGATCCTAAAGCCCAAATAATTAATGGGGAGAGGCTAAAGGAATTCCCACTGAGATCAGGAATAAGACAGGGGTGTCCACTCACACCTCTGCTCTTCAACATAGTACTAGAAATACTAGCTCAAGCAATAAGACAGGAGAAAGAAATAAAAGAAAGGAAGAAGTTAAGTTAGCCCTATCTGCAGACGACAGGATTCTATACATAAGTGACCTGGAAACCTCCTTCTCAAAACTCTTAAAAGTGATTAACTCCTTCAATAAAGTAGCAGGATACAAAGTCAATGCACAAAAATCTGTAGCCTTTTTACATGCAAAAGAGAAAAATACAGAGAAAGAAATAAGCAACATTGTCCCATTTTCAATAGCATCAAAAAAATAATAAAATACCTTTGAATAACTTTAACCAAGGAGGTGAAAGACCTTTACAATGAAAACATAAAAACACTCAAGAAAGAAATTGAGGAGGACTTGAGAAAATGGAAAGATCTCCCATGCTCCTGGATAGGGAGAATTAACATTGTGAAAATGGCATTCTTACCAAAAGTAATTCACAGGTTTAATGCAATACCAATGAAAATCCCAACATCTTTCTTCACAGAGATGGAAAAAATGATCTCAAAATTCATATGGAATGGCAGAAGGCCTTGGTTATCCAAGCATATCCTCAGCAAAAGAAATACTTCTGGAGGCATTAACCATAACTGATCTTAAGCTGTACAACAAAGCAATAGTAATAAAAACAACATGGTACTGGCATTAAAAACAAGATGATAGACCAATGGAACAGAATCGAGGATCTGGACTTTGGGTCAAGTAACTACAGATACTTGATATTTGACAAAGGCCCCAACAATGTAGACTGGAAAAAAGATAGCATCTTTAACAAATGGTGCTGGACAAACTGTATAACAATATGCAAGAAAATGAAACTCAATCCACGTTTCACTATGCACAAAAATCCAGTCCAAATGGATCAAAGACCTCAATATAACACCAGAAACACTGCTACTACTGGAAGAAAAAGTAGGAGGAACTTTCCATGATACAGGAGTGGGTAAAGACTTCCTGAGCAAAACCCCAGTAGCTCAGAAAATTAAAACAATCACTCAACCATTGAGATCTCATGACAAACATACAACAAGCAGAGCCAATAGTTTACCCACTGAATGTGAGAAGATTTTTGCTGGATACACATCAGAAGAGGCCTAATTTCTAAAATTTACAAAGAACTCAAAAACCTAAACAATAAAACTCAAGCAACCCACTCACAAAGTGGGGCAGAGAACTGCACAGGGAGTTCTCAGAAGAAGAAATACAAATGGCAAACACGCGCTTAAGAAAATGTTCAACATCCCTAACCATCAGGGAAATGCAAATTAAAATATCTATGAGATTCCACCTTACTCCAGTAAGGACAGCAAAAATTTAAAAAATCTAATGACAACAAATGCTAGCTAGGGTATGGAGAAATAGGAACCCTCATTCACTGTTGGTGGGAATGTAAGCTGGTATAACCACTATGGAAAGCAATATGGAGCCTCCTAAAAAGGCTATATGACTTTATTTACCCTAAAAGCTCCAAGCATCAGTTCTGAGAGATTTGCTCAACCATGTTTATAGCTGCTCAATTCATAATAGCTAAGAGATGTAATCAACCCAGTTGTCCATCATTAGATGAATCAATAACTGATATGTGGTATATCTACACAATGGAATTCTACAGAGCAGTAAGGAAAAATGACACAAAGCAATTTGAAGAAAAATGGTCAAACTTGGAACAGATCATTCGTAATGAACTCACCCAATCACAGAAAGATAAGCGTCACATGGTCTCACTCATCTGTGGCTCCTAATTGGTATTTTCCCGAGAGACTGACACACCTACTAAACATCTGGAGGACTGGACAATAGGGATGGTGGGGTGGGAAGGCAGGGAAAGGGTGGGTGGGGAGAACAAAAAACTGGACCCAAATGGAAATGGTACCATAAAATCCTATACCCTGAAGGTCATACTAAAAGGTTGAGCCTGCAACAGGTACTTGGAGAGAACACCTGAATCACTGGGGCCTGAAGAGGGTATGATGAAGACTAACTGCAATATTTTCTGTTCTCTCTTTATCACTCCCTCTTCTCTCTTTCTCTTTCATGCTACCTATACTTTTTCTTCCTTCTCTTCCTTGGTACTGACCTGTAACTCCCAATACCAGCATGTGGTTAACATCCACAATGAGCTGTTGATCAGTGAGACCTACAAGGCTTCCCAAAAAGAAGATTTCTGTCAGAGTACTTGATGACCCACCAAAGGTTATTGGTAAGACCCTACTGCTGAAGACACCATATGCTGTTCGGACAGAACATGGAGAGACTTGGCTGGAATCTGGAAGAGAGTCAGTCCCCAGACAGTTAGCTTGTCTAGTGCCAGAAGGCGCTAAATAAGTGACTGGGGGAAAACGACCAACATCCGTTTAAGCAACTCATGGTCTAAGCTACTCAGAAGCAAACAACCTGACATGATGCTCACACAAGTGAAGTAGTGGCACAAAGCCAAGGTGGGTTACCAACTGCTCTAGATTTGGCTAACCGATCCCCAAGGTGAAATGGAAATCATACCTGGAAATGGGAAACAAGTCAGAACCATATCCAAAAACAAGCCCGCTCTCCAATATCAAGTTTCAACAATAATGGGGTACAAGAGGTCTTACACCTATTAAATTCTCTCTAAAATAATAATGGTTATCCATGTATCTTACAATGACCTCACTCTCCGGTGAAGAATCTGCTTCCTTCATTCAGATGGACACATATCCTGAGGAAAGAATCAGCCCATCACACCACAACAGGGCACCAGATGAAGCCATTGAGTTTATAGGGGAAATGGCTAAGAGTGCTGCTTTATTGATGAACCTGGTACCAGCACAAGGTTGAAGGAGATAGACACAAACAACAATCAATCCCTACCAAATCAGATATCCAAAGACACAGAGACTCACAAAACCTCATCACTGAAATAGACCTAAAATGAACCCTACATGGCTCAGGGAAATTCGCAGAACAGCAGGTGGAAAGCTTGTTAGAGCCATGAGTTGGGTCATTTTACATAGAGTCATTGCCTCTCCCGCATAACTGATGGCTACCCCCACAATGCATGACCCACATTACCCATGGGTGGAGGACATGGAGAAGGCTAATGATGGTACAGTCATGGCTGTATATATACTATATACAAAACTAATAAAAAACATTTAAAAAAAAAAAGCATTAGCCACCTTGATCAAGTAGGCTTCATCCCAGAATATCAGTGGTGGTTCAACGTACAGAAATCTGTCAATGTAATATACCTCAAGAATAAGCTTAAACACCAAAACCACATGATCATTCTGACATATGCAGAAAATGCCTTTGATGAAATACAAAATCACTTCATGATCAAAATATTGGAGAGAATAGGCATGGACCCTTTATATTGCAACAAAATAAAGGCTATATAAGGATCCTAAAGCCCAAATAATACTTAATGGGGAGAGACTGAAGAAATTCCCATTGAGATCAGGAAAAAGACAGGGGTATCCACTCTCACCACTGCTCTTCAACTTAGTACTAGAAGTCCTAGCTCAAGCAAGAAGACAGGAGAAAGAAATAAAAGGGATACAAATTGGATAGGAAGAAGATAAGTTAGCCCTATTCACAGATGACATGATTCTATACATAAGTGTCCCGAGAATCTCCATCTCAAAACTCTTAAAGTTGATTAACTCCTTCAGCAAAGTAGCAGGATATAAAAATCAATGCTCAAAAATCAGTACCCTTTAAATATGCAAAAAACAAAGATACAGAAAAAGAAATAAGCAACATCCATCTGGAAAGGATTATACTAAGTGAGGTAACCCAGTGCAGGGAGCTAGAGCAAACGCCATTACAAGATGGCGCTGGCTTCCTGCCAGTGTTGAGGAAAACGTCTCCATATTAGGCAGTGCCTTGGCGCCAACCTTACTCAAGGTATGCGCACACGCATGACGCAACCTGTCCCGAGCCTATCCCGTGGTATCTGCTTGTGGCAAGCTTCTCGCAACCAATCAGTAAGCGCCTCGTAGCAGTACGCCCTATAAAAGCAGCTGCAGATTTGCGCCCCTCGCCCCTCGCCATCAGCTTTCCTGTTAACCAAGGGCTCTCCAATAAAGTGTGATACAAGAAGAATCCTCGTTTGTGGTCGTTCCTTTCCTGCTGGTCGGGAGGTTCGCTGCAACCCAGGCTCAGAAAGCCAAACGTCATATGTTCTCTCTCATATGTGGATCCTAGCTACCAATGTATAGACTTGTGTGTGAACTGGAACCAAAAATAGGTACCAGAAACCAGTAAGCTGGTAAAAGGCCATAAGGGAGGGAGGAAAGGGAAGGACTTAAGTGTATGGTAATGCACATATGTAAGTAGAAGAACTGATTACAGGGAGGGGAATGGCCTAAGCGAGGCCATGGAAGAGACTTCATAAAAGAAGGGAAGGGGGAGGGTCAATATAAATTCAAGATATTGTGAATAAGACTTATGTAAAATTACTTTTTTTGAATAAGGGCACATCCAGAAGCTGTAGACTGTTACTAGAAAATTTTCAGTACCTGGGGTGGGATACCTTCCAGTGAGTTGTTGGCCAAGGAGGTCCCGGTAGCCTCCAAAACATTAAAGGCTTTTGCCAAAGCCCTTGGTTTCCCTTGAGAAACAGACAGTAAGACCCTATTGCTGAAGACATCTCTTGCCTGAGAGGCAAGGTCACTGAGAAAGCAAGCTGGTGTGGAGCAGAATACCTTCTCCCTGTAGACCAGCCAACTGAAAGCTGGAAAAAGCTGCACTGCACGCAGTATATAGGAGACAGAAGTCATCAGCAGTGAAAACAGTGGACGCTGAATATTCAAGCTTGGCCAGACAGGCCCAATGACTGAACGGGTGCAATAGTGGCTACTCTTGGGGTAACCAACTGCTCCATAATTGGACTGAAGGCCCTCTCTATGGGAGGGAATACATGCCTGGTACTGAAAAACCTAAGTAAAAGTCTATGGTAGGTGAAGTCATGAACCTTGGGGGTATAAGCCTGCTCTTGTCTCACTAAATGTATATATTATTCCCACCAAGCTGCCCCGAAAGCACTACAGTTAATGTTCATATTCACATATTAACGCTACTCTCATTTCTGGTTAGAGAAGCTTCTCCTTTCAGATGGTGGTGACCACTGGGATGACCCAAAAGGCAACATAAAGCTGAGAAGAAGGGATGGAGGAGTGCCCAGCACCGAAACACCTCTGTCACATCCTCCAAGGCTCAGGGACTTTTGCAGAAGAGAGGGCAGATAGAATAGAAGAGCCAAAGGAAGGGTATGACCTCTTACAATGCAACTGCCAAGACAGAAATTGGCCTCGATATCCATGACCTTGCAGTACCTAGCAATACCTCCACAAGACCCTCAAAATAGAAGAAAAAGATGATGACATCAAATTAAAAGAGAGACTAATGGAGAGAGGGAGGGGATATGATGGAAACTGGAGTTCTAAAGTGGAATGGGGGGAGGAATATCAGGTGGGGTTTTTTGTATGTAAGTATAAAAGTTGTCAATAAAAAATAATACTTAAAAAAAAGAAATAAGCAACATCCCATTTTAATAGCAACAAAAGAAATAAAATAACATGGAATAACATTAACCAAGGAAGTGAAAGACCTAAACAATGAAAACATAAAAACACTGAAGAAGGAAACTGAGGAGGACTTCAGAAAATGGAAAGACATCCCAAGCTCCTGCATACGCAAAATTTACATTATGAAAATGGCAATCTTACCAAAAAGCAATATACGGATTTAATGCAATATCAATAAAAATCCCAACATTTTTCTTCACAGAGATAGAAAAAAATGATCTCAAAATTCATATGGAATGACAAGGTCTCGCATATACAAGCATATCCTCAGTAAATTAACACCTCACTGTACCCGATGTAAAGCTACATTACAAATCCATAGTAATAAGAACAACATGGTATTGGCATAAAAACAGGATTGTAGACCAATGGAACAGAATCGAAGATCTGGACTTTGGGTAAAGTAACTACAGTACTTGATATTTGACAAAGGCCCTAACAACATAGACTGGTAAAAAAGACCACATCTTCAACAAATGGTGCTGGACAAACTGGATAACCATATGTAGGAAAATAAAACTCAATCCACACATTTCGCCATGCAAAAATATCAAGTCCAAATGGAGCAAAGATCTTAATATACGACCAGAAACTCTACTACTACTGGAAATAAAAATAGGAGGAACTTCCTAAACAAAACCCCAATAGCTCAGGAGATTAAACAATTACTCAACCACTGGGATCTCATGAACCCGAAAAGTTTTTTCACAGACAAACATACAACAAACAGAGCCAGTAGATTACCCACAGAATGGGACAAAATTTTTGCCAGTTATACAACTGACAGAGGCCTAATTTCTAGAATTTACAAAGAAGTCAAAAAGATAAGAAATAAAATTCAAGCAACCCACTCACAAAATGGGGCAGAGAACTGCGCAGGGAGTTCTCAGAGGAAGAAACCAAATGGCAAGCACACACTAAAGAAAATGTTCAATATCCCTAATCATCAGGGAAATGCAAATTAAAACAACGATGAGATTCCACATTACCTCAGTAAGGATAGCAAACATTAAAAAATCTAATGAAAAGAAATGCTGGCAAGGTTGTGGAGAAATAGGAACCCTCATTCACTGTTGGTAGGAATATAAGATGGTACAACCACTATGGAAAGCAATATGGAGAGTCTTAAAAAAATTCACTATAGAGTTACCAACAGACCCAGTTATTCCCTTACTGGGCATTTACCCTAAAAGTTACATACCTCAGTTCAGAGAGATTTGCTCAACCATATTTATAGCTGCTCAATTCATATTGGCTAAGAAGTGGAATCAGCCTAGATGTCCTAGGATGAATGGATAACCAAGATGTGGTATATCTACATGATGGAATTCTACACAGCAGTAAGGAAAAATGACACAAGGAAATTTGAAAAGAAGGGGTCAAACTTGGAACAGATCATTCTCAGTGAACTCACCCAATCGCAGAAAGATAATCATCGCATGGTCTCACTCATCTGTACCTCCTAACCTGAATCTGCACGAGTGACTGAGATACCTAATAAGCATCTTCAAGACCAGACAATAGGGAGGGTTGGGTGGGAGGGGAGAGTGAGGGTGGAGGGGAGGGACACAAAACTGTACCCAAATGGAAATGGTAAAATAAAATCCTATATTCTGAAAGACAGACTATAAGGTTGAACTTTCATCAAGTCCTTAGGGGGAACACCTGAATCATTGGGCTCTGGAGATGGTATGATAAAGACTAACCTTAATCTTCTCCTATTTCTCTCTTAATCCTCTTTCTCTTCTCTCTTTCTCATTTATATTACCTATGTTTTTCTTCCTTCTTTTCCCTCGGCGCTGGCCTTTAACTCCCAATACCAGCATGCAGTTAACATCCACAATGAGCTGTTGATCAGAGAGATCCACAAGGTTTCCCAAAAGATGACAGATTTCTGTCAGAGTACTTGATGATCCACCAAAAGTTAATGGTAATGCCCTACTGCTGAAGACACCATATACTGTTGGTACGGAACATGGAATGACCTGGCTGGAATCTGGAAGAGAGTTAGTCCCCAGAAAGTTAGCTTGTCTAGTGCCAGAAGGTGCTATATGAATAATTGCGGGAAAGTGACCAACATCTGTCCAAGCAACTCGCGGTCTAAGCTACTCAGCAGCAAACAACCTGACGTGATGCTCACACAAGGCCAATAGTGGCACACAGCCATGGTGGGAAACCAATTGCTCTTGAATTGGATATCAGATCTACTCAGTGGAACAGAATCCACAGCTAGAACTAGGAAACAAGTCAGAACCATATCTAAAAATGAGCCCACTCCCCAATATCAAGCTCCCACAAATCTTGGGCTACAAGAGGACTTACACCTATGAAAGTCTCTCTAAAGTAATAATGGTTATCTCATTTATCTGGTGCTGACCTCTCTCTCCATTGGAGAATTTGCTTCTCTTTTTCAGATGGATACAGAACCTGAGGAAAGAATCAGCTCATCGCACCTCACCAGGGCCCCAGCTGAAACCATACAGTAATTGGGGAAATTAGCAAGAGTGATGCTTTCTTGGTGAACCTGGTACCAATACAAGAGTGAAGGATATAGACACAGAGAACACTCAAAACCTACCACACCAGATATCCAGAGACACAGAGGATCCCAAGACCTCATCACTGATGTAGACTTAAAATAAACCCAACATGGCTCAGGGAAATTCATGGAAGAGGGGGTGGAAAGAGCCATTGCCTCTTCCCCATAACTGATGGCTACTCCCACAATGCACGACCCACAATCCCCAACAAGGAGGTTCCGTTTGGGGGGGCTATAGGGAGGAGGCTAACAATGGTACCAGCAAGACTATATGCACACTATCTACATAACTAATAAAAAAATGTACATAGTCTCCCACTTCCCTCCTTTGTCCCTCAGTCCCAAACCCCTTCACTGAATCCCAGTTCTTCACTTTATTTCATCTTTATTAAGTAAAGATTATCCAAAAAATCACTATTCATCCCACATTTAATAAAACCCTGTCACTGTACTTACTTAGATATGAGGTTTAAAAAAAAAAAAAAAACAGGCTTAATTCACTTTTATTTTTCTGTATAAAAACCCTATGACGGTAGCCACAGCAGGAGCCTGGGTTATCTGCGCAGAAACCCTGGTATGGGTTTTCACAAGATGGTCAGTGAATTCCTGGTAAGGGGTCATGATGAACACAGTCTCTTTCCAGAGGTCATGGGTCACATAGGTCTTAGAGATGTACCTTCTATTTACTGATCTCTTCTTATTCTACATAAACAATGACCCAATCTGCATTATCTATAGCCCCATTTCTTTAAAATATTTTTATTACTTATTAGCGAGAGGGGATGAGAATAGGCATGTCAGGGCCTCCCTCCAGCCACTGTAAACTAAATCCAGGTGCATATGCCACCTGGTGCATCTGGCTTACATGGGTCCTGGGGAATCAAACCTGGGTCTTTTAAGCACCTTAATCATTAAGCCATCTCTCCAGCCCTACAACCCTATTTTTAGATGAATACTTCATTCAAAGCTCCAAAGATTATGATTTTGAGTTCTAAACAAGTGAAAGCATTATTTTCACATTTTATTCTTGACCGAAAAAAGAAGGGGATAGAGATTAATTTCATCAAAGCATTAAGCAATAGTGTAGTCAAAGAACTTCATGGTGAAATCTAAGCAAAAAGGAATGCATGGAACAAAAGAGAAAAAAGATTAGGGATATATTATTACCTCTTTTTAAACAAACTGGACAAAGGACTCCTTCAACAGATTTACCAGGAATTATACCTAATAGATTCCTGTGGTATAAAACAGAAGTTTGCCTTAAGTCAAACCCAAACTTTTATTCTCTGAAATGTATATAATATTTTAAAGTTAATAGTTCTATAGGTAGTTTTTAGAAAAAAAACACCATGGGTGAGTATTTGTAGTTCTAGTATTTCTACAAACATTCAAAATGCATTAAATCTCCTAGCACAGAGGCCAGTGCATAACAAATAATATTTCAGACAAGTAAGAGATCATATTTACATGGGAAGGGATTCCTTGAAAGCCTATTGAACTATAATGCAGATGTCCCTGTTTTATCGTCCAGTGGCAGTCACCAAATGTAAGTAAATTATCCTATTTGGTTTCTATGATCTATATATCTACCACCTGTGTGAGGAGGTGCTCACACCACAGAGGTGAACCCACAAAAGCAGGCATATAATCACCTAAGCGCCACCTGGTTTCAAAAACCAAATAACCAAGCACATTTCTAGAATTTCTTCCTCTAACTCTCTAACAATTTACATGAAAAATACTGCACATGGTATGGGGAAAGGGTTAGACATCTAAGAAATAAACTAGAATTTGTAGCCACATCAAGCTTAAATTGTGGTTTTGATATTAATTAACAATGTGACTGCAGGCAAATGACTTACTATCTTTGAACCTTGACAGGGATATTGGGATGACTGAATGAGAATGAAGAAATAGGACTACAGAAGTTATACTAGTACCATGTAGACAAAAGGCTCTCCAGGAAAAGACTTTGGTTTTCTTCCGTACCCAGTTCCTGTTCCCTTATTCCTGGCTCAGTACACAGTGTGGCTTACTTACCCAAGGAGAAAATATATTGCTAATGTGCAATGATTCACACTTTGTTTCACTTCAACAAATAAAAGAGGGTGATTTTATCCAGGTGTCAAACCTAGCAATTTTATTTCTAAAAGTCACCTTATAGCAGCTGACACTGCCTACACAAAACCTGCATTAATAGGAGAAAAAAGAAGTGATGACATCAAAATAGACGAGAGACTAGTTGGAACAAAAAAGGGATTCAGTGGAGGGGGAAAGATTCTGGAGGGGGAAAAAGGTGGTGGGAGGGGATTATGACCATGGTATATTGTCTATATTTATGGAAGTTGCCAATGAAAAGTTTTTTTTTTAAGTTGAACAGAGACTTAAAGGTCAAGCTGGAGAGATGTATCCAAGCATCATTTTGTTTCAAATTTGGTTTAAGCTTCCCTTGAACCTTATTACATGACAAATAAAATAAAATATGAAAAACTCAAACTTAACAATATTAATTTGTTATAAAAGTTACACCAGAGATATAGTCTGAAGTAAAATGCTGATTTACATATTTGACAGTCTTTTAATTTTTTTCTCATATTCAGTTCACTTCCAAAAATACTACCAGGATTTAAAACAAAAACAAGCAAAATTTAAAAGAAACAGATTTACACATAGTCCAAAGCTGAAAATTTAATAGTACTTACAGTATCCATATATAAAACCAATGAATTTTAATGGTCTGTAACCATAACAGTTTTTTTAAATGCAGACTTCATACAATATGAAGAGGTTTCCATCTCTCCAGGCAGACTGTCCTGAAAGTAGTAGCTATGCAATACTCTACATCTCTGACTTCAAAACACATCACTGAGGGCTGGAGAGATGGCTTAGCAGTTAAGGCATTTGCCTGCAAAGCCAAAGGATCCTGGTTCGACTCTCCAGGACCTACGAAAGCCAGATGCACAAGGGGGCACATGCATCCGGAGTACATTTACAGTGGCTAGAGGCCCTGGTGTGCCCATTCTCTCTCTCTCTCTCTCTCAAATAAATAAATAATAAAAAATACATCACTGAAAAACTCAACACAAGGGCACTGTATTAAAGTAAATGAAAGAGGAGAACACTTAAGACAATAAAATTGAGTTTTATTGGATAGATCCATAAGGATACAAAGGTCTAAAAGCACAATGTATATCTTGGGTGAGTTGCAACTTCCTCAAGTTAGAGCTGGAAAACAAAATAGAAAAGCATCATTTCTTTCTAAAACTTCAAAAGCACAAAATGCTGAAAAGTTGGCTCATTTGGCCTGGCTGGCCAAATTTAAAGCTTGCAGCGTTCACCGTTGAGTACCTTCACTGGTCTTTTCTCTCTCCCATTGAGGTGCATGCAATGTAGCTTTTTCCAACTTTCTGTCAGCTGGTCCTCATGAAGGAGGCTTTCAGCTCAGCTCCAGCAGGATTTCTTAGTGAACTTGCCACCCAAGTACGTGGAATCTTCAGCAATAGGATCTTACCATATATTCCTGGTGGGAAACCAAGGGCCTCGACAATGGCCTATAATGTTTTGGGGGTATCTGTGACCTCCCCGGCCAACAACTCACTGGAAGGTATCCCATCCCTGGCACTGAAAATTTTCTAGCAACTATCTATGGCTCCTGAATGTTCCATTGTTCAGAAAAGTAGGTTTCCATATGACTTTTTTATATCCTCTTAGATTTTGATTAGCCCTCCCTCTCTGATACTGAAAATGTACCACAGGGGTAGTCATGAGCCCTAAGGATGTAATGTTTGCTGGATTCTCGCTAAATGTATATACTATGCTCACCAAATTGCCCAGTAAGCACTTCTCTTAATGTCCACACCCATATATTAATGCTACTCTCACTTTTGGTTAGAGAAGCTTGTCTTTTCAGATGGTGGCAACCTTGGGATGACTCAGAAGGCACCATGGTGCTAAGAAGAAATGACAGAGGTGTGCTCAGCACTGAAATATCTCAAACCTACCTTCCAAGGCTCTGGGTCCATTGCAGAAGAGGGGGCAGAAAGAAAGTAAGAGCCAAAGAAAGAGTAGGACTCCTTACAACGTGCTCCTCCAGACACAAAATGGCCTGGATATCCATGACCTCACAGTGCCTGACACTACCTATACAAGACCATCATAATAGGAGAAAAAGATCATGACATCTAACTGAAAAGAGAGACTGATTGAGAGGGGGAGGGGATATGCTAGAGAGTGAAGTTTCAAAGAGGAAAGTGGGGAGAGGGAGGGAAATAATATAGGATATTGTCCACAATTAAAGAAGTTGTCAATAAAAATAATAATAAAAAAACACTGAAAAGTAAGAGTTCATAATAGTGACTAAACCATGTTACCGGGTAAATTGTTACTGCGGTTAGTTATATTCCCTAATCAATTTTATTATTTATAAACTATTAGCACAATTTTCTGAAGTAAAAGATAACAAGAAAAAAATGTTTTTCACATTTAATCCTCAATTTGTAATCTGATACATGGACAACTAATTGGCTTACAGCAAGGCAATATACAATAGTTAATTCTCCAGTGTATTTTGTATACATATGCCTTTTAGTTTTAAACAAAACAATTCTCTCTGAATGAATGAAAGTGTATTTGCGATTATAGATAAAAGGTCACTATTTACAAAGTTTAAACTATGCTGAATATAAATTATATTTTATTTTTAAAATATTTTTATTTATTATTTGTAAAGAGAGATAGAAATGGGCATGCCACTGCAAACAAACTCCAGATATATGTTACTCTGTGCATCTGGTTTTAAATAGGTACTGGGGAATTGAGGCATTGCAAGCAAGTACCCATAACTACTGAGTCATCTCTCTAGCCCTTTAACATATTCTAAAGGATTTCTTAGGTACAAACTATGGACTACTGATTTTTTGGCTCAACAAATGTATGGGTGCTATGCTCAGCAAAATTCAATGAGGTACTATGTTCCCTACACAGTGTCATAGTTTGGATATAAAATGTCTCCAAAAGCTCCTGTGTTAAGCGCTTAGTCTCCAAATGATGGTACTATTGAGGAGGACTGGATCAGGAACATGCTAACCTTATCAGTGGACTGAATCCAGTGATTCATAGCTGGATGGATTAATAGGTGAGGGATCTACTTGGAAAAAGTAGCTCATTGGAACTTGTCTTTTCTTGGTTTACTTCTGTCTCTGCTTCCTGCCCACCATTAGGAGAATAACCTCTACAGCCACAAATGCCCTGCCTCACCTCAGACCCATAGCAATGGCCAACTGACCATGGACTGAAGCTCGGAAACCATGAGCCACAAGGAACCTTCCTTTGTTTAAGTTTTGTTTCTTAGGAATTTTATCAACCTAACCATTATATACTAGTATATACTAGTAAACAGAGAAAGAAGTAAGATGACAGAAAAAAATAGAATAGAGTTAAGCTTATCTATATTAATTTGCATAAACATATATATTGTATGGTGAGCACATTGCTCCTACACCTTCCTTTACGTTTCTTTATGGCTGGAAAAAATTGCATTCTGTATATACTACATTTTCTTGATTCATTCCTCTGTTGAAGGGCACTTAGATTAGTTCCATAATTTAGCAACTATGAATAGTGCTGCAATAAAGAGTGATATGCAAGTATCTTTGTGGTATGTTGATTTGGAGTCCTTTAGGAGACAGTTGCCATATTAAAGTCAATTAGTGGCCCTAATTACATCACTACAATCTTCTCGTTCACACTTGTAATACATATGTGTAGTATTTTAAATCACATGTCTCCCATGAACTCATGTGTTCTAACTGGTGGCAATTTGGGAGGTGGATTCTTGCTGGAGGTTTGTTTTGGGGGTGATCTTAGAAGTATTATACTCAGTTAGCTCCTCCTTGCCATAACTTGGCTCATTCTTCTGCTGCTGCTTTCTACTTGCAGTTGGCAAGGAGTATCCAGCTTCTGTTCTACCATCTTTTTTCTGCCATCATGAAGCTTACCCTTGAGACTATAAGCCAAAATAAAAACTTGTCTCCCATGAGCTGCTTTTGGTTGGGTGTTTTGTTCCAAAAATGAGAAGGTAAATGCAACAATATGGTATGACATCACAGGACATTGCTCATCACAGACACTAATTATGAAGGAACCAGTAGCTGAAACAGAGGCAAGTATAGGTACCTTTGTGTTTAAAAAGGAAATTTCAAAGAGACACCATGGGTTAAAATGAGTCAAAATTAGTTAATACTTTGAGATACAATGATATGACTAGTTGTTACTTTGTGTGAGGTGAGTGGAAGAACCAAGAAAAAGGGCAACAGTGGTTCATTAGCATTACAACTAGGCCAAGAGAACACACTTCACACTCAGACTACAAACAAACACAATCTTGCTATCAGATAAATTTAACTGAGAGATGAATGATTAGTCTATGTTTAAGAATAAAATCTGGAGGACTTTCGGTCAAGATGGTGTCTGAGCCAGGCGTGGTGGCACACACCTTTAATCCCAGCACTCAGGAGGCAGAGGTAGGAGGATTGCCATGAGTTCGAGTCCACCCTGAGACTACATAGTGAATTCCAGGTCAGCCTGAGCTACAGTGAGACCCTACCTTGAAAAACCAAAAAAAAAAAAAAAAAAAAAGATGGTGTCCACCTAACCATTCTTCACCTAATGAGGAAGGAAAGGCAGATCTTTGGGGTACTTAGGGGTTTGGAGATCCTAGTAGACCTCCAATGGGAGGGTGCAGAGGAACAAAGTAGGAAATCCACTGATTCCCATGCTCTCCGACAGCCCACCAATCCCCCAAACCCCTCAAGCAGCTGTCCCAGGCGCTGTCCCAGCCACCTTCCAAGGTGCTGTCCCATCTGCAGTCCCAGCCGTCATCTGAGCTGCCCCCTCCTGCACTACTGCAAGCTAAGTGGTCCCAGGCTAGCAAGCTAGTATTTCCCCTCCATCCCTGGGGTTTCCCGTCATCAGATCCATCTCAGCTGCATTCCCAGCCACCATCCCAGCTACCTTCCCAGCTGCGGTCCCATCCACAGTCCCAGTCACCCCCTCCTGCACTACCACAGGCTGAGTGGTCCCAGTGAAGCAGCCTAACATTTCCCCTCTATCCCTGGGATTTCCCAGCATTGGATCCCCATCCCAGCTGGTGTCCTAGCTGCCCCATACTGCACTACTGCAGACAACTCCAACCCAGGCCGGCAAGCTACCATTCCTTCTTCCCTCACTTGATTTTCCTCCCCCTTTCCACCACCTGGACCGCCTCATATCCCCCCTCCCCGTGTCAAGTGACCCACAGGAGTACCACCTCCCTGCCTCATTAGGTCACAGGACCCTGCAGTCCATCCATCCCTTGCTACAAGGTCCCAATGGACCCAACCCAACTGTCCCATCGACTCACCCCTCTGCATTACAGGACCACACAATCTCATCCTCCCCCTCTCCACCACCCTGCCACAACACCAGTCTGCTTTGTGCCATTCATTTCTACCCCTTTTCCCCTTGGGCCACCTGACCACCCAGTCCCATACCGCAACCACCAAACAACAAGCCCCTTCATCAGGTCATGGGGACCCCATATCGCGGGCTCCTTCTGTCTGAGTAGACAGACCCCATTCCCATCAGAAGCGTAATTGAGGCAAACATATAAAGCAATAATCAAAGAAGACACTCCAAGGGTAAACTACTGCTTTCTCCTAAATTAAATAAGATTCCTACACTGCGATGGGCAGACCACAGTGCAAAAGGAATAACATGAAAAATCAATTTCAAGTAAATCCAACAAGGTCACCCAGTCCCATAATAGAAGTCTCTAATCAAAACACAGAAAAGACAATAGGATCACAACCCCCAAATGGAGATACAAGCTATGCAACCCTGGCCAAGCATTTAGCATAACTTTCAGGAAATCAACAAAGGTCCAATAATTGCATAAGTGCTGTCCTGGCTAGATTAGATCTAATAGAAAAGAACCAGGATGGGTTCCAAAGACAGCTAAATGATCTAAAGGAGAGCAAAAAGAAAGGGGGGGGCGCTGGAGAGATGGCTTAGCGGTTTAGGCACCTGCCTGCTAAGCCTAAGAACGCTGGTTCCAATCCCCAGCGGTTCCAATCTCCAGGTCCCACATTTAGCCAGATGCAAAATGATGCAAGGGCGCAATGCCGCACTTGCCCACAAGGGGGCGCACACATCTGGATTTCGTTCACAGCAGCTGAGACTGCTGGTTCGCCCATCTCTATCTGTCTCCCTCTCCCTCTCTGTCTGTCTCTCTCTGTGTCTCTCTCCAAAAATAAATAAAATAATTTAAAAAAAGAGGACCTCAAAAATCAGCTGGTTAACCTCAATGAAGACATAAATAAGAGCAAGGATGAATTCAAGAAGCATTAAGAAAATCAGAAAATGATGTGAAAAGGGAACTCAATAGAGGGATGGATACTATACACAAAAAGGTAGGAGAAAATACAAACAAAATTGAACAAGTCCAAAACTCTATAGAAGCTCCCAAGAATAGAGTCAGCCATGTGGAGGATAGAAACACAGACCTAGAAGACAAAACAGAAAAAAACAGTTCATGAGTCCAAAAGTTAGAATAAGTTAAAAACTTTTTGTGATCAGAACATGAGGGAACTGTGGGATACCCTTAAACATCCCAACATTCAGATCATGGGAATACCAGAAGGGGAAGAAATTCAGAGCAAAGGCAAGAAGAACTTATTCAATAAAATTATCAAAGAAAACTTTCCCCCTCATTCATTAGAAAGTCCCATCAAGTTACAAGAAATGAACAGAAGTCCAAAGAAGAAATTCTCCAAGACCTATTATCATTAAGACTCTAACCATCGGTAACAAAGAGAAAGTCTGAAAAGCAGCTAGAGAGAAACAACACATTACATATAGAGGCTACCCCATCAGAATTACTTCAGACTTAATGGAAACCCTGAAGGACAGAAGGGCCTGGAATGGAACATTGCAAAGTTTAAGAACTTATGGCTTCCAACCCAAACTACCCAGCAAAAGTATTCCTTATAATAGAGGGTGAAAGAGACACTTTCGACAATAAAAGTCAACTATACAACTATATGAACAAAAAGCCAAACCTACAGAGAGTACTTCAGGGAATTCTCCACACAGAAGAGTCAAACAACCAACCTCAAGTGCCCATAAGAAGCAAATCACATTAACCAAACTCAGAGAAGGCACAAAAAATTACAAAGTCAAAGAAAACACCAAACCACATACACCACCACAATATGGCAGGGATTAAATCAAACCTCACAGTAATTACCCTAAATATTAATGGCTTTAATTCACCCATCAAGAGACAAAAGCTAATCAGGTGGATCACAAAATTAGACGCCTCAATGTGCTATCTTCAAGAAACTTATCTCACCACTAAATACAGACACCTCCTCAGAGTGAAAGGGTGGAAAATTATATTCCAAGAAAATGGAAATAAGAAAACAAGCAGGCATTGCTACACTAATATCGGATAAAATAGACTGCAAGCCAAAATTAATCAAAAAAGACAAAGAAGGCCACTACTTACTTGTCAAGGGAATGATCCAACAAGAGGATATCACAATCATCAATATTTATGCACCAAACACAGGTGCACCATAATTCATAAAACAAAACCTACTTGACAACAAAACAGAAATAACTACCAACACCATCACACTCGGGGACTCCAATACTCCACTATCAGCAATACACAGATCATCCAAACGGAAAATTAACAGGGAAGCAAGAGACCTCAACAACACCATAGATCAATTAGACCTAATAGACATCTACAGAACATTCTACCCCAAATACACAGATTACACATTCTTCTCAGCAGCAATAGAATCTTCTCTAAAATAGATCATATATTTTTAGGAAAATCAACATAATTTCCTGCATGATATCAGATCACAATGCTGTAATGCTAGAAATTAACAACAAAAGATGTGCCAGGAATCCCACCAGCTCCTAGAAACTGAACACTTTTTAAAAATTTTTATTATTATTTATTTTTCAAGAGAGACAGAGAGAGAGGGACAGGAAGACAGAGAATGGGCGCACCAGCAGTCTCTCAGCTGCTGTGAACAAAATCCAGATGTGTGCGCCCCCTTGTGGGCAAGTGCAGTATTGCGCCCTTGCGTCACTTTGCATCTGGCTAAACATGGGACCTGGAGATTGGAACTGGGTTCTTAGGCTTAGCAGGCAGGCGCCTTAACCGCTAAGCCATCTCTCCAGCCCAACAACACATTTTTAAGCAATAAATGGGTAGTGGATAAGAAAAATGATACTGCAAAATTTCTAGAATTGAATGACAATGAGAACACATCATACTAAAACTAATGGCACAATATGAAGCAGTCCTTAGGAGAAAATTCATAGCATTCATAACACTAAATGTGTTCATAACAAAGACAGATCCCAAATCAATAACCTAACCATTCACCTAAAGGCATTGGTAAAACAAGAAGAATCCAACCCAAAAAGCTCCAGACAGAAATAAATAATTAAGATCAGAGCCGAAATTAATGAATTGGACACTAAGAAAAAAAATTAAGAAAACTGATGAAACAAAGAGCTGGTTCTTTAAAAAAAATTATAAGATTAATAAACCCCTGACCAATTTGATCAAGTGAAAAAAAGAGATGCTTCAAATTAACTGGGGGAAAATGGCCGACGTCTGCCCAAGCAACTCGTGGTCTAAGCTACTCAAGAGCAAACAACCTAACGTGATGCTCACACAAGTTTAATAGTAGCACATAGCCATGGTGGGTAACCAACTGCTCTTGAATTGGCTAATGGATCCACTCAGTAGAACAGAACCCAAGTCAGAATCATATCCAAAAAATGAGTTCACTCTCCAATATCAAGCTCCCACTAATCTTGGGCTACAAGAGCACCTACACCTAATAAATTCTCTCTAAACTAATAATGGTTATCCCATTTATCCAGTGTTGACTTCACTCTCCATTGGAGAATCTGCTTCTCTTTTTCAGATGGATGCAGAACCTAAGGAGAGAATCAGCCCATCACACTATGCACAGAGACATTGCCTCTTCCCCATAACTGACCAATACCCCCACTATGACCCATCCACAGTACACATAGGGACAACTGGCATCCCAATAAGGAGGGTCCCTTCAGAGGGGTGAGGACAGGAAGGAGGCTAAAGATGGTACCAACATGTGCTATTTACACACTGAGTATGTACATAACTAATAAAGAAGAAAAGGAATAAAATCTGGAATTATTTTCAATAATTTCATTTGGCTTTTTAAGTTAATTGTGCATAACTATCACAATTAAAAAGTCATTTCTCAATTATTACTGTATATATCAAGTTTAAGTAATAAAACATCTTTATTGTGCTTTTTTTTGGCTTTAATGTTTTTTAAAGTAGGGTCTTGCTCTAACCAAGACTTATCTGGAATTCACTATACAGTCTTAGGGTGGTCTTGAACTCATGGCAATCCTCCTACCTCTGCCTCCTGAGTGCTGGGATTAAAGGCATGTGCCACCATGCCTATCTACTAATTTTTAACTCTAGATCAGAAGATAGAAGACAGAAGGTCATCTCCCCATTCTCCTAGTCACCAATTGTCATTGGTGGAAATAAGTATTAGTTTTACTATTTAAACTCCAATACTCCTCTATCTTCAGATTCTGAATTCTGGATCCTCAGCTGCCACCTTGGCAAGGATCAAACCTCCAAATCTGTAGGGAGAGTACTCAGATTTCTCCCTATACCTCATATATCCAAACTGCTACCTCAACACCATATGACAGTGTTAGTTAACCAGTGGTTAAGAGCACACAAAGCTGGATGCAAAGCTACATGGCACCCAGCTGCTGTGGTCTTATGAACATGAATGTTTCTGGTGAACAGCTGTCTTCATGACACAGTCTTACAACCTTGGGGATCCTCAAACTGTTCCCACTTACTTTAGAACTGCAGCCCCTCCACCTGGTATTTGTACTGTATCTATCTATCTGTCTACCTACCTGCCTGCCTGCCTCTTTATTTATTATTGCAGTGTTAGCAATTGAATCACAGAGCCATAGGTATGGCAGGCAAATACTATCTTACTTAACTGAACCCTCAGCCTTTTATACACTTATGGATGATAAATTCAAATACTGAAGCAATAAAGAAAGGAACAAAGAATTCCTACAAAGAGTCTTTCAAATTATGAAAGAGCCACTGAGGCTTCATTTTTTAAACAATTAGGTAGTTCCAAATGGCAGGTGTATTTAGTTACATGCAGATGTCAAGTGCAGACCCAGCCATATCAAGGGGTTATATTCTGTCTCTGTGTCTCAATTCCCTCACATGTAGAATGGAGATGCTAATAACAGTCTATTTCACAGGTTGATAGAGGGGTTAAATTCGTCTGTCAGCATAAAGGTACTGGTACACAGTAAGCACACAGCAAGTCTTAGCTAGTATGGCTTACTGTAATTAACACTGTATCCCTCAACTCCATCCTCATCCACATCCTCTCTGCTCCTGGCATCTCTCTAAGCTAGCTCTCATTTGCTGCTGCTGGATTCTTCCAAATGCAGGTCTGTTCATTACCCTACTTAGAAACCTTCAATGACTCTTCACTGCTCAGAGAAAAATGTCCACATTCCACAGGTCCAATATGGAAACCTCCAGGGCCAGGCCATACCTATGTAAAACATGAAGGAGAAAGAGACAGACAGGGATCACTAATGAAGTTGGGCAAGGACCCCCTCTTTGCTCAGATCTCCATGTTTATACTGCCTGAGAAAGAAATCTCTCTACGAATTTTGTAAGAGACCTGCTCTTCCTTCTGGTCTTTAAGAGTTACTTTAATACCCAGTGTGGTCCCAAACTAGATGTAACTTACATTCTTCTGCCAAAAATGATGCCTTGTCTTGTCACTGACTGTAAAGCCCATTCTTGGTGAAGCCTTTGCAGGTAAATGACTTCCATCTCACAGACTATTTCCTTCTCTTGACACTCCAGAGTCCTGGTAACTGAAGTCACAGTTCATATTTTTGTGGATCTGCAGTTCAAGGTTTTAGCAACCCATGTACTTTATACTGGTACTCAATGCACATTTTCTAGATAACCCTCTGTATAACTGTGCTGTCATTTTCCATTCTTGAAATTCAAGATGAAGGATTCATCATGTAATACTATTTTTTATACAACAGATTTTAGTGGGAGAAAGGTTTGCTGACGACATTATAAAAAGGTTTTGTTGGGCTGGAGAAATGGCTTAGCAGTTAAGGCGGTTGCCTGCCAAGCCTAAGAATACCCGTTCGATTCTCCAGGTCCCACATTTAGCCAGATGCACTGCAAAGGTGCATTGACACACTTGCCCACAAGGGAGTGCATGGTTCGTTCACAATGGCTGAGAGGCTGCTGGTGCACCCATTCTCTCTCTCTCTTTCTCTCTCTGTCTCTCTCTCTCAAAAAAAAAAAAAAAAAAAAAAAAAGGTTTGGTTACTAAAGTAGTGAAAACTGCAAGGCTGTGAGTTCTTGGATTAAGGCAGTTAAAAGAAACCTACAGAAACATCTGGCCTAGTCATATGATGTATTTCTTTTAAAGCAACAATTTTGAAGGGAATGGTAGCAATCAAATTTGGAATCACAGATTAGAGCAAAAGTACTTTTATTTGATAAATGGAGGTATGTACACAAAATTCTCCATCATGGCACCAGACCAGAACCCAGCTTCCTCTTCTTAGTCTCAAATATTACACCACCTGAGCAGAAAAATGAAACCACCTATTCCAAAACTAATGAGCCACCTGGCTTTAAACAAACACAGACACAGGTGTGTACCACAGTATACACCAAAGATACTACAGTGAAGCCCAGGGGAATGTGAAGGAGTGCCACTCAGTCTGAGCGCTGAGTGTGAATCCTGACCCACGCTAGCTATATGCCCTGTTTGGTCACAAGATCTAGGAGGCAGCTTTCTAATTTCTGAAATGTGGGCACAATACTTCTTTCATACACTGTCTTGAGGATTAAGTGTGAAGCAAGTGGATACTGTGAATCAGAAACACCACATAGGTGCCAGCTATTGATGAACTAAACCTAAGCTTGGTGTCAGTTTACACTGCACTTGTCTTTTAGCAAAGAGAACTCACCACTGATTGACAGTTGTTTGTCCTTGCTTCCCTTTTTTTGTGACTTAAGTGTTTATTATGCTCATGAGAATCACACTAGTGCCAACAAAGGGAGGAGAGAAAGAAATGTAGCTATTGAGTAAAGTAATTCCAGTTTTCTTTAGCTTCAGTAGCCAGTGACAAGATATAACTATTTAAAATAAGACCACAAGGGCTGGAGAGATGGCTTAGCAATTAAGGGCTTGCCTGTGAAGCCTAAGGACCCTGGTTCAAGGATTGATACTCCAGGACCCACATAAGCCAGATGCACAAGGGGGTGCAAGCATCTGGAGTTTGTTTGCAGTGGCTGGAGGCTCTGGTGTGCCCAATTCCCTCCCCCCCTTTCTCTCTCTCTCTCTCTCTCTCTCTCTCTCTCTCTCCCTCTTTCCCTCTCTGTCTGTTGCTAATAAATAAATAAAAATAAATGAAAGAAATGTTTTTAAAATATTGCCACTGTATGACACAGATTGCTACTTATATATTCCGAGACACTACGTGTCTCACACAAACTTAATGTTAGTAAAGCACAGAATCTTTGGAGTTACAAGGAACATTAAGGATTAACTAAATATTATCTTTTATCCAAAGCAGATTAAAGGAAGAAATTAATCTAGGAAAAACCTCAAAAGTTATAGTATTTTATTCTTCCTAACACTAGTGGTTTCCTGCATTGTACCTGACTAAAGATTATAGGCTCTCTGTTAACAAATAAAGCAGACTTTATTTTAATATCCCAGGGGAGATTTTTCATATGCTAAAAGTCTATGATGAGCTAAACTCAAAATAAATGTCTTATGACATTTAAATATATATAATTACAGAAATTTTGACAGTTATTTTTCCTTTTCAATATTAAAGCTCACTTGTCTTACTAGACTAGGACATACACAGACACATAAGTAAGTACACAGTAAATCTCATAAAATCTCATCTCCGAATTCCAGAGCTACTTATCAGAAACTAAGATAAGATATTAGAATAAAACAAAAGTCAGAGAGAAAGGAAATAACCAGGGCTGTGTCCCTGAGTACAAATCAGCAGTGCATGTTTGATGAATATAAAAGCAGTTTGTAGGGGTGAATACACAGATTTTTAAATAGCACTAAATATATTGAGATATGGTATAGATTTGGAACCAGATGAAGTCATCTTTCCTCAGCATACATATTCATGTGTTGAATAAAAATTTTAAAATAAAGTTTCAATTACAGATTTCTATTGCTATCAACTTACACATAAATAGACCTCATAAATATCAGATGTTTTACCCACTATCCTCTGTGAAACATCCTTACAACATGCTTCTAATTCAGCATGTTGTCAAATAGCACTTATTAAGCACTATTTTCAGTAACTAAACAGAACAGTCCCTTGTTCTATGTTGTAATTTGGCACAGACAACATCCACAGAGGCCAGCCTTCCAAAGGCTCTATCAGGGTTGTTCTAAAGAAAGAAAGATCATAACAGCAAGGCCCAAGGAAAAGGCACTTAAAGTTCCCTAACAGTCCCAATTTAGTGTTTGTGACTGAGTAAAGGGTCAGCTCCATGATCACTTGACTCCCCATGCCACTATTTTTATCTCAGTGGATTGGCATATATTAACTAGTTACCACTCACTTGGACCCACAGTCATGATTAGTACTTTCCATATACTTGACATTCAAACTCCATTAACTAAGCAGCTCTCACTTAAAAAATTTATTTTTCCATATATAGTGGTAGAAAATACAATTACTTAAGCAATTTTCTAAACTATTATTCTGGCACAAAAATTTTTCTTTAGTGACATATCCATTAATGATTGTGCACATTTTCTGAAGAAGGGGTCTCTGTTTTAAATGTAATTTTCTATTATTTAGGGTGAACAGTGAGTCCAAGTACAGTAACAACAAGGATCAGGTTTAAAAAAGGCCACAAAAATTCATTTTGTGTTATTTTCTACCTTATAATTTGAAAGAGAGAAAGAACTAAGCAGATAATAGTCAGAAAGAATGAAGAAATAGAACTGGGCATGGTAATCCCAGCAAGCAGAAGGCTGAGACAGAAAGATAGTAATTTGAGGCCATCTTTCTGGCCATCCTGGGTTACACTGAAAACCTTGTCTCAAAAAATGAGGAAGGGACGGAGGGAAGAAAAAGTAAAAAGTAGTGTGACTGTTATTTTGAAGCCAAGTACTAATTTTGTGGCCACTGTGAGTCAAGAAATGTTCGGTAAAGGGATACAATAGTTCATTTCCTAATAACAAAGCCATCAGTCAATCCATTTTGCTTATTTTACCTCCATTTTTCTTGTGTTTTCAGTGAGAAAGCAAACAATTACTCAGTATTCTTTTCTTGGGTAGGTGTATTCTTTCAATTTCAATTTTCAACCTCGTGTATTTGAATTTCTAAATGTACCGTTACGATTCTCTTTAGTCTATAGAAATGATTTTAATCCTACTTAGTGCACTCACAATTTAATCCACTCAGCCAATTTATTACCTGAGTTGCTAATGAATCACTTATTTCATCTGTGGACCCCTACCTCTCTTTTAGTCTCATTGTCCCAATTTGCCCTTGTAGCGTCTAGGAGCTCCAACTGTGGACAGCTATATCTAGTTACACTGTAAACCCACAAAGAATACAACAAATTAACCAGGGCAGGGGTTCTTTATTGCTAAAGTTGTAAGATGAAAGAAACACTGACATGTTAACTAAACACTAATAGTAGCTACCATGTATTCTGTAGCAATTATTTTCCAGGAAATATGTTAAGTATTATTTTTTAAAGGTCTGTAGCTAGGGCTGGGGAGATGGCTTACACAGCATGAAGAGAGTGTGGATCCCTAAGACCCATGCTAGGTGTGATTGTGCATGCCTGTAATCCCAGTGCTGGGGTGGCACAGACAAGAGGATCCCTAGGGCTTGGTGGCTAGTATAGTCAATTTGGTGAGCTCCAAGTTCAGCAAGAAACCTCAAAATATAAAGTAAAGGGCTTCCTATGTATGCATGATGACCTTAGGAAGTCTGAGATTGCCTGAGTTTAAATCTGCAGAATCTACATAAATAGCTGGGTGTGTCCATGCATGCCAATAACCCTAGTCCTCTGAGCAGCAAAGATCCTAGAATTGCAGGAACTTGTAAATACAAAGCTTCAGAATTAATATGAGACTCTGTCACAAAGGAAAAGCAGGTGGGACTTATGGAGAGGGGCAACTGATGTTTTCCTCCAGCTGCCACAGGTGAAGGCACAGGGCACTACAACACATGCCCTTGCATACACCACACACCCACACACACCACTCCCCCAAAAAAGTACAAAATGAGAAGGACACTTGTGGTGGTTTGAATGTGAATCTATGTCCCCCACAGCCTCAGAGATTTTTGATTAAGCTTAAGCCTCCTTCTTAAGTCTCTAGCAGCCTGCTGGAAGAGGTGACACTGGGGAGTGCATCTTATAGTCCAGCCCTAAGGTGTGTTGCAGAGTGACTTGGAGCTCTGATTGTTAGTGCTAGCTGACTCTGTATCTCCCAACCTCACACACATACACATGCAAAAAAAAAAAACAACGAAAATATCTATAGCTATATACTCTTTACTCCAGTTAATATGTGGGGTGAGACAACTAGTCCAAAGCCACTCTGTTCATGAATGACTGAATGTGATAAAAACCAGAAGCATCTGCCACCCTCAACTTGACCCGGAAATCCAAAGCTCAATTGTGAGATGTAACTGGCAGAACACAGGTTGTGATATGTGTACAGGGACTGTATTATTACATTCTGTCATATCACAAAAAATCACAATCAGACATATGACAAGTGACACTTTGCATTTATATTTAAGCCAACTTTGAAGAGAAATGTTGGCATTAAACTCACTTAAGACAACTCAAATGATTCACAAATATTTCCAATTTTCCTTCCAACTATAAAAAATGTGACCTTTTAAAAATGCCACATCATAGGCTGGAAAGATGGCTTAGCACTTAAGGTGCCTGCCTGCTAAGCCTAAGAACGTCAGTTCCAATCTCCAGGCCCCACATTTAGCCAGATGCAAAGTGATGCAAGGGCGCAATGCTTCACTTGCCCACAAGGGGCGCATACATCTGGAGTTCATTCGCAGCAGCTGAGAGGCTGCTGGTGCACCCATTCTCTATCTGTATTCCTCTCCCTCTCTCTCTGTCTGTCTGTGTCTCTCTTCAAAAAAAAAGTGCCACATCATTTACAGCTCTATTAAAAGTATGTTTTCTAAAATTCAAAGTAAAAGTCTTTTAGGTTTCAAAAAGTTCCAATATAATAGAGAAGTAAATGGAAGGACAGAGCTCCAGGGCAATTTCCATGCACGATTGTGACCACTATGAAGGAAAAGTGTGCTACACAGAGCTCTAACTAGGGTGATAGATTATGTAGAAGGAAGTCATTTCACTTCTTTTATTAGAAATGCAGTATCTAAGATACAGAGCAGCACCTGTTGAAGCTGTTAAAACAGTGTTATAGCTCATGAATAGAAATGGTTGAAAAAAAAAAAAACTCTGCAAGCTTGATAATTTTTATAACCTTTCTGAAGGCTATACACCAGAAAAGGTTTAATTATAATAAGCTGTTGAACTTAAACATGGAGTTGAAATAGATAACTTCTGAAGGTTTTCTCAGGTTTAACCCTTTAACCATTACATACCACTCTTCTCACCCAGAAGAAGGACTCTGCAACTTTCAAACTCTGTTTGAAAGTTGCAGAGCTCTGGCTCAGGTATGGACCAGGACCATCTTCCCTGCAGACTCTTTTTAAGACCTCTGCTGCATTCTTGCACTTGGGATTCCACAAAGGTCCCATATTCTTTTCTGATTATGTGGCTCAGGTTTGCACTGAACCATTTGCTAGGCCATGGCAAAAACTTATATTTTAAAAAATACTTCTTATAATAAATTTTATCTTTATTTGTATACTACCCACTCCCATCAAGATGTAACTCTTTAAAATGAAGATGGCAATGATTCCTTCCTCTTCTTAGTGGGCTTAAAGGGAGCAATGGCAAGTTGGAGTCTCCAATCTGTTGCCCAGATTACCTTTTACTCTCTCCAGATAACTGCAAAAGGAAATGTTCCATCTAAAATTTGTATTAACTATCAGGCTTCTTTTATATTATAACAAGCAACTTAGGAAAGTGCACAGCATTCTATATTAGCTACTAGCAATTTATCCCTTCTTTCCTGGTGACATTACAAACTCAATTAAGAAATTTCAGGGCCAGAGATCTACCTCTTAGGATTACTTATATTCTGAGAATCAAAATAGAAATAGTTCATAAAACAACTTCAGCCTTCTGATGTTCTCCTCCCAGAAAAATGGACATCAATACTATGTCGATCCCTTTCCAAGAAAGCCCTTTCTTCCTTGGCTGCCACCTTCATCTCCAAGCAGCAGCATCATGCTACTCTGAATTCTGGTACTACCATGACATTTTAAACCACACAGTATGGTACTTTGCTTCTAAAAATGAATTCACGCTGTGAATATAGGAGGTGAGAAAAGCCAGACAGCTTCAGCTCATGGGCTATGTTTAGTGTGAAAACACTTCAGTGTATGCTGATCAAGGGCACTTTACTTGTCTAGTGCAAAGCAGGGATCCCTAAGCAAACTTCATTCTAAAGGAACAGCTTTTCCAGATTGTCCCTTCTGATAAAGCAGAATGATAATCCTCTAATTTTAATTGCTATTAGCCTGTACTGCACCTTTAAGATAGTAACAAACAACAAAAACAAATGCCTGACCCTCTTTGTACCATAAATATTACTTAACAGGGTCAAAGGGACCAGATATTATTATGGATAAACCAATAACATGAACTCAAACGATATGATACAGCAACAATTTGGTGTCAAATACCGCATAATTCATTAAATTTTCAACTTGATTATGAAACACAATGGTTGTCATATGAATTTTTCCTTTATAGTTACCAAACAATTCAGATGTCAGATGTCATGACATAAGCCTTCATGGTAAGAAAAGACTATAGCTATTAAAATCTTTATAGTTATTCTGTTGATCTTTGGACCTCATACACTCAGTTGTTAACTTTATCTCTGCTTGCTTACAGACGGCTCATACTCAAATGGTCATACAACAATCTGCCTCCTTCTATATGGGCTTCCTTTATCACCTTTTGAGAACTGACCACTTGCCACTTCTAACACACTACCAACCATCCCCTACTTCAGTGTTAAACTTCCCAGTCCCCAAGATAGGCTCCAGTCCTTTATGTCACTAATATCTACAATCTTCTTTTACACCAGGGCCAGAAATCCTACATGCAGATGGTGATGAGACATCTGACTGACTCACAGGATTCTCTTGGGCCTTTAGATAGCCCCTCTGGGAGAAACTAACTGTTACACTCTATGTCCCCATTCAGTAGGAACTAGCTAAATAATGGCCATTGTCCCCTTTCCTCCAACAGCAGTTAGTTTCTTCCTAAAAGAGAGAGAAAGAGGGAATTACTCTGGTAGTTCTATTTCAGTTAGGAGAGGGACCAAAGAGGGAAGCAAAAGGATGTCACACCATCTGGCTACTTCAGCCAACCAGATTTCAGTGTCTGATCCAGTCTCATCCCAATCAGCTCTCTCTCACACCCTCTACTAGAGTATGTTTACCTTTTCCTGAGCCAGCAACCTGAGCCTGGTCAATTAGGTCTCTCTCAGACTCACCTGAGCCTGAGGGTAAAATTGAACACAATAAAACTATAAATAGATACCTACCAGATGGGCACAGCCTCTTTTTTTGGCTGTTCATCTCTACTGAACCTCCAGGTCCTTGCTCTGGTAAGCTCCCTTGTGTCTCAGCCTAATTGGGCTAAGATGGGGTAAAAGAAGACCCCTACTCCTACATGGACTTTCTACCCCCCTCCTGCCTCCCATATGGCAGGAGCTCTCTGCACTTTCTTCTCTTACTAATAAAATCTCTTGGAGTCCTACCTTCTGTTCTATGGATTTTAACTTTTTTTTTTTTTTTTTTTTTTTTTTTGTGGTAAGGCCTCAATCTAACCCAAGCTGACCTAGAATTCACTATATAGTGTCAGAGTAGCCTCAAACTCATGGAGATCCTCCTATCTCTGTTTCGCAAGTGCTGGAATTAAAGGGGTACACCACCATACCCAGCTGGATTTTAATTCTTTAAATTCATAAGGCAAGGATCCAGGAATGCCTCAAATTTATTGGTGCATTAGCGTATATTGGTATATCAACAAGGAACCCCAACATTCCCATTAGAATAAGCACCTGTCAACTCCCAGAATATTGTTCACATGTCATTACATCAGAATTGCCATGAGAACAGACAACAGATAATTTATCAGATGGGCTCAAGTAAGAGATTAAAAGTGGAAAAAACAGCACCTGTTTCATGGTGGTACACACTGGTCAGATCTGACATATGGTAGAAAGTTGGGACTTTTCAGATACAAAAATCAAGAAGAAAAAAAAACAATAGAGGAAAAAATGAAAAGTTCTTCTGGTAGGATAATACCAAAAGTACTAATATTCATAGTCTACAAGGATAGGAGAAATAGTAAGGTACTGAAAGAAAGGGAACTAAATATGAAGCTTCATGAGATTATCATACATGATGGAGTGGGACTTTGAAGCAATGCAGTTGTTTGGGGGTCACCACTTTTTTATGAGTAACACATAATTCATAATATCTATAGGTTAACAGTAAGGAACCAGTGTCAAGTTTGAAGCACATGGGAACTGGAATAGTTCTGTCATTCCTAAAATTTAGCATTTCATAATAAAAAGTGTTTTAAAACTAAGGCTGTTACTGGATCATATTTGTCTGCAAAATAATACACAAGGTGGGTAGATTTTCAGGGTAAACTACAAAGATATATTTAATTTATATGAATATGTATTTGGGGGGATTGCGAGATGGCTCAGAAGGTAAAAGAACTTTCTGTGCAAACACAAGGGCCTGAGACCATCTAAGTCCTATTCCCATGTAAAAGGCAGGGCATGGTAACACACATGTTACCCTAGCCTGGGTGAATAGGTAGAATCACTGGGACTTACTAACCCCCCCCAAAAAAAATGGCTCCTCCAGGTTGAGTAAGAGACTCTGTCTCAATCAAGAAAACACCCAGTGATCTCCCCTGGCTTCTGTGTGTGGCACATGCATTTACACAGAGATCATATCAAAAACACTATTCATACATGTGAAAAAATAAAGTTTTGTTTTGTGTTTTTTTGTTTGTTTTGTTTTGTTTTGTTGTTTTGTTTTGTTTTGAGGTATGGTCTCACTCTAGCTTAGGCTGACCTGAAACTCACTCTGTAGTCTCAGGGTGGTCTTGAACTCATGGTGATCCTCCTACCTCTGCCTCCTGAGTGCTGGGATCAAAGGTGTGCACCACCACGCCTGGCTAAAAGAAAGTTTTTTAATAATGGGGGAGCAATTATATGGTTCTAATGACAGCAATATTTAAAAAAAAAAAATGTAGGATTTTAAAGATGCTATATGAGGAAAAATATAAATTTAAGGAGGATAGAAGCACTGTTGGAAACATAAGATTTTATGAATTCTCAGAAGAGCTATTGGGCCTAATTTCACATGGAGTCTGCAGTGGGTAGAAGGCTGAGGTATGAATATGCAAGTATAGATTCCTGGAGTATACCAGCCATTGTTCTAGAGGTGCATGGTGTTTGATAATCATGTGCGAAATGAAGGTGTTACTAGCCCTATTTTATAGCTGAAAAAAATTACAGCCAAGGTCTCAGATTAAGTGGCAAAAGTAAGTTACCGAAACTCGGGTCTAATTTCAACGTGTCTTTCCCTGCATTTACTTCACGTGATGAAAAAGGAAGTAATGCTCCTCAGATAAAAGGCAAGGAAGGAGGACTTCTGGGTAAGATGGCTGCTAAATCACACTAATCCAGCCTAGGGAGGAATTTGAGAAAAACCATAGCAAAATACACTCACTCTCTGAAAAGTGAAGTGTACAGATTTTTAATCAGCCACAACAGAGAAGCAGGAGAGATTAAGATCTATCAGAAAGAAGAAAATCGGCCAGAATCCCACCAAGGAGCTTGGGGACCTGATCTGCACAGATCTGAGTGCTCGCCCAGCAGCAGGAGAAAAGACCAAACAAGGGGATTTTTCCAAACTCATCAGTCTCCTTGCAAAGTCAAGAAATCTGAATGGAAGACAGCAGAGGAGCTGCTAAAGGGAACACAGGTGAGACCAGCTGAGGAATTCCAGTAGAACTACAGGCTTCCAGCACTCTCCCATCCCCCAACTGACAGAAATGCAACCCTCCGGAGAAAACATTCAGCTCCTGGCTGCACCAGATTCACAGCACAACACAGAGGGATGGAGGTGGGCACTCAGCATTGGTGAGATTTGAAGCCACCCCAAAAGGTAATGAGGCCAACTGAAAAAAAGCATATATATACAACTACACTGGAAGTGCTAATCTATCTTTCCAGGTTATGGGTTACATGTTCTTGATTGACTTTACCACTTTCAATTAAGCTGTATTTGGTGATTTTCTATCGTTGCCTTTGATGCTTCCGTATTCATAGGGCATTTGTCTTTTTCTTCTGTCATTATTGGGAGCAGGGTCCGATTCAGACCCAGGCTGACTTGGAACCCATTTCAGAATAGAAATTTCAATCTCCCAACTGACAGAATTAAGGGTGTAGAGCAACACACACCATTAGGGATTGTGGCTTAATAAAGTTATCTGTTTATTTCAATCCCCACACTTGCAGAGTCTGTGCTAGTTTTTTTTGGTTTTTTTTTTTTGCGGGGGGGGGGGGGTTCGAGGTAGGGTTTCACTCTGGTCCAGGCTGACCTGGAATTAACTATGTAGTCTCAGGGTGGCCTCGAACTCTCAGCGATCCTCCTACCTCTGCCTCCCAAGTGCTGGGATTAAAGGCGTGCGCCACCACGCCCGGCTTCTGTGCTAGTTTTTATTGAATGTGTGTATTGCTCAGCTGAATTTTAGAAATTGCCAGTAAATTACTCTACCCAGCCCACTAGAATACTTGAATAGCAGGCAAACTCAACAATTAGGATTACTTCTGGGGTTGGATTGGATTACAAGAGCTAGACTTGGCACCTTAAACTAGTACTCTGAAGGTACACAAACCTGGATTTGCAAATCTAAAAGCACCATAGATTATTAGAAAACCCAAGCATCAAATTAACTAGCATGAAACAAATCACATATTATAATAAAAGAAACACAAAGAATCAAGACAATACAATCCCAATGAAAATTATAAATCCATCATAAATGGGTTCCAATGAGACTGTTTTACATGAAATGTCTGACAAAGACTTCAAAAAAAATGATTTTTATCTATACTCAAAGAAATCAAAGGAATTGAAGAAGAAAACAAACTCCTGAAAGAGTTCCAAGAGAACACAGGAAACCAGCTTAATGAAATAAGGAGATCATTACAAGACATGAGTAAGGAAATAGAAATACTGAAAAAAAAAACAGGCAGAAATTCCAGCACTGAAAAACACAGTCTGTCAAATGAAAAACTCTGTGGAAAGTCTCACCAGTAGAATGATGAAGGAGAGAACAGAACATTTAAACTAGAAGAACAGGTGGCAGATCTAATACAGTCCAACAAAGAGAAAGACAACCTAATAGGAAGGTATGAATGGGAATATCAAGATATTGAAGACACTATGAAAAGACCAAACATAAGAATTCAGGGTACAGTACAAGGTGAAGAATTTCCCAGAGGGTTAGTATGCATTTTCAACAAAATCAAAGAAGAAAATGTTCCCCAAATTGGGAAATAAATGCCAATGTACATACAGGAAACTTTTAGAACACCAAACAGATAAAACCTGGAAAGAACATATTCTCACAATGTTATAATTAAGTTACTAGACATGCAAATCAAAGAAAATATATTGAAAGCAGTTAGAGAGGAAAAGCAAGCCCATGAGGATCACAGCAGATTACTCCAAACAAACTTTAAAAGCCAAAAGGGCTTGGAAAGATGTATTCCAAGTTCTGAAAGATAGCAACTGTCAACCAAGAATACTTTATCCTGCAAAACAAAAACAGGCTAAAGGAATTTATGACAATTAAGCCAGCTCTACAGAAAATCCTTGAAGGAATCCTTCATGCTGAAAGGAAAGCAAAATACATACATGAGGAAACAGGAAAAAAGAAACCATATTCAAATAACAATTAAAACAAGAAAGTAAAGGGAAACACAAAGGACTAAAAAAAAAAAAGAAAAGAAAAAAAAGAATGGCGAGAATAAACACATACCTATCAATAGTAACTCTTGATATCAATGGCCTCAATGTCCCAACCAAAATACACAGGCTTGCAGACTGGATTAACAGGCAGGATCCTGCTGTTTGTTTCCTCCAGAAAACTCATCTCTCAATAAAAGATTGATACTATTTTAGGATGAAAGGATGGAAAATGGTATTTCAAAGCAAATAGGCCTAGGAAACAAGTAGCAGCTACTATCCTATTATCTGATAGGATAGACTTCAAACCAACATTAGTGAGGAAAGATAAAGAAGGTCACTTTATACTGAGTCAAAGAACACTCCAACAGGAGTACATTACAATCCTAAACATATACGCACCTAACATGAGGGCTCCCAATTTCACCAAACAAATACTATTAGACTTAAGGTCAAAGATACACCCAAACACAATTGTAGTGGGTGACTTCAATACACCACGCTCATCAATTGAGAGGTCATCCTGGCAAAGAATAAGCATAGAGACATCTGGATTAAATGATGTCATACAATAAATGGACCTAACAGGTATCTACAGAAAATTACATCCAAATGCTGCAGAATATAAATTTTTTCAACAGTACATGGAACATTCTCCAAAACAGACCATACATCAGGACACAAAGCAAATCTTAATACAGAAAAATTGAAATAATCCTTTGTACTCTATCTGACCACAATGGAATCAAACTACAAATCAGCAACAAGAAAAACTACAGCATATACAAAAATTCATGGAAACTAAACAGTACAATATTGAATGATGAATGGGTCATTGAAGAAATCAAAAAGAAATCAAAAAATTCATAGAATCAAATGATGATAATACAATATACCAAAACCTTTGGCACCCAATGAAGGCAGTCCTAAGAGGGCAAATTTATAGTTCTAAGTGCCTATAACTAGGAAATTAGAGCATTCACAAGTAAACAATTTACAGATTTACCTTAAGGCTTTGGAAAAAGAAAAACAAGGCAAACCAAAAATCAGTAGACGGGAAGAAGTAATAAAGATTAACAGCAGAAATTAATCAAATAGAAACAAAAAAATCCAATGAATCAATGAAACAAAGAGTTGGTTCTTTGAAAGACAAACAAGATCAATAAACCCTTAGCAAATCTGACCAAAAGAGAGAAGAAACAAAAATTAATAAATTTAGAGATGAAAAAGGCATCATTACAACAAATACCAAAATATTCAGAAAATCATAAGGACATACTTTAAGAATATATACGCCTCTAAATTTGAAAATCTAAAAGAAATTCATGATTTCCTTGATTCATATGGCCTACCAAAATTAAATCAAGATGAGATAAAAAACTTAAATAGGCCTATAACAAGTATGGAAATCCAAGCTGTTATAAAAAGTCTCTGAACTAAAAAAAGTCCAGGTCCAGATGGATTCACTGGTTAATTTTACCAGACCTTCATGGAAGAAATAATACCACTGCTTCTCAAACTTTACCATAAAATATGAAAGGAAGAAATTCTACCAAACTCCTTCTATGAAGCCAGCATCACCCTGATACCAAAACCAGACAAAGACAAAACAAAAAAAGAAAATAACACACCAATCTCCCTCATGAACATAGATGCAAAAATTCTCAACAAAATATTGGCAAACAGAATAGACAAATGTATCAGAAATATTATTTACCCAGACCAAGTAGGCTTTATTCCAGAGATCCTGGCATGGTTCAATATATGCAAATCAATAAATGTAATACATTATATAAATGGACTGAAGGACAAAAATCACATGGTCATCTCAACAGATGCAGAAAAGGCATTCTACAAAATCCAACATCCCTTCATGGTAAAAATATTACAGAAACTGGAAAAGAAGAAACATATCTTAACATAATAAAAGCTATTAATGACAAACCGACATCCAAAATAATAAGTGGGGGAAAACCTGAAGCTTTTCTACTAAATTCGGGAACAAGGCAAAGGTGTCCACTGTCCCCACTTTTATTTAATATAGTACTGGAAGTCCTAGCTATAGCAATAAGGTAAGAGACACTCATAAAAGAGATACAAAGGCCAGGCATGGTAGCGCATTCCTTTAATCCCAGCACTCGGGAGGCAGAGGTAGGAGGATCACTGTGAGTTCAAGGCCACCCTGAGACTTCAAAGTGAATTCCAGGTCAGCCTGAGCTAGAATAAGACCCTACCTCAAACCCCACCCCACCCCAAAAAGGAATACAAATTGGAAAGGAAGAGATCAAGTTATCATTATTATCATTATAATTATCAAGTTTGTAAATGAAATGATTCTATATATAAAGGACCCTAAAGTCTCTATAAGCAAACTGTTAGTGCTGATAAATACTTTTAGCAACATAGCATGGTACAAAATAAACATACAGAAACAGTAGTTTTCCTATATACTAACAACAAACATGTGGAGGATGAAATGAGGGAATCTCTCCCATTCACAATTGGCTCAACCTAACAGAGGAAGTGAAGAATCTCTACAATGAGAACTTTAAAACACTCAAGGAAGAAATTGCAGAAGACACTCAAAAATGGAAAGACATCCCATATTCTTGGATTGGAAGAATCAATATTGTGAAAATGGCAATCTTACCAAAAGCAATCTACACATTTAATGCAATCCCCATTAAAATTTCAATGGCCTTCTTCATAGAAATTGAAAAAAACAAGCCTAAAATTCATTTGGAAACACAGAACACCTCAAATAGCCAAAACAATTTTGAGCAACAAAAATAAGGCTGGTGGTATCACCATACCTGATTTTAAACTAAACTATAGTGACAAAAACAGCATGGTACTGGCACAGAGACAGACATGTAGATCAATGGAACAGAACAGAGGACCCAGATGTTAATCCAGGCAGCTACAGCTATCTGATTTTTAACAAAAATATTCATTGAAGAAAAGACACCTTTTTCGATAAGTAGTGCTGGGAAAACTGGATATATTCATGTACACGGATGAAAATAGATCCTTGTCTTTCCCCATGTACAAGAATCAAGTCCAAATGGGACCTTAATATCAGACCTGAAACTCTGAAACTGCTAGAGGAAAAGGTAGGGGAAAGCCTTCAACATATTGGTATAGGCAATGACTTTCTAAATATAACCCCAATTGCTCAGGAAATAAAGCCACTAATCAACCACTGGAATCTCATGAAATTACAAAGCTTTTATACAACAAAGGACTATGTGAATAGAGCAAAGAGACAACCTACAGAATGGGAAAATAAAATCTGCCAGCTATAAATCTGACAGCGGATTAATATCCAGAATATACAAAGAACTCAAAAAAATATAACAGTAAGAAATCAAACAACCCAATTAAAAAAATGAGAGTTCTCAAAATGAAGAAATATAGATGGCATATAAACATGTAAAAGAAAACATGAAGAAAAATTCTCAAATGAAGAAATACAGATGGCATATAAACATGTAAAAAAGTGTTCTACATCCTTAACCATCAGGGAAATGCAAATTAAAAGTACTTTGAGATTCCATCTCACACCTATCAGAATGGCTTTCTTCAAGAAAACAAATGACAATAAATGTTGGCAAGGATGTGGAAAAAGGGGAACCCTTCTACACTGTTGGTGGGAATATAATCAGGTAAATCCACTGTGGAGGTTCTTGAGACAGCTAAAAATAGATTTACCCTATGATCCAGCTATAGCACTCCTAGGTATATATCTGCATGACCCTTCTCACTACCTTAGAGATACTTGCACAACCATGTTTATTGCTGCTCTAGTCACAATAGCTAGGAAATGGAACCAGCCTAGATGTCCTTCCACAGGTAAATGGATAATAAAGATGTGGTACATTTACACAATGGAGTTCTATTCAGTGGTAAAGAAAAATGAAATTATGAAAATTTCTGGGAAATGGAGGGATATGGAAAGGATTATACTAAGTGAGATAACCCAGGCCCAGAAAGCCAAACATCACATGTTCTCTCTCATATGTGGATCCTAGCTACAAATGTTTAGACTTGTGTGTGAGATGGCAACAAAAATTGGTAGTATAGAGGCTAGTAAGCTAGAAAAAGGCTATAAGGGAGGGAGAAGGAAGGACTTTAGGGGATGGTATTGTATATATGTAAGTAGAAGAACAGATTACAAGGAGTGGAGTGGCCTAAGTGAGGCCAGGGGAAGATACTGAGTAAGAGAAGGGAGGGCGGAGAGTCCGTCAAAATTTAAGATATTCTGAATAAGACTTATGAAAGTTTACTTCTTTTGATAATGGCACATCCAGAATCCACAGACTGCCAGGGATGGGATACCTTCCAGTGTGTTCTTGGCTAGGGAGGTCCCTGTTTCCTCCAAAACATTACAGACTATTGCCAAGGCCTTGGTTTCCCCCAAGTAACATGGTAAGACCCTATTGTGAAGACTTCACTTGCCTGAGTGGCAAGGTCACTGAGAAATCAAGCTGGTTCTGAGCTGAAAACCTTCTCCCTCTAGATCAGCCAACTGAAAGCTGTAAAAAACTGCGCTGCATGCAGCCATATGGGAGACAGAAGTCATCAGCAGTGAAAAAAAAAAAAAAAAAAAAAAAAAAAAAAAAAAAAACAGCAGACACTGGAAGCCTCAAGTTTGGCCAGTTAGGCCAGATAACCAAACAGATGCCATGTCTTCTCTTGGGGAAACCAACTACTCTCTTATTGGACTGGAGTACTGCTCTATGGGTGGGAATACATGCCTAGTACTGGAAACCCAATCAAAAGCCTATGGCAGGGGAGGTTATGAGCCTTAGGGGGTATAAAGCCTGCTCTTATCTGGCTAAATGCATATATTATGCTCACAAACTGCCATGTAAGCACCACACTCAATGTTCATACTCATATATTAATGATATTCTCACTTTTGGTTAGAGAAGCTTCTCTTTTCAGATGGTGGTGATCACTAGGATGACGCAAAAGACAACACAGTGCTGAGAAGTGACAGAGGCGTGTCCCACACTTACACATATCTATCACACCCTCCAAGGCTCAGGGTCCATTGCAGAAGAGGTGGCAGAAAGAATGTAAGAACCAAAAGAAGGGTATCACTTCTTACAATGTAACTTCCAGACAGAAATTGGCTTTGATATCCATAACCTCACAGTGCCTAGCAATACTGTCACAAGACCCTCATAATGGGTGAAAAAAGGTGATGACATCAAAATAAAAGAGAGACTAACAGAGAGAGAGAGAAGGGATATGGTAGAGAGTGGAGCTGTGAAGGAGAAAGTGGGGGAGGGGAGGAAATTATCATGGTTTATTGTATATAAATATAGAAGTTTTGAATATTTTCTTTTTTAAAAAGGCAAGGAGGAAGTGTAACAGGCACTAAGGGAATAAGTACAATATGTGAATAAAGACATTCTAAGAGCCTAAGGTACAGCCAGTTAAGTCACTAACTCATCAAGGAAATATGCTGGTGAAGGAGATTTTGGATTAGAGTTCTTCAGGCTAGTACTTTGGAGCTGAGAGATGGAAAGGGCAGTAAGAACAGCTTCCTTCTTAGAAGTGCTTAGGCATATTATGCTAGTCATGCTACCATACCAGTTTCCCTTGTAGTTTTAAATGAAAACAAAGTAGGATTATAGTGTAAGAAAAATAGATGGTTCTGATTTGACATTTTCAGATTTAGAACTAATCAGCTCAAGCATGAGGGCATGCAACTACAACTGTGGGATACCAGAAAGGCAGAGATTTCAAAACCAGGTGTGGAGGCTCATGTGGACAATCCCAGTTTTAGAAAGTGGAGACAGAAGAACTACCATGGGTTCAAGGTTAGCTGGGCTACACTTTGAGTTCTAAGATAGCCTGTGGTACAGGGTGAGACACTGTCTCAATAAACTAAAACTGGGACTGGAGAAATGGCCCAGCAGGTTAAGTGTGCTTCCCATGCAAGCATAAGGGCCTGGAACCACCTGAGTTTGATACCTCCAGCATCCATGTAATCAGCTGGGCATGGCCATACAAGTCAGTAATGCTGGTCCACTGGGGAGTAGAGACCAGAGACTAGCTGGGGCTCATGAAAATGACAAGCTCCAGAATCAATAAGAGACTACCTAAAAAAAAAAAAAAAAAAAAAAAAAAAAAAAAAAAAAAACAGGTAGATGAGCAATAGAAAGGGACACTGAGGTTCTCCTTGGGCCTCTTGCGTGCATGCACAAGGCACCACATTAAAACATACACATCCCACCACACACTCACAAGCTAAAAGAACAAAAACAAGTTTCCTTATTCAAGCTCTATCTTTTGAGTCAAGGGATGTGAAACCTACTTTATAGGTTATTATGGAACTAAATGAGAAATGCCATGACCATCCAAGCCAGCGTCTGTAAAGTGGGTCTTTTATAAGGGGGTTGAAAGAAAGTGACCATATCATGTGGTTCTTCATTCCACATGTGGATTTTAAGCCACTGTATAATGATATGTAATCATTAAAATGACAAAAGTGACATCTGGGGAACAAACAAGTTTAATCAACCAAAGTGGTGTGTTTCAATGAAAATCACACCAGATAGGGCCAGGAAACTCCAGTGTTAACTATCTTCTGACCATGACCAAAATGACACTGGTGTTTGCAACCTCCTATTGCTCCTTCCATCATAAGAGGACAGCATGGGTTCCCAGAATTCAGGGATTAAACACTGACTAAAATAAGTTCTACAGTAGAGAGGGAAAGGAAGAAAGCAAGTTGAGGGCCTGCAAGCAGTTGAGGACTTATAGGTAAAGAAAGGAGAGCATTAGGACTCTCACACCAGCTCCCTGAGGTAAGTTCAACTGGCTTTATATGACAGATATCAAACTGACACTATGGCACTGGGAGATGGGCCAGTAGAACTGGCCCCATGGTTACAACTTCTGTTATTCAACATGAGGAATTATTAGAGTACAAAGAAATACCAGAATTAGGTAAGCACTAAGAACCTTGGTTCTAACAATGATACCAGATGAGCATAAAAGCAGCTCACAGGTGTCACAAGCAGGCAACTGTACAAAGAGAAACCACCCATCATTTCTGGTTCAACTCACATGGACTTCTGAAAAAGTAATGCTTCCAGAAGTTTCTCCAGTCCCATTAAAAACTCTCCAACAATGAAGAAGCCTGCAGATTTACAACCCTGCAGGTTGGACTTTAACCTGGGTCATTTCTGGGCCAAAAAACAATGAGAAAGCATTTGAAATGTTTTAGTTGCAAAAGGAGTAACGTATCCAAAAGGCCTTTAAAAAGTAAACTTTAAGAAGTAGGATTACTTTTGGTGAGAACACTAGAGATTAGTGGTGATACATAGCTGAAAAGAGCTAAGCTGGGTAGTGGAGCCTGAGTACCCATCATTCCAAGCCACTGTCCTGTAGTCTCTCAGCCACCTCTTTTACTGAGCTCTCTCTCTCTCTCTCTCTCTCTCTCTCTCTCTCACACACACACACACACACACACACACACTTTATTTTATTTACATACAGGGAAATTCTCTACAAATGAAAGTGTAAGCTCTGTCTTATACTTACACTCTGTCTTCTATTCTCCATCTGTCATTGAATTCCCATTGTTAGGCTTCTTCACTAGGGAAAAGCCTCTAGTCTCGAGCATTTCTAGTCTGTGTCTAGTCCCTTATGTCAGCAGAGATTCTCCTATATAGCTTCTGTTTTATTCTTTTCTTTCTGGTGACCGTACTCATCTGCTTGTTCCTTGTTGTCCATGTCCTGTTGCTATTGGTCATTGTTAACTAATTTATTTAACACAAGTAGTACTTACCAACATATAAAGCAATGTTTCAAAGGCTCTACAGATATTAGCTATTAAATTAAAAATCCCTGAGGTAGAAACTATCATCCTTAAATGAAGAAATTTAGGCACAAGAAAGTTAAGTACCTTGTTTAAGTTCACACAGTTTCCATGTGGCTCTAAGAGGCTTCTGACATCTTTCTACATCATGGTATTGTAGCTTCTAACCCCAGGGGTACTGAGGTCTTCTAGTTCAAATTCTCAACACAGAATTAACCAACCAGCTTTGCTTAATATTATAATTGCTAGTTCGCTTGTAATCTGCTATTATCACTAATGATTAGCATAAGCACATTCAGGAGTGTAATGATAAGCCCTATTAAAGGTGATGAAGGTAAGACATTTGGGCTTTGTATGTTCCTCTGATATTATAATACTGCTTTGATTCTGTGATGAATCTCCCCAACTGGGTCACATGTTATAATTAGCACATGCTAGGTAGCAGTTGTAATGTATCTCCACTGCCTACTGATGCTTACAAAAAAGTGGAAGAAAGTCCCAAACAGTGGTATTCCTAAGAAACACTGTATCAACAGTGCTCTTGATGACACAGGGAGGTGGGGTACTGTGTGGTGGACATTCACAGATAAGTGTAAATGTGATTCAGAGAACAACTCTGAATGCAAAATAGACTTAGAAATATCTTGTTTTAAATGTGGATTCTTTTTGACATGGGTCCAAGTGTAAAAATCTACACCAAACATGACTCACAGGGCCTATTTAACAAGCACAAAGTAAAATTTCAGGTAACAGAAATGTTATTAGTTCATTTAGCATTGTTTTTCCCCTGTTATATAGAAACAGTAGACTCTTACAGCTGATGATATAAACAGTAGTCTCTTATAGTTGATGTGTTCTTAAGATATAATACAAGACAGCATCAAAACTAGCAGCAGGCATATCCAAGACTTAAAAGATAACAGTAATACAAACTTCATGTATGTTCTCTGAAAGGACAAAAGACCTTGTTATGGTTTGGATGTGAAAAAGTCCCTCATAGGGCCATGTGTTTGAATACTTGGTCCCAGCTGGTATCACTGTTTGGGGAAGTTGCTATAGGCTTTGAGGGTTATAGGACTACCCTACTTCTGGTCTTGTGCTGATTCATGTATGGCACATGTAATCATCCACTCCCACACACTCTTGCCACCACAGTCCAACCCACTCTGGCCACCATGGCTTCCCTGACACTGTAAGCCAAAATAATTATTTCCTCTATTAAGTTGTTACTGTCAGGTATTTTTTTAAGATAGATTTTCCTTATTAATGACACAACTGTATTTCTTTAGATACAGGAGTTTTGGACTCAAATACTTAAGAAAACAAGTTAACACTGCATTACCAGCAACTCATTACCAGTAACATACTGCAAAGTGAAACAGCTTGAAAAAATGAATAAGGGAAGGAAGGGGAGTGAGAGAAAGAAGATAAAAGAAGAGGAATTAAGTTAATCAAGAACAATTCTTTTTTTTTTTAAATCTTGGAAACTATAAAGTGGCGCATGCATCTGGAGTTCATATGCAGTGGCTTGGAAGCCCTGGCACACCCATTCTCTCTCTTTCTCTCTCTCACTCTCTTTCCATCTCTCAAATAAATAAACAAAAATAATTTTTTTTTTTTTAAATCCAGTCGCGTTCTTAAACTTGAACACAAGAGTCTCCTAGATGATGTGATTATTCACATCCAGCAGGATCATGGCCACAGCTGGCCCCTGAAGCCTGCACCTGCCTGCCAAACTGCCACCTCATGGACAAACTTGGTCCACCCCTTCAGATATTTTGTTACAAGAAAAACAAGTAACTAATGGAGATCTTCTAGGAAAATCTGAAGGCACAGAAGTGGCTCAGAGAGAGAGAGAGAGAAACAGTGTCTATTTTAGTTTAGAACTATGTTCTTCAATTTGCTGCTGTTTGTGAACTGGCAGCTAGATTGAATGACTACCTCTAGCACTCTGCTCTGTAATATGGGCAAGGACAAGGGCGGGACTGAGCAGCAGCAGCTTTGCACTTGCTTGGTGAACAGTACTCAGTAAATATGAGCAAGTCCTAGCAGCCAACACAGCTTTTAGCAGACATTAAAACAGCAATGAGGGAGGCTGCCCAAGTCCTCCTGCTCAAGGCTGGAACTTCTTCCCTGACAGAGGTCTCTGCTCACCCAGACACAACATCTTTCAAACACTCAAACACATTCCCTTGTGTCCAGAGACAAAAGCAGGCCTGCTACAGTTTTCTTTCTCCACTCTGTTTCAGTCCCTCAACTCTTGAGCCTGAAAGGGCTCCTTCTTTGGACCAAGCCATCCCACTCAGCAATCTCCCCATACACAGCCCACCCTCTTCACCTCACACAGAAAGAAAAGCGCTCTTAAAGTCTTCTGCAGAAACAATGTGCCAATATTTTCGCTTGCATTCCAAAATACAACAAACTTCCTATCCCTGGCGCAGTCAACAAAGTCCCTGGAAAGGTCACTGGAACAGCACTTGAAGCAATTCACAAGCTGTTCCAGAATGCAAACTCCCAAAGTGAAAACTGCTTCTAATACATCCAATGTGAAAATTGTTCTTTTTGCACAAGTTGGGGGCAGTTTTGCCAGATCAAATTACTGAGCTTCTATGTGAAACTGTTGTTGATCTTTTAAAAATAAAAGTTAGATTGAAAATGTTATTTTATTTAACACCGCTAAGTAAACTGTTTTATAGATTCTATAATGTCACTGCCCTTTATGTCATAATGAAGACACATGGTCAGACAATTTTCAAGTTTATATTTAGCACCATAAAGTATGAAACTACATTATATATAACAAAATAACTTCAACCACTTGGAAAGCTAAGTATAGTCAAACAATAGCCAACACAAACAAATTTATGTAACTTCAGTATAAAAATTCCATTTTAGATTTTTGTTCTATTTTTATAGTATTTCTGGGTAACAGAAAGCTGTCTGAAATATGAAGTATATCTGAAGACACCCTGACACCTCAAATTTAAAACATTTTTGTTGTTTACAAAAAGAGCAAAAGAGTGAATTGTACACTAAGCATATTAAAGAATATGAAAAACATAATAGGTAACTTTCAAAAAATTGCATAGCATATTATGTAAGCAGAACAGCCTGGGAAGTTACACAAAATCAACTCTGACATGGATGTCCATTTCCAGCTCTTTATAGCATACAGGATGTAAGGCTTTTCCAGTCACCTGCATTCCCTAAGTTTCCTCCTTCTGCTCAGGGGTTTTGTTCATTGTGCAGATAAGAGGCTGATGGGGAAGAGAGATGCTTTCAATGAAAGATCCCAAACAAATGTTCTCAGAAAATGAAGAGATTGTTCTAGAACACAGACCAACTGTTGAGGTTAACAGACCAAGCACATTCAGTAGTATACTGACTTGTATTCATTACTGGCAAAGAGAACACATATATTCTTAGCTTACAATGGCATTGGGTTAAAAAAAATAGACTTCAACATGTCATGAAGTAGATTCCCTCCAAATGAGCCAACAGAAAAAAGGAATTAAAGTTTGTCTTTTTAAATATATTTTCGCCTCATTTCAGGGAACTAAAACATCAGAAATAATTTAAATATAAAGCAGCCAGAAAACAAAGATAAATCATCACTAAACAGTAATCTATATGAAAGTACTCAAAATAGATTAAAGTCCCAAATGTAAGAGCTGAATATACACATTTTTAAAGGAAAACCCAGGAGTAGAGTTTGGACCTTGGATTCAGTCATGGATTTTCATAGGTGACAACGAAAGCACAAGCAAAAGAGAGAAGAAAAAAAAAACTAGATGAGCTGGATTTAGGCAAAACTGAAGGATAAAAGACTTGTGTTTCAAGAAAGTGAGAGGAGGGGTTGGGGAGATGGCTCATTTGACAAAGTGTTTGATGCACAAGCATCAGGACCTAAGTTCAGATTCCCAACACCGTAAAAACATGCAAAGCAGCGAGAGCCTAACATCCTTCCATTGGGGAGGCAGAAAGAGAAAGATCTAAAGCTTGTTTGCCAGCCAATCAGTGAGAAATCCTATAAAAAAAAAAAAATGAGGTGTGAGCAATTGAGGGCAAGATACCTGACATTGACCTCTGTCTTCTACATGTATGTGCACATGCACATGTACTCATATGCAAACACCCACATATGTAAACAAAAAAGTGAAAAAAATAACTGACACAGTGGGAGAAAATATTTGTAAAACATTTAGTTGATAAGAGCTTATATTCAGAATATACAAAGAATTCTACTTTTTGTGTTGGTGGTGTATATATGTAGTGTATGTGTGTGTGTGTGTTATGGTATGATATATTGTGTCAATATGAGTATGTTTCATGAACATGTGTGCAGAGGACAGAAGAGGACATCTGGCCTTCTCTTCTGTTTCTTAGCTTTACTAAGGGAATCTCTTTATGAATCCAGATCTGCCATTTTTCAGACTTGTTGACCAGAGAGCCCCAACCTGTCTCTGAACTCCACTTCCCACAGGACTGGGGTTACATGTGTGCATGGACATGTCCAGTGCTTGGAGAATTGAATTATGGGTGAATCAGGCCCTCATGTTTAGGTGGCAAGTGTTCTTACCAGATGAGCCATTTCCACAGCTCCTACAAGGCACTCTTAATGATTCTACAGAGGTAAAAGAACCTGACTTAAAAATGGGCAAACTGCTGGGCATGGTGGCAACGCCTTTAATGCCAGCACTCGGTAGGCAGAGGTAGGAGGATCACTGTGAGTTCAAGGCTACTCTGATACTCCATAGTGAATTCCAGGTCAGCCTGGGCTACAGTGAGACCCCACCTTGAAAATCCAAAAAAATTAAAAATTAAAAACATAATGGGCAAACAACTCACATAAACACTTTTTCCCAAGAAGGTACACAAATGTAATGGGCAAAAGAGAAGGTGTCATTAGTGCCTATGACACCAAGGAGGCAAATGAAAAATGCAAGCCAAAGCTATCATGAGCTCGCTATTTGCTATTGCAATAAAAAACAGACCATAAAGATGTTGAAACTGGAGTCTTCCTACACTGCTGGCGGGAAGGAAAAATGGTACAGACATTGTGGAAACCAACTTGGCAGTTCCTCAAAATGATTAGAGTGGCCATATGACTCAGCAATTCCTAAGGAATCCAAGAGAAATAAAAACAGATGTCCATGAAATAACTATATACAAATATTCACATCAGCAGTATAGGTAACAGCCCCAAGTGGAAACAATCCAATGACCATCAACTGATACATGTGTTAGATCACATGAAGGGTTATTTCTCAATCATGAAAAGTCATGAGGTCAGGAGGCATAATACAACTAATACATGATAAACCTTGAAAACATCTGGCTAAGTGAAAGACAATGAGTCACAAGTAGTGTAGGACTCCATTTATCCATGTCCAGGATAGGCAAATCCATGCTGAGAAAATTTATTGAAGGCTGATAGGCACTAAGGAAGGTAGGGAAATGAAAAGTGACTGCTTGCCAGGGTGAAGGAGACAGACACTGAGGACACTCAACACATACCAAAGCAGAAATCCAGAAGCTCCTAAAAGGTTATCACTGAAATAGACTTAAAACACACCCACCACGGCTCAGGAACTTTTGTGGGAAAGGAGGCAGTAAGATTGAAAGTCACAGGTTGGGATGTCATGCCCAAAGGTACTGCCTTCCCCCCAGTAACTGACTGCAGCTCCCCACAATGCATAACCTAAAACCCCATGGGGAATATCAGCAACCCCACTGAGGAGGGCCGGGCCCCCTGCAGAATGGGTGCAGGGAAGAGGAAAAAGATGGTAACAACACATGATGTATCCATATAAAATATGTTCTTAATATAATTTTAAAAAATCAAAAACAAAGTGACTGCTAATAGATATGAGGTTTTACAAGAGATAAAACTGTTCTGGAATTAGTGGCAATTAGTTGCATGAGTCTATGAATATGAAAATCTGCTGAACTGTATACTTTAAGAGGGTGAATCTTAAGATATGTAAACTAATCCTCAATAAAGGTACTTGTTAAAAAATCCTTAACATAATATGCTGTGTGTATATAACATGAATGTTAATGTTAACGTTCTCACATCCTGCTTGGGCCTCCTTGCTGTCAGTTTTCTGTGTGTCATCTACTTAGCTTGAGTGCAAGCTCAAGGTCTCCTTGGAATCAAGAGAAGTGATTCTCCAGCTGTATCCAGTAATATTCTACTGTATATCTGGGAACAAATTGATAAGGCCATGTATTCTAGAATGAGCTGAGTCCAGAGCTGTGAGGCATAATCATCAAGAGTCAAGTAAAAACAAACAAGGGCACAACAATCCTGCCAAACCATGCTCTCCCTAGTAATCCTAAACACCTAGCCATGACAGGGCCCACCCCAAGCTTTCCAACCAGCCCACCACTGACAAGGAAAAAAACACCACCTTTTCCTGAATGAGCTGTTTCTTAAAATTACATACTGAATGCATATGATCCTAAGGCAAAAAAAGTATAAAAGTTTTGACTTTTGAAGATCATATTTGAGTAAGAGTTATTTGAGAGATAAGGGGAAAACACAGCGAGCCCTCATTATATGGCTAATTCCTATTGTACTTCCAGGAAGGACAGACAACACTTCCTCCTGAGGGAACATTTGTCCTGCCTCCCATCCCAATAATTATGAGTTTGGATGGTTCATTGGTCTGTGATTTTAGAATGCATGGGCCTATGAATGGACACAGGTGGATGGGACAGACAGCAACCACTTGAGAGACATTTCTACTTGGATTCTCACCAACAACTCAAGTTCACTGCATGCTACTTCATCAGCTTGTCTCTCCACTACCCACTGCATAGCTCATGGATCTTTATCTGGAAGAAAGGCATCACCATATACGAAGGTTATAGGATATGAATGGGAAAGTCTGCACATAATAAACGACTGAATTGCCAAATATACCTAAGATATACAGCTTTCATTCAGGATCACACAGATACAAAAACTATTAGGTCTTTTGGAGCATTCTTCATGAACAGAAAAGAACTGATCCATTTAGGAGCATACTCATGATCTGTAGGGGGACCATCATCATAAATATGAAGCAGCCTTTGCTACACAAATGGACGGGTCAATTTTTCCACAGCACTATTCACAATGTCTCCTAAAAAAGAGACAAAGATACGAAAATGGCATTAAAAAGCCTTGTCAAAATTATGGCATATAAAAAAAAATTATGGCATATAATAGCCAGGTGTGTTGGCACATGCCTTTAATCCCAGCACTTGGGAGGCAGAGGTAGGAGAATCGCTGTGAGTTTGAGGCCACCCTGAAACTACATAGTGAATTATAAGTCAGACTGGACTAGAGTAAGACCCTATCTTGAAAAACCAAAAAGATAAATATAAATATATATATATATATATATATATATATATATATATATATATATATAGTATATGGTAATACTAGAATTCATGAATTAGTAATTTGTTATCTTTGAATACAAATCAGAAATATGCTAATGAAAGTCAAGCTAACTGGTGGCAGGTTACATTTCCAGTTTAAATAGGCAGAATCCTGTGTGCAAGATTTTGTTTCCTTTCTAGGATCTTGAAACTAGTCATCTTAGAAGACAAATTATTTCTATCTTCTAAAAAGTTCACATAAGTTATTAAATTAACATATATATATAAGCCCCAAATCAAAAAATTACAACATTAATCTAAATTCATCTTTCTGTCAAAAACTATACATTAATCCAAGGCTCAGGGATCATTGCAGAGTGGGGTATGGTAGTGGGGAAAGCATAAAAACTGATGGATGAGGAAGAGTACTGTGAAATGCTGTCTTATGGACATGAAATAGCTGTTGCACTCAGAAACTCACAGCATAAGATCTGCAAAAGACCGGGCCTATCAACATTCTATCAGGGAAGGTAGAGGGATTCATGATGATCGCACTCATCCTTGGCAGTTAATGGTTACTGTGGAAGGGAAAATCATTCTCTTCAGTGGTATAGCCACTGGTAAGTTGCCCATGCTTCAGCACATAACCGCCACCCCCATGCTCATACAAGCAACCCTAATTAAACTCAGTTGGTTGCAAAAGCAGACATGATGGGCTGGAGAGATAGTTTAGTGTCTGCAAAGTCAAAGGACCCAAGTGCAATTCCCCAGGACCCACATAAGCCAGATGCACAAGTTGGCACATGCATCTGGAGTTCATTTGCAGTGGCTAGAGACCCTGATACCCCCATTCTCTCCCTCTCTCCCTCCCTCTCTCTCTCTCTCTCTCTGTCTCTCAAATAAATAAAAATAAAATGAACAGACATGAAAGTTGGAGGGGAACTTGGGAAAAAGAAGGCATTTAAGATTTAGCAGGAAGAGAATAGGTAATGGTGTGTGAATATGAACAAAATACATTATATACATATATGAAATTATTTAAAAAGACAAATTAGGGCTTGAGAGATGGCTTAGTAGTTACAGCACATGCCTGTGAAGCCTAAGGACCCAGGTTCAATCCCCAGATCTGACGTAAGCCAGATGCACATGGTGGCACATGTGCCTGGAGTTCATTTGCAGTGGCTGGAGGCCCTGACGCACTCATTCTCTCTCTCTCTCTCTCTCCACCCCCCCTCTCTGTCTCTAATAAATTAATTAATCTTTTTAAAAAAAGATAAGTTAAAAATTATATATATGTATACACACACACATACATGTTAAGGCAAGTAATATGTGAGATAAATTACACTCAAATTATGTCAGTAGCAAAACCATGTTATGTCAGGAAATGTGGTATGTGAAGGTAACATGTATATTGTTCTTCAAAAGAACTGCTCTTAATTTTAAATGATGCTGTGCTACAAGAGTGCCACACCCTTGAATGTATTTCAATATTTTTCAAAATAGCAGGAAGGGACACTGAACCAATGATAGAGCTGCACATCAGCAACCTTTAATTACATGAATACAGTAGTAACCCTTCAAAGCCAAAAAATGTTTCTTACCAAAAATACAATAAATGCTTACCAAACTATTCTTGGGAAAATGCCTAGAAAATTTCCTAGATAGCAGCATTTGTGTACACGTGTACCTAATAAAGGTATACAGCACTTAAAGTATTAAGGTTATCTACTGTAACACAAATTTTACCTTTTTTATTTTTATTTTTATTTTTATTTTTTTTTGTTTTTCGAGGTAGGGTTTCACTCTGGTCCAGGCTAACCTGGAATTAACTATGTAGCCTCAGGGTGGCCTTGAACGCTCAGCGATCCTCCTACCTCTGCCTCCTGAGTGCTGGGATTAAAGGCGTGCGCCACCATGCCCCGCTCAAATTTTACTTTTGTAAATGAAGAATCATGTGTTCATTTTCATGCAATTGAATCACTACAAGAAGATGAGGAGGCAGGTACTAGCTTCACTATAAACAGAATGCCCACAGGATGTATTCCCAAGCCAGATCACTGCTAGGAATGAAAGAGGCCATTTTAAATAATCCCACAGGGACCAGATGTGCAAATAGAATGATCCTAGATGAACCAGGATGTGCCATACAAAGAGGGATACTCAGAAACAGTTAATTAAGTTCCTTAACTTTTCAGGTTCACACACAGGGACAAGAGGGAATTTGGGGCTGAATACACATATGACTATGGTTCAAAAGGAATACCAGCTTCCAAAACAAACAGAAATTGGGGCAGTTGGTACATGGAGTACCAGTGTTTCTTTATTTCATAGTCTGCTACAATTGTGAACTAATCAGTATGACTTTTTCGAGGTTTCCTAAGCTGATAATCATTGTTTTACCTCATACCTTCCCTAAGTCCCCTTGCAGTTCCTATAATTATTCTAGCTTTTCTTTTTTTAAGTAAAGAGTTAAATTTCCAGGATTTTGAGATGATGAAGCTATCTATGAATGCAGAGTAGAAATAGAAAAATTTTTGCCCTGGCCAGTGTTCTCAGGCATAGCCTTTGTGGTAGTTTGAATGTCTGCCCCCCGCCACTGACTTAATTTTTAAAATTAAACTTGTAATTTGGATCTCCAGCTACTTGGCTAGAGGAGGTATCACTGGGGGTGGATCCTGGAGTCCAGCCCTACAGTGTCACTGGGGGTGGATCTGAATCCTAGCCCAAAGGTGAGGAGAGAGCAGTCTTTGCTCTGGTGGATTTGTGTGTGCTATTAACAACTTTTTGCTTGTTGCAGATTTTTTCTTTGTGCAGATCTATGGAAGTAAGCTGCTGCTTCCACCACTGATGGAATTCCACTTGGATTTGTAAGCTTGAAGGTAGGGACCACACATTTCCTTGTTCCTACCACTTGCTTTACATTACAAGCATGTTCACAATTCATTTCTGCAGACAGTTCAGTCATATTAATAAAAGCATGTACTATGGATGACTCAAGAAGCCATGCAGTTTTAAATTATGTTGTTGATACTGTGTTATCATGGGGTGGCTTGGGCTCTGTGGTTCTATGCTCTGCAGTGTTGCAGTAAATGAACTAGTCTGTATCATGTAAGATACTATGAGAAGGGCACACCTAGCTTTAGATGAAAATTATGCCATGTAATAAACAGATAATAGCAACAGAGATAATAAGGATAAGGAATTGCTATAATGTATTCCTAAAGTCATTTATTGTAGAATATCTTTAGTTTCATTAAAAAAGAAATATCTGTCATTTACTAAATGAGCATATATGCATATATATCCATTTTGGTCCTGCAGGATCTATAGACATCCAACCTTCATCTATATCAAATGAACACTGGCCTCAAAGTTAACTGGCTAAAAACAAATGGCCTAGGGTGAGGGTTGGTGAACTTGTCCCTTAAAGATCTTAGGCTTGGTGGCCAGTAAAATTGCCCCGACATGTATTTGCTTCTGCTATGGTCATGCAAAAACAGCCATAAACAGTGTGTGAACAAGTGTGTGTGCTGCCTTCTGGGAAAATCTCATTTACTTAAACAGGCAGAAGGCCAGAGTTAGCCCAAAGCCACAGGTGCCAACCTCAGCAAGTGATGTGAGATCACATTTGCAAGACATGGTGGTACCACATATTTCCAATTTTGAAAAGCTTTCTCTACCACATCTTATGGCAGGGAACTGCTAACATCCCTCCCACACACACACACAACCAATAAAATCACTATCTGTTTAATGATATCCAATAAACTGAAGATTTTAATGCAAAATTAAAATAATGTGAAAATAAATGGGCTGTGTCTTTCCATTCTTAGTCAGATCTGCTGCATAGCAACTTGCCTCATGGTGAGGTAGTATCCAAGTCCCACATAGTCTGTATCCAGGATCTAAGTTCTTAGCTTCAGGAAGGGGTGGGACCTGTTCATGAACACTTTGAAATCACAGGAAAAATGCTGTGTACACTATGCCCATCTGCATCTTTCATCAGAACTCTAAAAAGTTGGGCAAGAATCACTGCTAAAGTTGTAACCAATAAACCATGTAAAGTGAGTCTGGTACAATTTTTTTTAATTTTATTTTTTTATTTTTTATTAGTTATGTATATAGTGTATATACAGCCATGATGGTACCATCATTAGCCTTCTCCCTGTCCTCCCCCATGCGTAATGTGAGTCTTGCCTAATGGGGGTAGCCAACAGTTATGCAGGAGAGGCAATGACTGTGCACAATGACCCAACTCATGGCTCTACAGATATTTTGGGGAGAGGGAAGATATTGATGCTAGAGTAAGGTATGATCAGAGCTTACTGTGCCTCTAATACCTGTGTCACTTCTCATGGAACTAGCCTGCTCTGTTTGGTTTCCATGGTATTTGCCCTTGCTTTTTGAATACCAGGTCCCTCAGTTCAGGGTAAGGATTTGACTACAGTACGGTCTGTGACAGATGAACACCAGAAGCTCAGGCTCACTGGGATTTCCTCAACTCCCATCTCAAGGTAGGTAAAAGACATCACTATACATATGAATGTATGTGTAGAAATTGTGTATGTTATATATGATAGATATGATATATATTAGACCATTGAGATAATTTGGAAACATGTATTTTAAAAGCCATGGAAGAAAAATTTAAACTGTTATTTTGCTGTTACATGCATTCATCTCACAACCATTTTTGTTGGGGAAGATGGGATAGAAGACACAAATATTTTAAATACTGGAATCCCCCTGTTCACTTTAGTTCCCGACCTCTACAAAGAGTCCTATGTGACCCTGTGGTTCGCTTTACATCAACTAATAACATCAGATCTATCCTTGGTACCTATGTCTTAGATTTAATTTAATAAAAATGATCAATAATATAGACTCTCCTTTTGCAAAGTGCAGCATTATTGGAGGAAAAACAGAGGCAAGGGGAAGTGAAAGGTTCATGCTCTAAAAGTGCCTCCAGCTACTGACTTCTCCACTTCTCACGTACATGACCTTACACAAATTATCTTTTAGGTCAGTGTTACTGTGAGAAGTACCTGACATCATGTATATAAACTGGTGAACAATAGTCAGCACCATAATTAAATTTCAGTAAACAGGGGCTATAATTACCACACAGGAGTAAACACTAAATAAAGCCTTAGCCTGTTTGGAGAATATGCAACAATTACTATTCAGTTTTATGTGCCAGTGTTCAAGATAGTAAAAGCTAGCTTCCTATTTAAATTTTATCAATCACTCATACTTCAGTGTTGTCAAGTAGAAATACAATGAATCATAGTTTCCTCCAACTATGAAGACTGGAATTATTTTACTTTCACTGTTATTACAATGTTTTACCACATAGACCAAATATACGTGTGTGTAATCCCTGCGCCTGGTGGAGACAGGAGGAACAGAAGTCCAAGGTCATCCTCTGCTACACAGCAGTCTTGAGACCAGTCTGGATACATGCTACCCTGTCTCAAAAAAGATATGGTGGCATGCACTGTGAGCCATTTTTGTTTTTTTCATTTTCCTGATAGATACACAATAATGAAGAAAGGAGAGTTAGGGTAATTACATACATTCACATGAAAGTTTAAAAACTGGGTGATTTTGGAGTAGATCTCTATGGAGATCAGTCCAAAAAAAGTCTAAGAACCTCTCAAGAGAACAGAAAAGCAAGTTTCCTTGGGTCTGAACACTAGCCAGTGGAGGAAAACTGCTATTAATTACCTCCATTTTCCAGTAATTGAAGCTATAAGAAGAACATTATGACAGCAAGATAGGCTTAGCCTTGCTGTAATAATGTAATAATAAGGCTAAGCCTATCTTGCTGTCTGAGACAGAGACCGAAAAAAATTTAAGGCATTCTAATTTTCTGAGTACAAAGCAACCTTGGTATAAATCAACGTATAACTGGTCTTCTATTCCAAACACAGTAGCTACTCTTTGAAATGCACTATCTTTCCTGCTGGGCTAGAAACTGGCTAAAATCTTGTTGCAAAATCTAAAGGAACCTTTTAAACTACAAAGTGAAAGTCAGCAATTTTGAAGTCTACAAAAGCCACATTCAGTTTCAGTGACTGACAACCATTAGATCAAACTGAAAAGTCATAAACTAGCTGTTACACAAAATATATGGTTTTGGGGTTACAACATTTGTGTTTGCAAAATTTGCTAACCCTGATCTTGTACCATCATCCACAGTGGCTCTATTCCAACTGATCGATGTTTTTCAATTTATGACCAATATATTCAAGTATCCTAATATTGTTTTTCTAGCCCTGAATTCTCTGAAGATGCAAAATTTCCAACTCCTGAAGAGACTTCCCTTAAATTCCTCAATATATGCACAACTTATCATGCTGTTAGAACAGTCTCCTCCTAGAACAGTCAATGGTGTTATATTCTTGACATAAGGAAGATGGCACAACTCTACCCTCTTGAAAGTTAGATGTGGCCAGAGAGCTCCCCACTGACAATGTGACATGTAAGAGGGATGTGAGGCCCACTACTTCTGGGCAGAAGTTTTAAGGGGCTGGTGTATAATGTGCCTTGGGACCACCATGAGGAAGAAGAAAAGAAGGAGGCACTGAGCAGCCAACTCATGATAAACGCAGCACAAATAAGCAATAAAACTGTGCTTTTCAAATTCTTGCTTATTATATAAGGTAGGTGTTACAGTTTGAATGAACTATCCCCCAAAGGCTTATGCTTCAAATACTTGGTCACCAGCTAAGGGTGTTGCTTTGGAGCATTTTAGATACTCTAGGAGGTGGGGCCCATTGGCAATCCTTTTAGGATAAGGTCTACATTTATTCATCATGCCCCTAGCATGTGTGTATAAGATAGGAGGCAGATGAGCCATGGTTGATAAATGAACAGCATTGTGGAAGCCACATACCATACTCCCACTTATCCATCCGATTGGTGGAAGTTATGCCATGTTGGGGTCCCTTTTAGGACCAACCCAGGAGGGAACGGCAGGGTCTTTGCCAAGCTGGAGGTGAGAGGCGCAGAGTCATGACACAGACTCCAGGAGTTTGGTGGAAGCAGCAGAGGGCAAGCTGCCACAAACTCGTTTATTCAAGGAAGTACAGGGGGTTTTAAGGGGCTTGGCTGGCCAATCATTGTATGGGGTGGTCCCCTTTTTGTGACCAATGACAGCCTGTCTCTGAACAGGTCATCTCGTAGCAGTTTTCTCGCGAGCATGGGACTGTAGCAGTTGTCATGCCAGGCCTGCGCAGAACGCCATGTTCACAGAAGCCACTTCCTGGTTTCTTCTGCCATGCAATCTGGCTAGGGCCAGATCTGCACTGTGCCATACAATGCCACACTCTTTGTTTTTATTTTTTAATCCAGTGGAGGTGATTCTGTATTTATGACTTCTATTTTACAGGTCTAGCATCTTCCTTAACTGTAGAATAGCAAAAGTTGAATATGTGTGTGTGTGTTTTGAGATGCTTGTGTGCACATGTATGTACAGCAGCTTCCTGTGGTGTTGTAATAAACTAACACACTGAGTAACTAAAAACAATCCTCAACTCTGATGGCCAAAAGTCCAAATGCAATTACTGAGCAAGGCTACACTTCCTTTGAAGTCCCCACTTCTGTTTTGTACCTCTTCTTGCTTCTAATGACACCGGGGAAACTTTAACTTATGTAGTCATCTCTCCAAGTTCTGCCTCCATGGTCACACTGCCTACTCCTCTTCTGTCTCAGATATCTGCCTCCCTTTCTCTTGCATGTTTGTTTCATCTTAAGACTGCCAATTACATCTGCTAACACCTTATCCAAATAAGATAGCATTCATAGCATTCTGTGGGTGTGTTACATATTATACCAAAGATAGAGTCATGGAGGCTCTAACATGTTGCCAAGGTAACAGTATGAACACTGTGTTTGGCGCTAGGGATACAAAGATGAACATGAAATACACAAGTGCTGCCCTTTAGGTCTTGAGAGAGCAAGCTAGAAAATACACAATAAGGGAAAATTCCACCACGGTTTTATATATATAACAAGGAATCGTACCCTATCTGTTGTTAAATGAATGACCCAATGTTTTTCCCTGTTGTTTGCTGGCTTTCTGTTACTTTAACAAATACCCAAGATAACCAACTTTTAAGAAGAAAAGGCTTGAAGCCAAAAGGACTTCCGGTTAAGATGGCGACATAGGAACCTCGCCAAAAGAGGGAAGCAAACAAAAGCAAAACAAACCCCAGCAAAATACACTTTTCTACTAAAAAGTGAGATACATAGTAAACTTTCAAGCCCAGCAGAGAAGTAGGAGAGTTCCAGAGCGTCTGGAGCCCACAGAAGCGGCTCCACAGCCGCCGCAGCTGCCGCGGCGGCGGCGCAGCTAGGCGCCGCCTGAGACAGCTGATCCGCAGAACTTTTAAAAACAGGTGAGGAGAATTTTCCACTCACACCGCCTCCTCACAATCTCAAGAAGCGTGGAAGGAGGACAGTAGAGACCAACAGAGAGGCTTGTGAGGAAGAGGATCGCGTAGAGGAACAGACGGACTTCAGCCGCCACTCACAGCCTCCCCTCCCCCACCACGGGTGCAAGTACGCGAGTACAGAGACTTGGGAAAGAGCTCGCCAGCAGCATCGGGCGCAGGGAAAGCAGAGACCCACAAACGCAGCTGACCTCCTGAATCCACGTCACAGCAAAGGAACCAAGCAGCCGGGCAGCATAGCTGTGATCAAACCCGTTCCAAAAGGTAATTTGGTTTTATTCATTGGGGAAGGGTCTCTCTTGATCACAAGCTGACCTTGGAACTCTCTACAGATCAGAAATCTTAGCCTCCCAGCTGACAGGATTAAGGGCGTGGGCTAACACATATCCTTAGGAACTGTGACTTTGTCATAAGACCTGCTTTTGCACAAATACTCTGTGCTGTATTTCATTGAAGGGGTACATTGTTGAGTTAAATTTTTGGATCTTGACTGTATTCTGTTCCATTCACCCCACTTGATAATCTCATAGCAGGCAAGTGTCACTTCTGTGATTACTTTGAGAGCCTTAAGAACCACACTTAACACCTTAAACTCCTACACTGAAGACATATAATATCAGATTGATTGATACATCTAACATTACTGCAGATATTTAGAAAACCCAAGCATTAAATTAATTCAAGATGCAAAGATCTCTACATTACAATACAAGAAACACAAAACATCCAGACAATATAAATCCACCAAAAGTATTAATATATCTGAAATGACCTTCAGTGAGGCTGACTTAGAGGACATCCCCGAGAAAGATTTCAAAAGAATGATTATAATTATGTTCAAAGAACTCAAAGAGGAAATGAAAGGGTTCAAAGACCTCAAAGAAGAAATCAAAGGATTCAAAGAAAACACAGAAAACCAATTTAATGAAATAAGGAGGTCAATACTAGACATAAATACGGAAATAGAAAGAATAAAGAAAACCCACTCAGAAATGCTAGCAATAAAGAACACAGTCAGTGAAATTAAAACCTCTGTAGAAAATCTCTCTAGTAGAATGGATGAAGGAGAGAACAGGATATCGAAGCTAGAAGACCAAGTAGCTGATCTAATACAGTCCAACAGAGAGAAAGACAAAATAATAGGAAGGTATGAATGGGAATTACAGGATATTCGGGACACTATGAAAAGATCAAACATAAGAATTCAAGGGATAGTAGAAGGAGAAGAATTTCACTCCAAAGGCATAGTAGGTGTTTTCAACAAAATCATAGAGGAAAACTTCCCCAAATTGGGAAAGAGATGCCAATGCAGATACAGTAAGCCTTTAGAACACCAAACAGACAAAACCTGGAAAGAACCTCTCCCCCGCCATATTATAATTAAACTACCAAACATACAAACCAAAGAAAATATATTGAAAGCAGCTAGAGAGAAAAAGCAAGTGACCTACAAAGGGAAGCCCATCAGACTCACAGCAGATTACTCAACACAAACTTTAAAGGCCAGAAGGGCCTGGAGTAATGTATTCAAGTTCTGAAAGATAAAAACTGTCAACCGAGATTACTTTATCCTGCAAAACTATCTATCCAAATAGATGGAGAAATAAGGACATTCCACAACAAAGACAGGCTAAAGGAATTTTTGGCAACTAAACCAGCTCTACAGAAAATACTTGCAGGAATCATTCATGCTGAGGAGAAAGCAAAGCACACACATCAGGAAATAGGAAAAAATAAACCATACTCAAATAACAGTTAAAACAAGTGAGTAAAGGGAAAACAGGAAAAACTAAAAAATAAGAAGAATGGTGAGAATAAACACATATATGTCAATAATAACTCTTAATATCAATGGTCTCAATGCCCCTATCAAAAGACACAGACTTGCAGACTGGATTAAAAAGCAGGATCCTACCATCTGTTGCCTCCAGGAAACTCATCTCTCAATAAAAAATAGAAACCTTCTTAGGGTGAAAGGTTGGAAAAAGGTATTTCAAGCAAATGGGCCTAGAAAACAGGCAGGGGTTGCTATTTTAATTTCTGACAAGATAGACTTCAATCCAACATTTGTGAGGAAAGATAAAGAAGGTCACTTTATACTGATTAAAGGAACCCTCCAACAGGAGGACATTACAATCCTAAACATATATGCCCCTAACATGGGGGCTCCCAATTTCATCAAACAAACACTATTAGAATTAAGGTCAGAGATATCTCCTAACACAATAGTAGTGGGGGACTTCAATACCCCACTCTCATCACTTGACAGGTCTACCCAGCAAAAAATAAACAGAGAGACATCTGCATTAAATGATACCATGGAACAAATGGACCTAACAGATATTTACAGAACATTCCATCCAAATGCTGCAGAATATACATTTTTCTCAGCAGCACACGGGACATTTTCTAAAATAGACCATATACTAGGACACAAATCAAATCTTAACAAATACAGGAAAATTGAAATAATCCCTTGTACATTGTCTGACCACAATGGGATTAAACTGCAAATCAGCAACAAGAAAATATACAGAGCATACAGAAACTCATGGAGACTAAACAGCACTTTATTGAATGATGTATGGGTCATTGAAGAAATTAAAAAGGAAATCAAGAAATTCGTAGAATCAAATGATGATGAGAATACAACATACCAAAACCTTTGGGACACAATGAAGGCAGTCCTACGAGGGAAATTTATAGCCCTAAGTGCATATATTAAGAAATTGGAGAGTTCACAACTAAACAATTTAATGCTTCACCTAAGGCCTTGGAAAAAGAAGAACAAGGCAAACCAAAAATTAGTAGACGGGAAGAAATAATAAAGGTTAGGGCAGAAATTAATGAAATGGAAACCAAAAAACAATCAAAAGATCAATGAAACAAAGAGTTGGTTCTTTGAAAGGATAAACAAGATTGACAAACCCTTAGCAAATCTGACCAAAAGAAAGAGAGAAGAGACAAAAATTGATAAAATTAGAGATGAAAAAGGCAACATCACAACAGATACCAAAGAAATTCAGAAAATCATACGGACATACTTTAAGAATATATGTGCCTCTAAGTTTGAAAACCTGAAAGAAATGGATGAATTCCTTGATTCATATGACCTACCAAAATTAAATCAAGAAGAGATAAACCATTTAAATAGAACTATAACAACCACAGAGATTCAAGCAGTTATAAAAAGTCTCCCAACTAAAAAAAGCCCAGGCCCAGATGGATTCACTGCTGAATTTTACCAGACATTCCTGGAGGATCTAACGCCAATGCTTCTCAAACTTTTCCATAAAATAGAAAAGGAAGGAACTCTACCAAAATCCTTCTATGAAGCCAGCATCACCCTGATACCCAAACCGGACAAAGACAGATCAAAAAAGAAAATTATAGACCAATCTCCCTCATGAACATGGATGCAAAAATTCTCAACAAAATACTGGCAAACAGAATACAAGAATTTATCAGAAAGATTATTCACCCTGACCAAGCAGGCTTTATCCCAGAGATGCAGGGATGGTTCAACATACGCAAAATCCATAAATGTAATACACCATATAAATGGTCTGAAGGACAAAAATCATATGGTCATCTCAATAGATGCAGAAAAGGCATTTGACAAAATCCAACACCCCTTCATGGTGAAAGTATTACAGAAACTGGGAATAGAAGGAGCATATCTCAACATAATAAAAGCTATTTATCACAAACCTACAGCCAACATAATACTAAATGGGGAAAAACTTGAAGCTTTTCCTCTAAATTCAGGAACAAGACAAGGGTGTCCACTTTCCCACTACTATTTAATATAGTACTGGAAGTCTTAGCCACAGCAATAAGGCAAGAGACACTCATAAAGGGGATACAAATCGGAAGGGAAGAGATCAAATTATCATTATTTGCAGACGATATGATTCTATACCTAACAGACCCTAAAGTCTCTACCTGCAAACTGTTAGAGCTGATAAACACTTTTAGCAATGTAGCAGGATACAAAATAAACACACAGAAATCAGTAGCTTTTCTATATACTAACAACAAACGTGCAGAGGATGAAATCAGGAATCTCTCCCATTCACAATTGCCTCAAAAAAAATAAAATACCTTGGAATAAACTTAACCAAGGAAGTGAAGGATCTCTACAATGAGAACTTTAAAAAACTCGAGCAACAAATTACAGAAGACACAAGGAAATGGAAAGACATCCCATGCTCTTGGATTGGAAGAATCAATATTGTGAAAATGTCAATCTTACCAAAAGCAATCTATACATTTAATGCGATCCCTATTAAAATCCCAATAGCTTTCTTCACGGAAATAGAAAAAACAATCCTAAAATTCATCTGGAAACACAAAAAACCTCGAATAGCCAAAACAATTTTGCGAAACAAAAATCAGGCAGGTGGTATAACCATACCCGATTTTAAGTTATATTACAAAGCCACAGTAACAAAAACAGCATGGTACTGGCACAAGGACAGACAGGTAGATCAATGGAACAGAATAGAAGACCCAAATATTAATCCAAGCAGCTACAGCCACCTTATTTTTGACAAAAATGCCAAAAATATTAATTGGAGAAAAGATAGTCTCTTTAACAAGTGGTGTTGGGAAAACTGGACATCGGTATGTAAAAGGATAAACATAGATCCTTGTCTTTCTCCATGCACAAGAGTCAAATCCAAATGGATCAGGGACCTTGATATCAGACCTGAAACTCTGAACCTGCTAGAGGAAAAAGTAGGGGAAACCCTTCAACATATTGGCATAGGTAAGGACTTTCTGAATATAACCCCAATTGCTCAGCGAATAAAAACACTAATCAACCAATGGGACCTTATGAAATTACAAAGCTTTTGTACAGCAAAGGACACTGTGAGTAGAGCAAAAAGACAACCTACAGAATGGGAGAAAATCTTTGCCAGCTATACATCTGACAGAGGATTAATATCCAGAATATACAAAGAACTCAAAAACAGAATAATAAGAATTCAAACAACCCAGTTAAAAATGGGCTATGGAACTAAATAGAGAATTCACAGAAGATGAAATTCAGATGGCATATAAACATCTGAAAAATGCTCCACATCCTTAGCCATCAGGGAAATGCAAATTAAAACCACTTTGAGATTCCATTTCACTCCTGTCAGAATGGCTTCCATCAAGAAAACAAAGGACAATAAGTGTTGGCGTGGATGCGGAAAAAGAGGAACACTTCTACACTGTTGGTGGGAATGTAACCTAGTCCAACCATTGTGGAAATCAGTGTGGAGGTTTTTGAGACAGCTAGAAATAGATTTACCATATGATCCAGCTATAGCACTCCTAGGCATATATCCAGAAGACTCTTCTCACTTCCTTAGAGATACTTGCAAAACCATGTTTATTGCCGCTCTATTCACAATAGCTAGGAAATGGAAGCAGCCTAGATGTCCCACCACAAATGAATGGATAATAAAGATGTGGTACATTTACACAATGGAGTTCTACTCAGCAGTAAAGAAAAAATGAAATTATGAAATTTGCAGGAAATGGATGGATCTGGAAAGGATTATACTAAGTGAGGTAACCCAGGCTCAGAAAGCCAAACGTCATATGTTCTCTCTCATATGTGGATCCTAGCTACAAATAGACAGACTTGTGTGTGAACTGGAACCAAAAATTGGTGCCAGAAACCAGTAAGCTGGTAAAAGGCTATAAGGGACGGAGGAAAGGGAAGGACTGAAGTGTATGGTATTGCACATATGTAAGTGGAAGGACTGATTACAAGGAGGGGAATGGCCTAACCAAGGCCATGGGTAGAGAATGCATAAAAGAAGGGCAAGGGGAGGGTCAATCTAATTTCAAAAGATTGTGAATAAGACTTATGTAAAACTACTTTTTTGAATAATGGTACATCTAGAAGCTGTAGACTGTTACTAGAAAATTTTCAGTACCTGGGATGGGATACCTTCCAGTGAGTTGTTGGCCAAGGAGGTCCCGGTAGCCTCCAAAACATTAAAGGCTTTTGCCAAAGCCCTTGGTTTTCCCTGAGAAACAGTAAGACCCTATTGCTGAAGACATCTCTTGCCTGAGAGGCAAGGTCACTGAGAAAGCAAGCTGGTGCTGAGCAGAAAACCTTCTCCCTGTAGACCAGCCAACTGAAAGCTGGAAAAAGCTGCACTGCATGCAGAGTATGGGAGACAGAAGTCATCAGCAGTGAAAACAGTGGATGCTGAATATTCAAATTTGGCCAGACAGGCCCAAAGACTGAACGGGTGCAATAGTGGCATGTCTACTCGTGGGGTAACCAACTGCTCTATAATTGGACTAAAGGCCCTCTCTACAGGAGGCAATACATACCTGGTACTGAAAAAACTAAGTAAAGTCTATGGTAGGTAAGGTCATAAGCCTTAGGGGTATAAAGCATGCCCTTATCTAAATGTATATACTATTCCCACCAAGCTACCCGGAAAATACTACACTTAATGCTCATATTCACATATTAATGCTACTCTCACTTCTGGTTAGAGAAGCTTCTTTTCAGATGGCGATGACCACTGGGATGATCCAAAAGGCAACATAGTGCTGAGAAGAAGGGATGGAGAAGTGCCCAGCACTGAAACATCTCTGTCACACCCTCCAAGGCTCAGGGATCATTGCGGAAGAGGGGGCGGCTAGAATGGAAGAGCCAAAGGAAGGGTACGACTCCCTACAATGCAACTGCCCAGACAGAAATTGGCCTTGATATCCATGACCTTGCTGTGCCTAACAATACCTCCGCAAGACCCTCATAGTAGAAGTAAAAGAGGATGACATCATATTAAAAAAAGAGACTAATGGAGAGAGGGAGGGGATATGATGGAGAGTGGAGTTCTAAAGGGGAAGGGGGGAGGGGAGGGAAAAATACGCACCTTTGGTATGTAAGTATGTTTTGTTGTCAATAAATATTTAAAAAAAAAAAAAAAAAAAAAAACAAGCCAAAAAAAAAAAAAAAAAAAAAAAAGAAAGGCTTGGGCTGGAGAGATTGCTCAGTGGTTAAAGGAACTTTTTGGAAAATCTTGACAACCCAAGGTTGATTCCCAAGAACCCATGGAAAGCCAGGTGCACAAAGTGGCCATATGTTTGGAGTTTGTTTGCAGGTACAGGAGGTCCCATTCCCCATTCTGCTTGCCAATAAATAATAAAAAAATAAAACTTTTAACAAAGAGGTATACTTCAGTTTACAGTTTGGGAAGGTACAGTCCATGGCTAGATGGCCTCATCCTTTTGAGCCTGTGGCAAGGCAGCATGTGCAAGAATAGAACCACTCAATTCATGGTAAAGAAGCAAAAAGAGGGAAAGAAAGAGAGTGGTTATCACTGTCCCCTTCAAGGGCATGCTCCTTGGTGACCAAAAGATTAGGCCTCTATCTTTTAAAGTTTCTACCACTAGCATCAAGCTGAGGACCAAGTCTTTAATAGAGGGGTCTTTGGAAGACATTCCCAGATTCCAATTATAGCATCACTATTAAGAGAAGGACAGTTCAGGAAATTCTCATTTACTTTCAGCTTAGCCCTCTACTGTGACATTCACTAATACTCCAGATTTCACGTGCTGTTTTGTGTCCTGAATTACCTGGCAGAAAGACATTCCATGAAAATGATCATAACTCATGGAATTTAGGATGTCATCACTTATAAGATAATCATTTTACAATAACCAAGATCAAACTATGTCATTATGAATTACAAAAATTTTATTATTGTCATTATTAATTATAAAACACATCTCAATAAAAACATGCACCTCAGATTCTATGAAACATGCTAATACCCATTTTGGAATATGTTCCCACAATATATTGAAGAAAGCAATCAGCTTTCATGAAAAAATATAATTGAATTTCAATAATCTATCAGCAAAATATCTTGTCTCTACAATATGTATACGTATATATTAAAATGTCCTTACATGACCATATATAATGAATATACACAATAAAATTTAAAAACAAAGAAAGTCACTAAATCATTTGAGCTATAGCAGAAAGGCATAGTTCCTGAAATCACTATTTGTTCCTTGCCTACAGTCTGCAGGAAGTACATAAAGTGTACAAGGGAGTGTGTGCACCTGACTGTACATGAGAAAATCCTATCAACCCTGCTGTAGAATGACTCAGACAGGATTTCTGATCCATATGGTGGGACATCACACTAGTCCTTGTGCAGTCTGTGATGGAAGACAGAATCTCAGACAAGTGGGAAAAGACAAATCTAAAAGAGAGTAGAACTTTTAAATACATTCTATTCTAACCTAATAAAGTTCTTCAGGGAATCAAGGATCCAGGTTTTGTTGGAATTTTACAGAAGGGCTATATAGTAGACAAAGTTTCAGAGAAAAATCTGGGTGCTCTCTTACTGCTTATGCAAACACTGTGTGTTTGACAATTGACATACAAGATACATATTGTCCTATATACTTTGTACAGGTTTGATTCTGGTTCTTGCAAGTGAGATTAGGAGTCTGAAGACAATGACATCAAAGACCTTAGGGGTGATAAACAAAAATGCAAGTAAAATTTACCTCAAGTCTTTAATGATCCACTTGGTTAGTTATGGGTGCAAAAAAATAAACATACTTACACGTAATAATGGTATGCAAAAGTATACCAGAAAAGTACCAAAAATAGCAGAATAAAAATAATTAAGTAACCTAAAATTGTAACTTGCATCCCCTTCTTAAATTTTGATTCTCAAATCTTCATTTTCATTACCCCCTCCATTCTTCCCCCATCCCCCCCACACACACCCACACACACACTGCAGCTTTGTAAAGAATCAAATTAAAACACATTTCCCCTAGAGAAAACATTGCCAAAGCATCTGTACTATGCTTCCAGAAGGCACTTAACAAGTTACAATCACTTCCAAATCTCACCAGGGTAGCCCTGCTTCAAAATGAATTTAAATTTTCTTTAATAAAACAAATCTTGGACCTCTGAAGGTCACGGGGAAAAAACAGTAAGTCAAGACTAGTGCAGGTCTCCCTATAACCTCTCTTTGGGAAATAAAGGGACCGTTTTCAGAATTCATTACTTCTCATGTTCTTGGAACACAACTCAAAGCAATTCCTGAAAGACAGGTATGGCTCAAGTGTACTTTTATATTGTTAAAGAGCAAAATACACTTGACAAATATAGTTCATATCAGTAATAATAAAAATAAAATAAATGAGACTAAGCAATAGCGGCCTGAAAGAAAACAGCAATCTTACATCATATACAAAAACTAATTCCAGATGGATTAAATACAAATTTAAAATTTTCAGGTCTCCTGGACAACCAGTCTAAGAAACTGTATGCACAAACTAGGTTTTAGGGAGGATTTTCTTAACCAAGAAAAATTAAAAGCCATAAATAGAAGGGGGATATAATTTCAATTCTAAAAGGCAAATCAAAGTGGCCAATAGAAATAAAAAGAAAAATGCATAAAAACACAGCATTAAGATCTCATCTCACATCCATTAAACTGACAAGTGTGCTTTCAAACTATGGTTGACATAGACTTGGAAAACTGGCATTCCCATACTTCTGAGAATGAGTGTTGTAATGGATGTTTTCAGTCTCCTTTTGGCAGGATTTATTAAATAAATTCTACTCTGTAAGACCCATTCTTTCCCTTTACTTCCCTCCCAAAAGATTTGATTTTGGTACACATGACATTAAAAGTCAGGAAGATGCTGGACACAAAGCGGTGCATGTGTCTTTGATCCCAACACACACACCCAAAAATTGTCCTCAGACCTCTACATGTGCACTGTGACACATGGACACCCATACACACACACACACACACACACACACACACACACACCCACCATATATAATTAAATAAGCAAGCAAATGAAGGAGTCAGGAAGACAATGGGACCATAGATAATTGAGAAAGAAGTTAAAGACAATAGATAGAAACTACAGAATTCCAGGAAAACAGAAAATTAATGAATGACTTTATATACAGGGAGGTTTGGTGAGTTCACTCACAGTGGCAAGAACCAGGAGCAAATGGCACACCAAACAATAAATCAGTGAATATTCCCACTCACAGAGTATTTCACCGTTGTTAAAAAAAATAAGCATGTGTCATGTTACATGACACAAGAGGCAAAATTATATTGGTAACAGAATCCAACTTATATTAAACAATGACCAGATTCTGTATAATCTATGCACATGTAAATGCTGGTATAAGTACACACCAGACATAAAGTAGATGATGTGGGTAGGCAGGGTTGCAAGAGTGGGACGGTGCATATGAAGGAATAAACTTTTAAAGTTGCTAATATGTTTGATTTATGCAACATGTACATGTGTGTACTTCTGAACACGGAGCACTTCAAAATGCTAGGCAGTAGTTAGCTCAGAGTGGTGGAACCACAGATTACTTTCGTGTTTAAATACTCTTTTCAGATTATTCATAGTGAATATATTATTGTCCTAGTTGGAGGAATGATGTTTCATTGTTACCATTAATAAAATAAGGTAGACCATAAGTAGTAGGGCATACATGTCATTCCTCCTCCCTTCTAGGCTCTGCTTAGCCTGTAACTCCCCTCTGATATCATATAGCATTTAAATGTCCACAATCTCCTCGGAAACTACCTTCCCCTTGAGTCAAAGAAAAAGACAGGAAAAGGAAGGAAGCAAAGAAGTGTAAGAGAAACACAGAGGTTAGCACGATTCACAAGCTGCCTTGTCTATAATGTAGTAAATGTGAGGCTTCTTCAGCACTAAAGGATTCTTACAATTATCCTACACTTCATTATTAGCAACTAGCTTCTAAATATACTGATTAAGAGGAATACTTGGGACATCCTTAGGTACTAAATTGGCAGGTGGAAATTTTTTTTTCTGTCAGTCACTGGCTTTGTACACAGAACCAAACAAGGCTCTTTTGTCACCTTTTTTTGTAGACATCACAGTGAAGTCAACATTGGCACAGATGTTCAACAGAAGTGAAATGACATTCAAGGTATCACATTCACTCTCTGCCTCAACATACTCTGTGAATTTCTATGATTTACCCTCCAGTATCAGAACTCAGATTTGTAACTTCAACAGACTCTTGAGTTGCTATATTGTGTCTCATCTAACTATCCCAAACACCACTTCAAAGGGTGTTATGAATTACACATAAAAAAGATTTCAATTTTTGGCTTGTGTATGTATGTGTAATATGGTGAGTGCCTGAGTGTGTGGTATATGCATGTTTGTGCCCATGCAACACCCCATGCTCTTGCCTGGGATGGGGTGAACTTGCCTGCAGTGGCCAGAGCAGAAGATCAGGTGTCCTGCTCTTCCACCCATTCTTATGTGAGGCTGGAGTCTCTTACTGATGCCAGAGCTTTCCAGGTCTTTTTATTTTTTTCTTCAGCTATGATGATTCTTGGTTTCTGGTCCCATATAAGAATGGAGTAATAGATGTCTGTGGCTATGCCCAGTTGTTTATGTGAGTCCTGGGTATTCCACTCTAGTGGTCTCCTCAGGCCCTCATGCTTCATAAGAAGTACTCTTAACCACAGAACCATCACCTCAGCCCAGGACACTATTTTTACAGTCAGTTTTATTCATTGTCCTTAAAGCCAAATAGTAATTAAATTAACGTGTCACCTTAATTTCATGAAAGCAATAGGAATTCGTCAACAACAAGTATCTGTAGGGAATGCACCCCAAGTCAAACCAAATTTATAGTTGTGAACATACTACATGGATTCATTTTATTTAATGGAGAGGGATTCTTTCAGAGAATCACACAATATAACAGTTATCATAAAATATTTAAATCCAATATCCTGGGGCTGAGGAGTTGGTTCAGTGGTTAAAGGTGCATGCTTGCAAAGCCTGTCAGCCTGGATTTACTTCCCTGGATTATGTATCAACACATAAAGCCAGACATATAAAGTCTGGAGTTCATCAGCAGAGGCAAGAGGCCCTTGCATGCTTATTCACTTGTACTGTAGCAGACAGCTTCAGGTTTGCTGAGACGAACTTCCAGACCGGGCACAGTTATGGAGGAAGGGATATTATTTATTGAAGCTTACAGATCCAGGGGAAGTTCCATAATGGCAGAAGAAGCGGCCTGCTCTCCACAGGACCAGTCAAGAGAGCAAAGACCCAGCCACCACAGCACACAGAGCAAAACTACTGCCAAAAGGTCACACAGCACACTTCAGGAACACCTGCTAGGCACATTTGCATATCTTTACAATGGAATCTCAAACCCACCATTAACACCTTAAGACCGGCCCCCAGTGACATTGCCTCTAGCAAGGTGATTGCAGATGCAAACTATAACTAATAAAACACCGAATATACTGGGGGACATATATTCAAACTACCACAACTTGTATTCTCGTTCTCTCTCTCTCTCTCTCTCTTTCTCTCTCTCTCTCTCGAATAAATAGATTTTCCAATTTCCTATAATGATAAAATCATTGCTTTAAACACAATCACTGCATATGACTAACAAAAAGAATGGAACACAGTGGGGAAGAAGCACCTTTCAAAAATAACATAGCTATTCCCATGAGCACATCAAGTTAGAAAAAAATCTGAGATGTCAAAAGTATGCAAGCCAAAAAAAATAAAACCACAAAATGAAGCAAGGTGTATCTTTATAATAACTATTCCTTACAAACACACAACTTTTCAGGACTTACTTTTTATAAAGCGCTTTTGATATAGCTCAGCGTTAGAGTAATCCCTAGCACCTCCCAAAAACAAACCAACACACAAGGAGCTAGGGTCCAATGTATGGCTCATAATATTCAGCGTCCACTCTCTTATCATAAGAATTCCTGAGCATTATGACAAGTCAGACTTTAGCTCCCTGCCTTCTGGTACTCCCATGTTAAAGTGCTCAGTCCTGACCACTGAGATGGGAGTGAAATGCTGTGTGGAACTAAGGGAAGGAGATCTCTTTTTGCCCTTCTTACAGAGACGCAAACACGATAACTAGGACTCCAGCAGCCATCTAAAATCATGAACTGACACTGAGATTGAAAATTACTTTTAGGAACCTGGGGAACAGGTCAGCTGTTAAAGGCACTTGCTTACAAAGCCTGCCAGCATGGGTTTAATACCTAGTCATCCACATAAAGCTGGCCAGGCTTTTATTTGCAGTGGCAAGAGTCCCTGGCATACCCATACACACAGACAACAACAACAAAACATTTACCATTTTTCTAATATTTTGAGACATTTAAATCTATTTATCTGGTAGGGAAAGAGCTCATTTACAACATCTTAAAGTCTTGTATTGAGGAAACTCTCATCTTAGCTTTTTTAAAAAAAGGTGTTTGGCCAAGGAAATTTTTCTCTACTGAGAAAAAGCCAACAGACATGACTTATTCTGAATATTCTCAGGAATAAATACATAAGCACTTCTCACAATTATACCTCCCTCTACCCTGTAACCACGCCTAATCATAACAGCCTAGCATACATGTTCAATGTTACTCAAAATAACAAATATGGTCATTAACTATCAAGAATTCATATTACATTTTAAATTCAGAAACCTGGTATTTATTAAACAACCATTCAACCATTAAATCCAAAGTAGTATTTAAAAACTTCAAATTGGACTAACAATTAGCAGAACCAATTAAAATAACTTGCCCTGTCATTACAATGTTATTTATTCATCCTCAGATCTGGAAGCAGCTTGGGAAAGTTGTTGTTTCTTCCTTTACCATGATATCACACTCCTTCAGGGACATAAAAAGAAATTCATTGTCTGGAATTTAGATACTATGGTTTCAGATCTGTCTAGGAAGAGACAACTGTACCAAATTTGCAGGTATAATGTTGTAACACTATTTGAATCAAGTGGTTTCCTTTGCTTAGAAGTAAAACCACTGGTGTCCACAGATAAGACCACGTGTAGTGTGTGTGTGTGTGTGTGTGTGTGTGTGTGTGTGTGTGTGTGTGTGTTTTAGTTTGGTTTTTCAAGGTAAGTTCTTACTCCAGCCCAGGCTGACCTGGAATTCACTATATAGTCCCAGGATGGCTTAAACTCATGATGATCCTACTACCTCTGCCTCCCGAGTGCTGAGATTAAAGGCATGCACCACTACAGCCAGCCCCAGTGTAGTTTAATAGCTGTTCTAAGTATCAAATCAGGACTTTCACTAGTAAGAAGTGAGTAGTTTCAAAGATTTATAGCATTCTAATGTGTACACTCAGAAATCACTTAAACAGCATGATACCAAAGATTAAAAATTTACTGACATGGCAACATGCAATATGTTTTTTTAAAGAGAGAGAGAGAGACGAATTTCAGCTTAACACTGATCTTTTTTTTTTTTTTTGGGGGGGGGGTCTCACTCTAGCCTTGGATAACCTGCAACTCATTCTGTAGCCCAGGCCTTCAGCTCACAGAGATAAGTCCTCCTACCTCAGCCTCCTCAGGGCTGGGATTAAAGGCATGAGACACCATGCCTGGTTTATGTTGATTTATTTATCCAGGAAAAGGTAAAAGTATCTGGAGCTGAGGGGATGGCTCAGTTGGTCAAGAATTTGACTTGCAAGCATGAGAACCTGAGTTCAATCCCAGGCCCATATAAAAATGGGTATGGTGGAGAGGCAGAGACACGAGGATCCTTGCTACTGGGTGGCCAGTCAGTCTAGCCTAATTGGGGATCTCCACACCAAAGGGTGACTTGGTCTCAAAAAAAAAGTAGATGACATTCCTGAAGAAGACAGCATCCAAGGTTGTCCTTTAGCCTTCATATGAAGGCATACACACAACTGTACCCACACACACTTGAACATGCACATACACATACACACACACACACAGTGAAAGAATCTGAAAATAAGTTGTAATTTCTAGAAATAACTTAGTTAAGACATTGACAACTAATAGTCACATGAATCATTAGCTTAGAAATCATTATGGTCTAAGAATGTTATTTTTCCTGTTACTAATATTGGGCCTGCCTAACATACTGCTTTTAATTTTTCAATTTAAGAATATGTCTGTCTCATGACCTATCCAAGAAGCCCATGCTCATGCTCTGTGGTGCATCTGACTTTCCTTTCGAACACCTCTTTTTCTCTTAACCCTCATACTTAAAATTTATATTAAAATAGTTTTATTTTCAAAAAGGATATGCCTACCTTCAAATGAAACAAAACTGAAATTCTATTTCAAACCTGAAGAGCTGGCAGCTCTAATAATACAGATATGTTGGTCATATTATACTAACACTGAGATTTGTACATTCATTTATTAAAGAATGTCTCTTATATACCAGGCTGTGAGCTGAGAGCTGAGAGACAGTACAAATAATTTTAGATATCTTTAACCTGAAATTTAAGCAAGAATCTTGTGGAATTAGGAGTAGATGTAGGGCAGGGGAGGGGGCGGACTTTTCATGTAGGGATGTCCTGGGAAGGAATCTCATGAATTTTAAAACATGTTAGCAGGTATTTTGCATCTTTTTCAAGTATGACAAAAAAATAATACATGAGTCAATTATTTTTCATTTTGCATATAATAGCTGGTATTCTTAAGATTGATAGTCTTGCTAGGACCAGAGAAGAGTTTTATGAGTCTTCCTGGAACTGTAGTTTAGTAAGTGAAAAGACAGATACCTCAGGAATCTAAAACAAAAATAAATGAATTTACAAGCTGGTTGACAAGAACTTGATATTTCAATACAGCTGCCAATGAACAAGAGACCAAAATAACCTCTTTCAAGTATGATGCAGAGAATCACAACTGTCCCACAGTTTTCTAGATTTTTACTGCCACTGTGAAAAATTTCATGTAATAGTGTCAAAACAGCTACAGTACGTGAAAAACAGATAGTGAAGGAGCATCTAATCTTGTTTCATGGATCTGGAAGCTTATTGCCAACCACCGCCCACCATAACATCCTCTGTCATGCTGTTTTTTCATTTTTACACACGACCAATAGTCAGAATAGGTGAGAACTACAAAAAGTACAAGTATTCAGTATAGGACAAAATATTAAACAGACTTTCTTATTGTTTACCTCGTGTATAACATTGTACTAGGAACTTCTTTCCTAGCCATCACTCAATTTAATCAGCAAAAATAATTACAAACCAAAGATCCAAGTGTCTAAATGAACTGTTCTGGTTCTATTTGGTTAGACTCACATGTGATTCTGGATTCAGGTTAAAGTTCCTGTCCTGACATCCTGCTCCTCTCTTCCAAGCCCAATTTTGGGTTACTATACTTTCTCTCTGATAAAGACTAGTCCTTTTTATAACCTGAGGATTACTAGAACAATAGCCTAGAATACTCAAAAGGAAATAGACTAAGTCATCTAGAACACTTGTCTCAGTTTCTCTATCTGTACCATAATAAAAGCTGTTATTCCATTTAGTTCTATGGTCTAAATGATATAATACATTCAAAAGTTTCCCTCTAAATTCATCTAACCTTCACTATACTATTTTTGTAAATATTTATATAGCAATATACATGTAATTCACACATGCTGCTGCATTTAATTCTCAAATATACACAAAATTGCTGGTTCCATGAGGATAGTGGTTTTTGTCTTATTTATTCAGAACTGTTTTGGGATTTCCATGTCATTTTCTACTACCTCGGATTTTTTACCTTTTACTTTTGGTCAACAAAGCCTTGAACTTTTTTTTTTTTTTAAACTGTTGTAGACCAGTACTTTTCAAACTCAAGTTCAATGCAAAGCCAACACTTCCTATGGTGTTCACCTTTACAGCTATAAACCAGTAACTGCAGATCCTCAACTTCAAAGATACTTGTGTTCTGCCATGACTATGACAAAAGGACATAGCCTCCTGTAATGGCCACAATTATGTCAAAATGTCAAAAGGAAGCTTTCCTTCAACACCATTCCCCACACCCAAATGGTCCTTTATGTACTAAATACAAGTAACACAGATGGAGGAAGGATGGTAAACAAAGGAAATAGTAAGTGCTGATACATGATGAAGTTGAAAGTCTCCATACTTGAGAGCAATTATCTTCTGTTTCTGTACATCATGTAATTTCCAATTTGGAGGGGCTTTTATTTATATTTATGGATTTTTGGTACTCTTGGGAAATGAACCCAGAGCTTCTTACATGCTAAGCAAGTACTTTACCACTGAGCCATGTCCCTAGCACCCAATTCTTTTTTGGAAATCTTTAAATTTAAAACGACTTAACAAAATGCTGAAATTCAATTTACATACTTTTTGTTTTGCTTCAGGATACATGAGAGTGACCAATAACGCACTTTCAAGCATAAAAGCATGCTGCAGGGGCTGGAGAGATGGCTTAGCAATTAAGGCGCCTGCCTGCTAAGCCTAATATATAAGTTCAAATCTCCAGGTCCCACGTTTAGCAAGATGCAAAGTGACGCAAGGGTGCAATGCTGCACTTGCCCACAAGGGGGCGCACGCATCTGGAGTTCGTTCACAGCCGCCGAGAGGCTGCTGGCGCACCCATTCTCTTACCTGTCTTCCTCTCCCTCTCTGTCTCTCTCTGTGTCTCTCTCCAACAACAAAAAAAAAAGCATGCTGCATTAGGATATGCAATACAAAAGGCAAACAGAAACATGAATTTACTCCTCACACCTCACCAGTCAGAGTTCACTGCGCCAGTCAGAGCCCAGTTAACTGGCTTATCCAACCCCACCCCTGTGGGGAGTAGAGGGGTGACAGAGGTCTGGAGTGAGTAGGCCAGTCCCCTGTTTGGGGGCTTCTCCCACCTCCTGGTCTGAGTTCCCTGCATGGAAGACAATGTGACCACCCCATCTGTGTGGAGTGTGTAAGCCAGGCCCCTCCTTTGTGGCTTCTCCCAGTTTCCTGATCCAAGATCCCTAAGCCAGTCAGTGCTGGAGGTCTCAGCCCAGAGTAAATAAGCCAGATCCCTGTTCCCTTGCTCCTCCCAGTCCCCTGGTCCTGGTAGGTTCCATTGTGCCTTGCTTGGGGAGGCCTGGTTCCTGTGTGAGCTGTGGAATCAGGCCTTTTGCTCTGGTATCGTAACTGGCAACTGGGTATCAACATCCCTGTTCACCTGAGTCACAGGATGCACTGGCCAAAGGACAAAAACTTGCTTCTTCCTCAATAAAGAGTTTTCCTAAAATGGGAGGGTAACAATGCAAAAAAGCCAACCAAAGTCAGAAAACAGATATCTCCACCAAGGATGCCTAGTCCTACAATGGAAGCCTCCAATAAAATCATAGAGAAATCAACAGAAAGTCATTCCCAAAGTGAAAACACAACAACCAATGAGACCCTGATCACAAAAAAAAAAAAAAAAAAAAAAAATTGCTGAACTACAAGTAAACCATCAAAGAACCAAAAAGCGTATCAATGCAATTGAACAGAATCATGTCCTAGAGTGTTCAGCTTTCAACAGTAGGCTTAACATGATTGAAGCAAATAATAGAACCCTCCAAAGAGATATGAAAAAATTGAAGGTAAGTTAAAAAATGGAAGATCTCAACAACCAGTTGATTAAGCTTAATGAAGACTTATCAAATGCAAGAATGAACTCCAGGAAGCATCAAGAAAATCAGAACTCAAATTGAAATTATAACTCAAAAAAGAGATAGACACAATGCAAAATAAGACAACAGAAGGCAAAAATCAAATAGAAATTATAAAAACATCTCTAGAACCCATCACCAACAGAGTCACTCATGTGGAAGATAGAACATCTGACCTGGAAGACAAGACAGAAGAAATTATTGGGAGGCCAAATGCTTTGCTAAGTTCAAAAAAATCAAGTGAACAGAATACAAGGGAACTGTGGGATACCCTAAAATGACCAAACACCCAGATCATGTGTATACCAGAAGGACAGGAAATCCAGGACACAGGCATAGAGACCATATTCAACAAAATTATTGAATAAATTTTTCCAAATCTGTCAAAAGAGAGGCCAATCCAGATACAAGAAGCCCACAGAACACCAGACAGAACCAAAGAAGAAACTCTCCAAGATACATCATAGTTAAAACTCGACAACAAAAACAACGAGAGAATGTTAAAAGCAGCTAAAGAGAAACAATTCACAACATACAAAGGCAATCGCATCAGAATTAAATCAGATTTCTTAAAGGAAACCCTGAAAGCCAGAGGGGCCTGGAATGGAACACTTAAATGTGTGAAAAACCATGCCTTCCAACCCAAGCTCCTCTACCCATGAAAAAAGACAACCCTGTGATTATATGAACACAAAGCCAAACCTACAGAGAATACTTGAGGGAATATGCCATACAGAACAGTCAACCAACCAATCTCAAGAGCCAGCAAGAAGATCACAATAACCAAAACAGACCAGGCTCAAAATAGTACAAAACACAAGAAAGCACCAAACTACGTAAAACACCTCATCATGGCAGGGATTAATTCAAACCTCACAGTAATAACCTTAAATATTAATAGTCTTAACTCAGCCATCAAAAGACACAGGTTATCAGGATGGATCAAAAAACTGGACCCTTCTATCTTCTGTCTTCAAGAAACCTACCTCACCACTAAAGATAGATACCTCCTCAGGGTGAAAGGTTGGAAAATGATCTTCCAAGCAAATGGAAATTAAAAAAAAAAAAGTGGGTGTTGTTATATTAATATTGATAAAATAAACTTCAAATCAAAAGTAATCAAAAAGGACAAAGATGGCCTCTTCTTATTTATCAAGGGAACATGAGCATATCACAATCATAAATATATAGGCACCACAGTTTATAAAACAAACTCTTCTCAACAATAAAACAGAAATAAACGCCAACACCAACATAGTCAGAGACTTCAGTACTCCGCTATATCAACAGACAGCTCATCCAATCAGAAATTCAACAGGGAAATAATACAGTTCAACAAACTCATAGATCAACTAGATGTAACAGAACTCTCAACCCCCAACTCTACAGAATACACATTCTTCTCAGCAGCCCAAAGAATGATCTCCGAAAATGACCATATATTAGGCCATAAAGTGTGCCTTCATAAAGTCAGGAAAATTGAATTAACTGCCTGCATCATGTCAGATCAAAATGCTTTAAAGCTAGAAATTAACAACAAGAGACATATCAAGAACTCCACCAGTTCCTGCAGACTAAACAACACACTTTTAAACAATGAATGGGTCATGGAAGAAATCAAAACAGAAATTATTAAATTCCTAGAATTGAATGATAATGAAAACATAACCTACCAAAACTTATGGGACACAATGAAGGCAGTCCTATGGGGAAAATTCATAGCCCTAAAAGCCTTCATTACAAAGACATATCCCAGATTAATAACCTGACTGTCCACCTAAAGGCCCTGGAAAAAACAAGAAGAATCTAACCCAAAGAGCTCCAGACAGAAAGAAATAATCAAGATTACAGCTGAAATTAATGAATTGGAAACTAAGAAAACAATTTTTAAAATCAATCTCTGAAAACAATAAACAAAAATAACAAACCCCTGGCAAAATTGATCAAGAAAGAGAGAGAGAGAGAAGTCTCACATTAACAAAATCAGAAAGGAAAAAGGAGAGATCACAACAGACATCAATGAAACTGGAAGAATCATTGGGTCATACTTCCAAAACTTCTACTCCACAAAATTAAATAATCTGGAAGAAACGGATGAATTCCTAGACACATACCAACTACCAAAACTAAACTCATAGCAGATTAAGCTCCTAACAAACCTATCACATCCATCAAGATAGAAAAGGTAATCAAAAACCTTTCCAAAAAGAAAAGCCCAGGACTGGATGACTTCTCAGGTAAATTCTATCAAACCTTCACTGAAGAACTGAAACCAATTTTTCTCAAACTGTGGCACATAATTAGAGACCAGAGAATCCTCCCTGATTCCTCTTAGGAAGCTAGCATCATCCTAATACCAAAACCAGACAGAGATGCAATAAGGAAAGAAAACTATAGGCCTATATCCCTAATGAACCTTGATAGAAAGATCCTGAACAAAATCCTTGCAAACCAAAATCAACAACACATCAAAAGCATTAACCACTTTGATCAAATAGGCTTCATCCCAGGGATGCAGGGATGGTTTAACACACGGAAACTGGTCAATGTAATATACCACATAAATAAATTGAGCCATAAGAACCACATGATCATCTCAACTGATGCAGAGAAGGCCTTTGACAAGATACACCACCACTTCATGATCAAAACACTGGAAAGAATAGGCATGGAGTGTTGATAATCTCAACACAATAAAGGCTATATATAAAGCTCCCAAAGCCCAAATAATATTTAATGGGGAAAAACTCAAGCAGTTCCCACTGAGATCAGGAATAACACAAGGGTGCCCATTCTCACCACTGCTCTTCAACATAGTACTAGAAGTACTAGCCCAAGCAATAAGACAGGAGAAAGAAATAAAAGGGATTCAAATTGGAAAGGAAGAAGTCAAGTTACCCCTATTAGCAGACAACATTACTCTCTCTCTCTCTCTCTCTCTCTACATACATACATACATACATACATACATACATACATACATACATAAAAAACCCAAAAGTCTCCATCTCAAAATGTATAAAGGTGATAAATTCCTTCAGTAAAGTAGCAGGATACAATATCAATGCATAAAAATCAGTAGCTTTTCTATATGCAAAGGACAAATATACAGAGAAAGAAATCAGTGAGGCTGTCCCATTTTAACTAGCAACAAAAAAAAAAAAAAACTAAATACCTTGGAATAACACTAACCAAGGATGTGAAAGAGCTATACAATGAACACAATAAAAACACTCAAGAAAGAAATAGAGGAGGACTTGAGAAGAAGAAAAGCCCTACCCTGCTCCTGGATAGGTAGAATTAATATTGTGAAAATGGAAATTCTATAAAAGCAATATACACATTTAATATAATACCAATAAAAATACCATCATCATTCTTCACAGTGATTGAAAAAATGATCTTAAAATTCATATGGAATGGCAGAAAGCCTCAGATATCCAAACGTATCCTAAGCAAAACAAACAAAAAAAAAAAAAATACACCTTTGACAGTATCACCATACCCAATCTAAAGCTATACTACAAAGCCATAGTGACAAAAACAGCATGGTACTGGAATAAAAACAGAAACACAGACCAATGGAACAGAATAGAAGACCCAGACCTAAGGGCAAGTAACTACAGCTGCTTGATCTTTGACAAAGGTGCCATGAATGTAGACTGGAGAAAAGACAGCATCTTCAACAAATGGTGTTGGACAAACTGGATGACCATATGTAGAAAAATAAAATTAGACCCATTCATTTCACCAAACACAAAAATCAAGTCCAAATGGATTAAAGATCTCAATATAAGACCTGAAACTCTTCAACTACTACAAGCGAAAATAGAAGGCACTCTCCACAATATAGGACTGGGAAAAGACTCCCTGCACAAAACCCCAGTGGCCCAGGAAATTAAACAAACACTCAACCAATGGGATCTCATGAAGCTAAAAAGCTTTTGCACAGACAAACATACCATAAGCAGAGCCAATAGAATACCCACTGAATGGGAGAAAATCTTTGCAAGATGTACCACTGATAGAAGCCTAATATCTAGAATCTACAAAGAACTGAAAAAGTAAATAAAAGAATCAAACAACCCACTCCAAAAGAGTGGCAGAGACTAAGTAGGGAGTTCTCACAGGAAGAATTATAAATGGCTCACACACACTTGGAAAATGTTCAACATCCCTAGCCATTAGGGAAATGCAAATAAAAACAACTATGGGATCCCACCTTGCCCCAGTAAGGATAGCAAACATTAACAAATCAAGTGAAAACAAATGTTGGTGAGGATGTGGAGAAATAGGAACACTCATCCACTGTTGTTGGGAATGTAAACTGGTAAAATTACTATGGAAATCAATATGGAGACTCCTGAAAAGGATGAATATAGAGTAACCAACAGACCCTGTTTATGCCCTTACTGGGCATTTGCCCTAAAAGCTCCACTTCACGCTTCAGAGATATTTGCTCAACCATGTTTATAGCTGCTTAATTCATAATAGCTAAAAACTGGAATCAACCCTCAACATTGGATGAATGGATAACCAAGATGGATATCTACACAATGGAATTCTATTCCGAGTAAGAAAAAAAAAATGACACATTGAAATTTGTAGAAAAATGTTTGAACTTGGAACAGATCATTCTAAGCGAACTCACACAATCACAGAAAGCCAACTGTCACATGGTCTCACTCATCTGCAGTTCCTAACCTGGATCAGCTCGAGCTGCTGACATACCTGAATAGCATCTCGAGGCTTGGACAAGAGGGAGGGTAGGGTTTGGTGGAAGGGGAAGAGTGGGGGTGGGGGCACAAAACTGAAGCCAAATTGAACTGGGACCATAGAATCCGATATCCTGGAAGTCAAACTAAAAGGTGGAACCCTCAAGAAGACCTTAGTAGGGGCACTTGAATCAAAGGGTCCTGGAGAGGGTGAGACAAAACCTAACCTTAAATTTCTTCTGTTACTCTTTCTTCTCTTTTTCTTTTCCCATGACACTGCCCTATAATTCCCTGTACCAGGATATGGTTGGTATACATCCACAATGAGCTGCTGATCAGAGACATACTAGATCTCCCAAAATAAACAAGACAGAATTCTGTCAGAGCACTTGATTACCCCCCAGAGGTTAATGATATGACCCTACTACTGAAGACACATACACTGTTGACATGGACCATGGAGAGACCTTGTTGGAATCCGGAGGAGAGCCAGACCCCAGGCAGTTAGTCCATCTAGTGCTTCAAGGTGTTATATGAGCTACCAGAGGAAAGTGGCCAACATCTGTCCAAGCAACTCAAAGTCTAAGCAACTCAGAAACAAACAACCTGATATGATGCTCACACAAGTGCAATAGTGGCAAATAGCCATGGTGGGTAACCAACTCTTCTTGGGTTGACTAACAGATCCACTCAGTAGAAAGGAAACCATATCTGGAACTGGGAAACAAATCAGAATCATATCCAGATAATGATTCTGCTTTCCATTGTCAAGCTCATACTAACCTTTGGTTATAAGAGGATCTACACCCTTTAAATTCTCTCTAAATTAATAGTGGTTATCCCATTTAACCAGTGCTTACTTCATTCTCTGTTGAAGAATCTGCTTCTCTTTTTCAGACAGGAGCTGGACCTGAGGAGATAAACGACCCAGTGCACTCCACCCCAGCCCTAGCGAATACTCCAAGGAATTGGGGAAATGAGCAAGAGTGCTACTTTCTTAGTGAATATGAGATATTTGCTCAACCATGTTTATAGCTGCTCAATTCATAATAGCTAAAAACTGGAATCAACCCAGGTGCCCATCATTGGATAAATGGATATCCAAAATGGATATCTACATGATGGAATTCTATTCAGCAATAAGAAAAAATGACACATTGAAATTTGTAAAAAAAAAAAAAAAAATGGTCAAACTTGGAACAGATCATACTATGTGAACTCACACAATCACAGAAAGACAACTGTTACATGGTCTCACTCATCTGCACTTTCTAACGTGGATCAGCCCAAGTTGCTGACATTCCTGAATAGCATTTCAAGGCTTGGACAATAGGGAGTGTAGGGTTTGGGAGAAGGGGGGAGAACACAAAACTGAACCCAAATTGAACTGGTACCATAGAAGGGTGATGAAGATAGACACTGAGGACAGTTAGCACCTACCAAACCAGAGATCAGGAGGCTCCTAAGTGCCTATCACTGAAGTAGTCTTAAAATTCTCCCAGCATGGCTCCAAGAGTTGGGATGGAAAGACTGTTAAAGCCACAAGTTGGGACATTTTGCACAGAGACATTGCCTCTGCTCCCCATAATGCATGACATACAATCCCCATGGGGTTGACCTGCATCCCCAACGAGGAAGGCCTCTTATAAAAGGGACAGGGAGAAGGGAAAAGGATGGTACCAACATGTGTTGTTTACATACTAAATATGTCCATATCTAATAAAAAATAATAAAAAACTTTTTAAAAGGAAACATGAATTCAAGGGCATAAAGGTACAAAATTTTAACTAAGGACTTATTCATAATATTAAAATAAACATTGAAAATCAAATATATATTCTACTGGAGATTTTGAGACGACATTATAATGTGATGTAAAATGAAGAAGGGGTAGAAAGATTGCAAGAGCCACCAGTTGAGATATCATGCCCAGAGGCATTCCTCCCCCCAAAAAATAACTGACTGATGCTCCCACAATGCATAAACCATAACCTCACGGGGGAATACCTGCAACCCCACTGAGGAGCATCCCCAATGGAATGGGGGCAGGGAAGAGGAAAAAGAGGGCACCAACTCATGATGTATCCATATGAAATTTGTTAATAGTAATAATAATAAACATAAAAAATATACTGAACATTCTTTGCATTTAAACCAGGTAGAAAATTTTTAGCAAATAATTTTAAAATGTGTTGACGGTAGAGTTTCATAGAAATCTTTTAGAACCTAACAGGAGAAAAAAAGAAATTAAGAACACACTGCTTTGGAATGTCAGAGCCTTGCAAGATAAAATAATATAGAGAAAATGAGCAACTTCCCACAGACGTACTAAGCATTGACTATAAGAGTAGGATTTAGTATTCTCTCTGTCCTCTTTTTCATCCTAAATGATTAATTATGTCAAACTTGATCCTATAGACAAATTATAAAATTGATGACCTGTTAAAATCTGACTAGGGGCTGGGAGAATATTTTAGTAGTTAAAGGTGCTTGCTTGCAAAACTTGGTGGCCCAAGTTCAATTCCCCAGTGCCTATTTAAGCCACACACAAAAAGTGCACAAGCATCTGGCATTCAATTGCAGCAGCAAGGAACCCTGGTGTGCTTATACACACACATATATGCAAATAAAAGTTTTAGAAAATGTATCTGATCTATGATCAATGAACTGGGGTTAAAACTTGGAGGATGAGAGAGAACCCATCAAATCTCCCAAGAACTGCTATAGTGCTTTAAGTTCTCCAGAAAGACGCATGGGGAAATACCCAGGAAGGAAGCACAGTACTGTATACTTATCAACACCAAGGGAGGAAGTTCAGGACTGTATACTTATCAATATCCAGGAAGGAAGCTCACTATTGTATACTTACCAATACCCAGGAAGGAAGCTCACTATTGTATACTTACCAATACCCAGGAAGGCTCACTGTGGTATACTTATCAATATCCAGGGAGGAAAGCTCATTACCTGGCACTCACTTATTACACTAAGATAAATTTCTGCACTGAATATGTAAAATTGAATGCAACTATCTAATGGCATGTGTCATGCAAACAATTGGAGAATTTCACATACTGTGTTATATTTTTTAAGTAGAAAAAGTTCTTTGGACTTCATATACATATGCAAACCTTAAGCCCCCAAACTCCACTTGCGTGCTCTCTCTCTCTCTCTGTCTGATTTTCTCTGATTCTGTAACTTCTTCTTCCCTTTTTCAGGCACTCCTCTGGGAAGCAGAAAGTCATCTAAATATGGATGATGCCAGCACTTAATTAAACATGACTACACTGTTTTAAAAATATTGACTTCCTGGTGCTCAAGATCTCACAAACAGTGAAACTATTTAGAGCAGATGCCAGTCCTGCTCCAATCCCACTCCCCTTTTGGAGAAGAGGCAGCACAGTCCAAGATAAGGGCTTGTAAAGTCGGTGGAAACCCACGGCAATCCTTCATTTACTAGCTAAGATTTCTTTACTCAACTTCTCTGAATATAAAAACAATTCAATGTCCACTAATGGGGGGCTAGATATAAAAAAAGATAACATAATGCCCACCAATGGGGAACTAAATACAAAAAAATTCATGCCCACTAATAGGTCATAAAATGTGATATAGCTATTTCCGTACAATTATCGTGCAGCTATTAAAATCCATGTTAATAAAAATATTTAAAGGGGATAGGACTGTTAAGTAAAATACAGTTACACAGCAGAATTTGACTATGAGTACAAAACTGGGTGTGCCAGGGTGATTCTCAAGTGGTAATAAGAGAAATTTACAACGAAGAATTGGAATTACACATAGTGATCAAAATCCATTCCTGATCTTGAAAGGACACAGTGTTAAGACTTGCAACCCACATCCTAATTTTAAAAAAGTGTGGGATGAATATACTGCTGATTCAAAGCCTTTTGTGAATGGTAGGGATAGGAAAGTGGATGATAAAACAATTATGTCTGAAACCTTTTTAAGCTTTCAGTTTGATGTAGTCAGAGTGACTTTTACACCACATGCATCAATGGTCTCTTGCCTAGGTAAGGTTTTTTTGTTGTTGTTTTCTTTTGTTTTTCAAGGTAGGGTTTCACTCTGTCCAGGCTGACCTCGAATTAACTATGTAGTCTCAGGGTGGCCTCGATCTCTACCTCCCAAGTGCTGGGATTAAAGGTGTGTGCCACCACGCCTGGCCTAGGTAAGTTTTGTCAGAGTGTGCAGAGATGAGGGAAGGTCTAGAAATGGAAAGGTGAGGATTAACAACCTGCCAATATATACAATTTTTCACAGTGGAAGAGGAAATGAGAAACTGAATACACATACAGGGGATGAGGGAAAGAGGGAGGGAGAAGGAGAAGAAAAGAGGAGAGAGGGGAAGACAGCAAATGATTCAAGTCTGTAGACAGATGTATGTTAAAAGCATAAATGCTTCCACATACCATTTGTCCTTCCCTGGATTCAACAGTTATTGTCATACTTCATTCCTAATTTAAAAACTGGTTTATTATAATGCCTACCACAACCACCACCAACCAAACAAGGATAGCAAGCGTACCCACATTGTTTTCCAGGTTTCATGAACTTTCCTGGACTTGCTTTTCACAACAGTGGTTTAAATGTCTAACCTAATCCCACAGATAAGAAACAGGATAAAAATTCCTTGGGACATTTACACATCTCAGGTAAAGTACTATTTTACTCCAGAAAACGGAGTAAAGCAAATGCATATAACTTGAAAAACGACATCTTTCTGTTTAGTTTTGTTCGGACTTGGCCTGTGTGTAGCTAAGGCTCTGTCTATGTGCCTGTCTGCTGCCAGCCTTGGGCCGAACTCCCTGCTGCAGGGCAGACTTCTTTCTACAATCTGAAATCACATAAAGCCAAACCCACTGAAGTCATACTGAAAACAAAACACAACCTAAGTCACCACCCCACAAGTCACAATCCTCAAGGTGAAAGGTGTCTACTTCTTGCCAGTTGCATATCTACATATCTGTCTTCAGATGTTTCACTATAGAATGGTTTGTGGTGATCCATTTCAGGAAATACAGGCAATTCTGGGTTCTGAACTCAGATTGCAAATCAATGTGTTTTGGTGAGTTAATTTTTTTTCCAGGCAGAAAATACGCTAAGCTAATAATTAACTTTAACATACCATCACCTCTGCTAAAAAAAAAAAAAAAAAAATCTACACACAGGCCTAAATTACTTTCAGTTGGGTTAAACAGAAAAGCTATAGTAAAAGATTTCTGAGAAACGTGATCCCTTTCATTGGTCAACCAGCAGATTGTCCTCTGAAATCTGCAGCTTCTTGGCAGACGTGGGGAGGGAGGGCGGTGAGGAAGAGCACCCAACATAAGATGCCACCCAGAGCACAATTATTTCCTTAAGAAAGTTGCCTAAGATAACTCTTCAGGGTTTTCCACGTAGAGTAACCCCTTGCAGGAAGCTGGGGACGGGAGCTCATATCCCAGATTATTATCTGCAGAGGTTTCCCCTACGTAGATTTTTTTTTAGGACGTCTGAGTTAATTACTCTGCAAGGGCTCTGACTGCCACCTCCCCAGCTGCTGCTGCGGGGGGAGTGGAGAGCAGCGCCAGGGCTGCGGCAGTGGCTCGGGCCAACTCCCCGGCAGAGGCCCGCAGCCCCCGGCCCACCGGTCCTTCCTCCTGATGGCCCGCGCCCGTCCTCGGCCGGCCGGGACTCACCGCTGTCCAGCCGCGCGATCTGCGGTAGCCGGTAAGTGCTGACCAGAAGGTCGAGTGGCACGGCCGCCGAGCTCCACTTCACATCCTTGAGGCTGCAGCCGGGCGAGGACCCGGGGTCCATCTTCCTCGCCGCCGCCGCCGCCGGCGGCGGGACCCGCGCGCCGCCTCGCCGGCCGCCACTGCTCGCGCTCGCGACCTGGGCGCGCGGGAGGCTCCCGGCAGCGCGGCCGCGAACAGCCGGGGGAGGCGCGGCGGGCTGAGCTGCGGCCGCCTGGCTTCAGCTGCCGCGGCGGGCCATGGCTGAGCGCCCGCGCGCCCTCAAGCCCCGCGTGGACGGCGGGCGGTGGCCCGGCTGGCTGCGGAGGCTCCCGCTCGGCCTTCTCCTCTGGCCCCGGGTCTGCAGCTGCGGCGGCCCGCCGCCCGCCTCCTCCTCCTCTTCCCGCTCCTGGCCTCCGCCTCGAGCGCAGTGAGAGGAGGAGCCGCAGGTCTGAGAAACGCCATAGCAGCGCTCCCAGCACTGACTAATCAACAGGGTGCCAGCGACGCCTGCGCAGCTCGCCCAGACACCGCCTTAGCCTCCCGGGCGCCGCAGGCTCCGCCTCCCACTCGGGCCCCGCCTCCCAAAGCTGCCGAATACGCCTCCCGCGGGGGCACCGCCTTCCAGGCCGTTGTCCCCGCCTACTCTGCAACGGTGGCTCCGCCTCCTGCGCGGGCTCCTGCAGGAAGCTGGCCGCGCAGGCTGCTGGGCGGGCTCCGCAAGCTTTAGCTCTTGCTCCCCCGTCCGACCGCTTCAGCGCCCTGCACCCTCACCCGGCGTCACTGTGCAGGAGCGCCCTGCCCTGGGCCCTTCTAGGAGTCAGAAGTACCAAACTCCCAGTAGTACAGTAGGGTAGCTTCCAGGCTGAGAGTGGCGAATTCACGGCACAAAGAAGGTCTTTGATGCGTCGGGGTTGCCCTGGCTTGGGGATGCGAGCCCCAGGAGCCCTGGGCGCGCTTTCCTCAACCCTAAGCTCTACAAACCCAACTAGAAGTTTCTGCAAAGAACCCAACAGGTAGCTGCCAGACAGGATAGAAAAAGGCCCAAGCAACTAGAAGCCAAAAGCTGGTGGACAGAGGGTCATAAATGGGTTTTGTGCCTTCATACTGTGAACAGGCTGTGAAGGATGGCGGGTGTGGAGGTTACTCACTGTCAGACATGGAGAGACAGACCACTAGGTTATGGGGTCGGTGGGGTCCACCTGCTGTCTTCACTCAGTTCTGCCCTTAAGGCTGGAATAATTCTCTTCTAAACACGCTACAAAAGTATTAAGTGATCTCACACACAAGAGTGACACAACTCTTGTATAGCAATGCTAGTATTCAAATCCACATATTGCTGTCCATAATAAAACGTTTCTCACAATTTGAAGCATGGTTTGTTCATTGTGGGCAGAGCTCAGACTACAAAGGTGACTATGAAAGTCCTATTTTACAGGCACACCCTGAATTTTTTTTTTTTTTGGTTTTGCAAGGTAGGATCTCACTCTGGTCCAGTCTGACCTGGAATTCACTATGTAGTCTCAGGGTGGCCTTGAACTCTCGGCGATCCTCCTACCTCTGCCTCCCGAGTGCTGGGATTAAAGGCATGCACCACCATGCCCAGCTCCTGACTTTTTTTTTAACATGAGATTACATTAGGGGAGATGAGTGGTTGCTCGGGTAAGTGGTTCTGTTTCAACATGATCAATGTACATATAAGGCAGAATTAGATCCTACTTGGCCAGCCCAAGAGGCCTTAAAAATATCATACTGACTTTTTTGGAGGGCATAAAAGGCCTGTTCCCATAAACAAACAGAGCCATTAGCTTTTGAAGAAAAGCAAAGTGTCTTCCTCAACCACCTTCCTGGGCCCCTTACTTTAGAGCTCTGAAGATCACAGTTTTCATAAAATTCTGCTGAAATATGTGACCTCTGTGACATTCTTGTGAATTTTTTAAGTTTTAAAAAAGTAGTATCTTGGGCTGGAGAAGATGGCTTAGCAGTTAAGGTGTTTGCCTGCAAAGCCAAAGGACCCCGGTTCAATTCCCCAGGTCCCACGTAAATCAGATGTACAAGGAGGCACATGCATCTGGAGTTTGATTGCAGTGGCTGGAGGCCCTTATACGCCCAGTCTCTCTCTCTCTCTACCTCTTTCTCTCCCTCTCTCTCAAATAAATAAATAAAATATATATTTTTTAAAAAGTAGTATCTTGTTCAGAATCATAGGCTCATTACATTATAAGATTTCTTTCCATACAGAAGAATGTCTCAAAGCTACCAAGTACCAGCTAGTTTTTTTAAACAATAATTTCAAAAATTAACCTTAGACTAAACAAAATAAGACAGAAAATATCTAAGACTGGGCAAGGACAGTGGGCTCTTATAGAGTAAATATATCCTAAATCCTTTATATAGTAAACAAGCTTTATAAAAACTTTTCGTTATTATTATACTCTTTTTAAAAGTTTCAGGGAATATGAGAAGTAATTCTCTATCACAAAAAGGATTTGTGACTTATGACCTACAGACAAGATAAAAAGTTAAAAGATTAATGTAATCAACTTTTTTTTTTTTTTTTTTTTGGTTTTTCGAGGTAGGGTCTCACTCCAGCCCAGGCTGACCTGGAATTCACTATATAGTCTCAGGGTGGCCTTGAACTCACGGTGATACTCCTACCTCTGCCTCCCGAATGCTGGAATTAAAGGTGTCAACTTTGTTTTTAAATTAATAAAGGTCTTACATTATATTTACTCTTATTGCTGATCTTACTGAAAAGGTTTCATTTCAAATCTAAGTATTTAAGGGAAGAAATTTTAATGAGGAGCCAATTTTCAGGTGCATGTCCTGAAGGAACTCTTTAGGAAAGATCTTAATTGTGAGTAGGAGATTGTGGTTAAACTGTAAGAAAACATCACCTGAGGAGGAAAGTCATTCACTTTGGCTAAACTGGACTTCCAAATATGTATATAAAGATTATTGAACCATTCCACCTTACCCCAGTAAGGATAGCAAACATTAAAAAAAATCTAATGACAACAAATGCTGGTGAGGATGTGGAGAAATAGGAACCCTCATTCACTCTTGGTGGGAATGTAAGCTGGTACAACCACTATAGAAAGCAATATGGAGACTCCTAAAAAGGATGAATATAGAGGGACCAACAGACCCAGTTATTCCCTTACTGAACATTTACCCTAAAAACTCCAAGTTCATAGATATTTGCTCAACCGTGTTTATAACTGCTCAGTTTATAATAGCTAAGAGCTGGTATCAACCCAGATGTCCATCATTAGATGAATGGATAACTAAGATGTGGTATGTCTACACAATGGAATTCTACATAGCAGTAAGAAAAAAAATGACACAATGCAATTTGAAGAAAAATGGTCAAACTTAGAATAGATCATTCTCAGGAAACTCACCCAATCACAGAAAGATAAGCATTGCATAGTCTCACTCATCTGTGGCTCTCTTTGCCAGAGATGCTGACACACCTAATAAACATTTCTAGGGCTGGACAATAGGGATGGTGGGGAGGGGAGGGAGGATAAAGGTGGGGGGAGGGCAAAAAACTGGACCCAATTGGAAATGGTACCAAAAAACCCTATATCCTGAAAGACATACTAAAAGGCTGAATCTTCATCAGGTGCTTAGATAGAACACCTGAATCACAGGAGCCTGGAGAGGGTAGGATGAAGACTAACCTCAACCTTCTCCTGTTCCTCCCTCACCCCCCCCTTCTTGTTCTTCTCTCTCTCTCTTTCATATTATCTATATTTTTCTTCCTTCTTTTCCCTTGGCACTGACCTGTAACTCCCAGTACCAGCATGTGGTCAACATCCACAGTGAGCTGTTGATCAGTGAGACCTACAAGGTTTCCCAAAAGAAGACAGATTTCTGTCAGAGTACTGGATGACCCACCAAAGGTTAATTGTAAGACCCTATTGCTGAAGACACCATATGCTGTTGGGATGGAACATGAAGTGACCTGGCTGGAATCTAGAAGAATCAGTCCTCAGTTAGCTTGTCTAGTGTCAGAAGGTACTACATGAGTGACTGGGGGGAAATGACCAACATCTGCCTAAGCAACTCGTGGTGTAAACTACCCAGCAGCAATCAACCTGATATGATGTTCCCACAAATGCAACAGTGGCACACAGCCATGATGGGTTACCAACTGCTCTTGATTTGGCTAACAGATCAACTCAGTGGAACGGAACCCATACCTGGCGTGGGTCTTTACCGTTATTATTACCATTCCCGGGGTCGTTGGCCACCGATGTCCCCGGCAAGGAAGGGAGGAGTTGGGAGGGAAGCAGCAGGGTCCTGGAGCAGCGGGTGAGTCCAACAACGAACATGACAAGCAATGAACACCCAGGAGACCGTCTGATGACAGCACTCGTTTATTCAAAAGGGGAGTGGGTTTATAAACACTTGGGGAAGGTTGAGATGGCACATACAGAGTATATGGCAATTGGATGCATAGTTTATGGGCTGTTATCTAGGTGGTGGAAGGACTAGTAACTTCAAAGCTATGGAGGAAGGATAAGGGAAGATAAGGGGAAGGATGGAAGGCTGTGACTTCAAAAACTGTGAGGGATGAGAGAGATGGTGAAAGGCTACATGATTTCAGCCACATAAGGGTCTCTTGGGCAGCTAGCCACAAGGTCAGGAACTGTGGGGGGCAAAGTCAGACTTATGGAATGGTCAGAGCCTTTTGGGGCCCAGGGGGGAGGGCCTCGCCATTTTTGCCCACTCTGGGCAATGACAGCACACTACAACCTACAACATAGGGAAGGCTGTCATCATTGCCAGGGACTCCCTGACAATAGGGCCAGCTGCAACCCCACAGCTCAGGGTCTCTGGCCATGTCCAATAGTTCAGGCCAGCCTCCTCACAGGTCCAGCACGTTTCTAGCAAGGCCCAACAACCTGAAACTGTAAAACAAGTCAGAACCATACCCAAAAGTGAGTTCGCTCTCCAATATCAAGCTCCCACCAATAGTGGGATACAAGAGGGACTACACCCATTAAATTGACTCTAAAACAATAGTGGTTATCCATGTATTTTGCACTGACCTCACTCTCCATTGGAGAATTTGCTTCTCTTTTTCAGATGGATGTAGAACCTGAGGAGAGAATCAGCCCATCGCACTTCACCAGGGCACCAGCTGAACCCATGGAATAATTGGGGAAATGAGCAAGAGTACTACTTTCTCAGGGAACCTGGTATCAGCCCAGGGGTGAAGGAGATAGACACAGAGAGTACTCAACCCCTACCAAACCAGAGATCCAGAGACACAGAGACTCCCATGACCTCGTCACTGAAATAGACCTAAAATGAACCCAACATGGCTTAGGGAAATTCATGGAAGAGGGGGGTGGAAAGATTGTTAGAGCCATAAGTTGGGTCATTATGCACAGATTGCCTCACCCCCATAACTGATGGAATCCCCACAATGCAAGACCCACAATCCCCGAGGGGGAGGGCAGGGAGAAAGATAACAATGGTACCATCATGGCTCTATGCACATTATATAGATAACTAATAAAAAAAGATTATTGGACCAATATATTAAATACATAAGAACTAGGTGTAGTGTTGCTAAAGTTTGGATCTTAAATGACCTCCCCAAAGCCTATGTATTAAAGACATTGTGTAGTGTGGCAATTAGGAGGTGATGCAACTTTTAAGTAGATCTTTAGGTTATTGAGGGAGCAGGCGTGTCCTTTAGGGAGTGGATAGTTGGACCCTACCCTCTTCATCCTTCTTTTTGCTTCCTACTTCTAATGAGGGTAGCAGTTTGGCCTGCATGTATATATGCACATGATGTGCTGCTTCAGGCTCCAAAACAAAAAGTTCAACTCACCATGGACCAGAACCTTCCAAATGTGAGCCACATGTAGGTTGATAAGCTCAAGTACTTGCTATAGTAATAGAAAGCAGACTAACATTGCTGGTAAAATTTGGAGCATTTTGTATATTGTCAAAAAGGAGCATCCAAGAAATGCTTTCTGTAAGATGAAATTTTCTGTCTTAGTCCCTTGTTTTTGCTGAGTGCCTTTGGGAGATCTGTGGAGGCAGCATGCATATTGGTGAGTAGAAAATATGGACTGCAGGAAACACTTACTTGGGCTTGATTAATTGTGTTGCTCCTGTTCAGGATCTTCTGAAAAAGTAATGGCAATAACAGTGCTTACCTCAGAGGGCATACATGAGAATTTAATACTTTAATGTATGTTGACCAATTAGAATAATGGCTCACACAAGAAGTAATTTGCTATTACAAGTATCCCTTATCTGAAATTCTTGATACCACAAATACTTTGGATTTTAGATTTGTTTGAATATTTGCATAATGTAATGAGATTTCTTGGGGAATGGGACCTCAGTTTAATCATGAAATTCATTTATTATTCATATGTGCCTTAAACACCATTTTACATATACCTTATATACATAATTTATGTTTCATATATACCTTTGTAACACAAGGACAATTTTTATTTTATTATTTATTTTATTTTGGGTACATGTGCTCTACCATTGAGCTATTCCCTCCTAGCTCTCTGAAGTTAATGTTACCCATTATTTTTAGTGTGCCTGTGTTTTGACTGCTACTTATATAAGGTCATGTGTGAAATTTTCCAATTGTTGCATCCTGTCAGTGCTTAATATTTTAGATTTGGGGGCATTTCTGAGATTTTTAGATCAGGATGTCCAACCCATATTATTGAAAGAACTATTGGCTTTGAAGAGCAAATTTTATAGAACAGATGAAGAGACACATTTAGACTTAAGGAAAGGATTAAATTTTGGAAAATTAGTCAGGTAGAGGAAAATCTCTCAAAAAGGAGACCCAACTTTGAACTTCACTCCCCAAGTCTAGAGTTTGTGGAATGAACTAGCCCACAGTAAATCTGCTTTGTGGCCGATCCAGGCAATAGTCATGGTACTGAAGATTTCAAGTCTGTCAGCAAGCCCAAAGGTGAATCAGGTGTTCAATGCTGTGGAACTCCTATGACAGACATGTCCCAGCTTCCCAACTGTCAGTCTACTGTTTCCACATGCATAATTTGTTAATTCTCTGCATTATCAGCTTTGCAAGATAAAAAAAGTACATGATGGTTTTCCTCATATTAGTGTCCCTGAGACACATTATATGCTAGCAGTCAAGAGTGATATCAAAGTTCAGAGCCCTATCTTTCTAGCACTGATGATTATTTTTCCTTTCTATTAGTTTTTATGCTATCACCAGAGTTAACCTAAAAGCCTTTCTTTGTGTAAAACCTGTGCAGTCTTTGTGTCCTTGTTGTATATTGAATAAAGCATAATGCCTTTTGTGAAGCATACAAGCTTCTTCCCTAATGTAGCTGGATCTGCCTCCCAGCCTCATCTCTATTGGTTACCTCCTACAGCTTGTAGCCCAGTAACAGTACCTATTTGCTGACACATACTTTTGTATATGTTAATCTCTCAGTTTTGGGATACCTTTCTCCATTTCTCTTCCTCTGAAATGCCTATTATGACTGACTTCTTGCATTCTATGAAATGCTATTTCTTTCTCCCAGGAGAACATTTTTCTATGATATTGTTGCACTCAGCAATATCTTCTCTATGTTAATTACACTATGATTTATTGTCTGTTTTCATGTTAGTTTTCCCTATTAAAAGCCAACTAGCTATGGACACAAGTGTATTTTACTCACTTCTATTTCTCCCAATTCCTTTTCCCGTGCTTGGTCTAGGAAAAGTGGTTGATTAGCATTTGTGGAATTGAGTAACCAGCAGATTGAGTCATCTTCTATGTATAGTTTCATAGGTAACCACATTTCGTCATTATAAACAATTCATCAAGTCTAGATATTTTCAAGATTTCTAAGTTCTAATTCCATATGACAATGTTTCCTATCAAACTGTCCTCTGTTCTTGTCATTCATCTGAAAATTTGAATTTCTTGAAATCAAGACCTGTGCTGATCACCAAACTAGAGATGATGCTTTGTTTTTGAAAGTACCTGTGGTGCATATAGGTATTGATATGTTTGTATGGGTGCGTGTGTGTGTGTGTGTGTGTGTGTGTGTGTGTGTGTGTGTGTGTGTGCAGGTATGCATGTACTCTGCTACCTTTTTTTCTTTTGAAACAAGGTTTTGAACTTGAGACTCATTACTTTGGCTAGACTAGCTAGCCAGATTACAGGTGTGCAGCACCATGCCCAGCTTTTACATGAGTGCTGGGGATCTGAACTCACGACCTCATGCTTAAACTGCAAGCACTTTATTCACTGAATCACCTCCTGAGAACCTAGAGTATGTTTCTTGGACATAATTGCAAAGCCTGACTGACACATTTTTTTTTTTTTAGAGAGAGAGAAGGAGAGAGAAAATTGGCATACTAGGGCCTCAGCCATCTCAATTGAATGTCAAATTCTTGTGCCACCTACTAGGTGTGTGTGACCTTGCACTTGCCTCACCTTTGTGTGTCTGGCTAACATGGGATCTGGAAAGTAGAACATGGGTCCTTAGGCTTTTCAGGCAAGAGCCTTAACCACTAAACCATCTCACCAGCCCCACATTTTTTATTATTTTATTTTTGAGAGACAAGCAGGGAGAGAGAGAGACAGAGAGAGGGAGAAAGAGAATGAGCATGCCAGGGCCTTGAAGCTGCTGTGAACAAACTCCAGACATGTGTGCCCCCTGTGCACATGGGCAACATTGCACTTGCATCATTTTGTGTATGGCTATGTGGGACCTGGAGATTGAACATGCATTCTTAGGCTTCTCAGGCAAGCACCTTAAGTGCTATGCCATCTCTCCAGCTTTCACTGACACATTTTTATTGTTAGCTTATTTGTGGTCTCCATTATTAGGACTTTACCTTCAATAACATGCTTCATTAACATTCCTAGCACTTACAATATAGTAGGCACAATAGATATATGTATTTACATGTAAGCATAAGTCTATAGTGAACATATATGTACATGATAATAGATAAATGACAGTTAAGGTTAATTAAGGTGGAAAGACCCACTTTAACTGTGGAAGGTATAATTCCATAATCTGGGGTCCTGGACTTAATCAAAAGGAGAAAATGAGCTGAACAATAACATTTATCTCTCCACTTTGTGGCAGTAATGAGACCAGCTGATTCACATTTCTGCCGCCATAACTTCTGTGAAATGATAGGCTATATCTTCAAACTATGAGGCAAAATATTATCTTACATTATTTTTTTCAGATATTTGTTGCAGCAATAGGAAAGGTGTCCCATATGGACACTTAGAGACTTACCTTGTGATTTCTTCCTTTCTTGCTTTTGATATGGAACATGCCTGAAATAGGTCACTTGAACAGATTTTAAAATGTCATTGGAAGAATATGGGCAGAAAATATCACAGGCTACAAACTGGATCTTATGGGAGAATATTTGCTTTCAAAATAAGACACCAGAAAACTACATTTAAGAAGACACATTAGGACTTCCAGTAAAGATGGTGGAATAGGGGCCTTGCCAAAGAAAGTTGTGGAACAAAAAAGGCAAGATAAACACACACACACACACACACACACACGCACGCACGCACATACACACATGCACACACACACACACACACACACACACACACACACACTACACTCCTCTACCAAAAAGTTAGGGAGTATAAGGAATTAAGAATCCTGGTGAGAATCCTACAGAGAAGCAGGAGGGAGCTAGGAGTTTCTAGCATTCACGCAATTAGCAAGAATCAGTTCTAGCCAGGAAGTGCTTCTACACATAAGCCCTGCCTGAGCCAGCAAGGACAGAAGAGAGGGAAGGGATTCTTCACTCACACAAATCTTGCAAAATCAAAAGGTCTGAAGTAGAAGACAACAGGGACCAGCTGAGAAGCTCCAAAACAACTTCAGACAGATTTCCTCAGCCTGTCTTCCCCCATGCACCTACAACAGGAACCTCTGGAGATCTCAGGACACCAGGGATAGGATCTAGCCCTCCCCAACACAGCATCCAATACAGCTTATCTAAAGAGCAGACTAACTTAAACAGCTAATCCTAGCCCGTAGTGTACCAAAGGGAACCAGCTTCACACTCAATGTAGGTGAGATAAAATTTTATCAGACTTGCACAGAATGAATACTGATGCTTCTCAAACCATTACATAAAATATAGAAAAGAAGGAACAGTACCAAATTCACTTTATGAAACCAGTATTACTTTGATAAATACAAAAACAGAATATTACAGTCCAATCTTCCTCATGAACATAAATGCAAAAATTCGCAACCAAATACTGGCAAAGAGAACACACCAAAAAGATCATTAATTCTGATCAAGTGGATTTTATTCCAGAGATGCAGGGATGGTTTAACATATGTGAATCAATAAATGTAACACACTATATAAATGGACTGAAGGACAAAAATCTCATGATAATCTCAATGGATGCAGAAAAGGCCCCCCGCCCCCCCAAAAAATCCAACATCCTTTCAAAATAAAAGTACTAATGAAACTGGGAATAGAAGAAACATATCCTAACATAATAAAGGCTACTTATGACAAACCTATATCCAACATTATATTAAATGGGGAAAAACTTGAAGCATCTCCACAAAAATCAGAAACAAAGACAAGGCTGTCTACTTTTTTCACTATTATGTAATATAGTATTGGAAGTCTTAGCCACAGCAATAAAATAGGAGACACAAATAAAATATATAAAACATGAAATAAGAAGTCAAATTATCATTATTACAGATGATATGATTCTATCCATAAGGATTTCGAAAGACTACCAGAAAATTGTTAGACCTGATAAACACTTTCAGCAAAGTAGCAGGATACAAACTTAAGACACAGAAATCAGTAGCCTTCCAATATACCAATAACAACATGGTAAGGATAAAATCAGGGAAAGACTCTCCTTCACAGTTATCTCAAAATAAATAAATAAATAAATAAATAAATAAATAAATAAATAAATAACATGCCTTGGAATAAACCTGTTGCAGTCAGGTTCACATTGCTGGCATAAAATACCCAACTATGAGCAGCTTGTAGGGGAAAAAAAAAGATTTAGTTTGGCTTACAGAGTTGAGGAGAAGCTCCATCCATGATGGCAGGGGAAAATGGTTGCATGAGCAGAGGGTAGATATCACCTTCTGGCCAATATCAGATGGACAACAGCAACAGCAGAGTGTGCCAAACAATGGCAAGAGGAAGCTGGCTATAACACCTATAAGCCTGCACCCAACCATACATTGCCTCCAAGAGGCTTTAATTCCCAAATTGTCATCAGCTGGGGACCTAGCATTCAGAACACCAAAGTTTATGGGGGACACCTGAATCAAACCACCACATCCTGCCCCTGGTCCCTATGGACTGATAACCATACATAATGTAAAATGCAATGCATCCATCCATCTTTGAAAGTCCCCATAGTTTCTATCAACCTCAATGATGTTCAAACATCCCCATAGTCCAAGGTCTTTTAACTGAGCTGCAATATCAAAAAAAAAAAAAAAAAAAAAAAAAAGCCAAACCTATAATGAAACAAAATAAACATTCACACTGAAAAAGATGGCATTGAGCAGAGCAAAGAAATATGCAACCAATACAAGATTAAAAAGGGCAGCTGGGCATGGTGGTGCACACCTTTAATCCCAGCACTCAGGAGGCAGAGGTAGGAGGATTGCCGTAAATTCGAAGCCACCCTGAGACTACATAGTGAAGTCCAGATCAGCCTAGGCTGGAGCGAGACCCTATCTCAAAAAAAAAAAAAAATTGGTTTAAACAGGGCAAGCATCATATTCTGTTGTTCAAAGTCCAGCAACTCTAACCAGTAACAAATCTCCAAGTCAATTGCAACCAGTGACAAGTCTGTAGAGTTCCAATTCTACCCTCTAGCTAGGCTACTCACAGTCCCAGAAAACTTCACCCAGTGCCGCAGCTCTCCTTGGCAGCCATCTCATAGTCCTAGTATCTCCATTGGGTCTCCACTATAACCCATGGTTCATCCTCATGGCTCCATTGGGCTCCACACAAGTAATTCAACAAGCCTGCTTCACACTGCGCATAGCTATTTTCTTTCTTTCTCTTTCTTTCTTTCTTTCTTTCTTTCTTTCTTTCTTTCTTCCTTTCTTTCTTTATCTTTTTCTTTCTTTCTTTTTTTTTTTTTTTTTGTATGTATGCTGTATTAGTTATTTTCTCAACAATGGGACAAAACAACGAGGAATCAAACCTGGGTCCTTAGGCTTCACAGGCATGGGCCTTAACTGCTAAGCCATCTCTCCAGCCCTACATTCATTTTTTTTAATTATTATTTTTTATTGACAACTTCTATACTTATATACAAAAAAACATGATATTTCCCTCTCCTTCCCCATTCCACTTTATAACTCCAATCTCCATCATATCCCCTCCCTCTCTCCATTAGTCTTTCTTTTAATTTGATGTCACCATCTTTTTCTTCTATTTTTGTGGTTCTTGTGAAGGTATTGCTAGGCACTGCAAGGTCATGGATATCGAGGCCAATTTCTGTCTCGGAGGTTGCATTGTAAGAAGTCGTACCCTTCCTTTGGCTCTTCCATTCTATCCGCCCCCTCTTCCGCAATGGTCCCTGAGCCTTGGAGGGTGTGATAGAGGTGTATCAGTGCTGGGCACTCCTCCATCCCTTCTTCTCAGCACTATGTTGCCTTTTGGGTCATCCCAATGGTCATCACCATTTGGAAAGAGAAGCTTCTCTAACCAGAAGTGAGAGTAGCATTAATATGTGAATATGAACCTGCCCCCAGGGCAGCTTTGTGGGAATAATATATACATCTAGTCAGACAAGAGCAGGCTTTATACCCCTAAGGCTCATGATCTCTCCTGCCATCCCATAGCCATTTTCAAAATAAAAAACCGTGTTGCAAATTCAATGACCCTCTCTTTTCTGCATTTGTTATACTTGATAATACCAGGTGGGCTGCCAGTTTGTTAATCCAGGGAGTAATAAAGCCAAATTTGAAGAATAGAACACTCCTTCAACATTAGATCCCTTCAAAACACTCTGCATTCTTCCTTTGTCCCAAGCAGGTCAGCTGGCCCAATCTCAATGGTTGTAATCTCTCAAGTAATTGCAGCTGAACAGGCAGTAGTTTCAGCCCAAAGATTTTATTTTTTCTATGCCATACCTTCTGCTCACTCCAGTCCATTTCAATGCAATGCAACCCCACACAAGTTCACAGGACACAGGCAAGCAGAATGCAACAAGCCTCTCAGGCAAACTACATCTATCCCAGTCCAGTCAAAGCTCTTTCTTTCCCACATAAACCTCACAGTTCATAGTTCTTACTGCATTCAGGTATTTAAACTCTGACCAGAATGGTTCATCAAGCTGTACTTATAACACTGCAAGGCATCTCTTAGGCCAAGATTTCAAATCCTTCCACATTTCTCCTGCAAATCAGTTCCAAAAGGCAAAAAGCCACACAGTCAGGTTTCTAGTAGCAATGACCCCACTTTCGGTACTAACTTTACTGTTGCAGTCAGGTTTGCATTGCTGGCATAAAACACCCAACTACAAGAAGCTTGTGGGGGAAAATAAAATTTATTGTGGCTTACAAACTCGAAGGGAAGCTCCATCCATGATGGCAGGGGAAAATGATGGCATGAGCAGAAGGTGGATATCACTTCCTGGCCAACAGCAACAGGAGAGTGTCCCCAACTGGCAACAGGAAGCTGGCTATAACACCCATAAGCCTGCCCCAACAATACATTGCCTCCAGGAGGCTTTAATTCCCAAATTGCCATCAGCTGGTGATCTAGCATTCAAAGCACCTAACATTATGGGGGATACCTGAATCATACCACCAAAAAACCTAACCATGGAAATGAAGGCTCTCTACAATGAAAACTTTAAATGACTCAAGAGAGAAATTGAAGAAGACACTAGAAAATGGAAAGATGTCCCATGCTCATGGATTGGAAGAATCAATATTGTCAAAATATCTATCTTACCAAAATCAATCTACAGATTTAATGCAATCTCCATCAAAATACCACTGCTATTCTTCACTGAAATAGAGAAAAAAAAGTTCTAAAATTTATTTGGAAGCACACAAATCCTCAAATAGACAAAACAATTCTGTGTGTCAAAAATAAGGCTGGCAGTATCACCATACCTGATTTTAAGATATATTATAAAGCCATAGTCACAAAAAAGCATGGTACTGGCACAACAGCAGACATGTAGATCAATGGAACAGAGGACCCAAATTGAACTGGGGCAGCTACATCCATCTTATTTTTAACAAAAATGCTGAAAAAATACACTGGAAAAAGGATAGCTTCCTTAACAAAGGCTGCTGGAAAAATTGAGTATCTAAATGTAGAAAGAGGAAAATAGCTCCTTATCTCTTTCCATGCACAGGAATCTACTCCAACTAGATCAAAGAAAAGTAGGGGAAACACTCTGAATTATAGGCATAGGCAAGGACTTTTTGAATAGAACATCAATTGCTCAAGAAGTAAGACAATTAATCAACCTTCAGGACCTTATGAAATTAAAAGTGTTTTTGTACAACAAAGGATGCTGTGAATAGAGCAAAGGCAACCTACAGAATAGGTCAAAATATTTTCCAGCTATACACCTGACAAAGGATTATATCTAGGATAAACAAAGAACTCAGAAGACAAACTAATAAGAAATCAAACAACAGAATCAAAAATGGGCTATGGGATTTCCAGGCTTCTGGTTAAGATGGCGGCATAGGAACCATGCCAAAACAGGCTAGGGGAAAAAAGAAAAAAGAAAAAAAAACCAACAGAATACACTCTTCTACTAAAAAGTGAGGTGTATAGTAAATTACAAATGGCAGCAGAGAGGTAGGAGAGATCCAGAGCGCCTGGAGCCCACAGAAGTGGGCAGAAGCGGCTCCACAGCTGCAGCGAGTTCCACGCCGCACCAGCTGCCAGGCTCCAGCTGAGCTGCGGGATTTTAAAGCCAGGTGAGGGGATTCTCCACTCAAACTGGCCTCCTCGCCAACTCAAGAAACATGGAAGGAGGACGGCAGAGACCAACGGAACGGCTTGTGAGGAAGATGATCGTGTGAACAAGCAGACGGACTTCAGCCACCATTCACAGCCTCCCCTCCCCCACCGCCAACGCAAACTTCAGCAAGCACCAGAGACCCAGGAAAGAGAGCTCACCTACCCAGCATCCAGCATGATTAAAGCAGTGACCCACAGACTCAGCCGGCCTTCCTGAGCCCAAAACACAGCAAAGAAGTACCCAAGCAGCCTTACAGCATAGCTGAGACCAAAACCGTCCCAAAAGGTAACTTGGATTACACCAAATAAGCCTGGTCAGATCTGACACTCATAAATAAGCTATATTTTTGAGCTGCTCAACTGTTGCTTCCTGATTTGTAGTGCCTTTGTTTCCTCTTCTGTCAATCGTTGGGAAAGGGTCTCACTTGGTCACAAGCTGACCTTGGATCCTTCTACAGACCAGAAATCTTAGCCTCCCAGTTGACAGGATTAAAGGTGTGGGCAACACACAGCCTTAGGGACTGTGATGGTATTAAAGATCTGTTTGTCATAACACCTACTTTTGCACAAATACTCTAACCTGTATTTCATTGAATGGGTACATTGTTTAGTTAATTTTTTTTAGAATTTGACTGTATTCTGTTTCATTCAGCCTACTTGAATACTCTCATACCAGGCAAACCCAACACCTAGGGTCACTTTTGTGATTACTCTGAGAGTCTTAAGAGCCATACCTAGCACCTTAAGCTCCTACCCTGAAGATATATATTACCACATTGATTGACACATCTAATATTTCTGCCGATAATTAGGAAAAAATAAACCATACTCAAATAACAGTTAAAACAAGTGAGTAAAGGGAAAACAGGAAAAACTAAAAAATAAGAAGAATGGTGAGAATAAACACATATATGTCAATAATAACTCTTAATATCAATGGTCTCAATGCCCCTATCAAAAGACACAGACTTGCAGACTGGATTAAAAAGCAGGATCCTACCATCTGTTGCCTCCAGGAAACTCATCTCTCAATAAAAAATAGAAACCTTCTTAGGGTGAAAGGTTGGAAAAAGGTATTTCAAGCAAATGGGCCTAGAAAACAAGCAGGGGTTGCTATTTTAATTTCTGACAAGATAGACTTCAATCCAACATTTGTGAGGAAAGATAAAGAAGGTCACTTTATACTGATTAAAGGAACACTCCAACAGGAGGACATTACAATCCTAAACATATATGCTCCTAACATGGGGGCTCCCAATTCCATCAAACAAACACTATTGGACTTAAGGTCAGAGATATCTCCTAACACAATAATAGTGGGTGACTTCAGTACCCCACTCTCATCACTTGACAGGTCTACCCAGCAAAAAATAAACAGAGAGACATCTGCATTAAATGATATCATGGAAAAAATGGACCTAACAGATATATACAAAACATTCCATCCAAGTCCTACAGAATATACATTTTTCTCAGCAGCACATGGGACATTCTCTAAAATAGATCATATAATAGGACACAAAGCAAATCTTAACAAATACAGGAAAATTGAAATAATCACCTGTATGCTATCTGACAACAATGGGATTAAACTGAAGGCAGTCCTATGAGGGAAATTTATAGCACAAAGTGCCTATATTAAGAAATTAGAGAGTTCACAACTAAACAATTTAATGCTTCACCTTAAGGCCTTGGAAAGAGAAGAACAAGGTAAACCAAAAATCAGTAGGTGGGCAGAAATTAATGAAATGGAAAACAAAACAAAAAAAATCAATGAAACAAAAGTTGGTTCTTTGAAAGGATAAACAAGATTGACAAACCCTTAGCAAATCTGACCAAAAGAAAGAGAGAAGAGACAAAAATTGATAAAATTAGAGATGAAAAAGGCAACATCACAACAGATACCAAAGAAATTCAGAAAATCATACGGACATACTTTAAGAATATATATTCCTCTAAGTTTGAAAATCTGAAAGAAATGGATGATTTCCTTGATTCATATGACCTACCAAAATTAAATCAAGATGAGATAAACCATTTAAATAGACCTGTAACAACCACAGAGATCCAAGCAGTCATAAAAAGTCTCCCAACTAAAAAAAGCCCAGGCCCGGAGGGATTCACTGCTGATTTTTACCAGACATTCCTGGAAGACCTAACACCAATGCTTCTCAAACTTTCCCATAAAATAGAAAGGAAGGAATTCTACCGAAATCCTTCTATGAAGCCACCATCACCCTGACACCCAAACCGGACAAAGACAGACCAAAAAAAGAAAATTACAGACCAATCTCTCTCATGAACATAGATGCAAAAATTCTCCACAAAATACTGGCAAACAGAATACAAGAATATATCAGAAAGATTATTCACCCTGACCAAATAGGCTTTATCCCAGAGATGCAGGGATGGTTCAACATACACAAATCCATAAATGTAATACACCATATAAATAGACTGAAGGACAAAAATCACATGGTCATCTCAATAGATGCAGAAAAGGCATTTGACAAAATCTAACACCCCTTCTTGGTGAAAGTATTACAGAAACTGGGAATAGAAGGAACATATCTCAACATAATAAAAGCTATTTATGACAAACATACAGCCAACATAATACTAAATGGGGAAAAACTTGAAGCTTTTCCTCTAAATTCAGGAACAAGGCAAGGGTGTCCACTTTCCCCACTACTATTTAATATAGTACTGGAAGTCTTATCCATAGCAATAAGGCAAGAGACACTCATAAAGGGGATACAAATCAGAAGGGAAGAGATCAAACTATCATTATTTGCAGGTGATATGATTCTATATATAAGAGACCCTAAAACTCCACCAGCAAACTGTTAGAGCTGATAAACACTTTTAGCAATGTAGCAGGATACAAAATAAACACAGAAATCAGTAGCTTTTCTATACACTAACAACATACATGCAGAGGATGAAATCAGGGAATCTCTCCCATTCACAATTGCCTTAAATAAAAAAATACCTTGGAATAAACGTAACCAAGGAAGTGAAGGATCTCTACAATGAAAACTTTAAAAAACTTGAGCGACAAATTGCAGAAGACACAAGGAAATGGAAAGACATCCCATGCTCCTGGATTGGAAGAATCAATATTGTGAAAATGTCAATATTACCAAAAGCAATCTACATATTTAATGCGATCCCCATTAAAATCCCAATTGCATTCTTCACAGAAATAGAAAAAACAATCCTAAAATTCATCTGGAAACACAAAAAAACTTTGAATAGCCAAAACAATTTTGCGCAACAAAAATCAGGCAGGTGGTATAACCATACCCGATTTTATGTTATATCACAAAGCCATAGTAACAAAAACAGCACGGTACTGGTACAAGGACAGACAGGTAGATCAATGGAACAGAATAGAAGACCCAAATATTAATCCAGGCACCTACAGCCACCTGATTTTTGACAAAAATGCCAAAAATATTCATTGGAGAAAAGATAGCCTCTTTAACAAGTGGTGCTGGGAAAACTGCACATCTGTATGTAAAAAGATAAATGTATATCCTTGTCTCTCTCCATGCACAAAACTCAAGTCCAAATGGATCAGAGACATTAATATCAGACCTGAAACTCTGAAACTGCTAGAGGAAAAGGTACAGGAAACCCTTCAACATATTGGCATAGGCATGGACTTTCTGAATATAACTCCAATTGCTCAGTGAATAACACCAGTAATCAACCACTGGGACCTTATGAAATGACAAAGCTTTTGTACAGCAAAGGACACTGTGAATAGAGCAAAAAGACAACCTACAGAATGGGAGAAAATCTTTGCCAGCTATACATCTGACAGAGGATTAATATCCAGAATATACAAAGAACTCAAAAAACAGAATAATAAGAATTCAAACAACCCAGTTAAAAAATGGGCTATGGAACTAAATAGAGAAATCTCAGAAGATGAAATACAGATGGCATATAAACATCTAAAAAGTGTTCCACATCCTTATTCATCAGGGAAATGCAAATTAAAACCACTTTGAGATTACATTTCACTCCTGTCAGAATGGCTACCATCAAGAAAACAAATGACAATAAGTGTTGGCGTGGATGTGGAAAAAGAGGAACACTTCTACACTGTTGGTGGGAATGTGATCTTGTCCAGCCATTGTGGAAATCAGTGTGGAGGTTCTTGAGACAGCTAGAAATAGACTGACCATATGATCCAGCTATAGCACTCTTAGGCATATATCCAGAGGACTCTTCTCACTACCTTAGAGACCCTTGCACAACCATGTTTATTGCTGCACTATTCACAATAGCTAGGAAATGGAACCAGCCTAGATGTCCCTCCACAGATGAATGGATAATAAAGATGTGGTACATTTACACAATGGAGTTCTATTCAGCGGTGAAGAAAAATGAAATTGTGAAATTTGCAGGGAAATGGATGAATCTGGAAAGGATTATACTAAGTGAGGTAACCCAGGTTCAGAAAGCCAAATGTCACATGTTCTCTCTCATATGTGGATCCTAACTACAAATGTATAAACTTGTGTGTGAACTGGAACCAAAAATATGTACTAAAAACCAGTAAGCTGGTAAAAGGCTATAAGGGAGGGAGGAAAGGGAATGACTTAAGTGTATGGTATTGCACATATGTAAGTAGAAGAACAGATTACAGGGAGGGGAATGGCCTAAGTGAGGCCATGGGAAGAGAATGTGTAAAAGAACAGCAGGGGGAGGGTCGATCTAAATTCAAGATATTGTGAATAAGACTTATGTAAACCTACTATTTTGAATAATGGCACATCTAGAAGCTGTAGACTGTTACTAGAAAATTTTCAGTGCCTGGGATGGGATACCTTCCAGTGAGTTATTGGCCAAGGAGGTCCCAGTAGCCTCCAAAACATTAAAGGCTTTTGCCAAAGCCCTTGGTTTCTGTGGTAGTTTAAATATATGTCCCACAATATATTCAGTGTTTTATTAGTTATAATTTGCATCTGCAATCACCTTGCTAGAGGCAATGTCACTGGGGGCCAGTCTTAAGGTGTGGTGGGTTTGAGATTCCATTGTAAAGATATGCAAAGTGTGCCTAGCAGGATTTCCTGAAGTGTGCTGGGCTCTTGGCTGTAGCTTTGCTCAGTGTGCTGTGCAGCTGGCGGCTTGGCTTTTTCTCTCTCTGCTTGGCCCTGTGAAGGCAGGCCAGTTTCTTCTGCCATTATTGGAACTTCCCCTGGATCTGTAAGCTTCAGTAAATAATATCCTTTCCTCCATAACTGTGCCTGAGCTGGAAGTTCATCTCAGTGAACCTGAAGCTGTCTCCTACAGTAATGTGGTACTGAGCAGTGTGGGGTGAGATGAACCTGACCATGTGGATATTCGTCTTTTGGAACCATTTTTGGAGGAATGGGCATGGACTTGGTGCTTGCAACTGCAGATGCCTTCTGGAGTGGTAAGCCAAATTTTATGGACTATTCTGATGAGAGTTTGAGAATGCTAAGTGCAGACAGTATTGAACTTCGTGGCTTGGTTTATGAGCTTTCTAAGGGGAAGGAAAGAGTGCAGAGGACTTTGTTGGAACTGGGCTACTGGCATAAGGGATGGCTACATTCTGCTATCCAGGCCTAGAAAGTTTGATCAAGGTTAAATTTGTAATGGATTGATGGCTAAAGATATCAGACTGAGATTTTAAGATTTTAAGTTGGAAAACCTCAAGCAAGTTTAAATCACTGAGACTGATTTCAGGTTATTGAGCTGCTATTGTCAACCACATTAGCAATCTTAAGGAAGGTGGCCTGACTGCTTTACATTAAAACAATGGAGAGGATGCCTGAGGAAAGATTGTTAGAAATGCAAACTCTTGGAAAGAGTTGACTGGAGAAGGAACCTGCTTTTCAAGGCTATGATTTATTTCACCCCCGGATTAAGAATATGGCTGTGTCCTGCACACCTGGTATTGGTTTTGGAAGCATGAAAAATGCATGGAGTGGTCATGAGTTGCACAAGGTTCCAGGAGCTGCTCCTGAGATGCGGCATGAGGCAGGGCATGAAGACCCTCAGGAATAGGCTGAAAGAGCCTTTGGAAGATGGACCGTGGTTTGCATGGAGACATGAAGATGTTTTGGATATACCAGGACTGTGCAAAAGGGCTACCATGGAGTGCAGTGTTGGCATGGGATGAAAGTTTTCCTTGGCGAATCTGCCTAGCTGGAGGGGCAGAATTGAAAACCTGGAGACTGTCAGTCTCTGGTTATATTGAACTTGAACTGCAGAAGTTTGATGACGGCTGATGGTGGTTGAGTTTGCATTGTTCTAGGCTCTCCTTGCTATGCCTATACCAGTTAAAAATGTTTACTCTGTGCCTTTACATGTTGAAAGTATTTAACTTGTTTGATTTTACAGGACTCACTATCTTAAGTTGATCAAGACTGTGAGAACCTTTGAAATTGGACTGAATACAATTTACAGTGTGTGATAGTTATAAATCTATTGGGGGCCAAGAACTAAATCTATTGGGGGCCAGGGGTGGAATGTGTTAGTTTGAATATATGTCCCCCAATATATTCAGTGTTTTATTAGTTATAGTTTACATCTGCAATCACCTTGCTAGAGGCAATGTCACTGGGGGCCAGTCTTAAGGTGTGGTGGGTTTGAGATTCCATTATAAAGATATGCAAAATGTGCCTAGCAGGAGTTCCTGAAGTGTGCTGGGCTCTTGGCTGTAGTTTTTGCTCAGTGTGCTGTGCAGCTGGCGGCTTGGCTTTTTCTCTCTCTGCTTGGCCCTGTGAAGGCAGGCCAGCTTCTTCTGCCATTATTGGAACTTCCCCTGGATCTGTAAGCTTCAATAAATAATATCCCTTCCTCCATAACTGTGCCTGAGCTAGAAGTTCATCTCAGCAAACCTGAAGTTGTCTGCTACAGTTTCCCTTGAGAAACAAATCGTAAGACCCTATTTCTGAAGACATCTCTTGCCTGAGAAGCAAGGTCACTGAGAAAGCAAGCTGGTGCAGAGCAGAAAACTGTCTCCCTGTAGACCAGCCAACTGAAAGCTGGAAAAAGCTGCACTGCATGCAGCCACATGGGAGTCAGAAGTCATCAGCAGTGAAAACAGTGGACACTGAATATTCAAGTTTGGCCATACAGGCCCAATGACTGAACGGGTGCAATAGTGGCATGTCTACTCTTGGGGTAACCAACTGCTCCATAATTGGACTGAAGGCCTTCTCTACGGGAGGGAATACATGCCTGGTACTGAAAAACCTAAGCAAAAGTCTATGGCAGGTGAGGTCATGAGCCTTTGGGGTATAAAGCCTGCTCTTGTCTGACTAAATGTATATAATATTCCCACCAAGTGCCCTGGGGGCACTACACTTAATGTTCATGTTCACATATTAATGCTACTCTCACTTCTGGTTAGAGAAGCTTCTCTTTTCAGATGGCGATGACCACTGGGACCTCCAAAAGGCAACATAGTACTGAGAAGAAGGGATAGAGGAGTGGCCAGCACTGAAACACCTCTGTCACAACCTCCAAGGCTCAGGGACCATTGCGGAAGGGGGGGCGGATAGAATGGAAGAGCCAAAGGAAGGGTATGAGTTCTTACAATGCAACTGCCCAGACAGAAATTGGCCTCGATATCCAGGACCTTCCAGTGCCTAGCAATACCATCGCAAGACCCTCAAAATAGAAGAAAAAGATGATGACAGCAAATTAAAAGAAAGACTAATGGAGAGAGGGAGGGGATATGATGGAGATTGGAATTCTAAAGTGGAATGGGGGGAGGGGAGGGGAGGGGAGGGAAATATATGTTTTTTTGTATGTAAATATAGAAGGTGTCAATAAAAAATCAATTAATAAAATAAAATAAAAAATAAAAAAATGGGCTATGGCCTGAAGAGATAGCTTAGTGGTTAAGGGGCTTACTTGTGAAGCCTTAGGACCCATGTTCAATCTCTATCACCAGAGCCCACATAAACCAGATGCACAAAGGTGGTGCAAGTGCAAGGTCACACATGTGTGCTCTAGGTGGCACAAGTGTCTGGAGTTCAATTGCAGTGGCTAAAGCCTAGCACACCAATTCTCTCTCGCTCTCTAAAAAAATGAGGGCTATAAAACTGAATAAAGAGTTCTCAAAAGACTCCCCAACCCAAACAGGCTGCTCCTTCCAGCGTCCTGACTTCTAGTCAACAGGGAGAAGCTTCCAGTTCATCTCCAGCTTGATTCCTCACTGACTTGTAGCCCAAGTATGTGGAGTCTTTAGCAGTAGGGTTTTACCATCAATGGTCTTAACCAGTAGTTGACCCTGCAAGGTTTATGGCTGTATAGCCAGGCCAAAAATACCAACTGGTACAATGGTGGAATGTCTGTTATGGGTGAAAAAAAACTGCTCTCTGATTGTAACTAAGACCCACTCCACTGGAGGGAATTCCTGCCTGATACCAAAAACCTAATCAAAAGCCTGTGGCTAGGGAGATCATAAGCCCTACAGAGGAAACACTTTTCTTTTGCTAAATGGATATGTTATGTTCACCAACCTGCCCTCTTAATACTTATGTTTATGCCCATATATTAATGCTACTCTCACTTTTGGTTAGAAAGGCTTCTCTTTTCAGATGGTGGTGACCATTGGAGTGACTCAAAACTTACCAAAGTGCTGAGAAGTGACAGTGTGAGGATTCAGTACTGAGATATCTCTATCACACTCTCCAAGGCTCACAGACCATTGTGGAAGAGGTGGCAAGAATATAAGAGCAAAAAGAAGGGAAGGAGTGCTTACAATATTGTCTTCTAGAAACAAAGGGGCTGAGATATTCATGACTTCCCAGTGGATGATACTACCTACACAAAACCTTCAGAATAGGAAAATAAAAGAGACCAGTTGAAAAGAAGGGATTCATTGGAGGGGAGCTAACATGGAATTCACTCTATAGTCTCAGGGTGCCTCAAACTCACAGCAATCCTCCTACCTCTGCTTCCCGAGTGCTGGGATTAAAGGCATGTGCCACCATGCCCAGCTAATAAAAAGTTTAAAAAACAAACATCAGAGCCTGGAGAGATGGCTTAGTGGCTCAGTGCTTGCCTGTGAAGCCTAAGGACCCTGAGTCTAGGCCCTCTTCCCCAGGACCCATGTAAGCCAGATGCACAAGTTGGTATGCATGCATCTGGAGTTTGCAGTGGCTGGAGACCCTGGCACACCCACTCTCTATCTCCCTCCCTCTTTCTCTGTCTGTTGCTCTCAAATAAATAAATAATAAACAAAGGTGTCCGGGTCAAGATGGCGTCGGCATAAGCACACCTCACAGCGTTGCAGCAAAGGCATGTCCTTTAGGGATCTTTAGCAGTCTTTTTACCAGTCTGGGATCTGGGAGGGCACTGAGGAATAAAAACTCCAATTCCCACGCACTAAGGGAACTCCAGAGCTCACAACTCCCAATCCCACGGGTCACACTCCCCCACTGCATTCCCCTACAGCCCTGACCCTCACCCCCATGGGGGGGAGGGGGAGCCCTGCCCAGAAGGTGTCTGCACGACCCCTTCCCTCATCCTCCTCCCGGCTGGGAACCCCATCCACCTGGTCTCCCACACCATAACATCCCTATCCCGCCCTCCCCTCCCTCGATACCCTACCCATCAGGAAACCTGTCCACCACCCACGAGCCCCCACACCCCCATGCAACTCGGCAAGTAGCCACGCCTGCCCAGAAACCACTCCTCCCCGCTCCCCCTGCCCCTTGCCTATGCAGGTAGCCGCGCCCGCCTGGAAAAGGCTCTTCCCCACTCCCCTAGCACCAGGCCACTGCAGGTAGCCGAGTCTGCCAGGAAAACGCTCCTCCTGGCTCCCTCTCCCCCTTGCCTCTCCAGGTACTGAGGCTGTCTGGAAAACACTCCTCCCTGCTCCCCCCACCCTTGCCTCTCCAGATAGCCACGCCCACCCAGGAAACGCTCCTCCCCACTCCCCCAGCACCCGGCCACCACAGGTAGCCACACCTGCGGGGAAAACACTCCTCCATGCTCCCCCTGCCCCTTGCCTCTTCAGGTAGCTGCACCCTGCCCAGAAACTGGTCCTCCCCACTCCGCCCCAGCCACCGCAGGTAGCCGCGCCCACCCAGAAAACGCTCCTCCCCGCTCCTCCCCACCTCTTGCTTCTGCAGGTAGCCGAGCCTGCCTAGAAAACACTCCTCCCCACTCCCCCCACCCCTGGCCACTGCAGGTAGCTGCACCCACGGGGAAAACACTCCTCCCTGCTCCCCTGCCCGCCTGTGCCTCTGTGGGCAGCCAGGCCCACACTCTATGCCCCACCTTCCTCCCCCCTCCCCCTCCACACTGAAGATACCTCAAGGTAAACTATAGCTTCAGTTAAGAAGACTCCTACACTGTGATGGGCAGACCATAGCGCAAAAAATATAATACGAATAATCAAATGAAAGTAAATCCAGTAAGACTGCCCATTTCCGCAATGCACGACTCTAACCAAAACATAGAGATATTAGGATCAGATTCCCAAAATGAACGCATAAGCAATGCAACCCTGGCCAAGAAAATAGAACTTGCAGAAAGTCAACAAATGGATAATAAATGTATGAATGCTGTCCTCACAAGATTAGACCCAACAGGAAAGGACCAGGAAGGGCTCCAAAAACAGTTACATGACCTGAAGAGGAGCAAAAAAAGAAAGGGCCTCAGTAACGAGCTGTCTAAGCTCAATAATGATATAAATGAATGCAAGGAGGAAATCCAAGATACACTAAAGAAATCAGAAAATGATGTGAAAAAGGAACTCGACAGAGGATTAGGAACTATACATAAGAAAGTACTAGAAAATACAAACCAAATTGAACAAACCCCAAACTCCTTGGAAGCACTCAAGAACAGAGTCAGCTATGTAGAAGATAGAAACTCAGAACTGGAAGACAAAACAGAAGAAATATCATGTGAATTCAAAAGTTTCAATAAGTTCAAAAAATTTTGTAAACAGAACATGCAGGAAATGTGGGATAGCCTTAAACATTCCAACATTAGGATCATGGGAATACCAGAAGTGGAAAAATATAGACCAAATGAATTGAGAACTTATTCAACAAAATTATCGAAGAGATCTTTTCCAATCTCTCAAAAGAAAGTCCCATCAAGGTACAAGAAGCTAACAGAATTCCAAACAGATGGGACCAAAGGCAAAACTCTCCAAGACTATTATCATAAAACCCCTAAAGTATTGATAATAAGGAGAGAGTCCCAAAAGCAGCTAGGGAAATGCACACATTACATATAAAGGTAACCCCATCAGAATTACCTCAGACTTCTCAGTGGAAATGCTCAAAGCCAGAAGAGCCTGGAATGGAACACTACAAAGCCTAAGAGTCTATGGCTTCCAACCCAATTTACTCTAAACAGCAAAATTATCCCTCCTAATAGATGGTGAAAGAAAAACTTTACACAATAAAACTCACCTGTGAACACAAATGAACACAAAACCAAATCTACAAAGAGTACTCCAGGGAATCCTCCACACAGAGGAATCAAATAACCAACCTCACGAACCTACAAGAAGTAAATCACAATAACCAAACTCAGAAAAGGCACTCAAAACAAAACAACCCCTCAAAGTCCAAAAAACACCAAACCACCACAACATGGCAGGGATTAAATCAAACCTCACAGTTCTCACTCTTAATATCAATGGCCTTAATTCACCCATCAAGAGACATAAGCTGACAGGATGGATCAGAAAATTAGACCCTTCAATATGCTGTCTTCATGAAACCAACCTCACCACTAAAGATAGACACCTTCTCAGGATGAAAGGATGGAAAAAGGTATTCCAAGCAAATGGAAATAAGAAACAAGCAGGTATCACTGAACCAATATCAGATAAAATAGACTTCAAGCCAAAAATAATCAAAAAAGACAAAGAAGGCCACTTCTTACTTATCAAGGGAACAATTCAACAAGAGGATGTCACAATCATCAATCTTTATTCACCAAACACAGGTGCACCACAATTCATAAAGCAAAAAATACTTGGCACCAAAACAGAAATAACCACCAAGACCATCATAGTTGGGGACTCAACACTCCACTATCAGCAATAGATAGATCATCCAACAGAAAATTAATAGGGAAATAAGAGAGTTCAACATCACCATAGAGCAACTAGACCTAACAGACATATACAGAACATTCCATCCAAAATCGACAGATTACACATTCTTCTCAGCAGCCCATGGAACCTTCTCTAAAATAGATCATATATTGGGCCACAAAGCCTGCCTCCATATTTTCAAGAAAATTGATATAATTTCCTGCATGATATCAGACCACAATGCTGTAATGCTAGAAATTAACAACAAAAAGTATGCCAGAAATCCCTCCAGCTCCTGGAAACTGAACGACACACTTTTAAAAAATAAATGGGTTGTGAATGAAATAAAAAATGAAATTGCAAAATTTCTAGAACTGAATGACAATGAGAATACATCATACCAAAACTTATGGGACACAATGAAGGCAGTCCTTAGGGGAAAAATCATAGCACTAAATGCCCTCATAACAAAAGCAGAGAGATCCCAAATCAATAACCTAAGCATCCACGTAAAGGCATTGGAAAAACTAGAAGAAGCCAACCTGAAAAGCTCCAGATGGAAAGAAATAATTAAAATCAGAGCAGAAATTAATGAATTGGAAACTAAGAGGACAATTAAGAAAACTGATGAAACAAAGAGCTGGTTCTTTGAAAAAATTAACAAGATTGATACACCCCTGGCAAATCTGATCAAGTGAAATGAAGAAACACTTCAAATTAACAAAATTAGAAATGAAAAAGGAGAGATCACAACAGATAAGAATGAAATAGGGAGAATTATCAGGACTTATTTCAAAAATTTCTACTCCACAAAGCAGGAGAATATGGAGGAAATGGATGAATTTCTGGACACATACTACCTACCAAAGCTAAGCCCAGAGCAGAGCAATCTCCTAAACAAACTCATCACACCTTTTGAGATTGAAGAGGTAATCAAACCCCTACCCCAAAAGAAGAGTCCAGGACCAGATGGTTTCTCAGCTAAATTCTATCAAACCTTTATGGAAGAACAGAAACCAATTTTTCTCAAAGTGTGCACACAATTGGAGAACAGGGAGAGATCTCCAATGCCTTCTATGAAGCTAGTATCACACTATTTCCAAAACCAGGCAAAGATGCCACAAGAAAGGAAAATTATAGGCCCATTTCCCTGATGAACATAGACACAAAGATCCTGAACAAAATCCTTGCAAACCGAATTCAACAGTACATCAAAAGCATTATCCACCTTGATCAAGTAGGCTTCATCCCTGGAACACAGGGGTGGTTCAACATACAGAAATTTGTCAATGTAATACACCACATAAATAAGCTCAAACACAAAAAACACATGATCATTTTGTTAGATGCAGAAAAGGCATTTGACAAAATATAACATCACTTCATGATTAAAACATTGGAGAGAATAGGCATGGATGGCCCATATCTCAACATAATAAAGGCTGTATATAAAGCTCCCAAAGCCCAAGTAATTCTCAATGGGGAGAGACTGAAGGAATTCCCATTGAGATCAGGAACAAGGGAGCGGTGTCCACTCTCACCTCTACTCTTCAACATAGTGCTAGAAGTATTAGCTCAAGCAATAAGACAGGAGAAAGAAATCAAAGGGATACAAATTGGAAAGGAAAAAGTTAAGTTAGCCCTATTTGCAGATGACATGATTCTATACATAAGTGACCTGAGAACCTCCATCTCAAAACTCTTGAAGGTGATTAGCACCTTCAGCAAAGTAGCAGAATATAAGATCAATGCACAGAAATCAGTAGCCTTTCTGTATGCAAAAGACAAAGAGACAGAAAAAGAAATAACTAGCATTGTCCCATTTTCAATTGCAACAAAGAAAATAAAATACCTTGGAATAACTTTAACCAAGGAAGTGAAAGACCTATACAATGAAAACATAAAAACACTCAAGAAAGAAACTGAGGAGGTCCTATGAAAATGGAAAGATTGCCCATGCTCCTGGATAGGTAGAATTAACATAGTAAAAACGGCAATCTTACCAAGCGCACTATATAGATGTAATGCAATGCCGATAAAAATCCCAACTTCTTTCTTCACTGAGATAGAAAAAATTATCTCAAAAATCATATGGAAAGGCAGAAGGCCTCGGACATCCAAGCATATCCTCAGCAAAAGAAATACCTTTGGAGGCATCACCATACCTGATCTAAAGCTATACGACAAAGCCATTGTAATAAAAACAGCATGGTACTGGCATAAAAACAGAAATATAGACCAATGGAACAGAATAGAAGACCTGGAATTTGGGTCAAGTAACTACAGCTACTTGATATTTGACAAAGGCCATCCCAATGCAGAATGGAAAAAAGGACAGCATCTTCAACAAATGGTGCTGGACAAGCTGGACAACCATATGTAAGAAAATGAAACTCATTCCACACATCTCACCATGCACAAAAATCAAGTCCAGATGGATCAAAGACCATAATATAAAAACAGAAACTCTGCTAGTACTGGAAGAAAAAATAGGAGGAACCTTCCATGACATAGGAGTGGGAAAAGACTTCCTGAACAAAACCCCAGCAGTTCAGGAAATTAAACAATCACTAAACCATTGGGATCTCTTGAAGCTGAAAAGCCTTTTCACTGACAAAAATACCATAACCAAAGCCAGCAGATTACCCACAGAATGGAAGAAAATTTTCACCAGTTCTACAACTGACAGAGGCATATTTTCTAGAATGTACAAAGAACTCCAAAGCCTAAACAATAAATCATCAAACAACCCACTCACAAAATGGGGCAGAGAACTGCACAGGGAGTTCTAAGAGGAAGAAATACAAATAGCAAATCACACTTAAGAAAATGTTCAACATCCCTAATCATCAGGGAAATGCAAATTAAAACAACTATGAGATTCCACCTTACCCCAGTATGGATGGCTAACATTAAAAAAAAAAAAAAAAGAACACAAATGCTGGCGAGGCTGTAGAGAAATAGGAACAAACCTTCACTGTTTTGGGGAATGTAAATGGTTCAACCATTATGGAAAGCTATATGGAGACTCCTGAAAAGGATGACCATAGACCTGCCAACAGATCCAGCTATTCCCTTACTGGGCATTACCCTAAAGGCTCTAAGCCTCAGATCAGAGACATTTGCTCAACCATGTTTATAGCTGCTCAATTCATAATAGCAAAGGGCTGGATTCAACCCAGATGTCCATCATTAGATGAATGGATAACAAAGATGTGGTATATCTATACTATGCAATTCTACGTAGCAGTAAGGAAAGATGAAATAATGAAATTCGAAAAAACATGGTCAAACATGGAACAGATCATCCTCAGTGAGCCCACCCAATCACAAAACGATAATCATTGCATGGTCTCATTTATCTGTCACTCCTAAACTGAATCCACATGAGATGCTGCCAAACCTAGTAAGTACTCTGCGGATCAGACAATAGGGAGGATGGGATCTGGGGAGGGTAAGGGTGAAAGGAGGGAGAGGGTAGGAGGGAGTAAAAGGGTGGGGGATACAAATAGGGACCAAAAGGAAATGATACAATAAAACCCTTTATTCTGAACAGGCTAAAACATTGATTCTTCATCAGGCCCGCAGAGGGAACACCTGAACCACAGGAAAGTGGAAAGAACATTATGAAGACCAACCTTAATATTTTCCTGCTTCTCTCTCTCTTCTCTCCCCCCCTCTCCCTCTCTTCTCTATACTCACTTTCTCTTTAATATTATTATTTTTCTTCCCTCACCTTCCTTGGCGCTGACTTATAACTCCCAACACTAGCATGGGGTCAACTTTCACAATGAGCTGTTGATCCAAGACACCTACAAGGTTTCCCAAAAAGTAAAAATTTCTGTCAGAGTTCTTGATGACCCACCAAAGGTTAATGGTAAGACCCTACTGTTGAAGACAGCATACGTGTGTGAGACAAAACATGGAGAGACCTGGCCACAATCTGGAAGAGTGTCAGTCCCCAGACAGTTAGCTAGTCTAGTGCCAGAAGGTGCTACACGAGCAACTGGGGGAAAATGGCTGACATCTGTCCAAACACCTCGCAGTCTAAAGTACCCAGCAGGAAACAACCTGATGTAATGCTCAAACAAGTGCAGTAGTGGAACACAGCCATGGTGGGTAACCAATTGCTCTTGATTTGGCTAATAGATCTACTCAGTGGAATGGAACTCATTGCTGGAACTGGGAAATAAGTCAAAACCATGTACAAAAATGAGCTCAGTCTCCAAGATCAAGACACCACCAAATGTGGGCGAGAAGAGGGCCCATGTATATAAAATCCCCTTTAAAATATCTAGCCATCCTATCTATCTAGTATTAACTTCTCTCTGTGTTGGAGACTTTGCTTATCTTTTTCAGATGGACAATGAACCTGAAGGGAGGACAAACCAATCAGACCTCACCAGGGCCCCAGCTGAAACCATACAGTACTGCAGGGGAAGGGCAAGAGTACAGATCACAACACCAGAAAAAGGCTGAAGAAGATAAACACAGAACATCCAACTCCTACTAAGCCAGATATCCAGAGACACAGTGGCTCCCAAAACCTCTTCACTGAAGTAAAACTAAAATGATCCCAATGTGGCTCAGGGAAATTCACGGAAGAGGGGGCAGAAGAATGTTAGAGCCACAAGTTGGGGCATTATGCATAGAGACTTGTCCTATCCCCCATAACTCTTGACTACCCCCACAGTGCATGACCCACATTCCCCACTGATGAGGGTACCTTTGGAAGAGGGAGGACAGGGAGGAGAATAATGGAGTCACCATTATGAATGTAAAATTAGACTAATATAAATAAAAAATAAATTATTAAAAAAATAAATAAATAAAGGAAACATCATATTTTATAATGTTTGATTATGTGTGATCTAACACACACATATAATTAGACTAAAATTATAAAATTGTATTTATATATTTATTTATTTTAAAATATTTTATTTACTTATTTGCACAGATAGAGAGAAAGAGGCACAGAGAGAGAGAGAGAGAGAGATCTAGAGAGAGAGAGATTATGGGCACATCAGGGCCTCCAGCCACTTGAAACGAATTCCAGACACATGAACCACCTTGTGCATCTGGCTTTACATGGGTACTGGGGAATCAAACCTGGGTCCTTCGGCTTTGCAGGCAAGTGCCTTAATGGTTAAGCCATTTTCCAGCCCTTATTTCTATATTTATAATGTGTACTGCATAGCGATTATTTTAATGGTGCTGGGGATAGATTCCAGAGCTTTGAGCATGCTAGGCAAGTGCTTTAACACCAGTTATGATTCACTAACTATATTTGATAATCTATATTTGTCAGAATCTATGACTTTTAAAATGTTATTTTAAATAATGGTCCTGAAAGTGCTTTAAAAATATTTCTAGTTCATCAAAACAGATAGTATTATGCTTGCAATTTTTAATTTTTTTTTCTGAGGTAGGGTGTTGTTCTAGACCAGGTTGACCTGGAATTCACTATGTAGTCTCAGGGTGGCCTCAAACTCACAATGATCCTCCTACTGTTGCCTCCCAAGTGCTGGGATTAAAGGTGTGCACTACCATGCCTGGCTAATTTTTAATTTTTTAACTTTTAAAAACATTTGTTACTGACAACTTCCATAATTACAGACAGTAAACCCCTCACAAATCCACCCTCCATCACATCCTTTCCTCGTCTTAACTAGTATTTCATTTACTTTGATATCATCATCTTTTCCTCCCTTATAAGAGTCTTGTGTCAGTAGTGCCAGGCACTGCAAAATCATGGATATCCAGGCCATTTTGTGTCTGGAAGATTGTACTGTAAGAGTCCTGCCCTTCTTTTGGTTCTTACATTCTTTCCACCACCTGTTCTGCAATGGACCCAGAGCCTTGGAACGTGTGATAGAGATGTCTCAGTGCTGAACAATCCTCTCTCTCTTTTTTTTTTTTTTTTTGGTTTTTCCAGGTAGGGTCTCATTTTATCTCAGGCTGACCTGGAATTCACTATGTAGTCTCAGGGTGGCCTTGAACTCATGGAAATCCTCCTACCTCTGCCTCCCGAGTGCTGGGATTAAAGGCATGCACCACCATGCCCAGCTCCTCTGTCACTTATCAGCACTATGGTGCCTTTTGAGTCATCCCAATGGTCACTACCATCTGAAAAGAGAAGCTTCTCTAACCAAAAGTGAGAGTAGCATTAATTTATGGGTATGAGTGTTAAGAAAAGTGCTTACAAGATAATTTGATGAGCATAATAAATGGATTTAGCCAGACAATAGCAGGAGTTACTATCCTGGGACTCATGACCTCCCCTGCCATAGGCTTTTGACTAGGTTTTCAGTACCATGTATATATTCCCTCCCACAGAGCAGGTGTCCAGTCCAATTAGAGAGCCACTGGTTTCTCCCATAACAGACATGCCACTATTGTACCAGTTGACTCATTTGGCCTGGATAGACAAACCTAAGGCGTGCAATGTCCATAGCTGTTTATCACCACTGATGACCTCTCTCCCATAAGGCTGCATGAAGCATAGCATAGTTTTTTCTGGTTTTCTGTCAGCTGGTCTACAGGGAGGAGTTTCTTTTTCTTTTTCTTTGTTTTTTTTTTAAACAGAGACAGAGGAGAGAGAGAGAGAGGAATTGACAGAGAGAGAATAGGCTTGCCAGTGTCCTCTCAGCCACTGTGAACGAACTCCAGACATGTGTGCTCCCTTGTGTGCATGTGCAACATTGCGTGTTTGTGTCTGGCTAAAAATGGGACCTGGAGATTTGAATGGGCATTCTTAGGCTTTGCAGGCAGGTGCCTTAACCGATAAGCCATCTCTCCAGCCCAGGGAGGAGGTTTTTATCTCTGCTCCAGCTTGATTTCTCAGTGACCTTGCAGCCCAAGCATGTGGAGTCTTCAGTAAAAGGGTCTTACCATCTATTTCTGGTGGGAAACCAAGAGCCTTGGCAATGGCCTGTAATGTTTTGAGGGCATCAGGAATCTCCATGGCCAGCAACTCAATGGAAGATATCCCATCTCTGGCACTAAAATTTCTCTAGTACCAATCTATGGCTTCTGGGTGCACCCTTATCCCCCCAAAAGTAGGTTTTCATATGGCTTATTCATAACATCTTAAATTTAGATTAACCCTTCCTTTACTCAATCCCTTCCCTTGACCTCACTTAGGCCATTGTATCCTCATTAATCTGTTCATCTACTTAGATATATACAATAACCTCTCCTTAAGTCCTCCCTTATCCTCCCTCCCTTATTATCTCTTTCTACCTTACTGGCCTCTGCTACCGATTTTTACTCCAACTCATACAAGTCTAAACATTTGTAGCTAGGATCCACATATGAAAGAGAGCATGTGGCATTTGGCTTTCTGGGCCTGGGTTACATCACTTAGTATAATTCTTTCCAAATCATCCATTTCCCTGCACATTTCATAACTTCATTTTTCTTTACCTCTAAATACAACTCCACTGTATAAATATACAAGATCTTCATTATCTATTCATCATTTGAGGGATAGCAGCCTTTCTTAATATGGAGTTTGTGGATCTGAACTCAGGAACTCCCACTGTGTGACAAGTGCTTTATCCACTGAACCATCTCCTCAATCTCCTCAGCCCATGGTTAAAGTTTCATAAGCTTCAAATATTTAAGAAATCATAAATAAAAAAAGGCAAATGATAATTAAATTACTCAGTTTACCAAAATAATTATACTTGCATATATCTCTATGTGTATAACTTCATAAGATATAGGTCTCGGATCATGAGGAAATTCGTTGTTTATAGGTGGTATTTTAACTCCAACCAAGTGTAAGATTTGAGCTGGAGAAGATTCTGGTAGCAAGAAGTGATCCTGGGTTATGTATAGCTTTTTGAGTTACGAGTAAGATTTCCAAAGGCATGATAAGTGAATCAGAGGTTATCTATATAGTCCTGCAGTTTTAATAAATGCTCTACAAAATTATTATATCACTAGTTATTCATGCTACATTTTAATAGAGTGGGGATTTGGAGTCTTGTTTTTCTTTCCAGTGCTGGGGACAAAACTGAGGCTAGTGCATGACAGACAGCACTCACTGTTGAACTTCATCCCAGCCAAGTAAATTGTTTGGGAAAATACATTTGAAATAGTGGTTAGAAAAACTGCTTAATTGGCTATATCTCTTATGAAGAACATAAGCTAGGTTCATTTCCACTTAGAAGACTAGATTGTTTATGACATAATTCAGATTTTTCTCAATGAATTTATTTATTTACTGCCAGAAAGCAAAGGTAGAAAACATTTCATTTTACCTTAATTATTGACAAAATAAAATATTATGCTACTAAATGTTTTTAGTTCCCCAAATCTTCCCAGGATATCTATAAGTCGGTGGCTCTGCTGATTTGGAACCTCAGAGGAGTTTTGGTGTCAGAGGATGTTATAGATAGTTTCTAGTATTAAACCTCTCCCCAGAAAGATAATGAGATTTTAGCTCCCTGCTGAAAAACACTCTAAAGAAAGCCCATTCTACATGTTTTCTTAGACTACATGCTCTCTGCCCTCCTTGTAATAAGCAGTGAAAAGGAAGCTTGAGTTATGCTAGGATCCTCTGCTGTACATCTGACTGCTACTTGTTCAAATGGGTCATTGTTCCTCCCTAACCTTTCTCATTATTTATTATTCAAGTTTGTGGGCTGTGTAGACTGGAGAATGTCACATTAATTTACTTAGAATTGCTTAACTTCTTAACTTTTTTAGATTTTCTACTCATTTCAAAACCCATGTCTTACAAAGTTCATGCCTTACTTCCACCTAGGAAGCAAACAAAAATTCCACCCCCCAAAAGAATGTTTAATTTAATATTTTGTGGAGCTAGGAATCAGTAGTGTTTTAAATATATATATATATATATCCTAAAAACTTATTATTATTATTTTTTTTGGAGAGACACACAGAGACAGAGAGAGAGAGAGAGAGAGAGAGAGAGAGAGAGAGAGAGGGAGGGAGGGAGAGAGGAGAGAGAGAGAGAGAGAGAGAAAGGGAGAGGGAGGGAGGGAGGGAGGGAGGAGAGGAAGACAGAGATGGGCGTGCCAGCAGTGTCTCAGCTGCTGCGAACGAAATCCAGATGTGTGCGCCCCCTTGTGGTCAAGTGCGGCATTGAGCCCTTGCATCACTGCATCTGGCTAAACGTGGGAACTGGAGATTGGAACCGCTGGAGATTGGAACCAGTGTTCTTGGGCTTAGGAGGCAGGCGCCTTAACCCCTAAGCCATCTCTCCAGTCCCTAAAAAATTTTTAATACAGGAAAATTCAGTGAAGAAAACTCTACCTTATATTCCTATTATCTTGAGTTAACTATTGATCATTGTTCATACTTGATATATATATTTTTGTGTATATGTACATGAGTATATCTACTTAATTTGGAGCAAACCATAATATAATTTTGCATTCTACATTTATTTTGTTTATTTCATAGAGAAAGAGAAAGAGAGAGGAAATAGAGAGAGAGAATGGGCATGTTGGAGCCTCTAGCCACTGCAAATAAACTCCAGATGAATGTGCCACCTTGTGTAGCTGGCTTAAGTAGGTACTGGGGAATGGAACTTGGGTGCTTTGGCTTCACAGACAAGTGCCTTAACTGCTAAGCCATTGCTCTAACCTTGCATCCTTCATTTTTTACTTAACAATATAGTGTGAGCATTTTTCTATGTTGCAATAGATTTCAAAATGTAACTTTGGTGGCTAGAGAGATAGCTCAGCAATTGAGGTGCTTGCCTGCAAAGCCTAACAACCTGGGCTTGATTCCCCAGTACCCAGATAAAGCCAGATGTTGAAAGTGGTGGATGCATTTGGAAGTTCATTTGCAGCAGCTAGATGCTCTGGTGTGCCCATTTTTTCCTCTCTCTCCCTCTCGCTCTTCTCTCTGTCTCTGTTTGCAAATACATAAATATTTTTAAAATGTGACTGTAAACATGACAGTTAAATGACTGTATAAAAAATTTTCATATTATTATATTTGTTCAACTCTTCATGATTTGACTTTTTATTGTTTATAATGTTTCTATTATTGATTGATTATTATTATTTCATGACCATTCTTATAAATCTTTAGGCATAGCCATGATATTTCCCCCTTAATATAAGTTTATTTATGGTGAATTTCTGTATTAGAAAGTCTGAACTTTTAAAGACTTTTTACACTGCCAATTTCGTTTCTAGAAGTCCATAAATTTTTACTCATACTGCTTAGAAACTAAGAAATTTACATTATTATTGTTAGTACAAAATGGAGAAAAATAAGTGGATGGAGTGCTTGCTATACAAGCATGAGGTCCTGAGTTTGGAACGTCAGTACCTAGGTTAAAAAAAAAAAGGTAGTGCCAGTCATGGTGGTGCACACCCTTAATCCCAGTACTAGGAGGCAGAGGTAGGAGAATTGCTTTAAGTTTGAGGCCACCCTGAGATGACACAGTGAATTCCAGGTCAGCCTGGGCTAGAGCGAGACCCTACCTCAAAAGACATTGCAGTGCCTAGCAATACCTTCACAAGACCCTCATAATAGAAGTAAAAGATGATGACATCAGATTAAAAGAGAGACTAATGGAGAGAAGGAGGGGATATGATGGAGATTGGAGTTCTAAAGGGGGATGGGGGGAGGGGAGGGAAATATCATGCACTTTTTGTATGTAAGTATAGAAGTTGTCAATAAAAAAAAAAAAAAAGAAAAAACAAAAATAAATAAAGAAATAAAAAATAAACAAATCTAAAAAAAAAGTAGTCTATGTGACATGCCTTTGTAATCCTAGTTTATGTCTATGGGAAAGAAGGGAGGCAGAGACAGGAGAATCTGCAGGAAGCTTGGGGACCAGCTAATCTGGTGAAAGCAGCAGCAAACAATAAGAAGGTGAAAGGTGAGGAAAGATACCTGGAAGTTGAACTCCTCCCCACCCCAACCCCCACACTGAACAAGTAAAGACTGAGATGTAGTTCCAGTTCATATTTTGTAGCTTAAAGCCTCCATCCCCACTACCAACCCTTTCCAATGCGAAAGGCTGCTAACAAGTGATAAAATTGAGTTTAGTTAGTAATTAGTCCATGTGATGCTACAAAGGGACAAGAATATTTAATGACTCCTGAGACTGGCAAGTTCTTCCTACATTTGAAAAGAGTACCCACAAGTAGGAGAAGATTAAATTATGATATCCAGGATGGCCAACTTTAACATGTTGGAGCATGGTAAGAAACTGCCAAACACCAAGAAAGAGTAGGAAACTTTTTATATAAAGAAGTATGAGGATCGTGTTATGCTTCATGTCTCTGTTCCAGACGTTCATTTGTATTTCTTCCAGAAAATGACCATGAGTTTGTCATTTTTTCTTTTTTTTATTAACTTTATTATCAGAGATAAATAAGTACCTTTAATTTTCCTGCATCCTCACCATTAAATCTAAATGAAACATAAAATGCCTATAAGAATATTGCTTGCTTAAGTGAATCTACCCTCATAATCCCATGGCATTTAAATAGTCATGGGGGCAAAGACCATTGAGTTTCACTTTGCTCTAAACTATCTACACTAATGTAGCGGAAGAAGGTGACATTAGAGTGATTATATAAACTCTCCATAGGTCCTTTTGGAGGCTCTGATGAGAAACATGAATCTTTGCTTTCCTTCCTCAAGCTTCCATACAAATTCTATGTTTAAAATACATTCATCAAGCCAGGCGTGGTAGCACACGCCTTTCATTCCTGGACTCTGGAGGATTGAGGAGACTGATCACTAAGAATGTGAGGCCAGACCAGCTACACAGTGAGTTCCAGGTTAGTCTGAACTGGAGACCCTGTCCCCCATTCCCCACCCCCAAAAAAAGAAACAAGAAAAGACCATTTATTTAGCACCATTTCTGTTTGTCAGATGACAAAAATCTTTATTATTTTCTTTGCTACTTTATTGGTAGTAAAAATCTAAAGTTCTAGCTACTATTTTCCAAGTGTTTTCTCATCATTTTGCACAGAGTCACACTTAAACTTCGTGCCATTACCATCAGCCCTTTTCCAAGGACTCAAGTCATTTGTCACATTTTTTAGTTGATATAAATAATAATTAGCTGTGATTGAGAAATGGCTCAGTGGTTAAAGGTGCTTGCTCACAAACCTGATGGCCTGGGTTCAATTTCCTAGTATCTAGGTAAAGCCAGTTGCAAAAAGTGGTGTATACTTGCAAATAAGAATTACCTGTCTATAAATGCAAACATATTCAATATTAACATACAATTTTGCCTTTTACCTTATACTCTAGTATTGTTAATCCTTTCATCTATTACTTTAAAGAGACTAAACATACCAAGTTGAAATATTGACTATGTTCCTGTTTATTTAATTTCTAAGTTGTCAGGAATTTATAGAAGAAAAGTGAAACATTTATAATTACCAAAGCAATAGCTAAATATATCCTATTGTTAATATGTTTATCATAGTAACTAATGCCCTTTCAAAGGAGAAATTGTCATAATGTGTCCGTTTCTCTTTTCATTAAATTTTTAAATGAACATTGATTAAATTTCATTTAAATTTCCGTAGTTTATCATCTACCTGTCAATCATCCAGTCATTAATAATTCAATAAATATTTATTAATTATTCATCTTTGAGGCACCCTCCAAGCTAGTAGGGATAGAAAGACGATTCACGGGAAAGCCAGAAACATTGTAATTACAATCCAATGTGGTCAGGTTAGATTTAGGGGGATGGTGGTTGGAACTACAGTGAAAGGTTCCCATGTAGCAAAAAATGTGGAGGAGGGGCTTAGTGGTTAAGGCACTTGCCTGCAAAGCCAAAAGACCTAGGTTCAATTCCGCAGGACCCATGTAAGCCAGATGCACAAGGGGGCACACACATCTGGAGTTCCTTTGCAGTGACTGGAAGCCTTGACACACCCATTCTCTCCCTCTCTCTCTCTCTCTCTCTCTCTCTCTCTCTCTCTCTCCCTCCCTCCCTGCCTATTTCTGTATGTCTCTCTCTTAAATAAATAAATAAATAAATAAATAAATTAATTAATTAATTAATAAATGTTGAGGAGACCAATCCAAGCTCCTTTGAAGAGATGACTTACTGAAGAAGCCTACTATAGTACAAAGTACCAGGCCATGATCAGGCATGCAAAGAGAACTAGAAAGGGACCATTATGAGAAACAGCCTCATGGCCAGAGCAGCCTATTTCATGAAAAGAACTACAATCAGTTTGGTTTTGTTGTGTGTGTGTGTATGTGTGTTTTATTTGTTTCTGTGCATCTGTATGTGTGTGGTGTGTGTGCATGTGTATATGTGCTCATTCATATATGTGTGAGTGCACATACACATGTATATGCATGTGTGTGGATGCCAAAAGTTTTCTCATTCTATGCCTTATTTTTTTGAGATCACAGGTGTGTACTGCTGCACCAGGCTTTTAAAGTGATGCTAGGAACCTGAACTCAGGTCCTTCTGCTTGACAGTATGGACTTTGCTGGGCATCTCTCCAGCTTATGGCTTGCTATGTCTTGAGATTTGAGGTAGAAAGTGGCTGAGATGACTGTGGAAAGTTAGACAGGATTCAGATTCAGGAATATTTGTCTATCCTATGAAGGGACTTCACCTTTATCTCACAGAAACTGTAGCAGATGAGCTACAGATGAGTCCACAAGGGCTGCTATGAAAGTGTCTTGAACATGAATTAACAAGACCATTTATGAATTTTGGAGAGAGTACACAAGATAGATTTGAAGGGCTGAGTCTAAAGAGATGGAGGACAAGTAGGGAGCGGAGTAAAAGCTATTGATCAAGGCTTTAACCAGGACAGTGTATTCCCAGAGGTATACAATAACTGGATGGATCTAATATGTTTACTAAGGAGGTAAAATCTTCAGAGCCATGCTAATTAATTTCCTTCACCAGATGAAGCAATTCATTTTTAGAGACTGCAATGAATGACAAGTTGATGTAAGGAATGCACTGTGAATAGGCATTTAATTAGTACATAGGGACAATTATAAGGAATTTTAAATAAACAATAACATTGAACTTTTAACCTATGATAAATCAGAGTAGAGCTAGAGCATAGTCATGGGACAGGACAACTTCCAAGAAAGTGTAGTTTATTGACAGTCTTAGTACTCAGTTGATCTTTATCTACTAAGCAACATAGTTTATTTCAGGCTGGTACTCCTTCACTGACTTTATTCTGTTGACATGCCTGCCTAGTAATGAAGATCCCTTATGGATTTGCTGCTTGTGGTTTTGGGAATGAGGATTCCATTAACAATGAGGAGGAAGAAGACACTAATGATTTGACTTGGACACTGTTTTCTGCATGTGCATATATCTGCGTAGTGTGTGTTCATATGTGTGTGGGTACACATATTTGTGTAGATGCGCCCTCATGTGCGCGTGTGTGTGTGTGTGAGAGAGAGAGAGAGAGAAAGAGAGAGAGAGAGTATGTAGGCAAGAGGTCCTCATGTTTGTGTAGCACACACTTTACCTCCTGAGCCATCTCCTCAGACCCTAACTCGGGCAATTTAAATATGAGTTCCTGTGAAATACATGAATCAGGGTGTGGAGCTGGGAGAGAAATGAGGGTTAGAGATTTGTCATTGGTAGCTAACATCATAGGAGTTTTAGCAAATGGCTAGATGAAGTCCTTTTGCTCCACTGGGATAGAAACCCTGGCCAAATAAGAAACTCTTTAGTGCTGGTCTTTGGAATTTGATGACAGCGCTTGATAATAGCAAGCAGCACCTCAGGCAGGCATGCATAGCAGTTGATGGCATGCCCCCCCCACCCTAGTGTTATAGCTCTCACACAGGCCTCCTATGCCAGGACCCTTCTCCCTACAAATGTTCCAGTTCTTGTGTAGACCTAGGAAGTCAGGGTTCCTCTGTCCTTGGCAATGGCTGGCACTACAGCTTTTTAGACACTGAGATTACTCACATATTGGCAGTTACATATTATATCAATTTTATGCCTTCTGAGCCTAAGACCCTTCACCCTTAAGGCCACTGCTGCTGTGTCTGATGCTGCCTTTGTTGAAGCCTTTGCTACCACTGTCACCATTGCCCAAGGAAGTCCCAGATCCACCTCTACTGGTGTCAAGGCTGGAGCATGATCCCTGCAGCTCCACTGCTGGAACAGTCTAAGTCAGCACCAATACTATGGCTTCCCAATTTCTGCAGGCCCTGCCTCCTCTGTCTTGCTGCTTCTATGGCTTAGCTTCCCAGTTGCCCAGCTGTCTCTGCTTCTGCTGCTTCTTACTGTTTCTCTAAAAGGATGTGAAAAAAGACCACTCCAGAAAAGCATTTTTTATTGGAACAAGTGTTGCCATACCAGGGGAGGTGACACAAGATTACTCCTAGCTGACTCATGCTGTGAGCAAATAGCCTGCTTACATAGCCAGAGAAGGAGTGTTTACACCCACCTCATCAAATATTTCATGCAAATGAAGGTTTATATCAACACCAATCACAACATTGTCCCCTTTGCAGCAGTGACTCTGCTAGGCTAGTAGAAGTGCTACCCCTCTGGCCTGGATGAAAATGGTTACAAGGGAGGTTTAAGTTGCTTGAAACAGTCCTGGCTGAGGATGCACTTTAACAGTTGGACTAAGTAGCTGTGATTGTCACCTGGCTTCCTCAAACTGTCTAGAAATGTTCAAAATGGCCAGTACATGTATAAGAGCACTTTACAGGACTGGTTGACGGACAGCCATTTTGCTCAAGGTAGATAGAGCAACAAGGAAGAGTCCAACAGCTGCCAAGTAAGAAGTCCAATTGCCCCATCTTCAATGTTTTTGCTGATTTAAGTAGACACCAAGAGTGCTTACAATAAGAAGTTGAACTTACTATTAACACGAATAATGATTTATTTTAATAGCACTTTGATCATGCTTAGTACCTTCCCTGTGCCCCAAGGAGAAGTAGGTCCTCCTCATCTGTCTCAAGAATAGATACAACTTCCCAAGAAAGGACAGAAAATGCAAAGACAAATCTGATAAGTAGCAATATCTCAGGGAACAGACCACCCCAGGCTCATAGGAAAGTACTTATAGAAGCCACTGGGAGAATATGATCAGAGAAATAGGAATAGAACTATAACATTTTTATGCTTTCCACACACATTCCTATCCTACACCTTGAAAATTCTTCAGGACTAATCTTTAACTGCCTACATAAAACTGTTTCTTGGTCAGAAACAGTATAGTTCTTTATAGTATTTTTGGGCAACTATTACCATGATTATAGCATATTGTTGTTTTCTTGGCATTATTTCTTAATCTCTTTATTAAATAGTACATTTCTCACTTCTCACTGGACCTGTCCAGGACTACAAAGATCTGAGGTTTTATCGACTTGAAAACTAAGAAGATAGCCCAACAGACTTGTATGATACTGACATGACAGGAGACTCTTGGATCATAGAGAGAGGATTGACTCCTTTGGCATCTCAGGCAGTTCAAACTTTATGTTGACAATAATTTCTCTTGTCTGCAAGTCCCATGGGGTGCCTCTAAGTGACCTGGGTGAGTGATGCCTATGGAGTGGACCTGTGTTACAGCTTATCTTTTGTCAGACAAACCTGGCTTACCATGGTCTTCAGAAGTGGATGTCATCATTATTGTGCTGAAAAGAGACACTTCCCTTTGCACTGGACCTGTGACTTTCACAGCAAAAATCTTTCATCTTTTGTCAGACAAACCATGGAGATAGACTTACCATGGTCTTTTTTATTTGTTTTCTTGCAAGTAGAGAGAGATGGAACAGAGAAGTGGATGTCATCATTATTTGCTGAAAAAATTGAGACACTTCCAAGTGCTTTGCACTAGCCCAAACTTCTGTGTTTCGATGTAACTCTTTCATCTCCCAGGTTTGTAGAGAGCTATTGTGCCTCTACTTTCTAAGACTATTCACTATCCACCCATCCTGGCAAAAATCTTTCAAAACAGGAGTTGCCAATGCTTCTGCTCACAGCTGAATGGAACTCAAAGGATCCATGAAGATAGACTCTGAGAGACGATTCCCATAGCAAAATGGCACACTTAATGCCTTCTGAGGAAACGCAGTGTTTTTTAATGTATATTTGTTCGTGTGTCTTAAAAAAAGTATTTTTATTTATTTTCTTGCAAGATTCAGAAGCAGTTAAAAAAATTTAGAGAGAGATGGAAAACAAAAGAAAAAGTAAGAGAAAGAAGAGTCCGATAGGTCAGGGCACCAAAGCCGACAGCCACTACAATTGGACTCCAGATGCATGTGTCACTTTGTACATCTGGCTTTATGGTTTATATGGGTACTGGGAATTGAGATTGGGTCATTAGACTTTGCAGACAAGTGCCTTAACCACTGAGCAATCACTCCAGCCCAAACTTCTGTGTTTCGATGTAACTCTTTCATCTCCCAGGTTAATGTTTGGCACATGGAAGTTCTTAATATTCATTGAAATAATAATTTAGAAATAAAGCAATGTTAGTTTAGAGAGTCTTTCATAGGAGTATTTTTTAAAATTTTTTTTATTTATTTATTAAAACAATGGAGAGGATGCCTGAGGAAAGACTGTAAAAATGAGAGAGACTGGAGGGAACCTGAGATATTGAACTTGAACTGAGAGAGAATGGGCATTGTTTTAGTTTCTCCTTGCTAATGTTGTTAAAAGACCTTGGCTAGGGCTGCAAATTTATCCAGATTTTTGTCTAGCCAGAATTGGTCGCTGCAAATGAACTCCAGATACATGTGCCACCATGTCTGCATCTGGCTTTGGTTTGCATGGGACCTGGAAAATCAAACCTGACGGGATCCTTGAGGTTTCACAGTCCCCTAAGTCTGGCAAAAAGCACCTTCCTGCCGCACTGCACTCTGGTATCTTTTGATTGCCTGTCCCATCAGGGTTGCAAAAATACGCATCATCAGAGATTTACCTATAAAAGGGGGAACTGTAGAGAGCTGCGAGGTGCCGCGCTCCTACACAAAACAAGTCAGGCTTGGGCCGTGATCAGCTGAAGACTGCTTTGAATCTCTGATCTATCTATTATCTATTATCTATCTATCTATCTATCTATCTATCTATCTATCTATCTTCTATATGTCACTTAGAAAAGTGGTTCCATCATAACCTCAGGAATCACAATGGATATTAATACCTTTTGCCTCTGTGTGTGCATATGTTCTTGTGAAGACTGCTTTGAATCTCTGATGCAATCTATCTATCTATCATCTATCTATCTATCTATCTATGGGTCTATATGTCACTTAGAAAAGTGTCCATTTTTCACAATGGATAAATATTTATTTGCAAGCACATAGCCTTTTTAAATAGAGCATAGAGAGAAAGAAAGAAGAGAGACAGACACACTGAGAGAATGGGTGCACCAGGGTGTCTAGCCACTGCAAACGAACTCCAGATGCATGTTCCACTTTGTGCATCTGGCTTTATGTGGGTACTAGGGAATCAAACTTGAGTTGTTAGGCTTTGCAGGCAAATACCTTAACCACTGAGCAATCTCTCCAGTCCTGAATGTTCTTATACCTGTGGGTGCACATGTATATGAGGGTGTGCATGTACATGTGTGAGTGTATGTGTGGAGCCCAGAATTCAACCTGGGTGGGGAATTTTCCCCAGCCACTTTCCAATTTATTCTTTGAAACAGGGTCCCTTTGCTGAACCTAGATTTTACCAATTCAGCTAGGCTAGCTAGACAGTGAGCTCCAGGGGTTACCTGTGTTCACCTCCCCAGTGCTGGGATTATAGGAATCTACTAGCATTTTATGTGGGTAACTGGGGATTTGAACTGAGGTCCTCATGTTTGTGAGTCAAATACTTTATACACTGAGGCATCTCCCCAGCTCCCATTTTATAGTTTAATACAGCATAGCACATAATTTTCCCACAAAAGTTTGTTACAGTAAAGTAGAAGATATGAAGGACCCCACAGTCCTGAACACAGCAGAACAAAGGGATTATTTGCTCTTGTCCAGCACTTTTAACCCTCTGGTAACAATGACAGCAGTTTTTATATCACCCAAAGCATGTGAAGAAAGGCAGTTGAAAACACCAATTCCTGACCTGTGCATGGCTGCACACACCTGTAATCCCAACACTTGGGAGATAAAAACCTCATAATCAGGAGTTTGAGGCTGTCTTGTGTATACAGGTAGTTCAAGACTAGCCTTGACTACATAAGACTCTGTCTCAAATGAAAAAAGAAGGGAATAGAACAAGGCTGGGAATATACCTTAACAAGAGAGCATTTGCCTAGCATCTCCAGTACTTTCAAAATAAAATGAAGCTGGAGAGATGGCTTAGCGGTTGAGGCACTTGCCTGTGAAAACTAAAAGGACCCAGGTTCAATTCCCCAGTATCCAAGGAAACCAAAATAAATGAATGGGGCTGGAGAGATGGCTTAGAGGTTAAAGCACTTGCCTGCTAAGCCCAAGAATGCCTGTTGGATTCTCTAGGTCCCACATTTAGCCAGACTCAGTGACTTAAGGGTGCAATGCCGCACTTGCCCACAGGGGGTGCACACATCTGGAGTTCGTTCACAGCGGCTGAGAGGCTGCTGGTGCACTCATTCTCTCTCTCTCTCTCTTTCTGACTCTCTCCAAAAATAAATAAATAAAATAAATGAATGAACAAATCAATAAAATAACTAATTTATTTTCAAAGGAAAACACTAATTTCTGTTAAATTGCAGTGACATGGTAGGTTACTCCTACACAAAGCATTCTTTTTCAACCTCAAGAGCAGGCTGGATGCCAAAGAGCTGAGAAAATGGGTTTTCTCACACCTTGTTGGTAGAGATGTAAATTGGTATAACCTTTACATATTTGTTTGGCTATTTTCAATGAGGCTTTAAATGCCTGTCCATCCATTTAACATTGGAGAAACTGCCCTATATAAATTGTTCCAACTATAGGAAAGAAGTTGTATGCACAAATTTTCTAATTCCAGAAATGTATTTATAATAAAATAAACATTTAGGATTCCTTCTTGAGCTTAAGGGATTCTACCATAACATGATACATCATTACAGAGGCCATGGAAATACATTATTATCAAGTTATCCTCTGAAGAAGAATAAATTATCACTATTCCTAGGCAATTTAAATATTAGGGCTATGTGTCTTACAAAGTCTCTTCAATTTTATTTAGTCTAGATTGTATTATTCAAATGAGGAAAGGTAATAGAATTTTTGTACTCTAGGTAAAGGTAGTAGAATTTTCAGTTGTTCTTGTTTTTATTTGGAGCTGATTATTAGTACAATGATATTCAGTGGGAGGACATAAGCAATTTCTCTGGGGCTACCTACTCAACAATTTAATATTGGAGAAATCACTCTAATTACATTATTCTAAGTAAAGAAAAGAAGATTATTTCTCAATAGATAAAATCCAGAAATGTACTTGTATTCAATTATTAATATAATAAATCTATTATTCAATATCTTCAACAATGTTATGATTTTTCTATATTTTAATACTGGGGGAAGTTATTACCTTCAAAATTGTTTCAAGTCAAAAAAATTGATATTTTTGCATGGGCATGGTGTGGTGTGTGTATGGTGCAGAAGCCAAAGGACAATGTTGGATATTCTCTATCTCTACTCCACATGTTTTCTGGAGCCGGATTCTTGTATGGATTTCATTGAAGTTTGATGTTTTCAGAAGCTCCAGTGATTCTCCAGTCCTTGCTTTCCACCAGACTGAGACTACAGACATGTGCCACCATGCCCAGCTGCTTACATGGGTGCTGGGGAATCAAACTCAAACAATAACAGGCCTTCTCAGATCCTCATGCTTATGTAAGAAGGGTTCTTACCTTCTGAGCCAACTTTCTAGTCCTGAAAAAATTAATTTTTAAGTTATATTTTATTGATTTACTTTATGTGCATGTGTATGTAGGTAGGTGTGTAGTAGGTGTGATATGGTGTGTGTGGTGTATGCATATGTGTATGCATATGTTAGGTGTGTACTAGGTGTGATATGGTGTGTGGGGGATGTATGTATATGTGTGCAGATGTGTATGCATATGTGTCCTTTGCATGTGCAGAGGCCAGCAGAAAACATCAGACATCTCTCTCATTACTTATCCATTTGTTTCCTTGAGACAGTCTCTTCACTGATTCCAGAGCTTTGGTGGTTTTGCAAGCCCCAGTTATTCTCATCTCTGTTCCTCACAGGGCCAGGGTTATAGGTTTGTGTGGTTATATGGATTCTTGGACATCAAACTCAGCTGTCTTAGGTCTCCTTCAGCCCTCATGCTTACATAAGAAGCATGCTTAAATGTTGAGCATCTCTCTAGTCTCTTAAGTTTAATTTTAATATAGACTCATCTGATATATTAGTCAACTTTTAATTAGTAGGATAAAATACTTGACAAAAATCAGTTTAAGGAAGAAGGACTTATTTCAATGCACATTTCCAGGTTACAGTCCACTATGGAGGGTAGGCACAGTTACAGAAACTGTTTATGTTCAGTCTAACAGTGGGGAAGCAGAGCAAAGTGGTGAATGCTAAATGCTCACCTAGCTTCCTTCTTTTTATACATCTCAGCTACCCAGCCCATGGGATGGTGGGTCCTCCCACCTCAACTAAATCAGTCTGGAAAATCAATAACAGTCATGACCAGATATTTGTTTCAATAGTGATTCTAAATGCTGTCAAGTTGACAATTGGAGATTAACCATCGCATCTGACATTATTTGTTCTTATAATAATTACTCAAAGGTATTATTAAGGAAACAGATTGCTGCCTATCAATTTATGCCCTTTCTGACCCCCTCCGAATGTCAATCAGTGAGATCAAATCAGGAGCCAGGAGGCATATGACAAGAACTCAAGGCTTAGTTCATGTGCAAATATAAAATCCTAGTTTCTGACTTACTATGTTTCTGAAGCAGGTCTACAATTCATTCTATAGGCCAGGCTGGACTCAACTTGCTGTGACTCCTCCCAGGTTCTGGGATTACAGGTATTACCACCTCACTGACTGTTTTTTTTTTTTTTTTAAGGTCTTCAGGCTATAGCTTTCCTCTGAGATCCACACTGATTTCTTATATGTTTGCTATATTGAAAGATTCTGATGTAACCTTTGTTTGGTTCTAAATAGTATTTATATTCTGTTGTGAGTTCTTTAGCTGATGAGTTATGAAGAATGTACTTAAAACCTTGTAAACATCTCATTTCTTCCTAATTATTATTAATTTTTTGGTTTGTGTGTAATGTGTTGTGTGTGTGGTGTGGTGCCCCACATGCTATCCTGGGACAGGTTTCACTGGGTAGTGGCTGAACCATAATGTCTGTCTGTCTAGCACCATCACTCTTCCATTTGGTCTTGTTTTGAGCTAGAGTCTCTACTGATTCCAGAGTGGATTCTCAGGTCTCTGCTCCCTGTGGGACTAGGGTTTTAGGCACACATGACCACACTTGTCTACTTGAGATCTGGAGATTCAAACACTGGAGCTCTCAACCCCTCTCAGGCTTTCTTGCTTGTGTAGGACCCACACCTAAATGCTGAGCCATCTCTCCAGCCCTCCCCCCAATTATTGATTTCCAACTTTGTTTCTTTGAATTCAAAACATATATTAATTCTTCAAAACTTATGGGACTCCTTTTATGACTTGATTGTGAATATTTATGTGACGTTTCATTGGAACTTAAAAACATACCGCTATATATATAAGTTCTATTTATTTACTGCTGGGAGTTATACTTATCTTCTTATAAAATATCATTACTTTTTTTTGCAGAGAGACACAGAGAGAGGGAGATGAAGACAGATAGAGATGGGCGCACCAGCAGCCTCTCAGCTGCTGTGAACGAAATCCAGATGCGTGTGCCCCCTTGTGGGCTGCAGAGAGACACAGAGAGAGGGAGATGAAGACAGATAGAGATGGGCTCACCAGCAGCCTCTCAGCTGCTGTAAACGAAATCCAGGTGAGTGTGTCCCCTTGTGGGCAAGTGCTGCATTGCGCCCTCACGTCACTTTGCATCTGGCTAAACGTGGGACCTGGAGATTGGAACCGGCGTTCTTAGGCTTAGGAGGCAGGCGCCTTAACCGCTAAGCCATCTCTCCAGCCCCTATCATTACTTTTATAATGTAAATGTTCTCTATCCTATTTAGCTTTAAATCATTTGTTTGCCTTATATGTCTGTTTCTGGTACAGGTTTGTTAAAATTATTGATAATTTTGATTTATCAAGTTCTACTTTAACTTATTTGTTATTTTTATTTATTTTGTCATTAGGCACATGAATGTTTATGATTGACCTGTTTGATGGCTTGCCCTTTTAACTACTGTGTTACCTGTTTTATCTTTAATTTCTTCATATACTTTTATTAAATACCAGCCTTCTTTTTTAATGATGTTTGCCTAGTAAATTTGTTCCCATTATTTTTCTTTCTCTTTGCATGTTTGTATTATGTTGCAGCATTGATTATTACCAAAATATATGGCTACGTTTTCAAAATCTGCAATTTGGTCTGAGAAGCAAAAAGATGTCTCACTGTAGAAGAGTGTGAGGTCTGCTTATCCATCCCAATTTGTCTAGTGCCTTAATCTCCTTTGTCTCTTGGTTATAAAATTTCTTATTGAGAAATACAAGATGACAATGGTTGCATGGAAACAGATATAAGTTTATACAGTTGTATGTCAAGATGTCCAAAGCAGGCAATAAATCCAAGACTTATTTTGTGTGTGTGTGTGCTTGCATGCTTGTGTGAGTGTAAATTAGGATAGAAATTATTCTGCAGGTACACTAAGAGAACAATTTAATGAATTCTACTTTGCTTTATATTATTTCTTCCCTGAGGATATGAAAGAAGAAAAATCTTGTGAAGACATTTTCCCAAAATCTATTCAGATAAATGTTTTCACAGTATTACTAAATTGTGATGTCTTTAAAAGCAGATGTTGTCTTGCTCATGTTTGTGCATACTATGGAAATTCAAAGACTGACTTAACCCAAAGTCTTATTTTTGAGAAGGAAACAAAAAAGAGAAATGACATTTGTGAAGTGACTTTATCCTTTCAATATTGGTTGTGAAAGAATAGCAATGATGTTAGAATTTCCCCTGTGTTTTATTACTGATCCAACTATGGTCTTTATGACTATTTTTACAAATAACCCCTGCTTTTAAATATATTTTTTTATTTATTTGAGAGAGAGAAAAAGGGAGAGAAAGGACACACCAGGGTCTCCTGGCACTGCAAACAAACTCCAGATGTATGCGGCAGCCCCTTGTGTATATGGCTTATGTGAGTCCTGGAGAGTCGAACCAGGTTCCTTTGGCTTTGCAGGCAAACGCCTTAATTGCTAAGCCATCTCTCCAGCCCCCAAATAAGCCCTGTTTTGCTACTGATACATTCCAAAAGAATAAGTGTCATTAAAAAAAAAAAAGAAGTACAGAGTATCAGGCTGGATGTAGTTCAGAGTGTTTGCTCAACATGCATGAAGTCATGGATTTCATCCCCAGTACAACACAAAGCTGTCCTTGATGACACATGCCTATAATCCTAAAATTTAGGCATGGAAGCAGAAGTACCAGAGGGTCATCCTTGGCCATATAGGGAGTTCACAGCCAATATGGGCTAGATGAGTTCCTGCCTCAAACACCACCAAGCAATCCCCCACGTAAATCACTGCAGCATATGATACCTTCTCTTGCGGGAGGGGGTAGGTATAACAGTACTGAGCATGCAGTAGGATCTCAAGAAATGCTTGAATGAATGAAGGATGGAATGAAGGGGCATAGGAGGTTTTTCACTCTTCTCATGTCCTCCTCAATTTCTTTCTTGAGTGTTTTTATGTTTTCATTATATAGGTCTTTGACACCCATGGTTAGTGTTATTCCAAGGTATTTTATTTTTTTGCGGCTAATTGAACATGAGACAGCCTCATTGATTACTTTCTCTGTATATTTGTCTTTTGTATATAAGAAGGCTACTGATTTTTGTGTGGTGATTTTGTATCCTGCCACTTTGCTAAAGGAATTTATCATATTTAGAAGTTGTATGGTAGAGTCTTTCAGGTCACTTATGTATATGTATCCAAATAGGGCTAGTTTGACTCCTTTCTTTCCAATTTGTAGCCCTTTTATATCATTCTCCTGTCTTATTGCTAGGGCTAGGACTTCTAGCACTACGTAGAAGACCATTAGTGAGAGTGGACTCCCTCCCCCCCCCGTCTTATTCCTAATATCAAAGACTCCTTGAGTCTTTTCCAATTAAGTAAGATTTGAGCTTTAGGTGTTTGTACATAGCCTTTATTATGTTGAGATATAAACCCTCCATGCCTATTTCCTCCAGCATTTTAACCATAAGGGGTGTCATATTTTGTCAATGGCCTTCTTTGCATCTATTGCAATGATCATGTGGTTCTCATGCTTAAGTGTATTAATGACGTGCATTATATTAATCAATTTCCATATGTTGAACCATCCCTGCATCCCTGGGATGAAGCCTGCTAGATCAAGCTGGATGATGCTTTTAATATTTTCTGAATTTGGTTTGTGAGGATTTTATTTAGGAGTTTTGCATCCACATTCATCAGGGCTATAGGTGTATAATTTTCTTTTCTTGGTGTATCTCTGTCTGGTTTTGGTATTAGGGTGATGTGGTGGTTTGATTCAGGTGTCTCCCACAACCTTAGGTGTTCTGAATAGTAGGTTCCCAGCTGATGGAAGTTTGGGAATTAATGTTTCCTGGAGGTTGTGTATTATTGGGAGCAGGCTTATGGTTGTTATAGCCAGTTACCCCTTGCCAGTGTTTGGCACACTCTCCTGTTGCTATTGCCCACCTTATGTTGGCCAGGGGGTGATGTCCACCCTCTGCTCATGCCATCATTTTCCCCTGCCATCATGGAGCTTCCCCTCGAGTCTGTAAGTAAAAATAACCCCCCCCCCCAAAAAAAGCTGCTCTTGATCAGGTGATTTCCGCCAGCAATGTGAACCTGACTGCAACAGGTGATGCAAACTCATAGAATGAATTTGGAAGCATTCCCTGTACAGCAATTATGTAAAAAAGCTTAAGAAAAAGTGGTTTCAGGTTTCTGATGAAGGTTGTTGGAATTTGGCTAAGAATTCATCAAATCCTAGACTTTTCCTTTTGGGAGGTTTTTCATTACGTTTTCAATCTTGATGGATGTAATAGGTTTGTTTAGGAGATGTATGTGCTCTTAATTCAGTTTTGGTAGCTGGTATGTGTCTAGAATTTCATCCATTTCTTCCAGGTTATCCAATTTTATGGAGTAGAGGTTTTGGAAATATGTTCTCATGATGCTTCTAATTTTATTGGTGTCTATTGTGACCTCTCCTTTTTCATTTCTAATTTTGTTAATTTGAGACTTCTCTTTTTTGTTTGATTAAGTTGGCCAAGGGTTTATCAATCTTGTTTATTTTTTTCAAAGAACCAGCTCTCTGTTTCATCAATTTTCTAAATTGTTTTCCTAGTTTCCAATTCATTAATTTCAGCTCTGATGTTAATTATTTCTTTCTGTCTGGAACTCTTAGGGTTGTATTGTTCTTGTTTTTCCAACATGTTGAGGTGGATGGTTAGGTTATTAATTTGAGATCTCTCTGCCTTTGTTATGAAGGCATTTAGTGCTATGAATGTTCCCCTTATGGCTCCCTTCATTGTGTCCCATAAATTTTGGTATGTTGTTTTTTCATTATCATTCAGTTCTAGAAATTTTACAAGATTTTTTCATTGCTTCCATGACCCATTCATTGTTATAGCATGTTGTTCAGTCTCCAGGAGCTGGTATAATTTGTATTGCTTCTCTTGTTAATTTCTAGCTTTGATGTATTGTGGTTCTATATGAGGCAGGAGGTTACATCAGTTTTCCTGAATTTATGGAGGCATGCTTTATGCCCTAATATATGTTCTATTTTGGAGAAGGTTCTGTGGGCTGCTGAGAAAAATGTGTGTTATGTAGAACTGGGGTGGAATCTCTGTAGATATCCGTTAGGTCTAGTTAGTCTATGATATTGTTAAGCTGTATTATTTCCCTGTTAGTTTTCTGCTTTGATGTTCTATCTAGGGATGATAGTGGGGTATTGAAGTCCCCTACAGTGATTGTATTGGGATTTATTTCTGGTTTGTTGTTGAGTAGGGTTTTTGGGTTTTTTTTTGTATAAAATATGGTGCACCTGTGTTTGGTGTGTATGAATTTATAATTTTTATGTCCTTTTATTATATTGTTCCCTTGATGAGTGAAAAGTGGCCTTCTTTGTCCTTTTTGATTACTTTTGGTTTGAATTCTATTTTGTCAGTTATTAATATACCCATACCTGCTTGTTTCTTGTTTCCATTTGCTTGGAAAATCATTTTCCATCCTTTCACCCTAAGGAGGTGTCTGTGCTTAGTGATGAGGTGGGTTTCTTTAAGACAGCAGCTAGAATGGTCCATTTTTCTGATTCATCCTGTTAACTTGTGTCTTCAGATGGGTGAGTTAAGACCATTAATCTGTAAGGTTAAGTTGTGCACTTTGATTTGATCCCTGCCATGTTGAAGGTTTTACAGGGTTTGGTGCTTTCTTGGGCTTTTTTCATTTTTGTGCCTACTCTAGTTTTGGCTATTGGGATGAGGCAGAAGAAGTGTGGGCCTTAGCTCTGGCACCATGGGGACTCACAGGAGCCAGAGGCACAGGGACAGGCAGAGTGAGGTAAAAGCGTGGGCCCTGGAGACACAGGTAGGGACCAATGGCATCGGGATGGTTGGAGGCATGGGCCATAGCTCTGGCACTGTGGGTACCCCAGGGACCAGTGGTGCAGGGACCAACAGTGAAGACGAACTGGCTCTTGCACTGTGGGGATATGCAGGGGCAGGTGGCGTGGGTTGGGGTGGGAGCTAGGACCCTGGTTCTGGTACTATGGGGACCCATGGGACGGGTGGCACATGGACTGGCAATATAGGGTAGTGAGGAATTTCGGGTCCTAGCCCTGGCACCGTGGGCACCCAAGGTGTGTTGATCATGTGTGTGGCAGATGGGGGATGGGTGGTGTGCAAGCATAATGTGGGGAGCTTAGTGGTGGTGTGTGGCAGATGGGAGCGGGCTGCAGTACAGATGTGCAGAAGTGTGCAGGGTGTGGTGGTGTAGAGGCCCACATGGTGCTGGGATACTCTGGGTGGGAGGCATAGGGATCCACTGGTGCCCAGGCCAAAAGTGCTTGTGTGGAAGTGTAGGCTTGCTACCCACACTGTGTGTACCTGTTCAGAGGGTTGGTTTCCTCCAAGTGCCTGGGGCATGGAGGAAAGTGGATTGCCAGTCTGCCCTGCCCACCTGAACTCAGCTTGCCACTTAGGCACCAGCCTGTGATTGCTCCCTACCTATGCCCAAGAGTGTACAGGAACCAGCAGATTCCTGAATATGAATCTTGTGTCCTCCCAGTGGAGGTCCTTTAAGATCTACTAGTAACTGGATCTGCCCTGATTATTGTCTGATTTCACCAGCAGAGCACTAGTGTGGTTTGAGTCCATCATCCTCACTGGAAGTCTCAAGTAGCACTTTTTATATCATATTTCATGTACCTATTTGCACACCCCTTTTGTTTATGGTGAATCATTTCTTTAAAAGTCTGTTTTGTGGCTACAGCGCTACACGTCGCTCAACCACCTGGTGCAGGCGGCGTGGACCGTGCTGCAGAACATGGCAGCGCAGATCAACCAGATGCTGAGCGACCTCAACTGCGTGGACTTCGCCAATGTGCAGGAGCAGGCGTCCTGGGTGTGCCCCTGTGAGGACCGCCTCGTGCAGCGTCTGGAGCAGGACTTCAAGGTGAGGCTGCAGCAGCAGAACTCGCTCGAGCAGTGGACGGCCTGGCTGGAAGGCATCGTGAACCAGGTGCTCAAACCCTACGGGGACAGCGCCGGCTTCCCGAAGGCCGCCAAGCTCTTCCTCTTCAAGTGGTCCTTCTACAGCTCCATGGTGATCCGTGACTTGACCCTGCGCAGCGCCGCACCGCGTGGCCCAGGCCAAGGGCAAGACCCCCATCGCCGTCATGAGCGAGTTCTCCAATCTGGCCACCTCGCTGAACTCCTTGGACCCCAACAAAGATGAGGAGGAAGAAGAGGAGGAGGAGAGCTAAGACGAGCTGCCACAGGACATCTCCTTGGCTTCTGGCAGCGAGTTGCCCGCGCTGGGCCCGGAAGCCCTGGAGCAGCCAGGCAAGCTGGTTCGCACTGACTCTGGAGGCCTCTTCCTGTAGGCCTTGCCCTCCAGCTAAGCCTGCGCCACCTCCCCACTGCCCACCTCCCCGCGCGCCCCTTCACGCTAGGGTCCCTCAGAGCTTCTGAGACTTTGCAGCCTGGGCTTGGAGGGAGCCTAGGAGCCGCAGAAGGCCAGGGACGCCACCCCCAGGCCTTCGGCACAATCACAGGCTAGGCTCCACTGAACCACAGCTGCAAATTGACACAGACATGCCTTAAGGAACCCGGTGCCATGCCCAGGTGCCCCAGGGGGCAGCCAGCTTGGCCCCAAGTCCCCCTAGCTCGAAGCCCCACCCTCCCAACTCTCCAGGGGACAGCAGGTAGGCCCCCACTCCCCTGCAGAAGTGTTAAGTTATTCTGCTCGCTGGCTTTGCACAGCGTGTCCATGACAGGACTGAGCCCAGCAGGCACAAGTGGGCAGCACCTGGGACCTCCCACTGTCAGCAGCAGCCCTGGGACCCTTCCCTAGCAGCCCCTCTTCTTGGTCTACCAGATAAAGATAGAACAAAAATAGAAAATTACAGACCAATCTCCCTCATGAACATAGATGCAAAAATTCTCAACAAAATACTGGCAAACGGAATACAAGAATATATCAAAAAGATTATTCACCCCAACCAAGTAGGCTTTATCCCAGAGATGCAGGAATGATTCAACACATGCAAATCCATAAATGTAATATAATACACCATATAAATGGTCTGACGGACAAAAATCACATGGTCATCTCAATAGATGAAAAAAAGGCATCTGACAAAATCCAACATCCCTTCGTGGTAAAAGTATTACAGAAACTGGGAGTAGAAGAAACATATCTCAACATAATAAAAGCTATTTATGGTAAACCTACAGCCAACATAATACTAAATGGGGAAAAACTTGAAGCTTTTCCACCAAATTCAGGAACAAGGCAACGGGGTCCACTTTCCCCACTTCTATTTAATATAGTACTGAAAGTCTTAGCTATAGCAATAAGGCAAGAGACACTCATAAAAGGGATACAAATTGGAAGGGAAGAGATCAAATTATCATTATTTGCAGGTGATATGATTCTATGCATAACAGACCCTAAAGATTCTACCAGCAAACTCTTAAAGCTGATAAACACTTTTAGCAATGGAGCAGGATACAAAATAAACACACAGAAATCAGTAGCTTTTCTATATACTAACACAAACATGCAGAGGATGAAATCAGGGAATCTCTCCCATTCACAATTGCCTCAAAAAATAAAATAAAATACCTTGGAATAAACTTAATCAAGGAAGTGAAGGATCTCTACAATGAGAACTTTAAAAAACTCAAGTGAGAAATTGCAGAAAACACAAGGAAATGGAAAGGCATCCCATGCTCTTGGATTGGAAGAACCAATATTGTGAAAATGTCAATCTTACCAAAAGCAATCTACACATTTAATGCAATCCCCATTAAAATTCCAATAGAATTCTTCACAGAAATAGAAAAAATAATCCTAAATTCATCTGGAAACACATACATACAAAAAAAAACCTCGAATAGCCAAAACACTTTTGCACAACAAAAATCAGGCTGGTGGTATTACCATACCTGATTTTAAGTTATATTACAAAGCCATAGCAACAAAAACAGCATGGTACTGGCACAAGGACAGACAGGTAGATCAATGGAACAGAATAGAGGACCCAAATATTAATCTAGGCAGCTACAGCCATTTGATTTTTAACAAAAATGCCAACAATATTCATTGGAGAAAAGACAGCCTCTTCAACAAATGGTGCTGGGAAAACTGGATATCTGTATGTAAAAGGTTAAAAGTAGATCCTTGTCTCTCTCCATGCCCAAGAACCACATCCCAATGAAACAGGGACCTTAATATCAGACCTGAAACTCTGAAACTGCTAGAGGAAAATGTAGGGGAAAACCATTCAACCTATTGGCATAGACATGGACTTTCTGAATATAACCCCAGTTGCTCAGGGAATAAAACCACTAATCAACCACTGGGACCTCATGAAATTACAAAGCTTTTGTACAGCAAAGGACACTGTGAATAGAGCAAAGAGACAACCTACAGAATGGGAGAAAATCTTTGCCAGCAATACATCTGACAGAGGATTAATATCCAGACTATACAAAGAACTCAAAAAACAGAACAATAAGAAATCAAACAACCCAGTTAAAAAAATGGGCTATGGAAGTAAATAGAGAGTTCTCAGGAGAAGAAATACAGATGGCATATAAACATCTAAAAAGGTGTTCCACATCCTTAGCCATCAGGGAAATGCAAATTAAAACCACTTTGAGATTCCATTTCACTCCTGTCAGAATGGCTACCATCAAGAAAACAAATGACAATAAGTGTTGGCGTGGATGTGGAGAAAGAGGAACACTTCTACACTGTTGGTGGGAATGTGATCTGGTCCAGCCATTGTGGAAATCAGTGTGGAGGTTCTTGAGACAGTTAAAAATAGATTTACCATATGATCCAGGTATAGCACTCCTAGGCATATATCTGAAGGTCTCTTCTTACTACCTTAGAGATACTTGCACAACCATATTTATTGCTGCTCTATTCACAATAGCTAGGAAATGGAACCAGCCTAGATGTCCCTCCACAGATGAATGGATAATAAAGATGTGGTACATTTACACAATGGAGTTCTATTCAGTGGTAAAGAAAAATGAAATTATGAAATTTGCAGGGAAATGGATGGATCTGGAAAGGATTATGCTAAGTGAGGTAAGCCAGGCTCAGAAAGCCAAAAGTCACATGTTCTATCTCATATGTGGATCCTAGCAACAAATGTATAGACTTGTGTGTGAACTGGAACCAAAAATAGGTACCAGAAGCCAGTAAGCTGGTAAAAGGCTATAAGGGATGGAAGAGAGGAAAGGACTTAAGTGGATGATATTGTACATATGTAAGTAGAAGAACAGATTACAGGGAGGGGAAAGGCCTAAGCGAGGCAATGGGAAGAGAATGCGTAAAAGAAGGGCAGGGGGAGGGTCAATCAAAATTCAAGATAGTCTGAATAAGACTTAAGTAAACCTACTTTTTTGAATAATGGCACATCTAGAAGCTGTAGACTGTTACTAGAAAAAAGGAGGTCCCGGTAGCCTCCAAAACATTAAAGGCTATCGCCAAGGCCCTTGGTTTCTCTTTAGAAACAGATGGTAAGACCCTATTGCTGAAGACATCTCTTGCATAAGAGGCATAGTGACTGAGAAAGCAAGCTGTTGCTGAGCAGAAAACCTTCCCCCTGTAGACCAGCCAACTGAAAGCTGGAAAAAAGCTGCACTGCATGCAGCCGTATGGGAGACAGAAGTCATAAGAAGTGAAAACAGTGGACATTGGAAAATTCAACTTTGGCCATACAGGCCCAATGACTGAACAGGTGCAATAGTGGCAAGTCTGCTCTTGGGGAAACCAACTGCTCCATAATTGGACTGAATGCCCTCTCTACGGGAGGGAATACATGCCTTGCACTGAAAAAACTAAGCAAAAAAAAAAAAAAAAAAAAAAAAGCAGGGGAGGTCATGAGCCTTAGGGGTATAAAGCCTGCTCTTGTCTGGCTAAATGTATATATTATTCCCACCAAGCTGCCCTGAAAGCACTACACTTAATGTTCATATTCACATATTAACGCTGCTCTCTTCTGGTTAGAGAAGCTTCTCTTTCCAAATGGTGATGACCACTGGGATGACCCAAAAGGCAACATAGTGCTGAGAAGAAGGGATGGAGGAATGTCCAGCACTGAAATATCTCTGCCACACCCTCCAATATCAATACATTTATTGATTTCCATATTTTGAATCAACCCTGCATGCCTCAGAGGAAACCTACTTGATTGAGGTGGATGATGTTTTTAATGTGTTCTTGAATTTAGTGTACAAGAATTTTATTGAGAAGTTTTGCATCTAAATTCATAAGATATATTAGCCTGTAGTTTTCTTATCTCTCTCTCTGATTTTTGTATTAATGTAATTCTGGCTTCATAGAAGAAAACAGGGAGGGTCCCTTCCTTATCTATTGTATGGAATGACTTGAGAAAAATTGGCTTTAACAATTTCTGGTTAAGATGGAGGCATAGTTAGCCATACCAAAGCAGCCTAGGGAGGGAAATATGAAAAAAAAAAAAAAAAATACATTCTCCTACCAAAATGTGAAGGTTTATAAGTTATAATCAACCACAGCAAAGAAGTAGGAGAGACTCATGTTCTAGAAAGGAGGAAACTTGAGACTTCTGGTCAAGATGGCATCTGCCTATCCATGCCTCACCTAGTGGGGAAGGAAAGAGATAGACAAAAAGATCTCAAAATTCATATGGAATGGCAGAAGTCCTCATATATCCAAGCATATACTTAGCAAAAGAAACGCCTCTGTATGCATCACCATACCTGATCTAAAGGTATATTACAAAGCCATAGTAATAAAAGCAACAGGGTACTGGCATAAAAATAGGATTATGGACCAATGGAACAGAATTGAGGACCTGAACTTTGGGTTAAGTAACTACAGCTACTTGATATTTGACAAAGGCTCTAACAATGTAGACTGGAAAAAAGACAGCATCTTCAACAAATGGTGCTGGACAAACTGGATAACCATATGCAGGGAAATGAAACTTGACCCACGCATCTCGCCATGCACAAAAATTAAATCCAAATGGATCAAAGACCTCAATATAAGACCAGAAACTCTGCTACTACTGGAAGAAAAAAATAGGAGGAACTTTCCATGATAAAGGAGTGGAAAAGACTTCCTGAACAAAACCCTGGCAGCTCAAGAAATTAAACAATCACTCAACCATTGGGATATCATGAAGCTGAAAAGTTTTTTCACAGACATACAATAAGCAAAGCCAATAGATTACCCACAGAATGGGAGAAAATTTTTGCCAGCTATACAACTGACAGAGGCCAAATTTCTAGAATTTACATAGAACTAAAAAAATCTAACCAATAAAAAGTCAAACACACAAAATTGGGCAGAGAACTGTACATGGAGTTCTCAGAAGAAGACATACAAATAGAAAACACACATTTAAGAAAATGTTCAACATCCCTAATTATCAGGGAAATGCAAATTAAAACAACCATGAGATTCCACCTTACCCCAGTAATGATGGCAAACATTAAAATCTCTAATGAAAATAAATGCTGGTGAGGTTGTGGAGAAATAGGAACCCTCATTCATTGTTGGTGGGAATGTAAGATGGTACAACCACTATGGAATGCAATAGGGAGACTCCTAAAAAGGGTGGCTATAGAGTAACCAACAGACCCAGTTATTCCCTTACTGGGCATTTACCCTAAAAGCTCCATGGCTCAGTTCGGAGAGCTTGCTCAACTATGTTTATAGATGCTCAATTAATAATAGCTAAGAACTGGAATCAACCCAGATGTCCATCATTAGATGAATGGATAACCAAGATGTGATATCTACATGATGGAATTCTACACAGCTGTAAGGAAAAATGACACAATGAAATTTGAGGAAAAATGGTTGAACCTGGAACACATTATTCTCAGCTAACTCACCCAATCAAAGAAAGATAATAGTCACATGGTCTCACTCATTTGTAGTTCTTAACCTGAATCTGCCTGAGATGCTGACATTCCTAATAAGCATCTTGAGGACCAGACAATAGGGAGGGTGGGATGCAAAGGGAGGGTAAGGGTGTGGGGGAGTGACACAGAACTGGACCCAAGTGGAAATGGCACCATAAAATCCTATATCCTGAAAGACTAAAAGATTGAAGCTTCATCAAGTCCTTAGAGGGAACACCTGAATTACAGGGCCCTGGGGAGGGTATGATGAAGACTAACTTAAAGTTTCTCCTGCATCTCTCTATCTCTATCTCTCTCTCTGTATCTCTTCTCTCATTCTCTTTTATATTACCTATCTTTTTCTTCCTTCTTTTCCCTTGGCACTGGCTTGCAGTACCAGCATGTGGTTAACATCTACAATGAGCTATTGATCAGAGATACATGGTTTCTCAAAAGAAGACAGATTTCTGTCATAGTACTTGATGACCCACCAAAGGTTAATGGTAAGACCCTACTTCCAAAGACACCATATGCTATTGGTATGGATTATGGAGTTACCTGGCTGGAATCTGGAAGAGAGTCAGTCTCCAGACAGTTAGCTTGTCTACTTCCAGAAGGTTCTACATGAGCAACTGTGGGAAAGTAATCAACAACTGTCCAAGCAACACGTGATCTAAGCTTCTCAGCAGCAAATAACTTGACATGATGCTCACACAAGGACAATAGTGGCACATGGCCATGGTGGGTAACCAATTGCTCTTGATTTGGCTAACAGATCTGCTCAGTGGAATGGAACCCATAGCTGGAACTGGGAAACAAGTCAGAACCATGTCCACAAAACGAGTCTGCTCTCCAATACCAAGCTCCCACCAATCGTGGGCTACAAGAGGGCCTACACCTATGAAATTCTCTCTAAAATAATAATGTTTATCCCATTTATCTGGTGCTGACCTCTCTCTCTCCTCCATTGGAGAATTTGCTTCTCTGTTTCAGATGGATGCAGAACCTGAGGAGAGAATCAGCCCATCACACCTCACCAGGGCCCCAGCTGAAACCATTCAGTAATTGGGGAAATGAGCAAGAATGTTGCTTTCTTGTTGAACCTGGTACTAACACAAGGGTGAATGATATAGACACAGAGAACACTCAACCCCTACCAAACTAGGTATTCAAGAGACACAGAGGATCCCAAGACCTCATCACTGAAGTATACCTAAAACAAACCCAAAATGACTCAGGTAAATTCATGGAAGAGGGGGTGGAAATATTGTTAGAGCCACAAGTTGGGTCATTATACACAGAGACATTGCCTCTTCCCCATAACTGATGGCTACCCCCACAATGCATGACCCACATTCCCCAAGGAGGAGAGTTCCTTTGGAGGAGGAGGACAGGTAGGAGGTTAATGATGGTACCAGCATAACTATATACATACTGTCTACATAACTAATAAAACAAATACAAAGGAGGAAACTGGTTGCTGGGTGTGGTGGCGCATACCTTTAATCCCAACACTTGGAAGGCAAAGGTAGGAGGATTGCTGTGAATTCAAGCCTACTCCAAGACTCCAGAGTGAAGTCCAGGTCAGCCTGGGCTAGATAAAAACCATCCCTCAAACAATAAAAAAAGGGAGAAAACTGGCCACAATCCCACCAAAGGTGCCAGTGGTCCCAATCTGCACCACCTGCCTGCCTGTCAGCCCAGCCAGCACAGAGAAGAAACCAGATGAAGGGATTTTTCCACTCATATTAGCCTCCTCACAAAGTCAAGAAACCTTAAGGGGAAGACAGCAGGGACCAGTTGAGCAGCTGCTGAAGGAGAACACAAATGGGACCAGCTGACCAGCTTTCGTACAACTACAAGCATACTGCACAGTATCCCATCCCCTAACTGCCAGTGTCTCAGCAAACCACCAGAGATCTCATTCACACTTGACTCACAGCAACAGACACAACTGATCAGAACACCAGATCCACCATGAAACACAGAGAGATCACAGTGGGCACTCAGCATTGGTGAAATTAGAAGCCATCCCAAAAGGTTACAGGACCTATTTGCACAAAAGCAGGTACATAGGCCTCCATAGGAAGGACTGATCTCTCTTTCCATTACAGGGCAGGTTATTGCTTACATATTCTTGGTTGGCTTTACCATTCTCAAGCTATATTTTGGTGTTGACTATTGTTGCACATGACCCTTCCTAATTTACATGGCTTTGTCCTTTGCCTCTGTCATTGTGAGGGCAGGGTCTGACTTGGCCCCAGACTGACCTAGAACCCATTTCATACTAGAAATCTCAACCTTCCAGTTGACAGCATTAAATCATATGGGGCAAAACACACCCTTATTTTTTAACTTTGGCTTTATTAGATTATCTCTTTGTTTTAATCCCCACTCTAGCATAAATACTCTGTGCTTGTTTTGATTGAATGTGTATATTGCTCAGTTGAATTTTAGAATTTGCCAGTAAATTTCTCCACCCACTCTACAAGAATATTTGAATAGCAAGTAAACTCAACACCTAGGGTCACTTCCGCCGTTTCTCTTGAAGTATAAGAGCTACACCTCACACCTTAAACTCTTACCTGAAGATATATAAAGTCATATTTACATGGCTAAGAATACTGCAGATGCTTAGAAAACTCAAGCATCAAATTAACTCACCATTATAATACAAGAAACACAAAAAAATCAAGACAATAAAATCCCACCAAAAAATTTTAATCAATCATAAATCACCTCCAGTGAGACTGCTTTATATGAAATGCCTGACAATGATTTTTTAAAAAAGATTATGTCTATGTTCAAAGAAATCAAAGAAGAAATTAAAGGAATCAAACAATCTTTTTTTTTTTTTTTTTTTTTTTTTTTTTTGCAAGGTAGGGTCTCACTCTTGTCCAGGCTGACCTGGAATTAACTATGTATTCTCAGGGTAGCCTCAAACTCTCGGCGATCCTCCTACCTCTGACTCCTGAGTGCTGTGATTAAAGGCATGTGCCACCATGCCCAGCTTCAAACAAACTCTTGAAGGAATCAAAAGAGAATACAGGAAATCAACTTAATGAAATAAGGAAATCAATACAAGACATGCATAAAGAAATAGACATAATTAAAAAGTACCAATCAGAAATACTAGAAATGAAAAACAAGTTAGTCAATTAGAAAACTCTGGGAAAAGTCTCACCAGTAGGATAGATCAAGGAGGGGATAGAATATCTAAAGTAGAAGACCAGGTGGCAGATCTAATACAGTCCAACAAAGAGAAGGACAAACTAATAGGAAGACATGAGTGGGAATTTCAAGACATTCAGTCTACAAAGAAGAGATCAAATATAAGAATTCAGGGCATAGTAGGAGAAGAATTTCACTAGAAAGGCATAGCAGGTATTTTCAACAAAATAATAGAAGAAAATTTCCCCTAAGTAGGGAAAGTGATGCCATTACAGATACAGGATGCCTATAGAATACCAAACAGACAAAATTAGGAAAGAACCTCTTACTGTTATATTACTATAAAACTACAAAACACACAAGCCAAAGAAAACAAATTGAAAGAAGTTAGAGAGAAAAATAAAATCACATACAAGTGCAAGCCCACCAGGATAACAACAGATTACTCAACACAAACTGTAAAAGCCAGAAGAGCTTGGAATGATGTATTCCAAGTTCTGAAAGATAGCAACTGTCAACCAAGATTAATTTATCCTGCAAAGCTATCCATTCAAACGGATAGAGAAATAAGTACATTCCACAACAAAAGCATACTAAGGGAATATATAAAGAAAAAAACAGCTCTACAGAAAATACTTGAAAGGATCCTCCATGCTAAAGAGAAAGAAAAGCACACACATAAGGAACCTGGAAAAAATACTCAAATATTAATACAAGAGAGTAAAGTAAAAACCAGAAGAACTACAAAAGAAGAAAAATGGCAAGAATAAATACACACCTTTCAATAATAACTCTTAATATCAACAGCCTCAGTGCCCCAACCAAAAGACACAGGTTTGCAGACTGGGTTAAAAAGCAGGATTCTTCTGGGGCCACAGAGATGGCTTAGCAGTTAAGCACTTGCTTGTGAAGCCCAAGGACCCCAGTTCGAGGCTTAATTTCCCAGTACCCACCTAAGCCAGATGCACAAAGTGGCACATGCATCTGTAGTCCGTTTTCAGTGGCTGGAAGCCCTGGTGTGCCAATTTTTTTTCTCTCTCTCTCACCCTTTCTCTCTCTCTCTCTCTCTCTGCCTCTCTCTCTCTCTGTCACTCTCAAATAAATAAAAATCAACAAAAAAGCAGGATCCTTCTATTTGTTGCCTCTGAGAAACTCACCTTTACTCAAAAGATGGATACTGTCTTAGGGTGAAAGGTTGGCAAATGGTGTTTCAAGCAAATGGGCCTAGAAAATAAGCAAGTGTCACTATCTGACTGGGTAGACTTCAAACCAACATTAGTTAGGAAAGCTAAAGAAGGTCACTGTGTATTGATTAAAAGAACACTCCAACAGGAGAACATTACAATTTTAAACATATATGCACCTAACATAGGGACTCCCAATTTCATCAAACAAATGCTAATAGAATTAAGGGCACAGATAACACCAAACACAGTTGTAGTGGGAGACTTCAATACCCCACTCTCATCAATTGATGAGTCAGCCCAGCCAAAAAAAAAAATGTTGAGAAGTATCTGGATTAAATGAGGTCATAGAACAAATGGACCCAATAGATATCTACAGAACATTTCATCCAAATGGTGCAGAATACACATTCTTTTCAGCAACACATGGAACATTTTCTAAAATGGACCATATATTAGAACACAAAGCAAATATTAATTAATACAGGAAAATTGAAATAATTCCTTGCTGTGTATCTGATTACAGTGGGATTAAACTACAAATTAACAGCAAGAAACACTATAGAGCATACACAAAATCATGAAAACTAAGCAATATATTACTAAGTGGTGAATAGGTCAATGAAGAAATCAATAAGGAAATCAAAAAATACATAGAATTCAACTGACAACGAGAACACAACATACCCAAACCTTTGGGACACAATGAAGGCAGTGTAAAGAGGGAAATTTATAACATTAAGTGGCTATAGTAAGAAATTAGAAAGGTCACAAGTAAGAACTTAATGCTTCACCTTAAGGCCTTGGAAAAAGAAGAACAAGGCAAACCAAAAATCAGTATATGGGAAGAAATAGTAAAGATTAAGGGAGAAACTAATGGAACAGAAACAAAAATAAAAACAAAGAATCAATGAAACAAAGACGTTGGTGCTTTGAAAGGAAAAATAAGATTGATAAACCCTTAGCAAGTCTGACTAAAAGAAAGAAAGACAAAAGTTAATAAAATTAGAGGTGAAAAAGTCACCATTACAACTGTTGTCAAAGAAATTTGGAAAAATCATAGGGACATATTTTAAGAACATATATTCCACTAAGAATGAAAATCTGAAAGAAATAGATGATTTCCTTGATTTATATGACCTACCAAAATTAAATCAAGGTGAGATTAACCACTTAAATAGATCTATAACAAGTACAGACATCCAAGCAATTATATAAAAAACAAAATCTCCCAGCTAAAAAAAGTCCAGGTACAAATGGATTCACTGGTGAATTTTACCAGACCTTCATGGAAGAACTAACACCAGTGCTTCTCAAACTTTTCCATAAAATAGAAAAGGAAGCAATTCTACTTCTGTGAAACCAGCATCACCCTGATACTAAAACCAGACAAAGGTAGAACAAAAAAAGAAAATTACAGACCAATCTCCCTCATGAACATAGTTGCAAAAATTCTCAACAAAATTTTGGCAACAGAATACTAGTATATATCAGAAAGATCATTAACCCTGACCAACTAGGCCATATCCCAGAAATGCAGAGATAGTTCAACATATTCAAATTGATAAATGTAATACACTATATAAATGAACTAAAGGACAAATATCACATGATCATCTCATTAGATGCAGGAAAGGCATTTGACAAAAATCCAACATCCCTTCATGATAAAAGTCCTACAGAAACTGGGAATAGAAGGAACATATTTCAACATAATAAAAACTATTTATGACAAATCTATAGTGAACATAATATTAAATGGAGAAAAATTTGAAGTTTTTCCACTAAATTCAAGAACATGACAAATGTGCTCGCTGTCCCACTTTTATTTAATAGGGTACTGGAAGTCTTAGCTATACCAATAAGAAAAGAGACACACATAAAAGAGATACAAATTGGAAAGGAAGAGATAAAATTATTAGTATTTGGAGATGATGTGATTCTGTACATAAAGGACCCTAAAGACTCTACCAGCAAAATTTTAGTGCTGATAAACACTTACAGCAATGTAGCAGGATACAAAATAAACACACAGAAATCAGTAGCCTTCTTATATGCTAACAACAAACATGCAGAGGATGAAATCATGGAATCACTCCCTTTCACAATTGCCTAAAAAAAAAAAAAAAAAAAGTACCTTGGAATAAAACTAACCAAGGAAGTGAAGGATCTCTACAAAGAAAACTCTAAAACACTCAAGACAGAAATTGCTGAAGACACTAGGAAATGGAAAGACATCCCATGTGGCCTGTACAGAATGCCACATCCACAGAAGCCACTTTCTGGTTCCTCCTAGCAGGCAGCCTGGCTAGGGCCTGACCTGCACTGTGCCATACATATCCTCCTTTTTATTTTTATTATCAGTGACCCTGGGAAGCATGGTTCTTTGCCAGGCCCCAAGGGATCACCTCATGCAGTGGTGCCTGTCTTAGGTTGCCACATTTCATGGGGTCTTACCTGTCATTGACTACCTGCCAACCTGGTGAAAAGGCCCAAGGAGTTGTGGCTGTCACCTAGGAGGAATGGGAGGGCCATGTGAGGGTGGTTCTGTGGCATGCAAACAGTCCCGGCAAGAATCAACTGTATAACCTGAGAAAGATTGGGGTAGGACAGGTTTACAAATGAGAAATGGCAGATAAGATCATATGGCGGGCTGGAGAGATGGCTTAGCAGTTAAATTCTTGCCTGTGAATAAGGACCCTGGTTCAAGGCTCAATTCTCCAGGACCCACGTAAGCCAGATGCACAAGGGAGCGCATACATCTGGAGTTTGTTTGCAGTGGCTGGAGGCCCTGGCACACCCATTCTCTCTCTCTCTCTCTCTACCTGCCTATTTCTACCTGCCTATTTCTCTCTCAAATAAATAAAAAAATTAAAAAAAGATATCATATGGTGCTTCACTAGGTGTTGCCCCTGCCGATTGATAAATGGCCCCCTGTAGTAGAACCTGGTTTGTTTGGATGGCAGTGATATGCTGAGAAAAAACTCTGAGACATCTGAAAAGGATCAGCATGATGGTGAGAATAACTAGGGTTCCAGTCATGATAAGAAGGGATGAAGGGTTGAAGAAAGAAATGTAAAGTTATCATCAGGAGAAACAGTTGCAAAGCCAATTGGCACCTGTCTGATGATAACGTGGAGGTCAGCATGAATAGTCATGGAAGGGCTCAGTCTACAATGAAGGAGGGGGCAGTTGAGAAATCCCCTGGAAGACAGTAAAAAGGTGGAGGCATTAAGTGTTGGGACCAAGACAAAATAATAGGAGGGTTTAACACAAACAGGTTGTTGGGTGACTGATGTGAACTCACCCTTAATGCCATAAATAAGTAGCATTGAGTGTCCTTAATGGTAGCAGATCAATGTACATAGGCAGCATTCCATTGGAGAATTCAGGGGGGAGAAGGACCATCTTGAGGAGTAAGTACCAGTCATAGTAAGTCTGAAGGTGGATGGTCCATTGTAAAAGGAATTGTTCAAAGTAGGAGGAGTCAACGCCGGATTCCTGGGCTACCTTGCGGATGAGAGCCAGATCAAAGAGGGACGTGGTGTACCAGGGCCTGGCTGTTGCATGCGGCCCTATGTTAACTGGGAAGGCAGCGAAGGGTGGGGCATGTCAGTGAACTGGCAGCTGCCTGGGTGTGTCCAGGACAGAGTGGGCAGAGGTCCTTCCAAGGGTAAAGAGGGAGAGGGGTGGTTGGTTTTTTTTTTTGGTTTTTTTTTTTTTGAGAGAGAGACAGAAAGAGATAGAGCGAGAGAGAGAGAGGGAGACAGATAAAGATGGGCGCACCAGCAGCCCCTCAGCTGCTGCGAACAAAATCCAGATGCGTGTGTCCCCTTGTGGTCAAGTGCGGTATTGCACCTTGCATCACTTTGCATCTGGCTAAACGTGGGACCTGGAGATTGGAACCAGCGTTCTTAGGCTTAGGAGGCAGGTGCCTTAACTGCTAAGCCATCTCTCCAGCCCAGGGGTGGTTGGTTTTTTGTCATTGAAGGCAGGTGTGAGTGCGGCTGCCACAGGCAGTGGTTGGGGTGGTGGTTTTTTATCATTGAAGGGTTGGTCTTCCTACTCATCTGAGTTATTGTCTGGGAGGGATGAGGTTTGGAGAGACAGGTTCAGTTCCTCCTTACACCTTTCATTATGGGCAGAAACAACTTCCTCCACAGAGGAGCCTTTAAGGCTGGAAATTATGGCAAGAAGGATAGGAAAGAATGGGGTGGGGTTTGTGTGTCCATCATGAACCTTGCCTTTCCTTGTGAGGACGAGAACCTGGGACCAAATGGAATTGTCCCAGATGTTCTTGGGACTAATCCATGGGGCTAAAACAAGAGTTTCATCCCAAAAGCCATAGAGGTCCTTTTGTTTCACTTTTAAGCCATGTTGCAGGAGGAGGGCCTTTAGAGCCTGAAATTATGGTGTCTTCTGATGGGGATGGAGGTTGCCCATTACAGTGTGATGGTGTTTGGGCAGGTAGGCTGTGACACCCTGAAAAAAAGAGAGTGAGAAAGCCTAGATCAAAAATGATAGCCCAAAGGATAATCATGCAAACCACAACACCTATTGCCAGGGCCAGCTGAGACATATGGACAGAATACTTAGGAACCAAGTGTCTTGTGCTTAGTGGGGGACTTCCATGGGTCATTACTCCATGTGGCCATATGCCCACATGGTGTCTCCAGGGAAGCTCAACCAACAGCCTTGCCTTGGTTCCAAAATCAGGTGAGTCACTTATGTGATTTTGCTGGGAGGAAAAGAGAGTGGAGGGGCCAGAATGGGCTTCAGGACTGGCAGCAATGTGTACCTTCCTGCCAGGGAAAAGGGCAAACAAAAGGAAAAGGGGGGAGGAGGGTCTGTCCTCTTACCCTTGGGCAGCCATAAGCACACAGAACAGAAAGGGGCCTACTCACCAATGATCAAGGTGGGGGCGTCTCACCCACACTGAGGGGTTTTCACTTTCATCTTTTTGTTGTTTTTTGCTTTTTTGATGTAGGTTCTCAGTCCAGTCTAGGGTGATCTAGAACTCGCTCAGTAATATGCAGCTGGCCTAAAACTCAATGATGATCCTCCTACCTCTGTGTCCTGAGTGCTGGGATTAATGGCATGTGCCACCATGCCCAGCTACCACCTTATTTTTTTGTGTGACAGGATCTCTCAGTGAACCTAGAGCTCACTGATTTGGCTAGACTAGCTAGCCAGCAAGCCCTAAGGATTCTCTTTTTTAAAATTCTATTTTATATTATTCTAATTTTACATTCATGTTGGTGACTCTGGTAGCCTTCTCTTTCTCCTTCCCCCTCTGAAGGGGCCCTCATCATTGGGGAATATGGGTCATGCATTTTGGGGGTAGTCAACAGTTATGGGGGATAGGAAAAATATCTGTGCGTAATGACCCAACTTGTGGCTTTAACACTCTTTCTGCCCTCTCTTCTGCAAATTTCCCTGAGCCACATTGGAATCATTTTAGTTCTACTTCAGCGAGGAGGTCTTTGGAGCCTCTGTGTCTTTGGATATCTGGCTTAGTAGAAGTGGGTGTTCTCTGTGTTTATCTCCTTCAGCCTTATTCTGGTGTCAGGTTCAAAAAGAAAGCTGTACTCTTCCCTTTTCCCCTGTTACTCTATGGTTTCAGCTGGGGCCCTGGTGAGGTGCGATAGGCTGATCCTCCCTTCAGGTTCATCGTCCATCTGAAAAAGAGAAGCAAATTCTCCAACAGAGAGAGAGGTTAGTACTAGATAGATGGAATGGCCATAGTTATTTTAGAGAGAATTTTGTGTGTCACTCCTTTTCTAGTCCACATTTGGTCGGAGCTTGATATTGGAAAATGGGCTCATTTTTTGTACATGGTTTTGACTTATTTCCCAGTTCCAGCAATGTGTTCCATTCCACCAAGTGGATCTATTATCCAAATCAAGAGCAGTTTGTTACCCACCATGGCTGTGTGCCACTATTGCACTTGTTTGAGCATCACATCACATTGTTTCCTGCTGGCTAGCTTAGACTGCGAGTTGTTTGGGCAGATGTCAGTAATTTTCACCTGATTAGTCATGTAGCACCCTCTGGCACTAGATTAGCCAACTGTCTGGGGACTGACCCTCTTCCAGACTTTGACCAGGTCACTCCATGTTTGTCTCAACCATGTACGATGTCTTCAGCAGTAGGATCTTACCATTAACCTTTGGTGGGTCATCAAGAACTCTGACAGAAATCTGTCTTTTTTGGGAAAGCTTGTAGGTCTCTCTGATCAAGAGCTCATCATGAAAGTTAACCCCATGCTGGTGCTGGGAGTTACAAGTCAGTGCCTAGGAAGGTGAAGGAAGAAAAAGATAGGTAATATAAAAGAGAACGAGAGTATAGAGAGAAGAGAGAGGGAGGGAGGGAGAGAGAGAGAGAGGGAAAGATTAAGGTTGGTCTTCATAATGTTCTCTCCAGGTCCCTATGGTTCAGGTGTTCCTTCTGTGGGCCTGCTGAATGATCAGTGTTATTCAGAATATAGGATTTTATGGTACCATTTCCATTTGGGTCCCTATTTGTGTTCCCCAACCCTTACCCTCCCCCCATCCCACCCTCAATATTGTATGTTCCTCACGGTACTTATTAGGTATGAGAACATCTCAGGCAGATTAAGGTTAGGAGCCATAGATGAATGAGACCATGCAAGGATTATCTTTCTGTGATTGGATGAGCTCACTGAGAATGATCTGTTCCGTGTTCAACCATGTTTTTTTTTTTCAAATTTCATTGTTTCATTTTTCCTTACTGCTGTGTAGAATTCCACAGTGTAGATATACCATATCTTTGTTATCCATACATCTCATGATGGACATCTGGGTTGATTCCAGCTCTTAGCTATTATGAATTGAGCAGCTATAAACATGATTGAGCAAATCTCTTTGATCTGAAGCTCAGAGCCTTTAGGGTAAATGCCCAGTAAGGGGAAAACTGGATCTGTTAGTAGGTCTATAGTCATCCTTCTCAGGAGTCTCCATATAGATTTCCATAATGGTTGTACCATTTTACATTCCCATCAACAGTGCAAGAGTGTCCCTATTTCTCCAGTCTCACCAGCATTTGTTTTCATTAGTTTTTTTTTTTTTTTTTAATGTTAGCCATCCTTACCGGGGTAAGGTGGAATCTCATAGTTGTTTTAATTGGCATTTCCCTGATGATTAGGTATGTTGAACATTTTCTTCAGTGTGTGTTTGCCATTTGTATTTCTTCCTCTGAGAACTCCCTGTGCAGTTCTCTGCCCCTTTTTGTGAGTGGGTTGTTTGATGATTTATTATTTAGGCTTTGGAGTTCTTTGTAAATTCTAGAAATTAGGCCTCTGTCAGTTGCATAGCTGGAAAAAATTTTCTCCCATTCTATGGTTTTGGTTATAGTATATTTATATAGTATATTTAAGATTCATGAGATCCCAATGGTTGAGTAATTGTTTGATTTCCTGAGCTGCTGGGGTTTTGTTCATTAAGTCTTTTCTTGCTCCTATGTCATGGAAGTTTCCTCCTACTTTTTCTTCCAGTAGTAGCAGAGTTCCTGGTTTTATATTGAAGTCTTTGATCGGTTTGAAGTTGATTTTTGTGCATAGCAAGATGTGTGGATCGAGTTTCATTTCCTACATATGGTTGTCCAGTTTTTCTAGCACCATTTGTTGAAGATGCTGTCTTTTTTCCAGTCTACATTCATAGAGCCTTTGCCAAATATCAAGTAGCTGTAGATACTTGACTCAAAGTCCGGGTTTTCTATTCTGTTCCATTGGTTTATATTCCTGTTTTTATGCCAGTACCATGTTGTTTTCATTACTATGGCTTTGTAGTATAGCTTTAGATCAGGTATGGTGATGCCTCCAGAGGAGTTTCTTTTGCTGAGGATATTCTTGGATATCCGAGGCCTTCTGCCTTTCCATGTGAATTTTGAGGTCATTTTTTTATATCTCAGTGAAGAAAGAAGTTGGGATTTTTATTGGTATTATGTTAAATCTATATAGTGCTTTTGGTAAGATTGCCATTTTCACAATGTTAATTCTGCCTATTCAAGAGCATGGGAGGTCTTTCCACTTTTGTAGGTCTTCCTCAATTTCTTTCTTGAGTGTTTTTATTTTTTCACTTCCTTGGTTATTGTTATTCCAAGGTATTTTATTTATTTTTTGTTGCTATTGAAAATGGGACAATGTTGCTTATTTCTTTTTCTGTATCTTTGTCTTTCACATACAGAAAGGTTACTGATTTCTGTGCATTGATCTTATATCCTACTACTTTGTTGAAGGCAAATTATATATAGAAGGTCAATTATGTTCTCTGCAAATAGGGCTAACTTAACTTCTTCCTTTCCAATTTGTATCCCTTTCATTTCTTTCTCCTGTCTTATTGCTTGAGCTAGTACTTCTAGCACTATGTTGAAGAGCAGAGGTGAGAGTGGACACCCCTGCCTTGTTCCTGATCTCAATGGGAATTCCTTTAGTCTCTCCCCATTAAGTATTACTTGGGCTTTAGGAGCTTTATATACAGACTTTATTATGTTGAGATATGAACCATCCATGCCTATTCTCTCCAATGTTTTGATCATGAAGTGATGTTGTATTTTTCAAAGGCCTTTTCTGATCTATTGAAATGATCATGTGGTTTTTGTGTTTAAGCTTGTTTATGTGGTTCAGTACATTGACAGATTTCCATATGTTGAACCACCCCTGTGTTCCAGGGATGAAGCCTACTTGATCAAGGTGGATAATGCTTTTGATGTACTGTTGAATTCAGTTTGCAAGGATTTTGTTCAGGATCTTTGTGTCTCTGTTCATCAGGGAAATAGGCCTATAATTTTCTTTTCTTGTGGCATCACTCCCTGGTTTTGGAATTAGGGTGATAGTAGCTTCATAGAAGAAGTTGGGGATCTCTCCCTGTTCTCTGATTGTGTGGCACAGTTTGAGAAAAATTTGTTTCAGTTCTTGCATGAAGGTTTGATAGAATTCAGTTGAGAAACCATCTTGTCCTGGACTCTTCTTTTTGAGGAGGTGTTTGATTACCTCTTCAATCTCAACAGTGAGATAAGTTTGTTTAGGAGATTAATCTGCTCTGGGTTTAGCTTTGGTAGGTGGTATGTGTCCAGGAATTCATCCATTTCCTCCATATTCTCCTGTTCTGTGGAGTAGAGGTTTTTTAAATAAGTCCTGATGATTCTCGCAATTTCACTTATGTCTGTTGTGATCTCTCCTTTTTCATTTCTAATTTTGTTAATTTGAAGCATCTCTTTATTTTGCTTGATCAGATTGTCCAGGGGTTTATCAATCTTGTTATTTTTTTTTCAAAGAACCATCTCTTTGTTTCATCAATTTTCTTTATTTTTTTCTTAGTTTCAAATTCATTAATTTCTGCTCTGATCTTAATTATTTCTTTCCATCTGGAAGCTTTTTGGGTTGGCTTCTTCTTGTTTTTCCAATGCTTTTAGGTGGATGGTTAGGTTATAGATTTGGGATCTCTCTGTTTTTGATATGAAAGCATTTAGTGCTATGATTTTCCCCTAAGGACTGCCTTCATTGTGTCCCATACATTTTGGTATGATTTGTTCTCATTGTTGTTCAATTCTAGAAATTTTGTAATTTCATTTTTTATTTCATCCACAACCCATTTATTGTTTAAAAGTGTGTTGTTTAGTTTCCAGGAGTTTGAGGGATTCCTGGCACACTTTTAAAAATTTTATTATTATTATTATTTTTATTGACAACTTCTTTAATTGTGGACAATATCCCATGGTACTTCCCTTCCTCCCCCCACTTTCCCCTTTGAAACTTCACTCTCCATCATATCCCCTCCCCTCTCAATCAGTCTCTCTTTTCAGTTTGATGTCATGATCTTTTCCACCTATTAGGATGGCCTTGTTTAGGTAATGTCAGGCACTGTGAGGTCATGGATATCCAGGCCATTTTGTGTCTGGAGGAGCACCTTGTAAGGAGTCCTACTCTTCCTTTGGCTCTTACATTCTTTCTTCCCCCTCTTCCACAATAGACCCTGAGCCTTGGAAGGTGGCTTTGAGATGTTTCAGTGCTGAGCACACCTCTGTCCCTTCTTCTCAGCCCAATGGTGCCTTCTGAATCATCCCAAGGTTGTCACCATCTGAAAAGAGAAGCTTCTCTGAACAAAAATGAGAGTAGCATTAATATATGGCTATGGACATTAAGAGCAATGCTTACTGGGTACTTTGGTGAGCATAGTATATACATTTAGTGAGACACCAGCAGAATTACACCCTTAGGGCTCATGACTACCCCTGTCATGGGTTTTCAGTATCAGGGATGTATTCCCTCCCATGGAGTTGCCCTCCAGTCCAATTAGAGAGCTGATGGTTTCTTGATTACCTTCACTGGTGTTTTCTCTCTCCCATTGAACTGCAAGCAGTGTAGCTTTTTCAGACTTCTGTCAGTTGGTCCACATAAAGGAGGCTTTCAGCTCAGCACCAGCAGGATTTTTCAGTGAACTTGCTGCCCAAGTATGTGGAGTCTCCAGCAATAGGGTCTTACCATCTATTCCTGGTGGGAAACCAAGGGCCTCAGCAATGACCTATAATGCCTGACTAAAGTTTAGCGACCTGTCCTTGGCCTACTTCTGCTTAAGAGTGACTCAGCAAGGCCTAAGCTGAAACTGGCTCTGCCCAGCTACTGCTGACGTGGTGAAATAGTATTGGCCCTTACACCTTTCTCTCATACTTTTCCCCACCCTCTTTCTCAATGTATATATACCCTCTTATTACAATAAAAGACAAGTTCCTGCTTCGACATGACTCCTGGCTCAGTGTGGTTTTTTCTCTCTGGTGTTTTGGGGAAAGGTTTGAGCTGCCGACACCCATCTTCCTGCTCAGCCTCAAGAGGAGCCACTGGCCCGGCTCTCTCTCTTCCACTCTACCTGCCGGCAGAGGGAAACTGGCATTTCCCTGGTGACTAGGGATGTAGAACATTTTTTTAAATGTTTATATGCCATGTGTATTTCTTCTTCTGAGAACTCTCTATTTAGTTCCATAGCCCATTTTTTAATTGGGCTGTTTAATTTCTTATTATTTAATTTTTTGGGTTCTTTATATGTCCTAGATATTAATCCTTTGTCAGATGTATAGCTGGCAAAGATTTTCTCCCATTCTGTAGGTTGCCTCTTTGCTCTATTCACAGTGTCCTTAGCTGTACAAAAGCTTTGTAATTTCATGATGTCCCAGCGGTTGATCTGTGGTTTTATTTCCTGAGTGATTGGGGTTATAGTCAGAAAGTCTTTGCCAATACCAGTATGTTGAAAGGTTTTCCCTACTTTTTCCTCTAGCAGTTTCAGAGTTTCATTTCTGATATTAAGATCTTTGGTCCATTTGGACTTGATTCTTGTGCATGAAGAGAGATAAGGATCTATTTTCATCCTTCTACAGATGCATATCCCATTTTCCCAGCACCACTTGCTGAAGAGGCTGTCTTTTCTCCTATGAGTATTATTGGCATTTTTGTCAAAGATCAGGTGGCTATAGCTACCTGGACTTACATCAGGGTCCTCTGTTCTGTTACATTGATCTACACGTCTGTTTTTGTGTCCTGGCATACTTTTTGTTGTTAATTTCTAGCAGACAGCATTGTGGTCTGGTATCATGCAGGAAATTATATCTATTTTCCTGAAAATATGGAGGCAGGCTTTGTGGCTCAATATATGATCTGTTTTAGGGAAAGTTCCATGGACTGCTGAGAAGAATGTGTAATCTGTAGATTTGGGGTAGAATGTTCTATAGATGTCTGTTAGCTTCAGTTGCTCTATGATGATGTTGAACTCTCTTACTTCCCTGTTAATTTTCTGTTTGGATGATCTATCTATTGCTGATAGTGAAATATTGAAGTTCCTGACCATGATGGTGCTGTTGGTTATTTCTGGTTTGTTGTCAAGTAGTTTTTGTTTTATTAATTGTGGTGCACCTGTGTTTGGTGCGTAAAGATTGATGATTGTGATATCCTCTTGTTGGTCTGTTCCCTTGGTAAGTAAGAAGTGGCCTTCTTTGTCTTTTTTTATTACTTTTGGCTTCAAGTCTATTTTATCTGACATTAGTATAGTGATGCCTGCTTGTTTCTTATTTCCCTTTGCTTGGAATATTGTTTTCCATCCTTTCATCCTGAGAAGGTGTCTATCTTTGGTGATGAGATGGGTTTCTTGAAGACAGCAGATTGAGGGGTTTAATTATCTGATCCATCCTGTCAGCTTATGTTTTTTGATGGGTGAATTAAGGACATTAATGTTAAGAGTGAGAACTGTGAGGCTTGATTTACTCCCTGCCATGTTGTGGTGTTTTGGTGTTTTTTGGACTTTGAAGGGTTATTTTGTTTTGAGTGCCTTCTCTGAGTTTGGTTATTGTGATCTGCTTCTTGTAGGTTCTTGACGTTGGTTATTTGATTCTTCTATGTGGAGAATTCCCCAAAGTACTCTGTAGATTTGGCTTTGTGTTCATAAAGTTGTGTAGCTGGATTTCATCATGGAAAGTTTTTCTTTCACCATCTATTATGAGGGATATTTTTGCTGGGTATAGTAGTTTGGGTTGGAAACTATAAGTTCTTAGAGTTTGCAGTGTTCCATTCTAGGCCCTTCTGGCTTTGAGTGTATCTATTGAGAAGACTGAGGTAAATCTGATTTGGTTACCTTTACAAGTAATGTGTTGTTTTTCCCTAGCTGCTTTTAGGCCTCTCTTCTTGTTATCAATATTTAGGGTTTTTATGATAATATGTCTTGGAGAATTTCTCCTTTGGTCCAGTCTGTTTGGAGTTCTGTTAGCTTCTTGTACCTTGATGGGACTTTCTTTTGCAATATTTGAAAAGTTCTCTTTGATAGTTTTGTTGAATAAGTTCTTGATTCCTTTGGTCTGAATTTCTTCCCGTTCTGATATCCCCATGATCCTAATGTTGGAATGTTTAAGGCTATGACACATTTCCTGCATGTTCTATTCACAAAAGTTTTTGTAACTTATTGAAACTTTTTGATTCACATGCTGTTTCTTCTGTTCTGTCTTCCAGTTCTGAGTTTCTATATTCCACATGGCTGAGTCTATTCTTGAGAGCTTCTATGGAGTTTTGGTTTTGTTCAATTTGGTTTGTATGTTCTACTGCTTTTTTACATACAGTTTGAAATCCTCTGTCAAGTTCCTTTTTCACATCTGTGGTAGTTTGAATATATGTCCCCCAATATATTCAGTGTTTTATTATTTTATAGTTTGCATCTGCAATCACCTTGCTAGAGGCAAGGTCACTGGGGGCCGGTCTTAAGGTGTGCATGGTTTGAGATTCCATTTTATGCAAATGTGCCTAGCAGGAGTTCCTGAAGTGTGCATTTTGGCTGTAGTTTTGCTCTGTGTGCTGTGGTAGGTTGGCTTTTGCTCTCTCTGTTTGGCCCTGTGGAGAGCAGGCCGTTTCTCCTGCCTTTGCTGTTTAATTAATAACCATTCCTCCATAACTGTGCCCGGTCTGGAAGATCATCTCAGCGAACCTGAAGCTTCTGTAACAGTAAAGTGGTCCTTTTTTGAACCTTGGATATTCATCTTTTTTTTTTTTTTTTTGGAGGAATGGGCATGGACTTGGTGCTTGCAACTAAGATGCCTTCTGGAGTGGTAAGCCAAGTTTTATGGACTATTCTGATGAGAGTTTGAGAATGCCCAGATAGTACTGAACTGTTTTTCTAAGGGGGAGGAAAGTCTAGAGGACTTTGTTGGTACTGGGCTAGATGGCTACGTTCCGCTATCCAGGCCCAGAAAGTTTGATCATTAAATTTGTAATGGACTGATGTGCTTGGCTAAAGACATCGGACTGAGATTTTAAGATTTTAAGTCGGACTGAGATTTTAAGATTTTAAGTTGGAAAACCTCAAGCAAGTTAAAATTATAGAGGCACCAAGACTGGTTTTCAGGTTACTGGAGCTGCTATTGTCAACACATTAGCAATCTTAAGGAAGGTGGAAGGAAGGTGGCCCGACTGCTTTACTTAAAACAATGGAGAGGATGCCTGAGGAAAGACTATTAGATGCAAACTTTGACTGGAGAAGGAACCTGCTTTTCAAGGCTATGGTTTATTTTGTCCCTGGATTTAGAATATGGCTGTGTCCTACACCTGGTATTAGTTTTGGAAATATGAAAATGTATGGAGTTTTGCACACGGTTCCAGGAGCCGCTCATGAGGCCACCCTCAGGAATAGGCTGAAAGAGCCTTTGGAAGATGGACCGTGGTTTGCTGGAGACCTGAAGATGTTTTGATTACCAGGACTGTGCAAAAGGGCTACCATGGAGTTTGATTTTCCTGGCGACTCTGCCCAGCTGGAGGGGCGGAATTGGAAAACTGGAGACTGTCATGTTTATTTGAACTTGCAGAAGTTTGATGACGGCTGATGGTGGTTGAGTTTGGTTTTAGTTTCTCCTTCCTATGCCTTATACAGTTAAAAATGTTTACTGTGCCTTTACATGTTGAAAGTATTTAACTTGTTTGATTTTACAGGACTCACTATCTTAAGTTGATCAAGACTGTGAGAACCTTTTGAAATTGGACTGAGTACAATTTACAATGTGTGATAGTTATAAATCTATTGGGGCCAGGAGCTTGAGGGGCGGGTCTTTAATATATGTCCCCAATATATTCAGTGTTTTATTATTTTATAGTTTGCATCTGCAATCACCTTGGAGCAAGGTCACTGCAGATGGTTTGAGATTCCATTGTAAAGATATGCAAATGTGCCTAGAGTTCCTGATGTGCTGTGTGACCTTTTGGCTGTAGTTTTGGTGTGCTGTGGTGGCTGGTTGGCTTTTGCTCTCTGTTTTGGCCCTGTGGAGAGCAGGCCGTGCCTTTATGGAACTTCCCCTGACTGTAAGCTTCAATAAATAACCCCTGATAACTGGGTCTGGGATCATCTCAGCTAAGCTGTCTGCTACAACATCATTTTCTGATATTTTTAGTGCTTCTTGGAATTCTTCCTTGCATTTATTTATGCTTAGCCAACTGGTTATTGAGGTCCTCTTTTTTTTTTTTTTTTTTTTTTTTTTTTTTTTTTTTTTTCTACTTCAGGTCATTTAACTGTTTTTGAAACCCTTCCTGGCTGTTTTCTATAAGGTCTAATCTTGTGAGAATAGCATTCATACAATTATTGGCCCTTTGTTGATTTTCTGCAAGTTTGCTATTTTCTTGGCTAGGGTTGCATTGCTTATATCTTTATTTTGGGGTTCTGGTCCTAATATCTCTTCTATGTTTTGGTTAGAGTCATCCATTGTGGGAATGGGTGGTCTTGTTTGATTTACTTGCATTTGATTATTCATGTTATTTCTTTTGTGCTGTGGTCTGCCCATCACAGTGTAGGAATCTTGTTAACTGTAGCAGGAAGCTGTAGGCAGAATGGGTGTGGGGCAGTGCAGAAACTCATGGGAATGGAGGGTGGGGGTGCAGAGCCATGCTGGGACCTGATGGGTGGGGCTACCCATGGGTGCAGAGGGTGGGGGAGTGGGGCAGTTTCCTGGAAGGGTGGGGTGGCTGAGGGCTACTGAGGGTGGGGGCAGGAACTCAGTGGGTGGGGCTACCAGCTCACGGAGGGGGGGGGGCAGGGTGATGCAGTTTCCTGGTGGGCTGATATGGAGAGTGGGGGGGGCAGCAAATGGACCAGATCAGGTGGGAAAGTGGTGGGTGGGGTGGCTTGGGAACTCAGTGGGTGGAGCTATCCACTGACATGGGTGGGGCAGAGTGATGTGGTTTCTTGGTGGGCTGATGTGGAGGGTGGGTGGGTGTGGTGCCACCCGGTTGTAAGGGCTACCTGCTGAAGCAGAGGGTGGGGGGTGGGTTGGTGCAGGAACTCAGTGAGCAGGGCTAACTTTGGACGTGGAGGGCAGGGGGCAGGGAAACAGTTTCTTTGTGGGCTGATGTGGAGGGTGAGGGGTGGGGTGGCTCATGACAGCAGTGTGGGAGATTGGGGCAGCATAAGAACTCACTGGGCAGAGATTCCCACTGATGCAGATGGTAGGGGGAGCAGGTTGACCTGGTTTCCCAGCAGGCAGACATGAATGATGGGGGGTGGGGGGCACTAGGTGTGCGACCAGGTCATCAGGGATACTAGCAGAAGCAGAGGGCATGAGGGTGGGGTGGCATGGGAACTCAGTGGGTGGGGCTACACACTGATCTGGAGGGTGGAGGGGAGTGCAATGCAAGTCCCAGTGGACTGGGCTTCCCCCTGGGGGGCGGGCAGTGGGTGCCGGGAGGGCAGGTGGGGTGCTGTGTGGCAGGAACCAGGTGGATGGGCTTCCCGCTTATGTGGATGGTGGGGGCAGGGGGAAATGGTTCCCTGTGGGTGGTGCTACCCTCCAACGAGGAGGGTGGGGGTGGGGTGGTGAGGGGATGTGGTGTGGGTTGCTACCCGTGGGCAAGGAGGGAGTGAGGGCTGATGGTTCCCAGAGAGCATGGTAATCAGAGGATGTGTTACTCAGTGCCCTCCCAGACCCCTCCATGTGCCTTAGAGAACCCTAAAGGGCTTGCCTTTCCTTCTGCGCCATGTTGAGGTGTGATTATACAGATGCCATCTTGACTAGAGGCTCCTTGCTATTTTTCTTCCTTGTAGACTCTTGGGTCTGATTGCTTGTCTCTTTAGTTTGGATTAGTCTGTTATATTTTCTGTATAACTGGCTTAATTCTCATATAAAAATCTAGCTGCCCTTTATAATGGATGGTTTTTCTTTTGCCTTCTATTATGAGGAATAATTTTGCTGGGTATAGTATTTGGTTTGACAGCCATTGTCTTTTAGGATTTGAAATGTTCTATTTGAATATTTTCTGGCTTTTAGAGATAAGAGGTGATTCTGATGGTTTTACCTTTGAATGTAACAAGCTGTTTTTCTCTTGCAGATTTTACAACCCTTTGTTTTCAGTGAGTCATTGATGTGGGAAATTTCTTCTCTAGTCCTGCCTGTTTGGTATTCTGAGTGCCTTTTATACTTTTATGGGGCTCTCTTTTGTGAGGTTAGGGAAATTGTCTTCAATAATTTTGTTGAAGATGTTCTCTATGCCTTTGGTCTGTATTTCTTCCCCTTCTTGTATACCAATGATCTGAATATTTGGTCTCTTTAAGGTGACCAACATTTACTTCATATTCTACATGTATACATGTTTTTAGAATTTATCATTGTTTTTAGACTGCTGGTCTATTTCCTTTGTCTTATTCTCATGTTATGAGAGTCTATTCTCCATATGGTATACATGTTGGTGAGGCTTTCTTGGAAACATTTTAAGAGTTATTTCATCATTATCTATAGTGCATGCACACAGTGTTCCATGTTACTTTTATTTTTATCTGTCTTTTATTTATTTTATATATAGAGAGCGAGAAAGAGATAGATATGTATATGTAGAGAGAATGGGCACGCCAGGGCCTTCAGCTGCTGCAAACAAACTCCAGACTCATGTGCCACTATGTGCATCTGGCTACATGTGTCCTTGGGGATCAAACCTGGGTCCTTTGGCTTTGCAGGTAAGTGTCTTAACTGCTATCTCTCCAGCCCTGATATCACTTTTTTTTTTTTTTTCGAGGTAGGGTCTCACTCTAGCTCAGACTGACCTGGAATTCACTATGGAGTCTCAGGGTAGCCTCAAAGCCATGGTGATTCTCCTACCTCTGCCTCCCAAGTGCTGGGATTAAAGGCATGCGCCACTACACCTGGCTCCGATATCACTTTTCTTGATGTACCTGGGTTGCAAATCTACCTTCTAGATGCTTATAAGCTAGGAAGCAACTTAAAGCAAGTTCATGGCTAATAAAAAATATTTATGTAGAGGATGATATCACAGATAAATAATGCTCTTCGTGTTTTGTGATTTGAAGTCACATATATCTACACTTAAATGTGGATTCTTGCGAAACCTTAAAAAGACCAAACTTCCAATTCATGGGCATAGAAGAAGGGGAAGAACTACAGACAAGGTCATAGAGGATCTCTTCCCCAAAATTACAAAATAAAATTTTCTGAATCTTAGAAAAAAAAGGCCCATACAGGTACAAGAGGTGCACAGAATACCATATAGACAGGACCAAAAAGGAATTTCCCCACCTTACATTATAATTCAAACACTAAGCCCAGAAAACAAAGAGAGAGAGAGAACTAAAAGCTGCAAGAACAAAGCAGCTCATAACTTACAAAGTTAGGTTCATCAGAGTAACAACCCATTTTTCATTGGAAACTCTAAAAGCCAGAAGGACTTGGAATGGAGTATATCAAATATTGAAAGACTGTGAATGTTATCCCAAACTAATATACATAGCAAAATTAGCCTGCATAACTGTTACAGTTACCTTTGTGTTGCTCTTTTGCAATCTTCACAAAAGTCAACTGGCATTGGATTAAGGACCTCAATATAAAGCCTGACATTGTAAAATGATCAGAGGAAAAAGTAAGGAGCCCATTCCAAGATATAGGCGAGGGAAAGACTTTCTGAATAAAATCTCAGTAGTTCAGGGAATAAGACAACCACGCAACCATTGGTATCTCATGAAGCTTAAAAGCTGTTGTACAGATAAACAAACCATCAACAAAGTCAACAGACAACCTACAGAATTGGAGAAAATATTCACAAGCTGTATATCTGACAGAAGTTTAATATCCAGAATATACAAAAAACTCAAAAAACTAAGTAACAAAAAATCAATCAGCCCATTCAAAAAATGGGGCAGGTACCTAATAGAGAGTTTTCAAAGGAAGAAATACAAATGGCCAATAAGCAGCTATAAAAATATTCAACATCTTTACCCATCATGGAAATACAAATTAACACTACTTTGAGATTCAGTGTAACGCTGGTCATAGATATTGAAAATGTGGCACACATACACAATGAAATTTTACTTAGCAGTAAGGAAAAATAAAATTATAGGGACTGGAGAGAAGGCTTAGCAGTTACGCTCTTGCTTGTGGAGCCTAAGGCCCCTGGTTCAAAGCTCAATTCCCCAGTACCCACATAAGCCAAACTCACAAGGTGGCATATGCATGTGGAGTTTGTTTGCAGTGGCTGGAAACCCTGGTGCATCCATTCTCTCTCTCTCTCTCTACCTCTTTTTCTCTCTGTCATTCTGAAATAAATAAAAGTAAACAAAAAAATTAAAATAAAATTATAAAAATTTCAGGAAAATTGATAGACCTGGAAAAAATTATACTATGTGAGGTTACTCAGGTTAAGATAGACAAATGTCACATGTTATTTCACATATGTGGATCCTAACATGGAATAGTTTGATTTGTTCATAAGTTGTAGTAAGCATCAGTAGTATTGGTAAGGAAGATATAATGAAGCTTGGGGAGGGAGAAGCAAGGAGGTAATCAGTGGAGGGAGGGAATAGTAGAAATGCAAGGAGAAGGACAAGGAGGGTAAGAAGGGCGAGAAACACAAAAGAAATGATTGCATGAATCACTGTCATAGAAACCCACCTCTTGGTTGGCTAAATAAATGCTACAACCCTCTCTAAGAGAGTGATAGAGATAGATATTGGGCAGAAGCACCCTATTATAGGGGTGGAGTTAGGCTCTTGCAGGCAAATCCCATTGCCAGAATTGAGTTAGCCCAACAGTAAGCTGTTAGTCAGGGAGGCCCATAACCCACCCCCACCAAACAATGCATGCCATTGCCATCATATTTGATTACCCCCCAGAACTAAATGATAAGACCTTACTGCTGAAGACACCACAGGATGCACTGCCAGGACATTGCAAAATAATGCTAAAATTGACATGGAAGCCAGCTCCCTGCTGGCAAACTCCATAGTGCTGGAAAGCATTATGCAAGCTGCTGGGGGATAAAACTCACCAACAGCATGCACAAAGCAGTTGATTCTACAAGCTAAAAAAATCAACCAGTCCAGTAAGATGTACCCACTGGTTCAAAATGTCACATAAGTTCTAGGATTAATCATCTGCTTTCTGACTGGCTATGAAGTCCATTCAGTAGAAAGGAATTAATGTCTGGTACTGAGAACCAAATCATAAAGCTATGGCTTGATAGTTCATAGATCTTGGATGGAAGCTTCCACTGCTCTTTGTTAAAAGGAGAGGTTATGCTCACTAGAAAGTCTTTTAGGGCTGGGTGTGGTGGTGCCTGCCTTTAATCTCAGCACTCAGAAGGTAGAAGTAGGAAGACCAATGTGAGTTTGAGGCCAGCATGAGTCTACACAGGGGCCATCTTGGGCTAGAATGAGACCCTACCAAAAAAAAAAAAAAAAAAAGTCTTGTAGGGCTAGAGATATTGCTCAGTGGTTAAAGGTACTTGCTTGCAAAGCCTGCTGGCCCAGATTCAAGTACCCACATAAAGCCGGATGCACAAAATGACACATTTCTAGAGTTCATCTGCAGTGGCAGGAGGCCTTGCCATATCCATTCTCTCTCTTTCTATCTCTCAAATCAATAGTTCATGTTGCTCTCACTCTTGGCTAGAGAATCTGCTTTCTACTGATGACAATGAATACTGGGGAGATACAAGACCCCTCAGAATTACAAGAAAAGAAGACTGACTTTATAACATGAGACAAGTCATCTCTAGTACTCTGCCAGAGCCCAAGAAACATTACAAAGGAAGTAGCATATGAAATATGAGTGCTTCTCTTATTGCTAGCCTGAGAACATTCTGTATGGATATGGGTGATAGACACTGAGGAAATACAACACTCATCAAAGTGGAAAATTAGAGGCTGCCAAGAGCCCACCATTAAAGATTTGTAATAGCCTCAAAAGGGTCAGGTAACATTGCATAAGAGCCAGGAATGCTGGCACATGCCTTTAATCACGGCACCCAGGAGGCAGAGGTAGGAGGATTGCCATGAGTTCAAGCATACTGGAATAGTAAAGAGTGTATTCCAGGTCAGCCTGAGCTAGAGCAAGATCCTATCTAGAAAAACCAAACAATAATAAATAAATAAATAAATAAATAAATAAATAAATAAATAAATAAAAGAGGGAGCTGAAAGAATTTAAGAGCCACAGGATGGAAAGGTTTACTCTGAGGCATTATCTCCCCATAAAGACTGACTGGTACATTCATTATCCCACAGTAATTACTGATACCCTCACTGAGGAGGGAATTGGGTGGAGTGGGAATATGACCAATTTGTTATATGTTCACATATTAAAGTTCTTAATAAAACCTTTTTTAAAATGTAGACTCTCGTTTCTTATTAGCATAAGGCCTTTTCTTCAGATATAAAACACAGATGAAAGCTTTTTTTTTTTTTTTTTTGGTGTTTCGAGTTAGGGTTCCGCTATAGCCCAGGCGGACCTGGAATTCACTATTTCACTATATAGTTTCATGGTGGCCTCCTACCTCTACCTCCCTAATGCTGGGATCGAAGGTGTGCACCACCATTTCCAGCTTGAAAACATACTTTTTTTTTGGTTTTTCGAGGTCAGGTTTCACTCTAACCCAGGCTGACCTGGAATTCACTCTGTATTCTCAGGGTGGCCATGAACAAACAGCAGTCCTCCTACCTCTGCCTCCCAAGTGCTGGGATTAAAGGCGTGTGCCACCACACCCAGCGAAAACATACTTTTTAAGGGTTATATATAATGATCATGCTATAAATGGAAGCTATTGGTATTATTAGTACCTCTAGAAAAGCATTTTCTAAGAAGGAAGAAAATTATGTTTGTCTATAAGGATTATATGTCTCTAGCTAATACTTCTTTTTTTTGAAAGTTTGAGTTTGACTTTATTTATTTATTTAAAAATATATTTTTAATTTTTATTGACAACTTCTATACTTACAGACAAAAAACCATATTTCCCTTCCCTCCCCCATTCCCCTTCAGAACTCCATTCTCCATCATATCCCCTCCCTTTCTCCATTAGTCTCTCTTTTAATTTGATGTCATCATCTTTTTCTCCTATTATGAGGGTCTTGCAAAGGTATTGCTAGGCACTGCAAGGTCATGGCTATGAAGGCCAATTTCTGTCTGGACAGTTGCATTGTAAAGAGTTGTACCCTTACTTTGGCTCTTCCATTCTATCCGCCCCCTCTTCTGCAATGGACCTTGAGCCTTGGAGGGTGTAACAGAGATGTTTCAGTGCTGGACACTCCTCCATTCCTTCTTCTCAGCACTATGTTGCCTTTTGGGACATCCCAGTAGTCATTGCCATGTGAAAAGAGAAGCTTCTCTAACCAGAAGTGAGAGTAGCATTAATATGTGAATATGAAAATTAAGTGTAGTGCTTTCAGAGCAGTTTGGTGGGAGTAATATATACAGTTAGCCAGACAAGAGCAGTCTTTATACCCCTAAGGCTCATGACCTCCCATGCCATAGATTTTTTTATTAGTTTTTACAATACTAGGTCTGTATTCCCTCCTATAGAGAGGGCCTTCAGGCCAATTATGGAGCAGTTGGTTTCCCCAAGAGCAGACATGCCACTATTGCACCTGTTTGGTCATTGGGCCTGTCTAGCCAGTGTCCACTGTTTTCACCACTGATGACTTTTGTCTCCCATACGGCTGCATGAAGTGTAGCTTTTTCCAGCTTTCAGTTGGCTGGTGTACAGGGAGAAGGTTTTCTGCTCAGCACTGAGCTACTACTTCTTTATTTAACACTACCTATTGGTCTCAATGCTACTCTCAAACCAACACAGAGAGAAATGGATGGAGGAGTCCCATAAGCAGAAGTTAACAGATTAAAGAAAATTTAGCTGCCATTTCCTTCAATTCCTGTGCAGCAGTTTACAGAGACATTCTAGTAGGATGTGACATAAATTTTCAACAGATATTGTGCATTAAATATACATATAGTTCCATCCCATCTGGAACCACAACCACATTAATTATGAGCTTTTCCTGCCAGTTATTATTCTCTAAACCAAACTGGCCTGTAATGAAGTCTTCCTGTGCTCTCTCCCTCTATAAATAGGCACATAAAGCCTGTGGTGATCTATTAGAGGTTTACCACTTCCTTCCCCTTCTGATCATTTTAGGCTTCTGTGAGCAAACTATCGGCCATGACTAAAAGCAGCTAAGTGCTTGCTTTCTTAGTTCTTAGCAGTGTTTCTAGAAGCCTGCAGACAGTAAGGTAGCCTTTAATACAGACTCAGACCAAATTCAGTCAGTAGGGTACAGAGAATGATATAAAGTTAAGAAAACATAGTCTTTTAAGACGACCGATAAACACAAATAATTTCAAGGTAACCTTTAAGTCACATGGCTGAGTACCTTTTTCTTTAAAAATCTCCTTTATAAACTACTGCTGAACCTTCAGACTTGTGGTAAAAGGCTGAAAGAAATTAAATGAGCTCATTTGTTAAATGATAGAAAGAAAAAAAATTAAATTATGCATTATTGGTTATCAGTTTGTAAGATGACAGAAACATACTTTTAAATTCTGGGATAAAAATTGCTTAAGAAAAAAATAATCCTGAATTACCTTTTTCACTGATGACTGTAGAAGAAAGATATTTTTTTTCTTTCTTCTACACAAGCCATATCTTCTATGGGTACCCCGTTAATTCTGGGGCTGCATGAGCAGATTCTATGCCTTTTCTAGTAATGATCATCCATGTGGGCATCATAGTCATCCTTGAAGGATGGGTTAATTTTAAAGAGAAGCAGTCCTTCTCTCCCTGTACTAGAGCCACTTACTGCCTTTTACCTTGTAGACTCATTATACCAAAAGCTTAATTTTGAAGCATAAAGTTATGCAATAAGCAATCTTATGCCAGGCACGGTGGCTCACTCCTTTAATTCCAGCACTTGGGAGGCAGAGGTAAGAGGATCACCCTGAATTTGAGGCCACCCTGAGAATACAGAGTGAATTCCAGGTCAGCCTGGGCTAGAGTGAGACCCTACCTCAAAAACAAACAAACAAACAAACAAACAAACAAACAACATCTTATAATTGTCACACCAATGTTATTTTTTAACTTCTTATTGACAACCTCCACACATAAACACATTGTACCCTGATCATAATCCTTCCCACCACACTCTTTTGCTACTCTTCCACTGAACCCCTTCTTTCCAACTACTCCCTCTTGTATTTTGATGTCATCATTTTATTTTGTCCTCACATTATGCAGGTCTTGTGAAGGTAGGAATAAGTAAAGTGAGGTCATGAATTCAATTGTCACTTCAAAGCACTTCTGCCTATCTTTTGGTTCTAAAGTTCTTTCTGCCACCTCTTCTGCAATGATCCCTGAGTCTTGGAGGGTGTGATAGGAAAGTCTCTAAATGTTGTATGTTCCACTGTCACTTCTAAGCACTTTATGAACTTTGAGTCTCCTTAGTAGTCACTAACATCTAAAAATAAAAGTCTAACTAAAAGTGAGAATAGCATTAATATATGAGAATAAACATAAATATTTAGAGAGCAATTTGATGGCCATAATGATATCCATTTAGGCAACAGTAGTAGCTCCCCGTCTCAGTGCTTATGACCTCACCAGCCATAGGCTTTAGACTGTTATGCTTTCCCCATAAGGCTTCCCCTCTTCTTACACCCTGATGGCCCCTTTCTAGCTTTCTGGCCACTACTACTGATTCTTCTAATGCATGCACAAGTCTAAACAATTGAAGCTAGGATATGCATTTGGGAGAGATTATGTGGCATTTTATGTTTTGAGCCTGGGTCACCTTTCTTAGTATAATCTTTCCCAGGTCCATTCACTGTCATGTGAACTTGATAATTTAAATTTTCTTTTCAGATAAATAAAACACCATTGTGAAATCATGTTCATGTGGCCCAAGTGTATGTGTGTGTGTGTGTGTGTGTGTGTGTGTGTGTGTGTGTGTGTGTGTATGCATGTTTACGAAGGCCAGAGGTTAATGTCAGGTGCCTTCTTCCTCTATTGCTCTCCACTTCACTTGAACCCAGAGCTCCCTGATTGTGCTACTCTAGCCTGTCAGCTTGCTTCAGTGTCTCTGCCTTTCTGTTGCTGAAATTACAGGCACACCCCCATGCCCACTCATCATTATGTAGGTATGGAAGATCTGAATTCTGGTAGTCTTCACACTTGCATAGTAAGTGTTTTATCCACTGAGCCATCTTAATATCCACTGAGCTCTTTTAATATTTTTGAAGTAAATATTTAATAGCTGATTTAGCCATAATATCTATCAGAAGAAAATTTATAAAAAGCAATGTCTTGATGAATTAGTTTTCCTGTAAAAAATATTCAAAATTTGGGGTCTATGAAGATGGCTCTGTGAAAAATGTGCTTGCCATACAAGCATGAGGACCTGACTTAGATCTCCAGAACACGTGTAAAAAAACTGGATGCAGTAACATGCACTTGTGGTCCCCATGCTGGGATGGTAGAGTTAGGTGGATCATTCTAGTTCACATGGTGGCCTCCAGACCAATGAAAGGCCCTGTCTCAATAAAGATAGATGATGTCCAAGGAGTAGCACTCAAAGTGGTAGTCCTCAGGCCTTCGCATACACACACATACATACTTCCACACATGGACATGGACACACCTATGCAAACACAGAAAATTCAAACATTGTTTCTGTAGAATTTGCATTTCTTTCAAAAATATGTAGTGAGGGTTCTTGGCCCATGGCAAGTAATTGTAACCTGCTTCTCCTAAGGCTTACCAAACATTTCAGTTGCAAATTATGCTACATCTCTCTGGTCTGTCATTTCTTCTTCCTGTTCTTCCCCTTAGTTGGTCACACAGATATTTAGTTTCCCAAAACTATTCCTGGAAATCTTTCAGGGATTCGTTTTTTTTTTGTTTTTTTTTGTTTTTTTTTTTTTGGTTTTTCAAGGTAGGGTCTCACTCTGGTCCAGGCTGACCTGGAATTCACTATGTAGTCTCAGGGTGGCCTAGAACTCATGGTGATCCTCCTACCTCTGCCTCCCAAGTGCTGGGATTAAAGGTGAGCACCACCACACCCGGCTCAGGGATTCTTTAAGTGAATCTAATGGTCTTGACTTTGATAAGAACTATCAGTAGGCTTTTAAAAACACACATGTTTTAGCCCTATCCTATGAAAATACTGAGAAACAATATGACTGCTGGAACAATCAGCATGTATAGGACCCAGATTTAATCCCAAAACATCATTTCTTATGAGAAGAAACCATATCTCCTGATAGCTGATTATATATATATATAATATATTGGCCTTACATATCCTTCCCAGAAAACAAGGAAGCAATGAAAGAGTAATGAAGATGCATGAAAGGATGCAAGAGCAAGCCAAGCTTGGACTGAAATTAATCAACCAACTCATAAACTTCTTGGTCACAATTGAAAATATTACCAATTTGGTATTCAAGTTGATAATAAAGAGATATTCAAACATCTTTCTATTAAAATAACTTGCATATTAGAGTAACCAAATAATTGGTGAGGTAAAAATATTCCTTAAGAATAGTACTGTAGGGATAATATGGCTGCATAGGAACCACGCCTAACCAGATCAGGGAGGGATTTAAGCAAAACTACAGAAAATAAACTCTTCTTCTGAAAAGTGCAGTTTTTCCAGTGAGGAGAATCAGGAGACAGTCAGAATCCCACTGTGGAGCTTGCAGCCTGATCCTTAGCAGCCAGGTACACAGCAGCCCCTGCCCGCCTCTGCCTGATCTGCATGCCAGGCACCACCCTCCAGGCTTGCCTAGCAGCAGCAATAGAGACCAAACATGGGGACTTTCCAACCTCAGCTTCCTTGCAGAACCCAGAAATCTAAAGAAAAGTCTGCTGAGCTACTGAAAGAGATACAGGGGAACAGCGTGAACAGCTACAGGCTTCCTGAACTCACCCATCCCCCAACCATCAGAACCTGGAACCACCAGCATTCATCTCCCTGCAGCACGGCATCCTGCACAGCTGAGCCAAGCTCAAGCGCCACAGTACAACACAGGCAGTGCCTCCAGCACAACTAAGCCTAGTGCATCCAGCACAACTGAGCCCAGTACATTCAGCACAGCTGAGCCAAGCTCAAGCTCCACAGCTCAGGGAACAAGGTGGGCACTCAGCATTGGTGAGTTTGTAAGCCACACCAAAAGGTAATAAGGCCGGCTGACAAACAAAAAAGAAAAAAAAAGGCCTGCATTGGAAGTGCTAATTTCTCTTTTCATGTCAGGGCAGGTTATGAGTTACATATTTGGGGTTGGCTTTACCATTTTCAAATAAGCTGAAGTGGGGGTGTTCAATATTGCTGCCTTTAATACTTTTAGATTTATAGGGCCTTTATCTTTTGCTTTTGTCATTACTGGGGGCAGGGTCTGATCCAGATCCAGGCTGACCTGGAACCCAATTCAGAACAGAATCCTCTACCTCCTAGCTGACAGCATTAAGGTGTAGAGCAACACACACCCTTAGGGATTTTGGCCTTATAAGACTGTTTATTTTAATCCTCACACTTGTATAGTCTGTGCTGGTTTTAATTGAATGTGTATTTTGCTCAGTTGAAGTTTAGAACTTGCCACTAAATTGTTCCACCAAGTCCACTACAATACTTGCTTAACAAGCAAATTCAACAGCTAGGATTACTTCTGAGGTTGGACTTGGTACAAGTGCTACACTTGGCACTTTAAACTCATATGTTGAAAGTATGTAGAGGTGGATCACCACATCTAAGAACACTGCAAATAAATAGAAAACCTAAGCATCAAATCAATCCAGGATGCAAAAGGCACTACATTATAATACAAGAAACACAAAGAATCAAGACAATGCAATCCCACCAAAAATTACAAATCCATCAGAATTGTTCACCAATGAGACTGTTTTAGATGAAATTCCTGACAAAGATTTCAAAAGAATGATGTTATCTATACTCAAAGAAATGAAAGAAGAAATGAAAGGAATCAGAGAAGAAAACAAAGGAATTAAAGAAGAAAACAAACTCCTGAAAGAGAACAAAAAAACCAGCTTAATGAAATAAAAAGGTCATTACAGGACATGAGTAAGGAAATAGAAATACTGAAGAAAAACCAGGCTGAAATCCTAGCTCGGAAGAACACAGTCAAATAAAAAACTCTGTGGAAAGTCTCACCAGTAGAATGGATGAAGGAGAGGACAGACTATCTAAACTAGAAGACCAGGTGGCAGACCTAATATAGTCCAACAAAAAGAAAGACAAGCTAATAGAAAAGTATAAATGGGAATTCCAAGATATCTGGGACACTATGAAAAGATCAAACATAAGAATTCAGGGAATAGCAGAAGGGAAGAATTTCAATCTAGAGGCTTAGCAAGTGTTTTCCACAAAATCATAGAAGAAAAATTTCCCCAAATTAGAAAAGAAATGCCAATGTAGATACAAGAAGCTTTTAGAACACCAAACAGACAAAACCTAGAAAGATCCTCTCCTTGCCATGTTATAATTAAACTACTAAACACGCAAACCAAAGAAAATATATTGAAAGCAGTTAGAGACAAAAAGCAAGTGACCTTCAAATGGAAACCCATCAGGATCACAGCAGAGTACTCAACACAAACTTTGAAAGCCAGAAGGGCTTGGAATGATGTATTCCAAGTTCTGAAAGCTAAAAACTATCAACCAAGATTACTTTATCCTGCAAAGCTATCTATCCAAATTGATGGAGAAATAAGGATATTACACACACACACACACACACACATACACAAAACAGGCTAAAGGAATTTATGGCAACTAAACCAGCTCTACAGAAAATACTTGAAGGCATCATTCACACTGAAGAGAAGGCAAAACACACCCAGCAGGAAATAGGAAAAAATAAACCATACTCAAATAACAGTTAAAACATGTGAGTAAAGGGAAAACAGGAAAAACTACAAACCAAGAAGAATGGCAAGAATAAATACATATCTTTCAATAATAACTCTTAATATCAATGGCCTCAATGCCCCAACAAAAAGACATAGGCTTGCAGACTGGATTAAAAAGCAGGATCCTACCACCTGTTGCCTCCAGGAAACTCACCTCTCAATCAAAGATAGAAACCTTCTTAGGGTGAAAGGTTAGAAAATGGTATTTCAAGAAAATGGGCCTAGGAAACAAGCAGGGTTGCTATCCTAATTTCTGACAGGATAGACTCCAAACCAACATTAGTGAGGAAAGATAAAGAAGGTCACTTTATACTGATTAAAGGAACACTCCAACAGGAGGACATCACAATCCTAAACATATATGCTTCCTAACATGGGGGCTCCCAATTTCATCAACAAACACTATTAGACTTAACACAATAGTAGTGGGTGACTTCAATACCCCACTCTCATCACTTGACAGGTCTATCCAGCAAAAAATAAACAGAGAGACATCTACATTAAATGATGTCATGGAATAAATGGACTTAATTGATATATACAGAACATTCCATCCAAATGCTGCAGAATATACATTTTTATCAGCAGCACATGGAGCATTCTCTAAAATAGATCATATAATAGGACACAAATCAAATCTTAACAAATACAGGAAATAATCCCTTGTATGCTATCTGACTACAATGGGATTAAACTGCAAATCATGAACAAGAAAAATTACAAAGCATACAGAAATTTATGGAGACTAAACAGTACATTATTGAATGATGTATGGGTCATTGAAGAAATTAAAATGGAAGTCAAGAAGTTCATAGAATCAAATGATGAGGAGAGTACAACATACCAAAGCCTTTGGGACACAATGAAGGCAGTCCTAAGAGGGAAATTTATAGCTCTATGTGCCTATATTAAGAAATTAGAGAGTTCACAAGTAAAAAATTTAATGCTTCACCTCAAAGCCCTGGAAAGAGAAGAACAAAGCAAAACAAAAATCAGTAGACAGGAAGAAATAATAAAGATTAGGGCAGAAATTAATGAAATGGAAACAAAAAACAAAACAATCAAAAGAATCAATGAAACACAGAGTTGTTTTTTTGAAAGGATAAACAAGATAGATAAACCCTTAGCAAATCTGACCAAAAGAAAGAGAGAAGAGACAAAAATTGATAAAATTAGAGATGAAAAAGGCAATATCACAACAGATACCAAAGAAATTGAGAAAATCATACGGACATTCTTTAAGAATATATATGCCTCTAAGTTTGAAAACCTGAAAGAAATGGATGATTTCCTTAATCATATGACCTACAAAATTTAAATCAAGATGAAATAAGCTATTTAAATAGACCTATAACAACTACAGAGATCCAAGCAGTTATAAAAAGTCTCCTAACTTAAAACCACTTTGAGATTCCATTTTACTCCTGTCAGAATGGCTACCATCAAGAAAGCAATCTACACATTTAATGCAATCCCCACTAAAATTCCAATAGCATTCTTCACAGAAATAGAAAAAAACAATCCTAAAATTCATCTGGAAACACAAAAAAATCTTGAATAGCCAAAACAATTTTGCACAACAAAAATCAGGCTGGTGGTATTACCATGCCCAATTTTAAGTTATATTACAAAGCCATTGTAACAAAAACAGCATGGTACTGGCACAAGGACAGACAGGTAGATCAAGGCAAAAGAATAGAGGACCCAAATATTAATTCAGGCAACTACAGCCACCTGATTTTTGACAAAAATGCCAAAAATATTCATTGGAGAAAAGATAGCCTTTTCAACAAATGGTGCTGGGAAAAATGGATATCTGTATGTAAAAGGATAAAAATAGATCTTTGTCTCTCTCCATGCACAAGAGTCATGTCCAAATGGATCAGGGACCTTAAATATCAGACCTGAAGCTCTGAAACTGCTAGAGGAGGAGGTACAGGAAAACCTTCAACATATTGGCATAGACATGGACTTTCTGTATATAACCCCAATTGCTCAGGGAATAAAATCAATAATCAACCACTGGGACCTCATGAAATTACAAAGCTTTTGTACAGCAAAGGACACTGTGAATAGAGCAAAGAGACAACCTACAGAATGGGAGAAAATCTTTGCCAGCAATACATCTGACAGAGGATTAATATCCAGAATATACAAAGAACTCAAAAAACAGAATAATAAGAAATCAAACAACCCAGTTAAAAAAAGGGCCATGGAACTAAATAGAGAATTCTCAGAAGATGAAATACAGATGGGATATAAACATCTAAAAAAGTGTTCCACATCCTTAGCCATCAAGGAAATGCAAATTAAAACCACTTTGAGATTCCATTTCACTCCTGTCAGAATGGCTACCATCAAGAAAACAAATGACAATAAGTGTTGGCTTGGATGTGTAAAAAGAGGAACACTTCTACACTGTTGGTGGGAATGTGATCTGGTCCAGCCATTGTGGAAATCAGTGTGGAGATTCTTGAGACAGTTAAAAATAGATTTACCATATGATCCAGGTATAGCACTCCTAGGCATATATTTGAAGGTCTCTTCTTACTACCTTAGAGATACTTGCACAACCATATTTATTGCTGCTCTATTCACAATAGCTAGGAAATGAAACCAGCCTAGATGTCCCTCCACAGATGAATGGATAATAAAGATGTGGTACATTTACACAATGGAGTTCTATTGAGTGGTAAAGAAAAATGAAATTATGAAATTTGCAGGGAAGTGGATGGATCTGGAAGGATTATACTAAGTACGGTAACCCAGGCTCAGAAAGCTAAACATCACATGTTCTGTCTCATATGTGGATCCTAGCTACAAATGTACAGACTTGTGTGTGAACTGGAATAAAAATCGGTACCAGAAGCCAGTGAGCTAGTAAAAGGCTATGAAGGAGGGAGCAGAGGGAAGGACTTAAGTGGATGATATTGTACATATGTAAGTAGAAGAACAGTTTACAGGGAGGGGAAAGGCCTAAGTGAGGCAATGGGAAGAGAATGTGCAAAAGAAGGACTTGGGGAGGGTCAATCAAAATTCAAGATAGTCTGAATAAGACTTATGTGAACCTACTTTTTTGAATAATGGCACATCCAGAAGCTATAGACTGTTACTAGAAAATTTTCAGTGCTTGGGATGGGATACCTTCCAGTGAGTTGTTGGCCAAGGAGGTCCTGGTATCCTCAAAAACATTAAAGGCTATTGCCAAGGCCATTAGTTGCCCTTGAGAAACAGATGATAAGACCCTATTGCTGAAGACATTTCTTGCCTGAGAAGCAAGGTGACTGGGAATGCAATTTGGTGCTGAGCAGTAAACCTTCTCCCTGTAGACCAGCCAACTGAAAGCTGGAAAAAGCTGCACTGCATGCAGCCATATGAGAGACAGAAGTCATCAGCAGTGAAAACAGTGGACACTGGAAAACTCAAGTTTGGCCATACAGGCCCGATGACCGAATGAGTGCAATAGTGGCATGTCTGCTCTTGTGGAAGCCATCTGCTCAGTAATTGGACTGAAGGCCCTCTCTATGGGAGGGAATACATGCCTGATACTGAAAAAACTAAGCAAAAGTCTATGGCAGGTGAGGTCATGAGCCTTAGTGGTATAAAACCTGCTCTTGACTGGCTGAATGTATATAGTATTTCCACCAAACTGTCCTGAAAGCACTACACTTAATGTTCATATTCATATATTAATGCTGACCACTGGGATGACCCAAAAGGCAACATAGTGCTGAGAAGAAGGGATGGAGGACTGTCCAGCACTGGAACATCTCTGTCATACCCTCCAAGGCTCAGGGTCCATTGCAGAAGAGGGGGCGGAAAGAATGGAAGAGTCAAAGGAAGGATATGACTTCTTACAATGCAACTGTCCAGACAGAAATTGGCCTCAATATCCGTGACCTTGCAGTGCCTAGCAATACCTTTGCAAGACCCTCATAATAGGAGAAAAAGATGATGACATCAAATTAAAAGAGAAAGTAATGGAGAGATGGAGGGAATATGATGGAGATTGGAGTTCTCCAGGGGAATGGGGGAGGGGAGGGAAATATCATGTTTTTTGTATGTAAGTATAGAAGTTGTCAATAAAAAACATATATATATATATATATATATATATATATATATATATATATATATATAGAGAGAGAGAGAGAGAGAGAGAAGAATAGTACTGTATTCCAATTAGTCATCTAACATGGGTTTAGACTATCACTGTTATACAAACCCTATTGAGTTTTGGATTCAGAAATGATTGATAGAATGACAAAAAATATGAGTAGTACCTGATTGAGGTTCCCAATATAATCTATGAATTGGTCCAGAGAAAATCATGGAACCTGAGTCTGACCCAGACTTTAGATCCAAAATACAAGTTATAGGAAGTACAAAAGAATATGTTGGAGGTGGGGAGACAGGTTGGTCAGTAAAATGCTTGCTTTGCAAGTATGAGGACTTGAGTTTGATCCCCAATACCTATGGAAAAATATTGGGGCAGGTGCAGTGGCACACATCTATTTAATCCCAATGCTTGGAAAGCAGGATCAGTAATTGGTGACCTCCAAACCACTGAGACTCTCTGTCTCAAAGGAACTGGATGGCATTCCTGATGACATCTCAGATTGTCTTCTGCTCTTCACATATATGTGTACACACACACATGCACACACATTTGCCATCTGGCTGATGCTGTGTGGCTGGATCTCTCTAAAGGTTTGATTCTGACCTTGCTCCATTCACTTGGAACTGTCAGAGAAAAGGGTCTTTTACATGACAGTTTCTTCTGTAAACCTCTCTGCTTTTATATTTTAAAATATTTAAAAATAATATCATAATATATACAATAATATTATCATATAAAACATTATATTTTAAAATAATAGTATCATAAGATTTTTTAATTATTATTTTTTATTGACACCTTCTATACTTACATACAAAAAACATATATTTCCCTCCCCTCCCCCCATTCCACTTTAGAACTCCAATCTCCATCATATCCCCTCCCTCTCTCCATTAGTCTCTCTTTTAATTTGATGTCATCATTTTTTTCTTCTATTTTGAGGGTCTTGCGAAGGTATTGCTAGGCACTGCAAGGTCATGGATATCGAGGCCAATATCTGTCTGGGCAGTTGCATTGTAAGAAGTCATACCCTTCCTTTGGCTCTTCCATTCTATCCGCCCTTCTTCCACCATGGTACCTGAGCCTTGGAGGGTGGGACAGAGGTGTTTCAGTGCTGGACACTCCTCTATCCCTTTGTATCATAAGATTTTATAGAAAAATGCATGTTACTAAAGCAGTATGGTATCTTCATAGCTCTTTATTGTTAAGGTTTGGGGAGAGAAGGAAATAATAGATTGAGATGCATTTGGAGCTAATGTTGGAGCTGGAAGAGGGACAAGTGTCAGATGAGAAAGAACTGCCCTCTGCACATGCAGGGGTGTTCAGTAGCTGGCATCTCGTGATTTCTGCTTACCTCTGTGCTCAGGGACAAAGAACTGGTCATTTGCAGTGAGGCATGGTGAGTGCTGATGCCATGGAAATGGGCAAATGCTAAAAACCACAGCCTTTTATTCTTGTAGAGAATTAGTTGTTAGTAGCCCTCCCTGTGTTTTATATCATCCCACTCAATAGTCCTGTGCAGAACTAGCCCTTCACCAGTGCAAGTGATTGAGCCTGGTGTTGGGCACGGTGGCACATACCTATAATCTCAAGGCTGAAGAAGAGGAGGCAAGGGGATTGTAAGTTTGAGGCCAGACTTGGCTATGAGAGCCTGTCCTGAACACTCATTCTCAACCCTTCAAATAGATACACATGGAGCAGAAGGTGAGTTTCTGTTGAAAGAAGACAGTCTTGGGAAAGTACAAATAATATACTTGTGCCATTGTTTTTAGCTTTCTTATTTTTAGAAATTGTCAATAAACCTTCTAGGAAGCATTTCAAGGACTTAGTTACCTTATTCCTAAATCCCTCTCTTCAGAATTTTATCCATATTCTTAAATCTAATAATTTGCATTATTTTACTATGAAAATGCTACTAATAGCAGAGCTGAGTGCAAAATTCATGATTTCCTTACCTGAAAAACTTTTCAGTTTTTCATGAATTTATTTACTCATTTTTTACTTAGCTGTGTGTGTATGTGTTGGGGTCCCTCCTAGGGCCAGCCCAGGAGGGACTGTAGGGTCTTTGTCAAGCAGGGGGTGGAGGTGCGGAGTTAAACACAGACTCCAGGAGTTGGGTGGAAGCAGGCAGAGGGAGAGCTGCTGCAAACTCATTTATTCAAGGAAGTGTAGGGGGTTTTAAGGGTTTGGCTGGCCAATCGTTGTATGGGGTGGTTCCCTTCTTGTGACCAATGACAGTCTGTCTCCAGGCAGATCATCTCGCAGCAGGTTGCTCACGAGCACGGTACTCTAGCTGTTGTCATGCCAGGCCTGTGCAGGATGCCACGTCCACAGAAGCCACTTCCTGGTTTCTTCTAGAAGGCGGTCTGGCTAGGGCCCAACCTGCATTGTGCTATAGATGTATGTAGTTGTGTAGTATGTGCAGTGTATGCACACACATTTGGAGACTAGAGGAGGACAGATGTACTCCTTGTTACTCACTTGCATACTTCCTTGAGATAGAATCTCTTTTCTGAACTCAGAGCTGCTGTTTTTGTAAGCCCCAGATATTCTCTGGTCTCCACTCCCTACAGTGTGGTTGCAGGCATTCATAACCTTGTACAGTTGTTTATGTAGGTGCTAGGTAATTTAACTCCCAGGCTCTCAGGCCTACTTAGGCCTTCATGCCCACATGGCAAGTATTCTTACTTGCTGAGCCTTCATCCAACCCTTAAGTAGCTTTTGATATATATTATATATAACTAATTCTTCCTACATTTAGTATATTTATAAAGTAGCTCTCAATAAAATTTTCAGTGCATTTAAGAGGAGCAGATGATCTCAGTTCCATTATTTTTTCCAGAACCTTTCCTCATAGAGCTTCATTTCCTAGCTCTAATCTGACTGCTTCTCTGTGTTTAATAGAGCTATTGTACTGGGACTTCTCTCTACCACTTTCTTATGTTGTAGTGTTGGATACCCTTGTCTTCCAAACTCAGGCTTATTTCTTGGTATATTCCTTCCTCCATTTTTAAATCTTCTGTTCATCCATTTTCAAGGGAAGATGCATGCAAAATGAATTGGATTCTTTGATGTCTAAATATACTTGATCTTGAAGAATCATTCCACTGTTGGCTAGCTTTCAATGCTGACTGGGAAGTCCAGAATGATTCAGAAACTTTATTTTATAATATTAAAGGATCTACTCATCACTACTAATGTCTTACAGTGATGTGCTTTTGGAATGATTCTAGACTACCTTTAATCATTATTCTTAAAATTTTTTAGGCTAGAAATTTGAGATTTTCAGTCCTTATAAGTTATCTCACTGTATCTGTTTAAATTTCTGCTGGTATTTTTTCTTTATAAACAGATATATTTTACTCAAGAGTCTTTAAAAATTTTGTAACTTTTCTCTTGCCCATGTTTGTTTTTGTTCTATTTTCTTGGCTAGCTCTTTGCTATTGTATTAGAATATTAAATCTTTATTCTCTTTCTATTTTAAATTGTTGTTTTTATAATTATAAATTATTCAATTACCATCATTTTAATTCTGAGTCCCCTGAGAACACTGCTAATATTTAGAAGTTGTTCTCGGCTCCTTTTAAAATTTTGAATGAACATTTTTGTTGTTTTCTTTTTTGGCAATTTATTGAGTGCTTAATCCATCATAGACATTGAAAGATTTTTTTTTTTTTTTTTTTTTTTTTTTTTGATGTAGGGTCTCACTCTAACTCAGGCTGGAACTCACTATGTAGTCTCAGGGTGTCCTCAGACTCTTGGTGATCCTCCTACCTCTGCCTCCTGAGTGCTGGGATTAAAGGTGTGCGCCACCACCCATGGCCCAACATTGTAAAATTTTGTTATTATAATTTCATGTTAAAGATCAAGGCACTAAAAACTGATTGGATTAAAAAAACTTACCTGAAATTTGGTTTGGGGGGGCAAAGCTTTTTATGTACATGTTCGCACTTCCTTACTGAATTTCCAGAGGTGTTATTTCTTGACATTTCCCCTGGAATATATGTTACTCTATCTGAGGATGGGTTTACATATCCTGTTATTTCCTGAAGACTTATATTTGATCTATGGGGTAGGTAACTTCCCTGTTTTATGAATGCACTTTTCATCTTTGTTTATCCTGCTCCTTAACTTTGGAGGGCATTTTTATTCACTGAAGGATGTAAATATCAAACCAATCAGCTCTTTTCCCTGATAGCTGTGGTTGGGTTGACCAATGGGAATTTTCAGTGAGAGATTGAAAAGATTAATCTCTTTGCAGCAGCATCCTTTGGGGGTTTGCTGGCTATGCTGTCTATACCTCTAAATGACTCTGGGTAGCAGGAACTACTCCTTCCTCTCTTCTCTTTGGACCATATGTCACATCTGTTCTGTTCCTTTTAGCTTTGCTTCATAGTATCCTTATTTTTTAAAAATTATTTTTTATTTATTTTTGGAGAGAGAGACAGAGAGGGAGAGGGAGACAGAGATGGGCGTACCAGCAGTCTCTCAGCTGCTGTGAACGAAATCCAGATGTGTGTGCCCCCTTGTGGGAAAGTGGGGCATTGCGCCCTTGTGTCACTTTGCATCTGGCTAAACGTGGGACCTGGAGATTGGAACCGCTGGACATTGGAACCAGCATCCTTAGGCTTAGCAGGCAGGCGCCTTAGCCACTAAGCCATCTCTCCAGCCCATAGTATCCTTATTTGATTGAATAGTTCCTATATTAAATTCTGCTAGAATTATCCTGATTTGGGTATACCAATTGTTTCTGACTTGGACTTTGGTCCTGTAATTAGCTCCATAATTGACCCACTAAAACCAACCCTTTAAATAAGTTTCTAGTAAATAAAGGAAGAATGCAAGAATGAGTGTCTTCTCAGGGAAATATGGGATATGACTCATCCATAGCACGTAGTGCCATTATGATACTCAAATTATCACAGGTTATACCAGTGGGTAGAGAACAGAGCGGGGCAGGTGTGGTAGTTTGAATATATGGCCCCCAATATATTCAATGTTTTATTACTTTATAGTTTGCATCTACAATCACCTTCCTAGAGGCAATGTCACTGGGGGCAGGTGTGGAGGTGGGTTTGAGATTCCATTGTAAAGATATGCAAATTGTGCCCAGTAGGAGTTCCTGAAGTGTGCTGTGACTTTTTGGCTGGAGTTTTTTGCTCTGTGTGCTGTGGTGGCTGGTTGGGTTTTTCTCTCTGCTTGGCCCTGTGAGAGCAGGTCGCTTCTTCTGCCATTATGGAACTTCCCCTGGATCTGTAAGCTTCAATAAATAATATCCCTTCCTCCATAACTGTGCCTGGTCTGGAAGTTCATCTCAGCGAACCTGAAGCTGTCTGCTACAGCAGGAGATATTTGGCAAAGGTATGCAGTTACTATGGCAACAATAGTGAGTCATTAGCTTCCCCTGTGTCCTACAAAGCCCCCATAAGGAAAAAGAGAACTCCAAAATTTGGGAAATTTAGTTAATCATATGTATGGAGAATAAAAACATGGCATGGTTAAAGCAGTTTCTGTGTCCCATAGTTACATGGCAGATATAATTGACATCTAAGTCTTAGATGAAATTGAAACAAGGTTGTTACTGAATAAGAAACAAAGAGTGAATGTATATAGACATAACTGAGTCTGAGAAATTAATCTTTAAGATTTTCCTAAAATTCATACATTATTGCCAATTCTTTGCAGCCCTCTCTCATTCTTTCTGAGCCTATGAGAGTATATTCCCACAGAACATGGAGGGATAGATAAAATACATCTTCAGAAAAGCATACACTGAGCATTTCTTAATTGTATGTTTTCTATTTGTATTTCTTCCTCTGAGAACTCCCTGTGCAGTTCTCTGCCCCATTTTGTGAGTGGGTTGTTTGATAATTTATTGTTTAGGCTTTGGAGTTCTTTGTAGATTCTAGAAATTAGGCCTCTGTCAGTTGTATAGCTGGTGACATTTTTCTCCCATTCTGTGGGTAATCTGCTGGCTTTGGTTATAGTATATTTGTCAGTGAAAAAGCTTTTTAACTTCATGAGATCCCAATGGTGGAGTGATTATTTAATTTCCTGAGCTGCTAGGGTTTTGTTCAGGAAGTCTTTTCCCACTCCTATGTCGTGGAAGGTTCCTCCTATTTTTTCTTCCAGTACTGGCAAAGATTCTGGTTTTATATTAAGGTGTTTGGTCCATCTGTACTTGATTTTTGTGCATGGTGAGAAGTGTGGATCTAGTTTCATTTTCCTACATATGGTTGTCCAGTTTGTCCAGCACCATTTGTTGAAGATACTGTCTTTTTTCCATTCTGCATTGGGAGGGCCTTTGTCAAATATCAAGTAGCTGTAGTTACTTGACCCAAAGTCTGGGTCTTATATTCTGTTCCACTAGCCTATATTTCTGTTTTTATGCCAGTACCATGCTATTTTTATTACAATGCAGTATAGCTTTAGATCAGGTGTGGTGATGCCTCCAGTGGTGTTTCTTTTGCTGAGGATGTGTTTGGATATCCGAGGCCTTCTGCCTTTCCATATGAATTTTGAGATAGTTTTTTTTATCTCATTGAAGAAAGAAGTTGGGATTTTTATTGGCATTGCATTAAATCTACATAGTGCTTTTGCTAAGATTGTCATTTTCATGATAATTCTACCTATCCAGTAGCATGGGAGGTCTTTCCAATTTAGTAGGACCTCCTCAATTTCTTTCTTGAGTGTTTTCATGTTTTCATTGTATAGGTCTTTTACTTCCTTGGTTAATGTTATTCCAAGGTATTTTATTTTCTTTGTTGCTATTTAAAATGAGACTATGTTAGTTATTTCTATTTCTGTATCTTTGTCTTTTGCATACAGAAAGGCTACAGATTTCTGTGCATTGATCTTATATCCTGCTACTTTGCTGAAGGCACTAATCACCTTTAAGAATTTTGAGATGGAAGTTCTCGGGTCACTTATGTATAGAATAATGTCATCTGCAAGTAGGGCTAACTTAACTTCTTCCTTTCCAATCTGTATCCCATTGATTTTTTTTCCCCTGTCTTATTGCTTGAGCTAATACTTGTAGCACTATGTTGAAGAGCAGAGGTGAGAGTGGACACCCCTGCCTTGTTCCTGATCTCAATATGAATTCCTTCAGTCTCTCCCCATTAAGAATTACTTGGACTTTAGGAGCTCTCTATATAGCCTTTATTATGTTGAGATATGGTCCATCATTCCTATTCTCTACAATGTTTTAATCATGAAGTGATGTTGCATTTTGTCAAAGGCCTTTTCTGCATCTAAAGAAATTATCATGTGGTTTTTGTGTTTAAACTTATTTATAGCAAACACACACTTAAGGAAATGCCCAACATCCCTAATCATCAGGGAAATGCAAATTAAAACAATTATGAGATTCAACCTTACCCCAATAAGGATGGCTAACATTTAAAAATAAACAATGAAAACAAATGCTGGTGAGGCTGTGGAGGAATAGAAACAAGCCTTCACTGTTGGTACGAATGTAAAATGGTTCAACCATTATGGAAAGCTATATGAAGACTCCTGAAAAGGATGACCATAGACCTACCAAAGGACCCAGTTATTCCCTTACTGAGCTAAAGGCTCCAAGCCTCAGATCAGAGACATTTGCTCAACCCTGTTTAGAGCTGCTCAATTCATAATAGCAAAGAGCTGGAATCAACCCAGATGTCCATCATTAGATGAATGGATAACAAAGATGTGGCATATCTATACTATGGAATTCTACATAGCAGTAAGGAAAGATGAAACAATGAAATTTAAAAAAAATGGACAAACAAGGAACTGATCATCCTCAGTGAGCTCACCCAATCACAAAAAGATAATCGTTGCATGGTCTCGTTTATCTGTCGCTCCTAACCTGAATCCACATGAGATGCTGCCAAACCTAATAAGCACTATGAGGACCAGACAATAGGGAGAGTAGGATGGGGAAGGGTAAAGGTGGTGGGGGGGAACGAGAGGGTGGGAGGCAGCAAAAGGGTGGGGGCATACAAATAGGGACCAAAGGGAAAAGATACTATAAAACCCTTTATTCTGAACAACAGGCTAAAACATTGACCATTCAGCAGGCTTGCAGAGGGAACACCTGAACCACAGGAAAGTGGAGAGAACATCACGAAGACCAACCTTAATCTTTTTGTGCCCCTCTCTTCTCTGCCCCCGTCTACCTCTCCTCCCTATACTCACTTTCTCTTTCATATTACCTTTCTTTTTCTTCCCTCACCTCCCTTGGCACTGACTTATAACTCCTAGTAACAGCATGGGGTTAACTTTCACAATGAGCTGTTGATCCGAGACACCTTCAAGGTCTCCCCCCGCCAAAAAGACAGATTTCTGTCAGAGTTTTTGATGACCCACCAAAGGTTAATGGTAAGACCCTACTGTCGAAGACAGCACACGCATGTGAGACAAAACATGGAGAGACCTGGGCAGGACCTGGAAGAGTGTCAGCCCCCAGGCAGTTAGCTAGTCTAGTGCCAGAGGTTGCTACATGAGCAACTGGGGGGAAATGGCCAACATCTGTCCAAACAACTCACAGTCTAAGCTACCAGCAGGAAACAACCTGATGTAATGCTCAAATAAGTGCAGTAGTGGCACACAGCCATGGTGGGTTACCAACTACTCTTTATTTGGCTAATAGATCCACTCAGTGGAATGGAACTCATTGCTAGAACTGGGAAATAAGTCAAAACCATGTACAAAAATGAGCTCGGTCTCCAAGATCAAGACACCACCAAATGTGGGCTAGAAGAGGGCCTATGCTTATAAAATTCCCTCTAAAATATCTATGACAATCCCATCTATCTAGTAATGACTTCTCTCTCCATTAAAGAATTTGCTGGGGGGTCCTGTCAAGATGGCATCCACGTAACCTCGCCTCACCTTACAGGGAAGTAAAAGCAAGATTTTTAAGCTTTTAAAAGATTTCTTAAAGGGTTTTCTGGCCCTTGCATGCTGCCAGAGGGAGGGGGTGGATGAAAAATAGGGAATCCGCTGATTCCCAGACTCTAGGCCAGGGGCCACCACTTGTTAGGTCCTCCTGGGCGGGAGTGACCCAAACCGCTGGCCAGACGCCCACCATTACCAGCCAGAGCCTGGCGGAACTTGTTGGTCTGAGTGATGGCTCGGACTCCCAACATTATTGGCCAGAGCCCTGGGCCACCCACCTGGAGGCACAGCTGAACTTGCTGGTCTGAGTGACTGCTTGGACACCCACCATTACCAGCAGAGCCCGGGGCCACTCACCTGGAGGCACAGCGAAACTTGCCAGTCTGAGTGACCGCTCGGATGCCCGCCATTACCAGCAGAGCCTGGGGCCACCGGCCCGGAGGCACAGCTGAACTTGCCGCTCTTAGTGACTGCTCAGACACCCGCCATTACCGGCCAGAGCCCAAGGACACCCACCCGCAGGCGCTGCACACCCTGCCAGTCTGAGTGACCGCTCGCACACCTGCCATTACTGGGCAGAGCCCAGGGCCACCTGCCTGCAGGCAATGCAGACACTGCCGGTCTGAGTGACCAGTCAGATCCCTCCCTCACCTGGCCAGTCCTGGGGAGGCCCTCCTGAGCCACATCAGATCCTAGGGGTCCTGCCTGACCCTCATCCCTAGTCAGAGCCCTCCCTCACTGGCCAGATGTCCATCACTGGTCAGGTGCCCCCTAGCCTTCCTGACCTCCATCAGTCAGGTGCCACCACTGCCCCTTCTGGGGCATATCAGGATCCAGGGAAGTAGGCCAGTGTTCCCACCCTACCCCACCTGAGCTCAACTAGGTGGCTGTGGTCCCCCACCCCTCCCACCTCCATAAGGAACACAGGCCAGCAGGCCAGTGTCCCCCACCCCAGCCTATCAGAACTCCAGGGACCAGTGCCCTGACAATCCACTGCACCCCACCCCAACCCAGGGCAGCAGGCTAGCATTTCATACACAAGGTTTCTGTACCATTGTGATGGGCAGACTACAGTGAAAAAGGAATAGCATGAAAAACCAGATGCAAGTGAATCCAGCTAGACTATCCAGTCCTACAAAGCATGTCTCAAATCAAAGCACAGAAGAGACAATAGAATCAGAACCCCAAAATGAAGAGACAAGCTATGCAACCCTGGCCAAGCAAATAGCACAAATCTCAGAAACTCAACAAAGAGCCAACAATTCTATGAATGTTATCCTTGCTAGATTAGACCTAATAGAAAGGAACGAAGAAGGGATCCAAAGACAGTTAAATGATCTGAAGGAGAATGAAAAAAAAGAGGTCCCTCAATAACAAGCTGGCTAAGTTCAATTAAGACATAACAAAATGCAAAGATGAACTTCAAGAAGCATTAAGAAAGTCGGAAAATGACACAAAAAGGGAACTAGACAGAGAGATGGAAAATATACATAAAAAAACTGTAGAAAATATGAACCAAATGCAAGAAGCCCAAAACTCTATAGAAGCTCTTAAGAACAGAGTAAGTCAAGTAGAAGACAGAAACTCAGAACTGGAAGACAAAACAGAAGAAACAGTTCATGAGTCCAAAAATTTCAACAAGTTCAAAAATTTCTGTGAACAGGACATGAGGGAAATGTGGGACACCCTTAAGCATCCAAACATTAGGATCATGGGTATACCAGAGGGGGAGAAACACAGACCAAAGGAATGGAAAGGTTATTCAACAAAATAATTTAAGAAAACTTTCCCGCTCTCTCAAAAGAAAATCCCATCAAATTACAAGAAGCTAGTAGAACTCCAAACAGACTGGACCAAAGGAGAAATTCTCCAAGACACATTATCTTTCAGACTCTAAACATCAAGCCCAAAGAGAAAATCCTAAAAGCAGCCAGGGAAAAACAACACATTACATATAAAGGGAACCCCATTAGAATGACCTCAGACTTCTCAATGGAAATCCTAAAAGCCAGTAGGGCCTGGAATGGAACACTACAAACTCTAAGAACCCATGGTTTCCAGCCCCAACTACTCTACCCAGCAAAAGTATCCCTCATAATAGAAGGTGAAAGAAAAACGTTCCACGATAAATCTCATCTTTACAAATATATGAACACAAAGCTAAACCTACAGAAAGTACTTCAGGGAACTCTCCACACAGAAGAAACAAATAACCAATCTCAAGAGCCCTCAAGAAGCAGTCCACATTAACTCACCCCCCTGAAAAAAACCCACAAAGACCACAACCCACTACAATATGGCAGGCATTAAATCAAACCTCAAAGTAATATCTCTGAATATTAATGGCCTTAATTCACCCATCAAAAGACATAAGCTAACAGGGTGGATCAGGAAACTGGACCCCTCAATCTGCTGTCTTCAAGAAACCCACCTCACCACTAAAGACAGACACCTCCTCAGGGTTAAAGGGTGGAAAATGATATTCCAAGCAAACACAAATAAGAAAAAAGCAGGCGTAGCTATACTTATATCAGATAAAATAGACTTCAAACCAAAAGTAACCAAAAAAGACAAAGAAGGCCACTTCTTACTTATCAAGTGAACAATACAACAAGAGGATATCACAATCATCAATATTTATGCACCAAACACAGGTGCACCACAATTCATAAAGCAAAATCTACTTGGCAACAAAACAGAAATAAACACCAACACCATCATAGTCGGGGACTTCAATACTCCACTATCAACAATGGATAGATCATCCAAACAGAAAATTAATAGGGAAGTAAGAGAGCTCAACAACACCATAGAGCTACTAGACCTAACAGACATATACAGAACATTCCTCCCAAAATCTACAGATTACACATTCTTCTCAGCAGCCCATGGAACCTTCTCTAAAATAGATCATGTACTGGGTCACAAAGCCTGCCTCCATATTTTCAAGAAAATTGATGTAATTTCCTGCATGATATCAGACCACAATGCTGTAATGCTAGAAATCAACAGCAAAAAGTACACCAAGAATCCCTCTAGCTCTTGGAAATTGAACAACACACTTTTAAACAATAAATGGATTGTGGATGAAATAAAGAATGAAATTGCAAAATTTCTAGAACTCAATGACAATGAGAATACATCATACCAGAACTTGTGGGACACAATGAAGGCAGTCCTTAGGGGAAAAATCATAGCACTAAATGCCCTCATAACAAAAACAGAGAGATCCCAAATCAATAACCTAACCATTCTCCTAAAGGCATTGCAAAAGCTAGAAGAAGCCAACTCAAAAAGCTCCAGGTGGAAAGAAATAATTAAGATCAGAGCAGAAATTAATGAATTGGAAACTAAGAGGACAATTAAGAAAATTGATGAAACAAAGAGCTGGTTCTTTGAAAAAATTAACAAGATTGATACACCCCTGGCCAATTTGATCAAGCAGAAAAAGAAACACTTCAAATCTACAAAATTAGAAATGAAAAGGGAGAGATCACAACAGACATGAGTGAAATAGGAAGAGTTATTAGGACTTATTTCAAAAACCTCTACTCCATAAAACAGGAGAATATGGAGGAAATGGATGAATTCCTATTCACATACCACCTACCAAAGCTAATCCCAGAGCAGATTAATTTCCTAAACAAACCCATCATACCCTTCGAGATAGAAGAGGTAATCAAACACCTCCCCAAAAAGAAGAGTCCAGGACCAGATGGTTTCTCAGTGGAATTCTACCAAACCTTCATGGAAGAACTGAAATAAATTCTTCTCAAACTGTGTCACACAATAGGAGAACAGGGAGAGATCCCTAACTCCTTTTATGAAGCTAGTATCACCCTAATTCCAAAACCAGGCAGGGATGCCACAAGAAAGGAAAATTATAGGCCCATTTCTCTGATGAACATAGACGCAAAGATTCTGAACAAAATTCTTGCAAACTGAATTCAACAGTACATCAAAAGCATTATCCACCTTGATCAAGTAGGCTTCATCCCTGGAATGCAGGGGTGGTTCAACATACAGAAATTTGTCAATGTAATACACCACATAAACAAGCTGAAACACAAAAACCACATGATCATTTCGATAGATGCAGAAAAGGCCTTTGACAAAATACAACATCACTTCATGATCAAAAAATTAGAGAGAATAAGCATGGACGGCCCATATTTCAACATAAAAAGGCTATATATAAAGCACCTAAAGCCCAAGCAATTCTTAATGGGGAGAGACTGAAGGCATTCCCATTGAGGTCCAGAAAAAGGCAGGGGTATCCACTCCCACCTCTGCTCTTCAACATAGTGCTAGAAGTATTAGCTCAAGCAATAAGACAGGAGAAAGAAATCAAAGGGATACAAATTGGAAAGGAAGAAGTTAAGTTAGCCCTATTTGCAGATGACACGATTCTATACATAAGTGACCTGAGAACTTCCATCTCAAAACTCTTAAAGGTGATTAGCACCTTCAGCAAAATAGCAGGATACAAAACCAATGCACAGAAATCAGTAGCCTTTCTGTTTGCAAAGGACAAAGAGACAGCAAACGAAATAACTAACATCGTCCCATTTTCAATTGCAACAAAGAAAATAAAATACCTTGGAATAACATTAACTAAGGAAGTGAAAGACCTATACAATGAAAACATAAAAACTCTCAAAAAAGAAATTGAGGAGGTCCCACAAAAATGGAAAGACTTCCCATACTCCTGGATTTGTAGAATTAACATTGTGAAAATGGCAATTTTACCAAAAGCACTTTATAGATTCAATGCAATGCCAATAAAAATCCCAACTTCCTTCTTCAATGACATAGAAAAAACTATCTCAAAATTCATATGGAAAGGCAGAAGGCCTTGGATATCCAAGCTCATCCTCAGCAAAAGAAACACCTCTGGAGGCATCACCATACCTGATCTAAAACTATACTACAAAACTATTGTAATAAAAACAACATGGTACTGGCATAAAAACAGGAATATAGACCAATGGAACAGAATTGAAGACCCAGACTTTGGGTCAAGTAACTACCCTTACTTCATATTTGACAAAGGCCCTACCAATGCAAAATGGAGAAAAGACAGCATCTTCAACAAATGGTGCTGGACAAACTGGACAACCATATGTAGGAAAATGAAACTCGACACACACATCTCTCCATGCACAAAAATTAAGTCCAAATGGATAAAAGACCTTAATGTAAAACCAGGACCTCTGCTACTACTGGAAGAAAAAATAGGAGGAACCTTCCATGATATAGGAGTGGGAAAAGATTTCCTGAACAAAACCCCAGCAGCTCAGGAAATTAAACAGTCATTCAACCATTGGGGTCTCATGAAGCTGAAAAACTTTTTCACTGACAAAAATACTACAACCAAAGCCAGCAGATTACCCACAGAATGGGAGAAAATTTTCACTAGCTATATAACTGACAGAGGCCTAATTTCTAGAATCTACAAAGAACTCCAAAACCTAAACAATAAATCACCAAACAACCCACTCACAAAGTGGGGCAGAGAACTGCACAGGGAGTTCTTAGAGGAAGAAATACAAATAGCAAACACACATTTAAGAAAATGTTCAACATCCCTAATCATCAGGAAAATGCAAATTAAAACAACTATGAGATTCCACCTTACCACAGTAAAGATGGCTAACATTAAAAAAAAAAAAAAAAGAAAGAAAAGAAAAGAAAACAAATGCTGGTGAGGCTGTGGAGAAATAGGAACAAGTTTTCACTGCTGGTGGGAATGTAAAATGGTTCAACCACTATGGAAAGCTATATGGAGACTCCTGAAAAGGATGACCATAGACCTACCAATGGATCCAGTTATTCCCTTATTGGGCATTTACCCTAAAGGCTCCAAGCCTCAGATCAGAGACATTTGCTCAACCCTGTTTAGAGCTGCTCAATTCATAATAGCAAAGAGCTGGAATCAACCCAGGTGTCCATCACTAGATGAATGGATAACAAAGATGTGGTATATCTATACTATGGTATTCTACATAGCAGTAAGGAAAGATGAAATAAAGAAATTTGAAAAAAAATGGCCAAACATAGAACAGATCATCCTCAGTGAGCTCTCCCAAGCCCAAAAAGATAATCGTCGCATGGTCTAGTTTATCTGTCGCTCCTAGCCGGAATCCACCTTACATGCAGCCAAACCTAATAAACACTCTGAGGCCCAGACAAGAGGGAGGGTAGGATGGAGGGAGGGTAAGGGTGGATGGGAATGAGAGGGTGGGAGGGAGGACAAAGGGGGATACAAATTGGGACCCAAAAGGAAAAGATGCTATAAAACCCTTACTCTGAACAACAGGCTAAAACATTGATCCTTCAGCAGGCCTGCAGAGGGAACACCCAAACCACAGGAACTTGGAGAGAACATCATGAAGGCCAACTTTAATCTTGTCCTGCTTCTGTTTCTCTTCTCTCTCTCTCTCTCTCTCTCTCTCTAGACTCACTTTCTCTTTTATATTATCTATCTTTTTCCTCCCTCACCTTCCTAGGTGCAGACTTACAACAGCCAGTGCCAGCACAGGGTTAACTTCCACAATGAGCTGTTGATATGAAACACCTACAAGATTTCCCAAAAAAGACAGACTTCTGTCAGAGTTCTTGGTGACCCACCAAAGGTTAATGGTAAGACCCTCCTGCAAAGACAGCATATGTGTGTGAGAGATCTGGCCAGAATCTGGAAGAAGGTCAGTCCCCAGACAGTTAGCTAGTCTAGTACTAGAGGGTGCTACACGAGCAACTGGGGGAAAATGTTTGACATTGGTCCAAGCAACTTGCAATGTAAGATAGCCAGCAGGAAACAACTGGATGTAATGCTCATACAAGTGCAGTAGTGGCACACAGCCATGGTGGGTAACCAACTGCTCTTGATTTGGCTAATAGATCCACTCAGTGGAATGGAACTCATTGCTGGAACTGGGAAATAAGTCAAAACCAGGTACAAAAATGAACTAAGTCTCCAAGATCAAGATAACACCAAATGTGGGCTAAAAGAGAGTCAACGCATATAAAATTCCCTCCAAAACATATATGGTCATCCCTTCTATCTAGTACTAACTTCTCTTTCCATTGGAGAATTTGCTTATCTTTTTTCAGGTGGACAACAAACCTGAAGGGAGGATCAGCTAACCATACCTCACCAGGGCCCCATCTGAAACCATAGAACAATGCAGGGGAAGGGCAAGAATACAGCTTTCATGGCCATCACAACACCAGAAAAAGGCTGAAGGAGATAAACACAGAGAACATCCAACTCCAACTAAGCCAGATATTCAGGGACACAGAGGCTCCCAAAACCTCATCACTGAAGCAGAACTAAAATGACCCCAATGTGGCTCAGGGAAACTCACAGAAGAGGGGGCAGAAAGATTGTTAGAGTCATAAGTTGGGGCATTATGCACAGAGACTGGGGCATACCCCCCAGAACTCTTGACTAACCTCACAATGCATGACCCACATTCCCCTTTGATGAGGGTCCCTTTGAAAGTGGGAGGACAGGGAGGAGGACAATTGAACCAATACTATGTATGTAAAATCATAATAATATAAATAAAAAATATATATATTTTAAAAACTCAAAAAAGAATGTTTTTCTATTAAAAATACACTATAATGAAAATATTGAGAAAATAATGAAATACATAATCTTCTTTAGAAAAATTATTAATATTTTATTTTTATTTCTTTATTAGAGAGAGAGAATGGGCACGCCAGGGCCTCTAGTCACTGCAAACAAACTCCAGACACTTGCGCCACCATGTACACCTGGCTTACATGGGTACTGGGGAATTGAACCTGGTTCGTATACTTCACAGGCAAGCCCCTTAATTGCTAGGCTATCTCTTCAGCCCTAGAAAAAAAATTAACAGGAGCAAATTAAATGAGAAAATGTTGATATTTATAACTCAGGTGTTCGTGTGTCTGGAGTTCATTTGTGGATAGAGGACCTGTTATGCCCATTCGGTCTCTCTCTCTCTCTCTCTCAAATAAAAAAATAAATAATATATATATTTTAAAAATTCTATTTAAACTCAGCCAGCCTAAGCTATATAAGCTAGAAATAATTATGACATTGTTATGAATTTATTCAAAGTGGACGAAGAACAAAATGAAATATGGAACTTCATTAAAGATTATATATGTTATGAAAAGTTAAAAAAAAAAAGAATTTGCTTATCTTTTTCAGATGGACAATGAACCAGAAGGGAGGGCCAGCCAATCACACCTCACCAGGGCCCCAGCTGATACCATAGAGTAATGTGGGGGAAGGGCAAGAATACAGCATGCTTGATGATCATGACACCAGAAAAAGGCTGAAGGAGATAAACACAGAGAACATCCAACTCCAACTAAGCCAGATATACAGAGACACAGAGGCTCCCAAAACCTCATCACAGAAGTAGAACTAAAATGACCCCAATATGGCTCAGGGAAATTTGTGGAAGAGGGGGTGGAAAGAATGTTAGAGCCACAAGTTGGGGCATTATGCACTGAGATTTGGCCTGTCCCCCATAACTCTTGACTACCCCCACAATGCATGACCCACATTCCCCATTTATGAGGGTCCCTTTGGAAGAGGGAGGACAGGGAGGAGGATAATGGAGTCACCATTATGAATGTAAAATTAGAATAATATAACTAAAAAAAATAAATTATAAAAAAAGAAAGCATACACTGAAAGAATCACAAGACTCAAAATAACCTTCTAATGAGAAGGAACTTGGAGAACATATATAGACATGCTGGGTCAAGATATAGATTCGTTTACACAAGTTCTTGGAGCTAAAGTGTACTAAGCACCTGGAAGTGACATTGATTTTTGGATATATATAGATATATATAGTATTTCAGATAATTTTATGTAGATTTGTATTCGTTGAAGGTCCTTGTCTTAATATCCAGGTGATATCTAGTATAACTCCAGTTCTAGGTATGATATTTACTGTAGCAAATACATAGCATTAGGATTAAAATACCTTCTTTCTTTTCCAACTGTAAGTAAAATAAAAATCAGCTTGTATTTACATAACAGAGTAACACTATGCCGTTATAATCTATCTCTTGGGAATCACAAATTGAGTTCTCTTGGAAGGCTACTTAAAGAAGTTTAGTTTTCAGAATATGGAAATGGTATAGAATATGCTTACTGTTGTGTGAAGGAGGAACTCTGTGAAAGTTTAAGCGTTCATAGTATTAGAGTATCACTTCTAAATTGGAAGAGAAATTTCTGTCCCTTGTCTCACTCATAATGCTTTTTGTTTCCTTTGGGTTGTTGAGGTAGCATATACCAGAATTGGGTGTGCTGCACCAACTCACCAACTAGGTAACTCTATCAGTTGATAGTTTTTAGTGCATCCTTAAATAAAAAAACAGCTGTAGGAGAGCTATGTAAGTTTCCTCACATAGATCCTGTCACAGAAAAACACTGACCTGCTCTGACATATAGAGCATTTAGCAAGCTGCAATAGAAGCACAACATAGACCTCCTAGAACTTTGGAATCAGACTATGTTATAGTCTGCCATTAGAAAAGGAGACCCTGACTGGCTGCTGGTCATGGGGCAGATTGAATTCTGACCATAGAATATCCAAATTGCCAAACTTGTGTTTTCTGATCCACTGAACCATAAAATTGGATGTGCACAGTGCATTCCATTATAAAATAGAAGCAGTATTATCAGGGTCAGCAAATGTTATCTATAAAGGGCCAACTAGTAAATAGTTTAGGCTTTGTGGGACATATGGTTTCTGTTGCTGGTATTCAACTAAGCTGCTGTAGAATGAAAATGGCTATAAAATATGTAAATGAGTCAATGTGGCAATGTTTCAATAACACTTTATTTAAATTTCAGATCATATTTGTGCCATGAAATATTGTTATTTTGATTTTCCCCAACAATTTAAAAGTATAAAAGTCAGGGACTGGGGAGATGTCTTAGTAGTTAAAGTCACTTGTTTGCAAAGTCTGTGGGCAAGGTTCAGTTTCCCAGGCACTCATATAAAGCTAGACACTAGCAAAACTTGGCACAGGCATCTGGTGTTCATTTGAAATTGCAATAAATAAATAGGAATTTTTAAAGTGTTAAAAACCATCCTTAGCCAGCAAGAAATATAATGTACAAACGAGGAGGCAAGCTGGATTTGGCCCATGGGCTGTCATTTGTCAATCTGCTCTACGTGTAGCTAGAGCCAAGCAGGTTCAGAAGGCACACAATAAACTGCCAAAGAAAGCCTGTGCTCACATACCCTTTATGCTTCCTCTTGCTTCACCATCCACTTCTCTGTAATGAGTTAATGTAAAAGAAGTAAATGATGGCCCAGATTATCTGCCAAATAGGTCTGCCTGGTATGGGGCAAAGGAAGACAAAAATGACTGCTTTCACTCAATCCCACCACCAGTAGGCTCATCTTTGATTAGCACATATGGTTGTACATTCTGCATCATAGGAAAAATGGTCAGAGAAACAGATTTATAAATCTGACAGAAACAAAGAGGCATACTTTTCTCACAGTGTCAGAGGGTCCAGTGCACATGGCAGGGAGGACATGGCAGATCAGGATGCAGACAAAGGGAGATACTTGTGCCATCTGGGTCTTCTCCCTTTTCTCCTTTTATTCTGCCTGGACTTCCACGTTATGGGATGGTGTTTCCTACATTCAAGATGGGTCTTCCCTCCTAGTTAATGCTCCTTAGAAATGATCTCACATACATCCCCAGAGGTGTGCAGCCTCCTAGGTAATTAATCACAAATCTACTCCTTGTCAGCTTTATATTTTAAAACATCACATTATTTTTTTAATTATTAATTTTTTTATTGACAACTTCTATACTTACATACAAAAAACACATGATATTTACCTCCCCTCCCCCCATTCCACTTTAGAGCTCCAATTTCCATCATATCCCCTCCCTATCTCCATTAGTATCTCTTTTAATTTGATGTCATCATCTTTGTCTTCTATTTTGAGGGTCTTGCGAAGGTATTGCTAGGCACTGCAAGGTCATGGATATCGAGGCCAATTTCTGTCTGGGCAGTTGCATTGTAAGGAGTCATACCCTTCCTTTGCCTCTTCCATTCTATCTGCCCCCTCTTCCGCAATGGTTCCTGAGCCTTGGAGGATGTGCCAGAGGTGTTTCAGTGCTGGGAACTCCTCTATCCCTTCTTCTCAGCTTTATGTTGCCTTTTGGGTCATCCCAGTGGTCATTGCCATCTGAAAAGAGAAGCTTCTCTAACCAGAAGTGAGAGTAGCATTAATATGTGAATATGAACATTAAGTGTAGTGCTTTCAGGGCAGCTTGGTGGGAATAATATATACATTTAGCCAGACAAGCACAGGCTTTATACCCCTAAGACTCATGACCTCACCTGCTTTTTTTTTTTTTTTTTTTTTAGTTTTTTCAGTGCCAGGTATGTATTCCCTCCTGTAGAGAGGGCCTTCAGTCCAATTATGGAGCAGTTGGTTACCCCAAGAGTAGACATGCCACTATTGCACCTATTCTGTCATTGGGCCAATATGGCCAAACTTGAATTTTCAGTGTCCACTGTTTTCACTGCTGATGACTTCTGTCTCCCATACAGCTGTGTGCAGTGCAGCTTTTTCCAGCTTTCAGTTGGCTGGTCTACAGGGAGAAGGTTTTCTGCTCAACACCAGCTTGCTTTCTCAGTGACCTTGCCTCTCAGGCAAGAGATGTCTTCAGCAATAGGGTCTTACTATCTGTTTCTCAAGGGAAACCAAGGGCTTTGGCAAAAGCCTTTAATGTTTTGGAGGCTACCACGACCTCCTTGGCCAACAACTCACTGGAAGGTATCCCATCCCAGGCACTGAAATTTTTCTAGTAACAGTCTACAGCTTCTAGATGTGCCATTCTTCAAAAAAGTAGGTCTACATAAGTCTTATTCACAATATCTTGAATTTAGATTGACCCTCCCCCTGCCTTTCTTTTATGCATTCTCTTCCTATGGCCTCACTTCAGCCATCCACCTCCCTGTAATATGCTCTTCTATTTACATATGTTCAATACCATACACTTAAGTCCTTCCCTTTCCTCCTTCCCTTATAGCCTTTTACCAGCTTATTGGTTTCTGGTACCTATTTTTGGTTCCAGTTCACACATAAATCTATACATTTGTAGCTAGGATCCACATATGAGAGAGAACATGTGATGTTTGGCTTTCTGAGCCTGGGTTACCTCACTTAGCATAATCCTTTCCAGATCCATCCATTTCTCTGCAAATTTCATAATTTCATTTTTCTTTACGGCTGAATAGAACTCCATTGTGTAAATGTACCACATCTTTATTATCCATTCATCTGTGGAGGGACATCTAGGCTGGTTCCATTTCCTAGCTATTGTGAATAGAGCAGCAATAAAAATGGTTGTGCAAGTATCTCTAAGGTAATGAGAAGAGTCCTCTGGATATATGCCTAGGAGTGCTATAGTTAAACTACAATGTTCTACTATGAGACCTCCAAAGGTTCATAGCTATCTCATAATGCAAAATACATTCAGTTCATCTCCAAGAGCCCACATATTCTTAATATTTTCATCTTTGTTCAAAAGTCTGTTTCAAAGTCTTCTCTGAGCCCCACACAAATTCTTAGGTGGGGGTCTCTATAGTCAAAGACAATTTGTATATTTCCAGAGACACAGAGTAAACCTTTCCATTTCAAACTGGAAGAATAGAGAATAGCAAGGAAGCATTCAACCAAAGCAAGATTGATACCCATCAGGGTAAGTATTAAATACTGTAGATCTAGGTCTAGCTCCTGAAGCACATAGTGTCATGATATGAGCTACCATGGGCTTGATCAGCCCTGCCCCTATAGCTTTTCTATTTGTATCCCACACAGCCAATCTCTTGGGAAGGGTCCACTTCTTTCCTAAAACTTTGCTCAATAGGCAATTCACCCTCCTGCCATAGCTAACATCCTGATATCTATATTGTGGCTTTGGTTGCATCTCCACAACTTACTGTTTTTCCCTCTCAGGAAATCTGACCTTCCTACATATTTACAGAAATCCTGGGATTCTTAAAAAATCCTGACAGACAAAAATCCCAAAAGCTCCCCAAAAGAGAAAAATGCCCCCCCCCACCAAATCCTGAAAGTAGCCTCCATGACCCCATACCTCTTGCATTATGCAAAATCAGCACATGGATGGTTACCTACAGAGGTATTCATGATGATGGATCACACCAAGGTCTACAACTAGCTAGAGAAGTAACCATGATCAGAGATGATTCCAGGGTATACCAATAGCTAGAGAAGTAAGAAGGATCATGGATGGTGCTAGGGTCTAATATCAGCCAGAGAAGTAACCAATATAATGGATGATGCTAGCATCTAATAACAGCTGGAGAAGTAACCAGGATCATGGATGATGCCAGGGTCTACCACCAGCTGGAGAAGTATTCAGGGTTACAAATGACACCATGGTTACCACCAGCAAGAGAAGTAACCAGGATCATGAATATGTAAGGCTCTATCACCAACTAAAGAAGTAAATGGGATCATGGATAATGCCAAGGTCTACCACCGGCTGGAGAAGTAACCGGGATCACAGATGATGCCAGGGTCTACCACCACCTAGAGTGGTAACCAGGATCATGGATGATGACAGGGTTTACCACCAGCTAGAGAATTAACCAGGATCATGAGTGATAGCAGAGTCTACCACCAACTGGAAAAGTTAGCATGATCACAGATGATGGTAGGGCCTACCACCACCTGGAGACATAAGAAGGATCATGGATGATGCCAGGGTCTACAACCAGCTGGAGAAGTAATCAGGGTTACAGATGAAACCAAGGTTACCCACAGTTAGAGAAGTAACCAGGGTCATGGCTATGTCAGGGTGTGTCACCAGCTACAGAAGTAAACAGGATGATGGATTATGCCAGGGTTTACCACCAGCTAGAGAAGTAACCAAGATCATAGATTATGCCAGGGTCTACCTCTAGGTAGAGAAGTAAGCAAGATCATGGATGATGCCAGGGTCTGCCACCAGCTAGAGAGGTAACCAGGATCATGAATGATGACAAGGTCTACCACCAGCTGGAGAAGTAACCAGCATTACAGATGACACAAGGGTATACCACCAGCTAGAGAAATAACCAGGCACATGAATATGTCAGGGTGTAACACCAGCTAAATAAGTACATAGGATTATATATGATGCCAGGGTCTACCACCAGCTGGAGAAATAACTAGTATCATGGACAATGACAGGGTCTACCACAAGCTCAAGAGGTAACCAGGGTTACAGATGACACAAGGTTCTACCACCAGTTAGAGAAATCACCAGGATCATGGATATGTCAAGGTGTGTCACTAGCTAGAGAGGTGTCCAGGATCATGGATGATGCTAGGGTCTACCACCAGCTAGCAAATAACCAGGATCATGGATAGTGCTATGGTTTAACACCAGTTAGAGAGGTAACCAAGATCATTGATGACACCAGGTTATGCCACCAGCTAGAGACATAACCAGGATCATGGATGATGCCAGAGTCTATCATCAGCTGGAGTACTGACTAGGGTCATGGATGATGCCAGGGTCTATCATACCAGCTTTAGAACTAACTAGGATCATGGTTGATGCCAGTGTCTACCACCAGCTAGCAAAGTAGCCTGGAACACAGATGATGCGAAGACATTCATAACTGCCATTAAGTCCATATATGTTTATATTATGCTCCTACTCTTCTCCCAAGGTCTGAGCATCAGGGGAATTTCTTTATATCAGTAATTTTTTTTTACAGTTTATCCCTTATGAGTCTATAATACAATAGCAATCCATTTTTGCTTCATGTGAAACTAGAGTAATTCCGTGTAAAAATGCTTCTTCTTGGTTCAGTTGGATTCTGGAAGTATCTGCATGGTCAGTTCTTCAGTAGATTTCCTTGTCCTTTCCCTTTCCCTTTTGGAAACATGGCTCTGATATGGCATTCTCTAATGGTATCATCAAGGTATTCAATAACATGAAAGTCTTCAACACCAGAGGAAGTGAAGAAGTAGATGGTGCTCTTCTGAGTGAGGACAAGAGCATCATCTTGTAGGAGGGCAATGGAATCCAGGTAAGTGGTGTAGGCTGAACTATGAAAGGCAACTACCCTACTTCTGTCACATACTGCCAGAAAAGTCCTGCTTCTGTGGCCTCAATTACACAACCTACAAGAACAGGAAGGAAGGACTGGTGCTCATCTTCTGGGTCCCTGACTATGGACTCCTTGAGTTCAAATGATCTACATCATCAAGAATCTCACAAGAATCACTTTTGACTTACAAACAAACTGCTATGAGGAGGTCAAAGACCACCGCACCCTGGCAGAGGAACTAGGTGCCTCCAGCCCTCAGCCTTTCTAAAGTGCATACAAATTTTTATTTTTATATTTATTTATTTATTTATTTGAGAGTGACAGAGAGAAAGAGAGAGAGAGAGAGAGAGAATGGGTGCAACAGGGCCTCCAGCCACTGCAAATGAATTCCAGATACATGTGCCACCTTGTGCATCTGGCTTACATGGGTCCTGGGGAATAAAGCTTTGAACCGGGGTCCTTAGGCTTCACAGGCAAATGCTTAATTGCTAAACCATCTCTCCAGCCCATGTTTTAGATTTTTAAAAAGTATATATTATTTATTTATTTGACAGAGAGATAAAGACAGAATATAGATGGGCTCATCAGGGCCTCTAGCCACATGCCTTACTAAGACAGAGAGATCTCAAATTAGTAACTTAATAGTCCACCTGAAGACATTGGAGAAACAATAACTATCCAAATTCAAGATTACCAGACAGAAGGAAATAGTCAACATCAGAGTAGAAATCAACTAATTGAAATTTAAGAAAGTAATTTTTTAAAAAGATGAAATAAAGAGATTGTCCTTTGAAAAACAGACCCACTGTGTGTCATATTCCCAGAACCATACATAAGTCATAATCATTGCATATGTCCCTTGCCCTCAGATGATTTCTATGGATACATGGAAGTTCTCTATGACTATGCAAGAAGGAAAAAATATTTGTGTCTTTTTATTTTTTGAGGCAAGCCCAACAGACTGGCTTTTTTTTAATGAGAGAAGGAGAGAGAAAAGAAAGAAAGAGATAATTGGCACACTAGGGCCTCCAGCCATTGTAATAAAACACCAGATACATGTGCCACCTTGTGCGCATGTGTGACCCTATGGATGTCATCTTGTGCATCTGAGTTACATGGGATCTGCGGAGCCAAACATGGGTCCTTTTGCTTCACAGGCAAGTGCCTTAACCACTAAGCAACATCTCCAGCCCTTGTGTTTTTTTTTTAATTGATGTGCAATAATGTGACCCTTAGGGGCAATGTCATGGTGTGCCCCATACTATTAGACCCTGGAAAATTAATTTATGGATTATTCTCTAAATTTGGTTTTCTTTATTTTCATTTAAAAATATATTTATTTATTTGAGAAAAAGGCAGAGAGAGGCAAAGACAGAGACACAGAAAAAATTATAAGAGTATGAGTCACCAGTATCTCCTACTGCTGCAAACACACTCCAGGCACTTGTGCCACTTTGTGCATTTGACTTTATGTGGGTATTGGAGAATGGAACCTGGGCCATCAGAGTTTGCAACAAGGTGTCTTCAACTGATCAGCCATCATTCCAGCACTCTCTAAATTTTGGTAAGATTTAGTCCATCCACTGGAATACCTGGGTCTTACCTAAACATCCAGAATATCTGCTATTTCTTTCTCATCAGGACTAGATAACATGATTTCAACCTCATACAGGATCAGTGTGTTGTGCCCTGAAATGCTAAGATAGTCCAGGTACATTTGGACCATGTAGTAAGGGGCAGGAGAGCCATAGGGAAAACTGTACATAAAATCTGTTGTCAATCTCAGTTACATCTGAACTGTCTGCTTCTCCTTTCTCATGGCTAGTAAGGAGAATGCATTCAGCAGTGCATTCAACACCAGCAGCTAAGACTAGAGTTTCCTTTGGTCAGTTTGTGCTAGCCACTATCATCTGATCTAGACTTTTTTTTTTTTTTTAACAAAGGCTTAAATAAACGAGATGTAACAGCAAGACTAGTCTGGCCCAGTCTACCAAGGATGCAGCATTGTTTTAAAATTACTATTTTTGTCAGAGTCTAGGAGATAAATTGGAAATGGAGATCTTGTGGTATTTTTATGCCCCCTCTGGCCAGTGCATAGACAAGGGAGGAGATTAGGTTCAGAAAGAGAGAGAAAGAGAGAGAGAGCGCCACCATGTGTCACAGTGGTCACTTAATACATAAGCCAAATTAGACAGGATGTTTGAGTATTATTATGGCAGTATAAAGAAGGCTCTAAACACAAAAGGCTTATGTTTCCTTATCCTTGCCATGGAATGGCACCAGGGAAGGGTTGACATGTCCATAAAGAAAGTGAATGTCTCACTCTCTACACTGAGACTGGTTCCTTATCCCCTGGGCTGATGAGAAAATAAGTGGGGCTACAATGGAAAAGTTCAGAATACAGAGTCAGACTAGAGACAAGGGTTCAGGGTCTTGACCAGAGCATCTGAGCGTAAGGTTGCTCTTTCCATTGATCTTACCAATGGAAGACTGAGACAACTCAGTAAAGAAAAGCCAGTCTGAGGATTACCAGGAGATCTCCTTTTCCAATTTATGTCAAAGGCTCTGACAAAATGATAATTTAAAAACAATGCTGCATCCTTGGTAGAATGGGCCAGATTAGTCTTGCTCTTACATCCCATTTATTTAAGCCTTTGTGAAAATGGGGGCACCAAGGCCTGAAATATCCAAGAAGAGCCTTCATATAACTACTTCCAGAGATTACAGTGCATGGTGTGTGCACTACATCTGGTGTAGTAAAGATAAGTCCAGCCACTACCCAACACTGATTCCCACACCCAGACCTGTTAGATTAACCTTCCTAACTACCTCTAGTGAGCCTGAAAGATCACATGTGGGGTTTTGACTTGGAGTCAGATTCCTCAGTTATTGTACCACTTGGACAATGATAATGAAGACAGACTGGGTTGTTGCTATACCCTGGAGCAAGGAGGACTGTGTGGAATTGAGAGGATCTACTTTGGGAGGGGAGTATGCTCCTTTTGATTAGTCATTATTTTTCATTATTCTTACCAATGGAAGACCGAGACAACTCAGTAAAGAAAAGACAATCTCTGAGCTACAGTGAAACCCTACCTCAAAAGAAAAAAAAAAAGAAAAAAAGAAAAAAAAAGAAAAAAGAAAAAAAAGAAAAACAAAAAGAAAGAAAGAAAAGACAATCTCCATTAGGTTCATGCTACCAGGTTCATCCAGTCATCCCCCTCCCCTGCCACACCACCAGGTCTGCACTGGCCCATCACCCCACCCTGTCACCTGCCGACGAGTCTATGCACTCCCATCCCCCCACCCTGCTGTGCCACTGGGTCCACGCAGGCCTTTCCCCACACCCTGCCACAGGCCAAGGGGTCAACACCATCCTATCCCCACTGCCCTACTACCTGCCTCTGAGATTGCACAGTCTCTAGGCTCCTCTCCCTGCTACCTGTCTCTGGGTTCACACCAAGACCAGGCCTACTCCTCCCACTTGAGCAGACAGCCCCCCTTGCCATCAAAAGCCTAATCTAATCAAACAAAAAGGGAGCAATCACTGAAGACACTTCAAGGGTAAATTACGGCTTCTTCCTGAATTAATTAAGATTCCCACACTGTGATGGGCAGACTACAGTGCAAAAGGAGCAACATGAACACCAAATGGAAGGAACCACAACAAGGTAGTGTAGTCCTACAATGGAAGTCTCTAATCAAAACATAGAAGAGACAACAGGATCAGAACCCCAAAATGAAGACACAAGGTATGTGACCCTGACCAAGCAATTGGCAGAGCTTGCAGAAAATTAACAAAAGACCAACAATTGTGTGAATGCTCTCCTCACTAGGTTGGACCTAAAAGAAAAAAAACCAGAGAGACTTCCAAAGAGACTTAAGAGATCTGAAGAAGAACAAAAAGAAAAAAAAGGACCTCAATAATAAGATGGCTAAGCTCAATGACGACATAAATAAATGCAAGGATGAATTACAAGAAACATTAAGAAAATCAGAAAATCAGAAAATGGCCTAAAGATGGAACTCAGCAGAGGGATGGATACTATACTGGAAAAGGCGATAGAAAATACAAGCCAAATTGAAGAAGACCAAACTTCTCTAGAAGCCCTCAAGAATGACAGTCACATGGAGGACAGAACCTCACAACTGGGAGACAGGACAGAAGAAACAGTTTGTGAGTCCAAAATCTTATGTAAGTTCATAAATTTTTGTGAAGAGAACACGAGGGAACAATGGGGTATCCTTAAATGTCCCAACATTCAGATCATGTGTATACCAGAAGGGAAAGAAATTCAGTCCAAAGGCATGGAGAATTTATTCAACAAAATTAGTGAAGAAAATGTTCCCACCTCCTCAAAAGAGAGTCCCATCAAGATACAAGAAGCTAACAGAACTCCAAACACACTGGACCAAAGGAGAAACTCTCTAAGACATACTATCATTAAGACTCTAAACAACCAAAACAAAGAGAAAGTCCTAAAAGTAGCAAGAGAGAACCAACACATTATATATAAAGGTAACCCCATCAGAATTACCTCAGACTGCTCAATAGAAACCCTGAAAGCCAGCAGGGCCTGAACTGCAACAGTGCAACAGCTAAGAACCTATGGCTTCCAACCCAAACTACTGTACCCAGAAAAAGTTTCCCTCATAATAGATGATGAAAGAAAAACTTTCCATGATAAAAGTCAGCTCTACAATGATATGAACACAAATCAAACCTACAGAGAATATTTCAGGGAATTCTCCACACAGAAGAGTCAAAGAGCCAACCTGAAAAGCCTACAAGAAGCAAGCCACAATAACCAAACTACAGAAGGTTCAAAAAGAACTGATCTGGAGATATGGCTTAATGGTTCAGGCACTTGCCTACAAAGCCAATGGACCCAGGTTTGATTCTCCAGGACCCACATAAGCCAGATGCACAAGGGGGTACATGCATATGGAGTTCATTTGTAGTGGCTGGGGGCCCTGGTGTGCCCATTTTTTCTCTCTCTCCCCCCTTGCCTATTTGTCTCTCTCTCTCCTTCTCTCTCAAACAAAAAAATAAAAATAAAATATTTTTTAAAAGTAAAAAGACCAAGAAAACACCAAACCCCATAAAGCACCACAATATGGCAGGTATTAAATCAAACCTCACAGTTATTACCCTAAACATTAATGGCCTTAATTCACCCATCAAGAGACAGTAGTTAACAGGGAGGATAAGAAAAATGGATCCCTCAACCTACTATCTTCAAGAAACCCACCTAATCACTAAAGACAGATACCTCCTAGGGTAAAAGGGTGAAAAATGATATTCCAAGCAAAGAGCAATAAGCAACAATCATGTGCTGCCATACTAATATTGGATAAAATAGACTTCAAACCAGAAGTAATCAAAAAAGACAGAGAGGGCCACTTCCTACATATTAAGGGAATGATCCAACAAGAAGATATCACAATTAATCTTTATGCACCAAACACAGATGCACCACAACTCATAAAACAAAACCTACTTGACAACAAAGCAGAAATAAACACCAAAACAATCATAGTTGGGGACTTCAATTCTCCACTAACATCAATAGATAGATCATGTAAATAGAAAATCAACAGGCAAGTAAGAGAGCTCAATAAAACCATAGATCAACCAGACCTAACAGACATCTACAGAATACACATTCTTCTCAGCACCCCATGGAGCCATCTCCAAAATAGATCATATACTGGGCCATAAAACCTGCCTCCATATATTTAGGAAAATTGACATAATTTCCTGCATGATATCAGACCACAATGCGGTAAAGCTAGAAATTAACACAAGTGATGCACCAGAAACTCCATCAGTTCCTGGAGACTGAACAACATGCTTTTAAACAATAAATGGGTAGGGGCATGGTGGCACACACCTTTAATACCAGCACACAGGAGGCAGATGTAGGAGGATTGCCATGAGTTTGAGGTCAGCCTGAGGCTACATAGTGATTCCAGGTCAGCCTGGGCCAGAGAGAGACCCTATCTTGAAAAAAATGAAATTGTAAAACTTGTAGAATTTAATGACAATGAGAACACATCATACCAAAACTTATGGGACACAATAAAGGCAATCCTTAGGGGAAAATTCATAGCACTAAATGCCTTCATAACAAAGAGAGATCCCAAATCAATAACCTAACCATCAATCTAAAGACATTGGAAGAAGAATCCAAACCAAAAAGCCCCAAACAGAAAGAAATAATCAAGATCAGAGCTGAAATTAATAAATTGGAAACTAAGAAAACAATTTAGAAAATTGCTGAAACAAAGAGCTGGTTCTTTGAAAAAAACACACAGCGTTAACAAACTCCTGGCCAATTTGACCAAGTGAAAAAGAGAGATGAACAAAATCAAATTAACAAAATTATAAATGAAAAAGGAGAGATCACAATAGACATAAGTGAAATTGGAAGAATCACCAGGACTTCCAAAACCTCTACTCCATAAAACTGGATAATCTGAAAGAAATGGATAAATTCCTGGACATATATTACCTACCAAAAATAAACCCAGAGCAGATTAATCTCCTAAAGAAACCTATCACAGCCATCAAGATGAAAAAGGTAATCAACCCCCCCCCCCCCATAAAGAAGAGTCCAGGACCTGATGGCTTCTCAGCTGAATTTCATCAAACCTTCCTGGAAGAACTAAAGCCAATTTTTCTCAAACTGTTCCACATTACCAGAGAACAGGATATGCTCCCCAACTCCTTTTATGATGCTAGTATCACCTTAATACCAAAACCAGATAGAGATACAACAAGAAAAGAAAATTATAGGCCTATATCTCTGATGAACTTAGATGCAAAGATCCTGGTCAAAACCCTCACAAACCAAATTCAACAACACATCAAAAGCATTATCCACCTTGATCAAGTAGGCTTCATCCCAGGAATGCAGGCTTGGTTCAACATATGGAAATCTGTCAATGTAATACACCACATAAATAAGCTTAATCATAAAAACCACATGATCAGAGCTGGGCGTAGTGGCGCACGCCTTTAACCCAGCACTCGGGAGGCAAAGGTAGGAGGATTGCTGAGAGTTCGAGGCCACCCTGAGACTACATAGTTAATTCCAGGTCAGCCTGGACCAGAGTGAAACCCTACCTCGGAAAAAAAAAAAGATCATTTCAAGAGATGCATAAAAGGCTTTTGACAAAATACATCACTTCATGATAAAAATGTTGGAGAGAATAGGCATAGATGTTTTATATCTCAACATAATAAAATATATAAAACACCTAAAGCCCAAATAATACTTAATGGCAAAAGACTCATGGAGTTCCCACTGAGATCAGATACAAGACAGGTGTGCCCATTCTCACCTCTGTTCTTCAACATGGTATATCCTGGAAGACAAACTAAAAGGTTGAATCCTTAACAGGATTTTAGAGGGAGCACCTGAATCGAAGGGCCCTGGAGAGGGTGAGATAACGCCTAACCTTAAATTTCTCCTCCTGTTTCTTTTTTTCTTTCTTTTTCTTTGTTTTTTTCTACTGTCTTTCTTTCTTTTTCCTTTTCTTCTTTCTTTTCCCTTGGCGCTGGCATGTAACTCCCAGTACCAGGATGTAGTTAATACCCACAATAAGCTCTTGATGAGAAAGACCTACATGTTTTCACAAAACAAGACAGTCTTCTGTCAGAGCACTTGATTACCCACCAGAGGTTAATGGTAAGACCCTACTGCTGAAGATACCATATGCTGTTTGTATGGACCAAGTAGAGACCTAGTTGGAATCTGGAAGGGAGTCAGTTAACCCATCTAGTGCTAGAATGTGGTACATGAGCTACTGGGAGAAAGTGGCCAACATCTGTCTGAGCAACCCAAGGTGTAAGCTACTCAGAAGCAAATAACCTGATGTGATACTCACCCAAGTGCAATAGTGGCACACAGCCATGGTGGGTAACCAGCTGCTCTTGGATTGGCTAACAGATCTGCTCAGTGGAAAGGAACCCATATCTGGAACTGGGAAATAATTTGGAATCATATCCAGATAATGGGTTTTCTTTCCAATATCAAACTCCCACTAATTTTGGGCTACAAGAGGGTCTACACCCATTAAATTCTATCTAAAGTAATAATGCTGTGCTGGCTTTACTCTCTGTTAGGAATCTGCTTCTTTTTTTCAGATGGAAGTGGGACCTGAGGAGAGAAACTACCCATCACACTTCACCAGGACCCCAGCTGAAACCATAGAGGAATTGGGGAAATGAACAAGAGTGCTGCTTTCTCAGTGAACCTGATATTAGCACAAGGGTGAAAGAGATAGACACTGAGGACACTCAACACCTTCCAAACCATATATACTGAGGCTCCTAAGAGCCCATCATTGAAGTAGACTTAAAACATACCCATCATGGCTCAGGGAATTTCACCAAAGAGGAGTAGAAAGATTGTTAGAGCCACAAGTTGGGACATTATGCACAGAGACATTGACTCTTCCCCATAACTGATGGCTGCCCTGACAATGCATGGCCCACAATCCCCATGGGGATGACCAGCATCCCCAATGAGGATGGTCTGTTTGGAGGGGGGCAGGATGAGGGAAAGGATGGTATCAACATATGGTGTTTACATACTGAGTATGTCCATAACTAATAAAAAAAAGAAATTTAAAAAAAGAAAAGGCAATCTGAGGTTTATGCTATAGATGCAAGGTTTTGTGTCACCCTTCCATGGAAAGACACCATCCAACTGGTGCTGTCAGAAAGTAACAGGAACATGGCATGATGGCTGGTGGAAGGAAGCTGTGGGTTTTCAGCTATGCTACATGTATAAACACACACACACACACACACACACACACACACACACACACACACACACTATGCTGTGGATTTTTTTCATTTTTCTTTGTTCTCTTGTTTGAAAAACACTATTGGGGCTGGAGGGAGAGCTTAGTTGGTTTAGTGCTAGGTATGCAAGCATAAGGCTTGATAACATAATACCCTTGTATTCTAGAACTGGAGAGATGGAAACAGGTGGATCCCAGAGGCTCACTAGCCAGCCACACTGTACTAACTGGTGAGCTTCAGGCTAATGAAAGACCTTGTCACAAAAAGGTGGATAGTGTTCTTGAATATGATACCAGAGATTTCCCACTGGCTTCAACAGGTGCACTCACACATGGGTGCCACACACACTCAAACATGCACACACAAGAAAAACACTGTTGATGTAGTCAACAGTTTATATTTACCTGACACACTGTTGTGATTTAGCAGATGACTGGACTTCATATAAACGGTGGCTTGGGAGCATACATTCTTCAAATGCATGATGGAGAAGAGGAATGCTAAAGGTTAAGAAGGTGAATTGAGATGAGTTTCTTCATTTGTTCCTCCATCTCCATTTCCCAACCCAAATCTTTTCTTGGAAGGCAGTTCTGTAGGGACCACATAAAAACTCCCTCTTTCCTTCTGATGTTTGAATGAGTTTGGTCAATGAAGAGGTCATACTGAGTTCCAGAAGTGGAGGTCAGTAAGAGTAAATCTGTTTCAACTTTTTCGTTGCATCTTTGCCAGATGTCAGCTGTGACTATTTCTCAAGGTCATGGCAGCTCTTTCCCCACACTGGGTTTTCCCTCCCACATTGGGTTTTCACTAACTGTACTCTCCCTTATTCTTCAGGCCTAGGGAAGTGACAGCCACTTTATAACTAGCTGCTGGGTACTCAGTTATCCCTCTCATGTTTCTGCATCTTTCCCAGGACTTAGAGTCCTCTTGCCAAACCTGCTTTAATGATCCTGATTAATATCAACCTTGTTTTCTTTCACAAGCCTAAGTTGTAAAAATCTCCATGGCCCCTTTTCTTTTTATTTTGAGCCTTATGTCATCAAATCTAAAAACTTAGATTATTCCTTAAGCATGATCAGTTTACTGGTGATCAGTCCAAGTTGGTGGTATTGATGGCTATTATGCATCATTTACTAAGCTGCTTCCTGGCCCACCCTCCCTCACTAAATCAAACCTCCATATTAAATCAAGGGGTAAATGTATCAGAAAACCTCTAATAAACCATTCCTCCTTTTCCTAAAAATTCCTAATGGCTCTCTGTCTCCTGCAGAATGATGTAAATTCTGTAGTATGCTGTCTATTAAGGAGCATGTCCCAGCTTACCTGAATGACTTCCCTTATACCTTCCAGCCATATTGAACTACATAAGTTCCTCTAATGGGAGAAATTCACTCTTTGGATCTGGCCCCTGCACAACAGGCTTCCTACTTAATTACTGTATTAGTGACTTTTCTCACTGTTGAGAACAAATTCCTAACAAAAGCAGTTTAATGGAGGAAGGATTTGTTTTGGCGCACAGTTTGAGGGGAAACAGTCCATCGCAGCAGGGAGGCCATGGCAGTGATTAGCTCCATAGAGGCAGAAAGAAGATAAGTGTGTTCATCTTTCATTGTACAGGAAACAGAGGGAAAGGAGGGTGGGGCTCACTTGGCCTTTTCCCTTTCCCTTTGTTACTCAGTTTAGGACAGCAGGCCATAGGATGGTGCTACTCACACTCAGGGTAGGTTTTTCTACCTCAGTTAATCCTCTCTGGAAAAGTCCTCATAAACTTCCAAACCCATGTCTCATTAATGCCCAACGTATTTATTAATTTAATTTTAAGTTGACAAATTAACCATCTCACCACAAATGGTCCTGGCTTTGCTATTTCTTGTCTTTCAAGACTTAACTCATTGTCTGAAAAGTTCCTTCCAGCACTGCAAGAACACTTGTTTTGTTCCCATGGGATTATGTACACATTATATCTAAAAATTAAACCATATCACTTTTAAGACTGCTTATTTGACTCTTCTCAAAATACTTAAGCATCTTTAAGGAACAAAAATTTTATATCAATCATAATAAATATCTTATAGCCTGTGGGCAAACTGCTTTAATTTTTTTATTATTATTTTTATTGACAACTTCTATATTTACATACAAAAAAACACATGTTATTTCCCTCCCCTCCCCCATTCCACTTTAGAACTCCAATCTCCATCATATCCCCTCCCTCTCTCCATTAGTCTCTCTTTTAATTTGATGTCATCATCTTTTGCTTCTTTTTTGAGGGTATTGTGAAGGTATTGCTAGGCACTGCAAGGTCATGGATATCGAGGCCAATTTCTGTCTGGGCAGTTGCATTGTAAGAAGTCATACCCTTCCTTTGCCTCTTCCATTCTATCCGCCCCCTCTTCCACAATGGTCCCTGAGCCTTGGAGGGTGTGACAGAGGTGTTTCAGTGCTGGGCACTGCTCCATCCCTTCTCAGCTTTATGTTGCCTTTTGGGTCATCCCAGTGGTCATTGCCATCTGAAAAGAGAAGCTTCTCTAACCAGAAGTGAGAGTAGCGTTAATATGTGAATGTGAACATTAAGCGTAGTGTTTTCAGAGTAGTTTGGTGGGAATAATATATACATTTAGCCAGACAAGCGCAGGCTTTATACCCCTAAGGCTCATGACCTCACCTGCCATAGACTTTTGCTTAGTTTTTTTCAGTGCCAGATATGTATTCTCTTCCATAAAGAGGGCCTTCAGTCTAATTATGGAGCAGTTGGTTACCCCAAGAGCAGACATGCCACTATTGCACCTGTTTATTCACTGGGCCTGTATGGCCAAACTTGAATTTTCAGTGTCCACTGTTTTCACTGCTGATGACTTCTGTCTCCCATACGGCTGCATGCACTGCAGCTTTTTTCCAGCTTTCAGTTGGCTGGTCTATAGGGAGAAGGTTTTCTTCTCAGAACCAGCTTGCTTTCTCAGTGACCTTGCCTCTCAGGCAAGAGATGTCTTCAGCAATAGGGTCTTATCATCTGTTTCTCAAGGGCAACCAAGGGCTTTGGCAAAAGCCTTTAATGTTTTGGAGGCTACCAGGATCTCCTTGGTCAACAACTCACTGGAAGGTATCCCATCCCAGGCACTGAAAATTTTCTACTAACAGTCTTCAGCTTCTAGATGTGCCCTTATTCAAAAAAAGTAATTTTACATAAGTCTTATTCACAATATCTTGAATTTAGATTGACCCTCCCCCTGCCCTTCTTTTATGCATTCTCTTCCCATGGCATCGCTTAGGCCATTCCCCTCCCTGTAATCTGTTCTTCTACTTACATATGTGCAATACCATACACTTAACTCCTTCCCTCTCCTGCCTCCCTTATAGCCTTTTACCAGCTTAGTGGTTTCTAGTACCAGGTTTTGGTTCCATTTCACACATAAATCTACATATTTGTAGCTAGGATCCACATATGAGAGAGAACATGTGACATTTGGTTTTCTGAGCCTGGGTTACCTCACTTAATATAATCCTTTCCAGATCCATCCATTTCCCTGCAAATTCCATACTTTCATTTTTCTTTACCGCTGAATAGAACTCCATAGTGTTAATGTACCACATCTTCATTATCCATTCATTTGTAGAGGGACATCTAGGCTGGTTCCATTTCTTAGCTATTGTGAATAGAGCAGCAATAAACATGGTTGTGCAAGTATCTCTATAAGTTAGTGAGAATAGTACTCTGGATATATGCCTAGGAGTGCTATAGCTGGATCATATGGTAAATCTATTTTTAGCTGTCTCAAGAACCTCCACACTGATTTCCACATTGGCTAGACCAGATTTGTGTCCTATTATATGGTCTATTTTAGAGAATGTCCAATGTGCTGCTGATAAAAATGTATATTCTGCAGCATTTGGATGGAATGTTATGTATATATCTGTTAGGTCCATTTGTTCAATGATATCATTTAATGCAAATGTCTCTGTGTTTATTTTTTTGTTGGGTAGAACTGTCAAGTGATGAGAGTGGGGTATTTAAGTCACCCACTACTATTGTGTTAAGTCTAATAGTGTTTGTTGATGAAATTGGGAGCCCCCGTGTTGGGAGCATATATGTTTAGGATTGTGATGTCCTCCTGTTGGAGTGTTCCTTTAATCAGTATAAAGTGACCTTCATTATCTTTCCTCACTATTGTTGGTTTGAAGTCTATCCTGTCAGAAATTAGGATAGCAACCCCTGCTTGTTTCCTAGGCCCATTTGCTTGAAATACCTTTTTCCAACCTTTTACCCTAAGAAAGTTTCTGTCTTTTAGAGAGGTGAGTTTCTTGGAAGCAACAGATGGTAGGATCCTGCTTTTTAATCCAGTCTGCAAGTCTCTGTCTTTTGGCTGGGGCATTGAGGCCATTGATATTAAGAGTTATTATTGAAAGATATGTATTTGCTCTCTCCATTTTTCTTGTTTTGTAGTTCTTCCTGCTTTTCACTTTACTCACTTGTTTTAACTGTTATTTGAGTATGGTTTATTTTTTCCTATTTCCTGCTGTGTGTTTTTTGCTTTCTCTTCAGCGTGAATGATTCCTGCAAGTATTTTCTGTAGAGATGGTTTAGTTGCCATAAATTCCTTTAGCCTGTCTTTGTTGTGGAATGTCCTTATTTCTCCATCAATTTGGATAGATAGTTTTGCAGGATAAAGTAATCTGGGTTGATAGTTTTTAGCTTTCAGAACTTGGAATACATAACTCCAAGGCCCTTCTGGATTTTAAAGTTTGTGTTGAGTAATCTGCTGTGATCCTGATTGGTTTCCCTTTTTTAGGTCATTTGCTTTTTCTCTCTAACTGCTTTCAATATATTTTCTTTGGTTTGTGTGTTTAGTAGTTTAGTTATAACATGGCGAGAAAACGATCTTTCTAGGTGTTGTCTGTTTGGTGTTCTAAATGCTTCTTGTATCTGCATTGGCATTTCTTTCCCCATTTGGGGAAAATTTTCTTCTATGATTTTGTGGAAAACACCTACTAAGCCTCTGGATTGAAATTCTTCCCTTTCTGCTATACCTTGAATTCTTATGTTTGGTCTTTTCATAGTGTCCCAGATGTCTTGGAGTTCCCATTCATACCTTTCTATTAGCTTGCCTTTCTCTTTGTTGGACTGTGATAGGTCTGCCATCTGGTCTTCCAGTTTAGATATTCTGTCCTCTCCTTCATCCATTCTACTGGTGAGACTTTTCACGGAGCTTTTTATTTCACTGACTGTGTTCTTCAGAGCTAGGATTTCAGCCTGGTTTTTCTTCAGTAATTCTATTTCCTTATTCATGTCCTGTAATGACCTTTTAATTTCATTAAGCTGTTTTTCTGTATTCTCTTTCAAGAGTTTGTTTTCTTCTTTAATTCCTTTGTTTTCTTCTTTTATTTCTTCTTTCATTTCTTTGAGTATAGATAACATCATTCTTTTGAAATCTTTGTCAGGAATTTCATCTAAAACAGTCTCTTTGGTGAACAATTCTGATGGATTTGCAATTTTTGGTGGGATTGCATTTTCTTGATTCTTTGTGTTTCTTGAATTATAATGTAGTGACTTTTGCATCCTGGATTGATTTGATGCTTAGGTTTTCTATTTATCTGCAGTGTTCTTAGGTGTGGTGATCCACCTTTATATACTTTCAGGATATGAGTTTAAAGTACCAAGTGTAGCACTTGTACCAAGTCCAACCTCAGAAGTAATCCTAGCTGTTGAATTTGCTTGTTAAGCAAGTATTGTAGTGGACTTGGTGCAACAATTTAGTGGCAAGTTCTAAACTTCAATTGAGCAAAATGCACATTCAATTAACATGAGCACAGGGTATACAAGTGTGGGAATTAAAACATACAGTCTTTTAAGGTCAAAATCCCTAAGGGTGTATGTTGCTCTACACCCTTAATCCTGTCAGCTAGGAATCAGACCTGCCCCCAATAATGACAAAAGCAAAAGATAAAGGCCCTTTAAATCTAAAATAATACAGGCAGCAATATTCAACACCTCATATTCAGCTTATTTGAAAATGGTAAGGCCAACCACAAATATGTAACCCGTAACCTGCCCTGACCTGGAAAGAGAGGTTAGCACTTCCAATGCAGGCCTATGTACCTTTTTTTGGTCAGCCGGCCTTTGTTACCTTTTGGTGTGGCTTACAAACTCCCCAATGCTGAGTGCCCACCTTGTTCCCTGACCTGTGGGGCTTGGCTCAGCTGTGCTGGGTGCCATGTTGGTGATGTGGTGCAGAGCTGCTGGTAGCTGCTGAATTCTGCCAATTTGCTGTGGTTCTGATGGTTGGGAGATGGGCGAGTGCAGGAAGCCTGTAGTAGCTCACACTGTTCCCCTGTATCTCTTTCAGTAGCTTAACAGACCTTTTTTTCGATTTCTGGGCTCTGTGAGGAGACTGATGAGGTTGGAAAGTCCCCCCCTTTTTGGGGGTGCGAGGCGGCGGCAGTGATGGCTGCAGTGGAGGCTCAGTGGTTCTGGGTGCCAGCTTGAGTGGTGGCTTGGAGCCGCTGTGGAGTGGGCTGCCGTGGGTCAGGCTGCAAGCTCCACAGTGGGATTCTGGCCATCTCCTGATTTTCTGCTGTTTCCTGGAAAAAATATTCTGCTCTTTTTTGAAGAAGAGTGTATTTTTGCTAAATCCCTCCCTGATCCAGTTTGGCATGGCTCCTATGCTGCCATCTTACTCAGAAGTCTGCTTTAATTTCTTAAATGTCCATGGTCTACTTCTTGCTTGGACTTCAAACAGCTGGTCTTTTTTCCTAAATTCACTTTATTTACAATTAAAATTTTCTGTTTTCCCTTTGGAAGCAGTAAGTTACTCCGAGTTTTAATTCTTACTTCTTCTCTCTGAAAAAATGTCTCTCATTAATGGAAGCAAAATTTCCTTGAGTCTCCAGATTTTCATTACACATTAGGAACCTAAAGTAAACTAATTGTTCTTCTTATTCCAGTCAAACCTGAAGGAAATAAATAAATAAATTATTGTGTTGGTGTTTTAAGCTGTGTATTTATTTTAATTTGCAATAAATTAATTAAAAATTAACTTTATATCTAGACCACATCATGCTAAACAAATGGAATTTTGCATATCAACTCATGTTTTTTATGAGTTAGGCTTCTGCAAAAAGGCATTAAAACTGGATAAAACATAATACTTGATTTAGACCAAAATAAAACATACTCAAGACATAATACACACAAAAAATTCCACAAACTAAAGTTTTGTTTTTGCAGTGCTGGGAATTGAATCCAGGGTCTTGTACTTGTTATGGAAGCAGTTTGCTACTGAGCTAGAATTGCACTTTAAATTTCGATAATTGGCTATTGTGTGCCCTAACTCTGAACAGAAATAAAAAAATAGCTGATGCATTTATAATGTGTGTGACTTTAAAGCACAGAATGTTATTGTATTTATTTTCTCTATCCATCTTTATACAAAAGACATTAATGAGACCCAAAAAATAGGCACAGTACACAAGAGCTCTTTTCAGTAATGTTTCAAATTTCTGTTAGAACAAGCTTCTGAGTATTTCCCTTGTATTTCCATGGACAGTATTAGAAAACAAACGAAATGGGGCTGGAGGAATGGTTTAGTGGTAAAGGTGCTTGCCTGCAAAGCCAAAGGACCCAACTTCGATTCCCCAGCACTCATGTAAGCCAGATGTACAAGGTGGTGCATGCATTTGGAGTTTGTTTGCAGTGGCTGAAACCCTGGAACACCCATTCTGTCTGTTTCTGACTATTTCTATATGATGAATAATATTGATTTAAATGTTAGAATTGGCAGGGGTGGGTGCCAATTTAACTTGGGGTACTCATTCAACACAAATTCTTTATTGCAAAAGCAACAGATTCTATTCTACCACTCTATCTCAAGTAATACTTAATTGTTTTCTGAACCTCTTCCTATTTCAATTAGTGTTAATTTAGTATGTAACTAAATACATTACCCTAAAATAATTAGGAATTATACACTGTCCTCTGTAACATGTGAGGTTTGTATTAGCAGCCCTGGTTCATCAGAGTCTTAAGCAGTAAACAGGTACAAAATTATCCTTTCTCTTCCCAACAAGGATTTGATTAGCAATAGGTTCTTTTGGTCATTGGGGGACACAAGCTATTACTGCTTGATTTGGAAATGCCTAGACAAGTGTGATTGTTAATTCTAACTGACATCTTGAAACTAGAACAGACCATACTAAGTAAACTCACACAACCACAGAAAGACAAATGCTGCATATTTTCCTATATGTGATTCCTAACCTTGAACAGCTTGAGTTCCAGGCATGCCTGATAGGCAACTAGAGGGACAGATAATAGGGATGAAAGGGTGTGGGGAGAGGGGAATGGAAGGGCAGGGTGAGATTTAAACAAAACTAATGCCAAAATGAATTAGTACCACAGAAACCTTCCTTCTTGGTAGCAGACTAAAATCCTCAAGAGGTATATGGAGGGATCATCTGTAAAGAAGGGCCTTGGAGAGAGTGGGATGAAGCCTTATCCTAAAACAATGGTGTCTGCCTTGTAATTCCCAGCACCCAAAGTTGTTTATAACCCACATTGGGCTGTTGATTGGAGAGACCTATGAAGTCTCCAAAATAAGACAGGGTTCTGTCAAAGCACTTGATTACCTGCCTGTTGTAGTTAGACTTAGTTAGAGAGACTTCCAAGGGGAGTTATGTGATCTGAACATGAGCCATAAAAAAGAGGACCTCAATAATCAACTGGTTAAGCTCATTGAAGCCATAAATAAATGCAAGTATGAATTCCAAGAAACATTAAGAAAATCAAAGTATGACCTGAATTTGGAAGTCAACAAAGGGATGGATTCTATACAGAAAAAGGCAATAGAAAATAAAAATCAAATTGAAGAAGTCCAAATTTCTTTGAAAGCCCTCAAAAACAGAGTTAGTTATGTGGAGGACAGAACTTCAGAACTGGAAGATAAGACAGGAGAAACAGTTTGCGAGTCCAAAAACTTGAAAATTTCAAATATTTGTGTGAAGAGAACATGAGGGAACTGTGGGATACCCTTAACCACCCCAGGGGTATGACAGGGGTATGACAGAAGGGGAAGAAATTCAGACCAAAGGCATGGAGACCTTATTCAATAAAATTATCATAGATAACTTTCCCACTCTCTCAAAAGAAATTCCCATCAAGATACAAAAAGCTGGCCTAACTCCAAACAGACTGGACCAAAGGAGAAACTCTCCAGGACATTTTCATTAAGACTCTAAACAATGAAAACAAAGAAGAGTCTTAAAAACAGCAAGAGAGAAACAACACATTACATATAAATGCATCCCCATCAGAATTAACTCAGATTTGTCAATAGAAATCATGAAAGCCAGAAGGGCCTGGAATGGAACACTGCAAGTCTAAAAACTATGGCTTCCAATCAAAACTACTATACCCAGCAAAAGTATCCCTCATAATAGATGGTGAAAGAAAAACTTTCCACAATAAATGTCAGGTCTACAATGATATGAACACAAAGCCAAGCCTACAGAGAGTAATTCAGCGAATTCTCCACACAGAAGAGTCAAACAACCAATCTGAAGAGCCTATAAGAAGCAAACAATAACTAAAACTAGAGAAGGCTCAAAAAGTACAAAGTCCAGGCTGGAGAGATGGCTTAGCGGTTAAGGTGCCTGCCTGCTAAGCCTAAGAACGCTGGTTCCAATCTCCAGTGGTTCCAATCTCCAGGTCCCACGTTTAGCCAGATGCAAAATGAGGCAAGGGAACAATGCCACACTTTCCCACAAGGGGGCACACACATCTGGATTTCATTCACAGCATCTGAGAGACTGCTGGAGTGCCCATCTCTATCTGTCTCCCTCTCCCTCTCTGTCTGTCTCCCTCTCCCTCTCTCTGTCTCTCTCCAAAAATAAATAATAATAATAATAAAAGTACAAAGTCCAAGAAAATGCCAAACCCCATAGAGCACCACAATATGGCAGGGATTAAATCAAAACTCATAGTTATTACCCTAAATATTAATGGTATTAATTCACCCATCAAAAAATCCAAGTTGGGCTGGAGAGATGGCTTAGCAATTAAGGCATTTGCCTGCAAAGCCAAAGGATCCTGGTTTGACTCTCCAGGAACCACGTAAGCCAGATGCACAGGGTGTGAATGCATCTGGAGTTCACTTGCAGAGGCTGGAGGTCCTGGAGTGCCCATTCTCTCTCTCTCTCTCCCTCCCTCTTTCTCTCTCTCAAATAAATAAATGAATAAAATATTTAAAAATGTTTTTTTTTTTAAAGACACAAGTTAAAAACATGGATCAGAAAAATGGACCATTCAATTTGCTGTCTTTAAGAAACTCACCTTACCACGAAGGTAGACACTTCCTCAGGGTGAAAGGATGGAAAATGATACTCCAAACAAATGGAAATAAGAAACAAGCAGGTGGTGCTATACTAATACCAGATAAAATAGACTTCAAACCAAAAGTAATCAAAAAGGACAAAGAAGGCCACTTTTTATTCACCAAGGGAATGATCCAACGAGAACATCACAATCATCAATCTATAGGCACCAAACACAGGTGCATTGCACTTCATAAAAACAAACCTACTGGGCTGGAGAGATGGCTTAGCGGTTAAGGCACCTGCCTCCTAAGCCTAAGAATGCCGGTTCCAATCTCCAGGTCCCAGATGCAAAATGACATAAGGGCTCAATGCCACACTTGACCACAAGGGGGTGCACACATCTGGATTTTGTTCGCAGCAGCTGAGAGGCTGCTGATACGCCCATCTCTATCTGTCTTTCTCTCCCTCTCTCTGTCTCTATCTCTCTTAAAAAAAAAACTAGTTGGCAACAAAATAGAAATAAACACCAACAGCATCATAGTTGGGGACTTCAATACTCCACTATCATCAATACATAGATCATCCAAACAGAAAATCAACAGGGAATCTCTACTCCACAAAATTGGATAATCTGGAAGAAATGGGTGAATTCTTAGATATATACCACCTACCAAAACTAAACCCAGAGAAGATTAATCTCCTAAACAAACCAATCATACCAATCAAGATTGAAAAGGTAACCAAAAACCTCCCCCAAAAGAAGAGTCCAGAACCAGATGGTTTCTCAGCCTAATTGTATCAAGCCTTCATGGAAGACCTTAAAACAATTTTTCTCAAATTTTTCTCACATTATCAGAAAACAGGGAATTCTCCCCAACTCCTTTTATGAAGTGGTCATAACCTAAAACCAGGCAGAGACACAACAAGAAAAGAAAACTATAGGCCTATCTCTTTGATGAACTCAGATGCAAAGATCCTGAACAAAATCCTCACAAACTAAATTTAACAACACATCAAAAGCATTACCCACCTTGATCAAGTAGGGTTCATTCCAGGAACACAGGGATGGTTCAGCATACAGAAATCTATCAATGTAATATACCACATAAATAAACTTAATCAGAAAATACACATGATCATTTCAGTAGATGCAGAGAAGGCTTTTGATAAAATACAACATCACTTCATGATCAAAATTTTGTAGAGACTAGGCATGGAAAGTTTATATTTCAACATAATAAAGGCTATGTATAAAGCACCTAAAGCCCAAATAATACTTAGTGGGGAAAGCCTCAAGGAATTACCATTGAGATAAGGAACATGACAGAGGTGTTCATTATCACCTCTGCTCTTCAACATACTACTAGATGTCCTAGCCTAAAGAATAATACAGGATACAGGAGAAAGAAATAAAAAGGATACAAATTGGAAAGGAAGAAGTCAAGTTAGCCCTATTTGCAGATGATGTGATCCTATATAAGTTACCCAAAAGACTCCCTCTCAAAACTCTTGAAGGTGATTAATTCTTTCAGCAAATTGATGGGATAAAAAATGAACATACAAAAATAAGTAGCCTATTTATATGTAAAGGACAAAGACACAGAGAAATTAGTGACATTTTCCCAGTTTCAATAGCAACAAAAAATTAAATACCTTGGAATATCACTAACCATGGATGTGAAAGACCTATATAATGAAAACATAAAAAAACACTCAAGAAAGAAACTGAGGAGGACTTGAGAAAATGGAAAGACCTCCCATGCTCCTGGATAGGCAGAATTAATATTGTGAAAATGGCAATATACAGATTTAATGCAATACCATTAAAATTCCAGCATTATTCTTCACAGAGACAGAAAAAATGATCTCAAAATTCATATGGAATGGCAGCAGGTCTTGGATATCCAAGCATATCCTCCACAAAAGAAATACTTCTGGAGGCATCACCATACCTGAACTAAAGCTATATTATAAAGCAATAGTAACAAAAACAACATGGCACTGGTATAAAAACAGGAATGTAAACCAATGGAACAGAAATAAAGACCCACACTTTAGGTCAAGTAACTATAGCTATTTGATCTTTGACAAAGGCTCCAATACCATAGACTGGAGAAAAGACAGCATCTTCAACAAATGGTGCTGGACAAATGGTGCTGATAACCATATGTAGAAAAATGAAACTAGACCCACACACCTCAACATGTACAAAAATCAAGGCCAAATTGATTAAAGACCTCAATATAAGAACTGAAACTCTTCTGCTACTGGAAGAAAAAATAGGAAGAGCTCTCTATGACATAGAGTTGGGAAAGCCTTCCTGAATAAAACCCCATTAGCCCAGGAACTTAAACAATCACTCAATCAATGAGATCTCATGAAGCTTAAAAGGTTTCTCCCACATAATGGGAGAAAATATTTCCTGGCTATACAACTGACAGAGGCCTAAGATCTAGACTCTAAAAAGAACTCAAAAATCTAAACAATAAAATATTAAACAACCCACTCACAAAATGGGACAGAGAACTGAATAGCAAGTTCTCATAGGAAGAAATACAAATGGGAAACACACACTTAAGAAAATGTTCAACATCCCTAACCATCAGGGAAATGCAAATTAAAACAACTACGAGATTCCACCTTACTCCAGCAAGGATAGCAATCATTAAAATATCAAATGATGGGGTTGGAGAGATTGCTTATTGGTTAAGCACTTGCCTGTGAAGCCTAAGGACCCTGGTTTGAGGCTTGATTCCCCAGTACCCATGTAAGCTAGATGCAGAAGGTGGCACATGCACCTGGAGTTTGTTTGCAGTGGCTGGAGAGCCTAGTGCACCCATTCTCTCTCTCTCTTTCTCTCTCTCTCTCTCTCTCTCTCTCTCTCTCCCCCAAATGGCAACAAATGCTGGTGTGGATGTAGAGAAATAAGAACACTCATTTGCTGTTGGTTGGAATGTAAGCTGGTACAACCACTATGGAAATCAATACAGAGACTACTGAAAAGGATGTATATAGAGTTATCAACAGACCCAGTTATTCCCTTGCTGGGTATTTACCCTAAATGCCCCATGCCTCAGTACAGAGAGATATTTGCTCAACTATGTTTATAGCTGCTCAATTCATTATCGCTAAGAACTGGAATCAACCTAGGTGCCTATCATTGGACAAATGGATAACCAAGATAGGGTATATCTACATGATGGGATTCTACTCAGGAGTGAAATTTGTAGAAAAATGTTTGAACTTGTAACAGGTCATACTCAGTGAACTCACACAATCACAGAAATTCAATCATTGCATAGTCTTACTTATCTGTGATTCCTAACCTGGATCAGCACAAGTTATGGACATACCTGATAGGCAACTCTAGGTCTGGACAATAGGGAGGGTAGGGCTTGTGGGGAGGGGAAGGGTAGGTTAGGAAGGTTAGGAAAAATACAAAACTGAACCCAGATTGAAGTGGTACCATACAAACCTATATCCTGAAAGACAGACTAAAATGTTCAACCTTCAACAGAAGTTTGGGGGGGACCACCTGAAAAGAAGGGTCCTAGAGAGGGTGGGATAAAGCCTAACCTTAAATTTCTCTTGTTTCTTTTTTTTTTCTTTTTCTTATACCTTGTCTCTGGCCTGTAACTCCAAGTACCAGGATGTGTCTAACATCCACAATGAGCTGTTGATCTGAGAGACCTACAAGGTTCCCCAAAGCAAGACAGACTTCTGTCAAAGCACTTAATTACCCACCAGAGGTTAATGGTAAGATCCTACTGCTAAAGACACCATATGCTGTTGGCATAGAACATGGATAGACCTTGCTAGAACCTGGAAGAGAGCCAGGCCCCAGACAGCTTGTCTAGTGCTGAAAGGTGCTACATGAGCTACTGGGGGAAAATGGCCAACATCTGTCTGAGTAGCCCAAGGTCTAAGCTACTCAGAAGCAAACAACCTGACATTCATTGCCTCTTCCCAATAACTTTGACTCCTGCTCCCACAATGCATGACCCTCAATCCCCATGCAGATAACCTGTGTCCCCAATGAGGAGGGCTACTTCAGAAAAGGGACAGGGGTGAGGGAAAGGATGGTATCAACATGTGTTGTTTTCATATTAAGTATGTCAAAATAAAAACAAATTAAAAAATAAAGAACACTTTAAAATATAAGCCACTTGGACATTTTCATTCATTTGTTCAGTTCATATTTATTGAGCCCTGACTATAGGCTACTGGCCCTGTTACCTAGGAGTCAGCTGCTAACAAGCCAAAGGTCACTGCACATTTTTGTGAAACAAATTCTATGTAGTTAGACAACTGAAGGGAAGATTCTCAGAGTTATAGCCTACCATAAATTTTACCCTCTGTTCTGGAAGAATTTTAAAAAGCACTGAAGAAAACAGCTTAATATAAAAAGCTCAATTTTACATCTAACACACTTTATAAATCTCACTTTATAAATGAGGAAAGTAAGACAGAAAAGTTTAAAAACTTACCTCCAAGCAGGTTGTGGTGGTATACATGTGTAATCCCAGCAGTAGAGAGAAGAAAGTAGGAAGATCAGTTCATAGTCATCCTTAAAGCATAGTGAGCTCTAGGGCAGCCCGAGATACATCAGACCCTGTCTTCAAAACAAAAACAACAGCAGCAGCAACAACAACAACAACAAAAACCCAACAGATAAAATTCCAAACAACTCTTCCTGCCCCCCCCCAAAAGACCCCCTTGATTTCCAGAAGAGTAAGAACTTGAATAGGTTATCTTCACTGTATGAATGTATATATGTATGTGTGATGTATGCAGTGTTTGTTTATTTTTGATTTTGAGTCTCGTAAACATGTTAAACACACACTCTACCACTTTTTGACATCTTAGCCTTATTACCTGTTTTTGTTTCAACTCACAAACTGTCCACATGAAACACAGCCTTTATTTCAAAGACAATAATAAATAGTTTATTCTGGAGTCAAATAATAGGTATCTAGACAGACATTAGGCTTGAAGGTCATTGATAGAACCAACCTGCTGTGTTCTTGGTAACATCAGAAAAAGAAACATCACAATTAATCCTTCACAGGATTTAGCATATCACAGGAAAGGAAGGAGGGTAGAAATATCAGGGCTTTTGTTGAGGAAAAGTTAATTTGAGTTTACCTCTGGTCCTGGGGGGAGAGACAGAGGGGGGAGAATGGGTGCACCAGCGGCCTCTCAGCCACTGTGAATGAACTCTAGACCTCTGCACCCCCTTGTGGCACATGTGCAGCATTGTGCGCTTGCGCTACTTTTGCATCTGGCTAAACGTGGGACTGGAGATCAAACGGGTGTTCTAAGGCTTGGCAGGCAGGTGCCTTAACTGCTAAGCCATTTCTGCAGCCCTAGGCACAAGACATTTTATGAAACCCCAAAACATTGGGTTATGTCCCCCTCTTAAGATTTAATCCAAATGAGCCTACCTATCATCTGCTCAAGAGACCACACCTCTCCTAGAGACATGTAAGGATATAGGAGAAATATTTATCTCCTTAATAAGATAATGTACTTAAATTTCTCCATCCACACAGTTGCCCACAGATCCCCATTGTGGGGCCTACTTGCTTTTCTGTGTTCTAACTCAACAAGTGTAACTTTTCTATCCTCCTTCCCTTCCTTTTTCTTCTTTGGATGCTGGCTGAAATCTTAATAAACATGCTTGCCCCAACACTTTGGGATTCTCAACTTTTTTTTCTTCAATAAATCTCATTTGCCTTACTCATGCCTTGTTCATCTGTGTGCTTACTTTTTTTTCTGGTCAGGAGACAAAAAGAAAAGAAAAAGAAAAACCTCAAAAGTATGAATATCTGCAGCAATTTGAGTGATGATGGTCCAGGAACACAGATTTGCATTACACCAAATACCATGTTCCACTGTGAAAGTGGTTGCATTAAATTTGACTTGTTACAGAACAAAGAAAGTCATAAATCAAGTCATAGACCAAAGACATTAGTGGAGATTACAGGTAGGTGGGTTATAGCAAAGCAGGGAAAAGTGTGCTATGGGTTTCAGATGCTATCTGATGACATTTTTAGCTTTTGGATACTTGGAAGCTAGTCTATTCTGATAGACTACATTTTACACTACTGAAGAGACTTGAGACTCATCAAGGTGACAAGAAGAGAAACCTCAGTGCTTATCAGTGGAAGAGTCCTCTCTGTCACACCATGAGGGTTCAGGGAACATTGCAGAGGAGGCTGTGGAAAGAATTTAGGGGTACTCTCACTGCTAGCCAGAGAATCTTCAGTATGTAGATGTTGGTAAACAATAGGAAGACTCAAAACTCATCAAAGGAGAGTATAAGAGGATATGGAGAGTGCAATACTAAATGAGGTATCTCTGCCATTCCCTCTAACACTCAGGGGATATTGTGGAAGAGGGGGTGGGAAGAATGTAAGAGCCATAGTTTGGGAAGGAGTACATTGGGAAATTACCCTCTGGATGTGAACCTAGTAGAACATTCATGGCCTCATAGTGGTTGTTGTTATCTTCACAAGACTTACACAGTTCTGAGCCTGTCAACATTTTGACATGGAGGAAAATAAAGGAATGAGACATTAAAGCAGGAAGGACTACTTGGAAAAAGGACGGTGCTCAGTGGCGTGGGTTTGCAGAGACAAAAGATGAATATGAGATGGGAATATAATCAATTACATTATGTTTATGTATTAAAATTCTCAGTAAAATATGTTAAAAATAACACATTTTGTAGTCACAAGAATAGTTAGGTCAGACACATGCGTGGGCAACCAGTGAATTTCAAGGGGATTGAAAATAGCCCAATATAATTTGGCTGTAGAGTTGCCACATTCTAAGTCCATAATCACAAAGTTCTAAGCAGTCAACGCAGGTGATATGGGAAGTTGGGGTGTCTTTGAGAGTGACAACCTGTCTTGGTGCTTGATTGCCAATGGACTCCAGGTTCTTGTCTAATGAATTCAATGAAATCCATGTCCATAGATGGTGAAGTTTGGGAAGATATTACTATTTTTACTATAGAGCTTAAGAGAAGGAGAGAAGCAGAGCTCCTGTTCTATGGCAAGAGGGGCCCCCCCAAAGGGAAAACTCTCCTAATATCTCTGGTTGGGGTCTTTTATGGGAATTCACTAGATGGGGGTTTCAGCTGATGGGTTCCCACACTAGGTATCCAGGTGCTTCTTAGAAGCAGGTAATCTGGGACTCTTTCAGGAAAGATTAAGCCTATCTTGGAAGGGGGTATTTGACATATCTGGCCTCCATCCACGTAGGGGCTGTGAGGACTCTTTTAAGAAAAAAGCAAGAACAAAGAACCAGATTCTCCCTCATAGGCTCAGGGACATTTCCTTATTTTAGGGCCCTGTTAACCCTAAGCTATCTCACAAGTATAACTTTTTTTCTGAGGATTTCAGTTTACAAAACCATTGTGTCTGACCTTCAGCAAAGTCTTACAGAAGATTTGACATGGATACAGATTTGTAAACTCATTGGGTAAAATACATTATTTCTTTTAGGAATCTTCTAAGTGAACTACTTCTAGGAAGGAACAACTCATCACTTCTATGATAACCTTAGTAGAAATATGTTTGTGTGTAATTTGTTCTGTCTGGTTCTGATTCTATCTGGAAAACTAGGTAGAAAAAAACATCAACCTTTTCCCATGAAGACTCTTCACCTTGGCAGAGTTGTCCTTCTTCTACCTCTTCTTTGTACTCCCAACACACTAAGTGGCTTTCTCTATTTATAGATGCTTGAGCCATCTAGTGGGTATGTATGACCTTGTGCTTGCCTTACCTTTGTGCATCTGGCTAACGTGGGATCTGGAGAGTTGAACATGGGTCCTTAGGCTTCACAGGCAAGCAGCTTAACTGCTAAGCCATCTCTCCAGCCCAACTTTCTCATTTTTAACATTAAACAACTTTCTCCTCCACAATTATCTAGAAGTAAAAAAATAAAAATAAATAAAGAAAATAGTGAAAACTTTAGGTCAGTCCTTTCAAAGTCAATTTCAATGTTGCATTAAAAAACAAAAAAAGCAACCCACAACCACAACAATAAATGAGGTATGCAATTTAATTCTGGATATTACAGAGAGGCTTAATGAAGCAGGGAAGTGTATTTCCAAAGAAGGTGAGATTTAAGTCTGGAAACGAAGAGTCTGGGGATTAAACACAAATTATTCAAAAGTCAAGGCACCTAGACACCAAGCTCAGAAAAGTAACATGTGACCTCTGAATGTAAAGTGAAAAAACATAACTAAAACACAGCACAAGATGAGAAAATGAAGCTGAGAAAGGAGTTCTTCCAATAAAGTGTTCTCTCCAAAACTAATGTGCTCAGAAAAAGTATGATTTTTCATACTGAGAATATAAGGACTAATTATTAGGGAAATTGTAATAGATCTGATTTATATTTTAGACTTTCCAGATAACAGTTACTTCTGAGTAAATTATAGGTTTGAAAACAGGATAAAAAGTTAAAAATAACTCCACAACAATTTTTTGTTTTATGTAAAATTCTAATTTAGGTGGCATAAAATATATTAGTTTTGCAGAACATAACAGGCCTGATGGAATGCTGAAGCTCTTTATTTTAAAATCCACTTTAATCAGGGTTTGAAAGTGTTGTAGTTTTAATAGATGTCTCCCAATAGATTCAGGAGTTTTATTAAAGCTTCTTGGATTTCCAGCTACCTGGCTGAGGAGTGTCACTGGGGTTGGATCTGAATTCCAGTCTAAGATAAGCGAAGTGCCTGAGTTCTGCCTGGGTTCCCAACAGTTTGGCTGCTGATTTTTGCTCTTGCTTTTGATAGTGGATTTTCTCTTTTTTGCCATTATGGAACTTCTCCTGGACCTGTAATTTTCAAATAAATCCATTCTTCCTTTCATAAACTATGCCTGGTTTGGAAATTCAACCCAGCAACTGAAGCTATTAGAGAAAGTTTACTAGTACAGAACATAAATTACATGTAAAAATGGTATGTGTGTGTCTACATGCATGCATGCATGCATGCACATGCTCATGCATGTGTATGTATACATATATGTCAAAAATATTTTTCAAATAGTTAAAAAAATAACTTCAAGCTGAATAAATACACAAGAAACCTCTAGGAAAAGATAAGGTCCTATGACAACCTTGTTTTCTCAAGCCTAATTATAAAATATAATTTGTGTCTCTTATGAATAAGTTTTCATGTAATAAGATTTTCATCTTTAAATAGGTAATTTTTTTTTTAAATAATCAGAATTTAGTAAGTCAGATATTGTGGGGCCTTGCCTGAAATTCCAGTGCTTGGGAGGTAAAGGGAGGATGATTAGAAGTTCAATGTCATCCTTGGCTACATAGTGAATTCAAGAGCAGCCTAGGCTAACTGAGACCTTCTCCTACATTGGATGTTCAGGCACTAGTGGAGAAAGTGTAGGACACAATCAGGTCACCTTAGTTAGGTCCACAAAAGAAGTGTGTTAATGCCCATGCCTTAATGGTTTATCAGACTTCTGAGAAGATTTATGCTTTTACTCCATGTAATTGCAGCTAAGCATAATATATGTAGGTGGCTGAAAGCAGCAAGGCTCAGAGGAGCCCAATTTTATGTTTTCCAAACAAGATTTCCTTTTGCCCAGGAGCCTACATGCTCTGTTTATTGAGAATGAGTCTTTTAGATTTTGGTGTAGTTTGCTCTCATCACTAGACTTAGCAACTTGAGAATTTCCTTAGACTCATGCATTAAGCTACCATCGCTTTTTCTTTAGGTAATGACCTATTTACAAATTTAGTATAATGCATACTAGTGCATAAGGTTTTTTTTTTCCTCCTTTTCAGTTTTTGGTTTGACTTGAGCCACAGTCTTCCTATGTAGCCCAGGCAAGCCTGGAACTTGAAAATTTTCTGTATTGTGCTAGGATTCCAGCTACCATCATGTGTAGCTTGTCTAGCTTTGTATAATGTTTTCTTTTAAAAAATGTATTTATTCATTATTAATTTATTTGTGACAGAGAGAGAAGTGGGGAGAGAATGCACCAGGGTCTCCTGTTGTTAAAATGAATACCCATCCAGATTTATGTGGGTGGCTGGGTAACTGAATCCAGGATAACAAGCTTTGTAAGAAAGTATCTTTAACCACTGAGCCAGCTCTCCAGCCCTTGTATAATGTTTTCTTAAAAATCACTATTGGGCTGGAGAGATGCCTTAATGGTTAAGGCACTTGGCTCTGAAGCCTAAGGACCCATGTTCAACTCTCCAGATACTATGCACGCCAGATGCACAAAGGTGAGGCAAGGTTGCACATGTCTACTATGTGGCACAAGTGTCTGGAGCTCAATTGCAGTGGCTGAGGTCCTGGCATGCCATTTCTCTCTCTCTCTCTCTCTCTCTCTCTAAAATAAAAAAAATGAAATGAACAAAAATCACTATTGAAGACTATTTGATAAAGCCTAAATCAATAGCAATTAACTTTATGGCTCCTCATCCCATTTTCCCCATACACTTTATTATATTTAGTTCACAGTTTTAGAGGTTCTTAGTTTATTTTCAGAAAATGTCTGTACTTTCTAATATTTTTATAAGTCCATGGACTTACAACATTATTCATATGGAGTTTGCTATGAACATAGTAAATCTTCCTAAGAAATATCAAGAACACATGAAATATGAACCATTAATACTCAATATCCAAAAATGACCAATTTGGACATAGGTCAAATGTAAACCAAGTGGCCAGAGACAAATTATCATTACTGTGATATGGAAAACATCAGAGTCCATATCCATGCTGTAATTGCTATTTGGTTGCTCAATATGCTGAAGATATAATAAAGTACCTATTTCCATAACCTAAATCAGAAATGATGTATTCATATGTTTCAAATTTATCATCTTTTGCACATGCAGGAAAGACATTTTAAAAGATGCATACATATTGTGGCCTGCAGCTTAAGCATGTGGTGTTTTCAGCAATAGAGAATTACTATCTAGTTCTGATGGACAACCAAGAGCCCTGGCAATGTGTGTGTGTGTGTGTGTGTGTGTGTGTGTGTGTGTATCATATGATTATACATCTAACACATATAATATAAATATATACATATATATAAAGTATGTTTCCATATGGTTTATTGATAACATATTTTTTTTTCATTTGAGAGAGACAGAGAGAGAGGAGAGAGAGAGAAAGAGAGAGAGAGATACAGAATAGGCATGCCAGGGCCTCTCAGCCACTGTGAATGAACTCCAGATACATGCACCCCCTTGTGCGCATATACAACATTGCATGCTTGCGTCACTTTTGCATCTGGCTAAACGTGGGACCTGGAGATTCAAACGGGTGTTCTTAGGCTTTGCAGGCAGGCACCTTAACCGCTAAGCTATCTCTCCAGCCCTCATAAGATATTTTAAAAATTTTATTTATTTGCAAGCAGAGGGAGATAGAAGAGAGATAGACAGAGGGAATGGATGCCTCCAGATGCTGCAAACAGACTGCAGATATAAGTGCCACTTTGTTCATCTGATTTTATGTAGGTATGGAGGAATCAAACTCAGGTCATTGGGCTCTTTAGGCAAGAGCCTTAACTGCTGGGCCAACTCTCCAGCTCTATTTATAACATCTTTAATTTTGATTAACTGTCCTCTCACACTCTCCTCTCCTCATTCCTCTCCCCTCTTCCATGACCCCATTTAGACCTTTCCACCCCCTTATTCTGCCCCTCTACTTACATATTTACTATACCCTCCCTTTAAGCCTTCCCATATCTCCCTACTTCATGGCCTCTTTCTAGATTCCTGGCTTCTACTGATTGTTACTCCAACTCACATATAAATCTAACAATTTGAAGCTAGGATCTGCATATTAAAAAGAACATGTGGCATCAGATTTCTGAGTCTGGGTTTCCTTACTCAATACAATATTTTCCAGATCCATCCTGAAAATTTCATAATTTCATTTATCTTTATAGTCAAATAAAACCCCATTGTATATATGTGCCACACCTTCATTATTCATTCATCAATTGAAGGCCATTTAGGCTGGCTCCATTTTCTGCATTTTGTGAATAGAGCAATAAACATGGATAAGCAAGTATCTCTGTAGTAATGAGTAGAGTCCTTAGGGTATATGCCAAGGAGTAGTATACCTGGGTGATATAAGTCTATTTTTAGCTATGTTACAAACCTCCACTATATTGGTTTACATTCCCACCAACAATGGATTAGGGTTCCTCACATTGTTCCTTACAACCTCATCAGCATTTGTTGTCATCAGATTTCTTGATGATACCCTTTCTGACATGAGTGAGGTAGAATATCAAAGCAGTTTAATTTTCATTTTCCTGATGGCTAAAAATGTTAAACATTTCTGTGATTATATATTGTCCATTGACATTTCTTCTTTTGAGAACTCTCTATTGAGGTCTATAGCCCATTTTTTGAAAGGGTTGATTTCTTATTATTTAGTTTTTTAGTTCTTTGTATATCATAGTTATTAATTCTCTGTCAGATATGTAGCTGGTAAAGATTTTCTCCCATTTTTGTATGCTGCTTCTTTACTTAACAGTGTATTTGCTGTACAAAAGCCTTTTCATTTTGTGAGGTCCCATTGGTTGATTAGTGGTCTTATTCTGAGTGACTGAGCTTGTATTTAGAAAGTCCTTGCCTGTGTCTATGCTTGTATAATGAAGTGTTTCCCATACTTTTTCCTCAAGCAGTTTCATAGTTTCAGGTTTCATGTTAAAGCCTTCGATACCCTTGGAGTTAATTATTGATCATGGAGAGACCTAAGGATCTAGTTTCATTCTTTTACATATAAATATCCAGGTTCCTCAACACAACAGGAAACTGGAAAGAACATCATGAAGACCAACCTTAATCTTTTCCTGCTTCTCTCTCTCTCCCTCCCTTGCTCCCTCTCTCCTCTCTCTCTCCCTCTCCTCTCTATACTCACTTTCTTTTTTATATTATCTATCTTTTTCTTCCCTCACCTTCCTTGGAGCTGACTTATAACTCCCAGTACCAGAATGGAGTTAACTTTCACAATGAGCTGTTGGTCTGAGACACCTACAAGGTTTCCCAAAAAATACAGATTTCTGTCAGAGTTCTTGATGACCCACCAAAGGTTAATGGTAAGACCTTACTGTCAAAGACAGCATATGCGTGTGAGACAAAACATGGAGAGACCTGGTCAGAATGTGGAAGAGGGTCAGTCCCCAGACAGTTAGCTAGTCTAGTGCCAGAGGGTGCTACACGAGCAATTGGGGGAAAATGGCTGACATCTGTCCAAGCTGTCCAAGTCTAAGCTACCCAGCAGGAAACAACCTGATGTAATTCTCAAACAAGTGCAGTAGTGGCACACAGCCATGGTGGGTAACCAACTGCTCTTGATTTGGCTAATAGATCCACTCAGTGGAATAGAACTCATTGATGGAACTGGGAAATAAGTCAAAACCATGTACAAAAATTGAGCTCAGTCTCCAAGATCAAGCTACCACCAAATGTGGGCTAGAAGAGGGCCTACACATATAAAATCCTCTCCAAAATATCTATGGCCATTCCATCTATCTAGTACTAACTTCTCTGGAGAATTTGCATATCTTTTTCAGATGGACAACGAACCTGAAGGGAGGATCAGCCAATCACACCTCACCAGGGCCCCAGCTGAAACCATAGAGTAATGCAGGGGAAGGGCAAGAATACAGCTTTCTTGGTGATCACGACACCAGAAAAAGGCTAAAGGAGCTAAACATAGAGAACATCCAACTCTTACTAAGCCATATATCCAGAGACACAAAGGCTCCCAAAACCTTATCACTGAAGTAGAACTAAAATGATCCCAATGTGGCTCAGGGAAATTCGTGGAAGAGGGGGCGGAAGAATGTTAGAGCCACAAGTTGGGGCATTAAGCAGAGAGACTTGGCCTAGCCCTCATAACTCTTGACTACCCCCACAATGCATGACCCACATTCCCCATTGATGAGGGTCCCTTTGGAGGGAAGGAGGATAGGGAGGAGGATAATAGAGTCACCAATATGAATGTAAAATTAGAATAATATAAATAAATAAATAAATTATTAAAAAAGAAGCTGCTAGTCAAAAGGGCAGTTTGTTATAAGGCCAAACCAGGTTCCATTATAATATTGAGTAGAAATATTAAGAATTATTCATATTTCTTACAATCTCTGTACTAGATTAAAAAGAAGTAGAAGTAAAGTGTATTGATCACGATATCCATGACCTCGCAGTGCCTAGCAATACCTTCGCAAGACTCTCATAATAGAAGAAAAAGATGATGACATCAAATTAAAAGAGAGACTAGTGGAGAGAGGGAGGGGATATGATGGAGATTGGAGTTCCAAAGGGGAATGGGGGAGGGGAGGGAAATATCATGCTTTTTTTGTATGTAAGTATAGAAGTTGTCAATAATAATAATAATAATAATAATAATAATAATAATAAAAACAGAGGGTTTAAGCAAGATCCAGAGCCTCCATAGTATCCAAACGTGGTCATTTGAACTTGAATGTCCCTTACAAGTTGCAGACATTTTGTACTGAAGTTTCTTCTTAGTCTCTAGCAGGCTGCTGGCAGAGGTGCATCGTGGCTGGGGGGTGGGGGCAAGGATTTTGAGTCTGGCAGATTGTGTATTCAGAACCAGCTTGAGCTCTAGCTGTTGTGTCTCCGCTGTGGGTGTGTGATGAAGTGAGCCTGCCTCCTCCATGGCAAAGCTTCCCCCTCAAAACTGTAAGCCTGAAGTAAACTTTTCCTCCCATAAAAAAAAAAAAAAATAAAGTGTATTAATCAAGATCTCATAAACTCTACCCAAGTTTGGCAATCTAACCATAGATATTACTTCTCCAAAATACAGAATTCAATAAAGTATTTCTTTTGTTGGATAATGTGTGTTAACCTATGTAAAACATAGTAGATAGCATATTTATAATGTTCTAGAGAAAATATGCCATTTTTGAAAAGTAAACAAATTTTCTGCTTAAGGCAAAAGAAGTAATCTAGAATTGGTTATTAGTTTCAAATCACAGAAAATGGATCCAATGAACAAAACTGAATTTTGCAGTAGAAAATTCACACTTTCTTCAGTAAGCATTAGAATACATACAAGTTAGGCTGGAGAGATGGTTTAGCAGTTAAAATTTAAGTTAAACCTGTAAAGTCTAAGGACTCAGGTTCAACTCCCCAGAATTCACATAAGCCAGATGCACAAGGTGATGCATGCACCCATAATGGTAGATGCGTCTGGAGATTGATTGCAGTGTCTAGTGGCCCCGGTCCACCAATTCTCTCTATCACTTAAATAAAAAAATATATATATTACAAAATGCATACAGATCCACAATTAAAGTAACAGTATAAACTGGCTCTAAATGATCCTAGAATTTAACAATCTTGTGTTCATACCTTGTCTTTTATTTTTCATGAGTATAATTTCCTTACTTTAAATATTCCTACAAGGAGTAAATGAGAAGTATGAATTCGAATATAGCAGATATATGCTATATAACCCCCTACACACAAAGAGGCTGTATTTTCTCCTGTGGGTATTTTTGGCATTTTTTTGTCAAAAATCAGATGCCTGGGTTTATATATGGATCCTCTATTCTGTTACATTGATCTACAAATCTGTTTTTGTTGTTATGGGTTTGGTAATATGCCTTAAAATCAGGTATGGTGATACTTCCAGACTTATTTTTGTTTCTCAGGATTGCTTAGGATATCTGTGATTTTTTTTATGCTTCTAAATAAATTTTAGGACTGTTTTTCCTCTTCCTTCCTTCCTTCCTTCCTTCCTTCCTTCCTTCCTTCCTTCCTTCCTTCCTTCCTTCCTTCCTTCCTTCCTTCCTTCCTTCCTTTCTTTCCTTCCTTCCTTCCTTCCTTCCTTCCTTCCTTCCTTCCTTCCTTCCTTCCTTTTCCTTCCTTCCTTCTTTTTCTTTTTCTTTTTGGTTTTTGAGGTACAGTCTTGCTCTAGCCCAGGCTGACCTGGAATTCATTATGTAGTCTCTGGGTGGCTCTGAACTCACAATGATCTTCCTACCTCTGCCTTCTGAGTGCTGGGATTAAAAGCATGCACCATCTCACCCATCCAGGACTGATTTTTTTCTCTATTTCAGTGAAGAACACCAGTGAATTTGGGGGGGGGGGAGATTGCATTAAATCTATAGATTACTTTGGTAAGGTAGCCATTTTTTACATTATTGAGTCTTACAATCCATGAACATGGGATGTCTTTATATTTCCTAGTGTCTTTGATTTCTCTCTTGAGTATTTTAATGTTTTCATTGTAGATGTCTTTCACTTTATTAGTTAGATTTATTCCAAAGTATTTTTGAGGCAATTATTAATGGAAGTGTTTCCTTGAGTTTATCCTCAGCATGTTTATTATTGGTTTATAGGAAGGCTACTGATTGCTGTGTGTTAATTTTGTATCCTGATATTTTGCTGAAAGTGTTAACTCAGTTTTTTGGTAGAATCTCTATGGTTCCTTATGTATAAACTCTTACTATTTGCAAATAATGATAATTTGACTTTGTTCTTTCCTATTTGTATTGCTTTTATTTGTATCTCTTATTGTTATGGCTAAGAATTCTAGCACTATATTGAATTAGAACGGAGAAAGTAGGCACTCTTGTCTTGTTCCTAATCTTAGTAAAAATGGTTCAAGCTTTTTTCCATTTATTATAATGTTGGCTATAGATTTGTCAGTCTTTATTATGTTTCTTTTATTTCTTGTTTCTTTATGATGTGTGTGTGTGTGTGTGTGTGTGTGTGTGTGTGTGTGTGTGTTTCAAGGTAGGGTCTTGTTCTAGCCCAGCCTGTATACAGTCTCAAGGTGGCTTCAAACTTACAGCTCTCCTCCAACCTCTACCTCTTAAGTTCTTAGTGCTGGGATTAAAGGTATGCATAACCATGCCTGGTTATTTCTTTAGGATTTGTATCATGAAGGAATGTTGGATTTTGTCAAAGGCCTTTGCAACAGCTATTGAAATGATCATCTGATTTTGTCTTTCAGTTCATTTATATTGTATATTACATTTATTGATTTGTGTATGATGAAACATCCCTGTATTGCTAGAATAAAACCCACTTGATCAGGGTGAATGACCATTTTCATGTGTTGCTGCATGATTGCCAATATTTTGTTGAGTATGTTCATGTAGGAGATTAGCCTGTATTTTTCTTTTGTGTTGTCTGGTTTTGGTATCAGGGTAATGCTGACTTCATAACAGGAATTTGTTAGTGTTTCTTCTTCCTTCTCTCTCTCTCTCTCTCTCTCTCTCTCTCTCTCTCTCTCTTTTGGTATTTCAAGTAGTATCTCACTCTAGCCCAAGCTGAACTGGAATTCACTATGTGGTCTCAGGCTAGCATTGAATTTACAGTGGTTTTCCTACCTCAGCCTTCTGAGTACTGTGATTAAAGGTGTGTACCACCATGCCCAGGAGAGGTGGAGGAATTTATCAGGGCCTCAAATCACTACAAATGAACTCTAGATGCATGTGCCACTGTGCATCTTGTTTTATGGATACTGGGAAAGCAAACTTGGGTTGTTAGGCTTCACAGGCAAGTGCCTTAATTGCTGAACCATCTTTCCGTCCTTTCCTTTTCTTTTTATGGAACAGTTTGAGAAGCATTGGTGTCAGTTCTTCTTTGGAGATTTGGTAGAATTAACTAGTGAATCAATCAGGGCCTGAAACTTTTTTAGTTTGGAGATTTTTAAATAATTATTTTGCTCTCATTGCTTGTTAAGAACTGTTTAAATGGTTTATCTAATCTTGATTTAATTTTGACATGTCATATTTATCTAAAAACTCATCCATTTCTTCTAGATTTTTAAATTTTGTGGAAATATATATTATTTAAGATATAAAATTATAATTTTTGAATTTTATTAGTAATGGTTGTAATGGTGCTATTTGAATCTTTAATTGTATTAGTTTGAGTCTTCTCTCTCTTTCATTCACTAAGGGTTTATTGATTTTAGTTATGCTTTGAATGAATCAATTCTTTGCTACATTGATTCTTTTTATTACCTTTTTGGTTTCTATTTCATTATTTTCTGCCCTTGTTTTGATTATTAATTTCCACCTACTGAATCTTGGTTTGACTTGTTCTTATTTTTCCAAGGCCTTAAAGTGTAGCATTAAATCATTATTATTATTTAAAATAATTTATTATTTTGTTTATATTATTCTAATTTTACATTCATATTGGTGACTCCATTATCCTCCTCCCTGTCCTCCCCCCTCCAAAGGGACCCTCATCAGTGGGGAATGTGGGTCTTGCACTGCGGGGGTAGTCAAAAATTATGGGGGATAGGCCAAGTCTCTGTGCATAATGACCCAACTTGTGGCTCTAACACTCTTTCTGCCCCCTCTTCCACAAATTGGATATCTGGCTTAGTAGGGAGAGAGAGAGAGAGAGAGAGAGAGAGAGAGAGATAGGAGAGAGAGAAACAGGAAAAGATTAAGGTTGGTCTTCATGATGTTCTCTCCCTTTCCCTGTGGTTCAGGTGTTCCCTCTGTGGGCCTGCTGAAGGACCAATGTTTTAGCCTGTTGTTCAACATATAGTGTTTTATAGAACCATTTCCTTTTGGGTCCCTATTTGTATCCTCCACTTACCCTCCATCCCACCCTCTCACTCCTTCCCACCTTTACCCTCAAGTACCTCAAGTACCTCAGGGTACTTATTAGGTTTGGCAGCATCGCAGGCAAATTCAGGTTAGGAGCCACAAGTGAATGAGACCATGCAACGATTATCTTTTTGTGATTGGGTGAGCTCTCTGCGGATGATCTGTTCCATGTTCGAACATTTTTTTATTTCATTATTTCATCGTTCCTTGATGCTACATAGAGTTCCATAGTATAGATATACCACATCATTGTTATCCATTCATCTAATGTGAGACATCTGGGTTGATTCCAGCTCTAAGCTATTATGAATTGAGCAGCTATAAATATGGTTGAGCATATCTCTCTGATCTGAGGCTTGGAGCCTTTAGGGTAAATGCCCAGTAAGGGAATAACTGGGTCTGTTGGTAGGTCTATAGTCATCCTTTTCAGGAGTCTCCATGTAGCTTTCCATAATGGTTGTACCATTTACATTCCCCCAAACAGTGAAAGCTTGTTCCTATTTCTCCACAGCCTTGCCAGCTTTTGTTTTCATTGTTTTTTTAATGTTAGCCATCCTTACTGGGATAAGGTGGAATCTCATAGTTGTTTTAATTTGAATACCTGATGATTAGGGATACTGAACATTTTCTTTTTTTTTTTCTTTTTTATGCCTATATTTTTATTAGTTACCTATATAATGTGCATAGAGCCATAATGGTATCATCGTTAGCCTTCTCCGTGCCCCCCCCTCAGGGATTGTGGGTCTTGATTGTGGGGATGGCCATCAGTTATGGGGGAGAGGCAATGTCTCTGTGCATAATGACCCAACTTATGGCTCTAACAATCTTTCCTCCCCCTCTTCCGCTAATTTCTCTAAGCCATGTTGGGTTCATTTTAGGTCTATTTCAGTGACGAGGTCATGGGAGCCTTTGTGTCTCTGGATCTCTGGTTTGGTAGGGGTTGAGTGTTCTCCGTGTCTATCTCCTTCACCCCTCTGCTGATACCAGGTTCACTGAGAAAGCAGCACTCTTGCTCATTTCCCCAATTATTGTATGGGTTCAGCTGGTGCCCTGGTGAGATGCGATGGGCTGATTCTCTCCTCAGGTTCTACGTCCATCTGAAAAAAAGAAGCAAATTCTCCAATGGCAAGTGAGGTCAGTGCAAGGTACATGGATAACCATTATTGTTTTAGAGTGAGTTTAATGGGTGTAGGTCCTCTTGTATCCCACTATTGGTGGGAGCTTGATATTGGAGTGTGAACTCATTTGTAGATATGGTTCTGACTTGTTTTCAAGTTCCAGGTATGAGCTCCATTCCACTGAGCAGATACTTTAGCCAAATCAAGAGCAGGTGGTAATCCACCATGGCTGTGTGCCACTATTGCATTTGTGTGAGCATCACATCAGGTTGATTGCTGCTGGGAAGTTTACATTTTGAGTTGCTTAGACAGATGTTGGCCATTTTCCCCCAGTTGCTCATGTAGTACCTACTGGTACTAGAAAAGCTAACTGTCTGGGGACTGACTCTCTTCCAGATTCCAGCCAGGTCACTCCATGTTTCATCCCAATAGCATATGGTGTCCTTGGCAATAGGGTCTTGCCATTAACCTTTGGTGGGTCTTCAAGTACTCTGACAGAAACCTGTCTTCTTTTGGGAAACCTTGTAGGTCTCACTGATCAACAGCTCATTGTGGATGTTGACAACATGCTGGTACTGGGAGTTACAGGTCAGTGCCATGGGAAAAGAAGGAAGAAAAATATAGGTAGTATGAAAGAGAAAAAGAGAGAGAGAAGAGTAAGAAGAGGGGATGAGAGAGAGGAACAGGAGAAGGTTGAGGTTATTCTTCATCTTACCTTCTCAAGGCCCCTGTGATTTAGGTATTCTTTCTAAGCACCTGATGAAGGATCAGCCTTTTAGTGTGTCTTATAAGTTAAAGGATTTTTTGGTACCATTTCCAATTGGGTCCAGTCTTTTGTCCCCCCTTCCCCTTCCTTCTCCCCCCTCCACTATCCCTATTGTCCAGTCCTAAAAATATTTCTTAGGTGTGTCAGCATTTTGGGCAAATTCAGGTTAGGAGCTACAGATTAGTGAGACCATGCAATGCTTATCTTTCTGTGATTGGGTGAGTTCGCTGAGAATGATTTGTTCCAACTTTGACCATTTTTTCTTGAAATTTCATTGTGTTATTTTTTCTTACTGCTATGTAGAATTCCATTGTGTAGATATACCACATCTTAGTTATCCATTCTTCTAATGATGGACAACTGGGTTGATTCCAGCTCTTAGCTATTATGAACTGAGCAGCTATAAAAATGATTGAGCAAATATCTCTGAACTGAGGCTTAAAGCTCTTAGAGTAAATGCCCAGTAAGGGAATAAATGGGTCTGCTGGTACCTCCATGGTCATCCTTTTTAGGAGTCTCCATATCGCTTCCCATAGTGGTTGTACCAGCATACATTCCCACCAACAGTGAATGAGGGTTCCTTTTTCTCCACAACCTCACCAGCATTTGTTGTCATTAGATTTTTTAATGTTTGCTGTCCTTATTGGGGTAAGGTGGAATCTCATAGTTGGTTTAATTTGCATTTCCCTGATGGTTAGGGATGTTGAACATTTTCTTAAGTGTGAGCTTGCCATTTGTATTTCTTCCTCTGCAAACTCCCTGTGCAGTTCTCTGCCCCATTTTGTGAGTGGCTTGTTTTAGTTTTTATTGTTTAGGTTTTTGAGCTCTTTGTAGATGCTAGAAATTAGGCCTCATTCTGATGTGTATCCAGCCAAAATTTTCTCTCATTCTGTGAGTAATCTATTGGCTCTGCTTATTGTATGTTTGTCTGTAAAAAAGCTTTTCAGCTTCATGAGATCCCACTGGTTGAGTAATTGTTTAATCTCTTGAGCTACTGGGGTTTTGTTCAGGAAGTCTTTTCCTACTCCTATATCATGGACAGTTCCTCCTATTTTTTCTTCCAATAGTAGCAGAGTTTCTGGTCTTATATTGAGGTCTTTGATCCATTTGGACTTAATTTTTGTGCATGCTGAGATGTGTAGATCAAGTTTCATTTTCCTGCATATAGTGTTCCAGTTTGTCCAGCACCATTTGTTGAAGATGCTGTCTTTGTTCCAGTCTATATTCTTTGTGTCTTTGTCAAATATCAAGTAGTTGTAGTTACTTGATCCAAAATCTGGGTCCTTGATTCTGTTCCATTGGTCTATATTCCTGTTTTTATGTCAGTACCATGTTGTTTTTATTACTATGGCTTTGTAGGATAGCTTTAGATCAGGAATGGTGATGCCTCCAGAGGTATTTCTTTTGCTGAAGATATTCTTGGATATCCAAGACCTGCTGCCATTCCATATGAATTTTGAGATCATTTTTTCCATCTCTATGAAGAAAGACTTTGGGACTTTTATTGATATTGCATTAAATCTATATATTGCTTTTGGTAAGTTTGCCATTTTCACAATGTTAATTCTGCCTATCCAGGAGCATAGATATCTTTCAATTTTCTCAAGTCTTCCACAATTTCTTTCTTGAGTGTTTTTATGTTTTCATTGTAAAGGTCTTTCACCTCCTTGGTTAATGTTATTCCAAGGTATTTTTTTTTGATGCTATTAAAATGGGACAATGTCACTTATTTCTTTCTCTGTATGTTTGTCTTTTGCATATAGAAAGGGTACTGATTTTTGTACACTGATTTTGTATACTCCTACATTACTGAAGGAGTTAATCAATTTTAAGAGTTTTGGGATGGAGGATCTTGGGTCACTTATGTACAGAATCATGTCATCTGCAAACAAGGCTAACTTAACTTCTTCTTTACCAATTTGTATCCCTTTTACTTTTTTCTCCGGTCTTATTTCTTGAGCTAGTACTTCCAGTACTATGTTGAAGAGCAGAGGAGAGAGTGGACACCCCTGTCTTGTTCCTGATCTCAATGAGAATTCCTTCAATCTCTCCTCATTAAGTATTATTCAGGCTTTAGGTTCTTTATATATAGCCTTTATTATGTTGTGATGTAGACAATCCATGCCTATTTTCTCCAATGTTTTGATCATAAAGTGATGTTGTATTTTGTCAAAGGCCTTTTCTGCATCTATTGAAATAATCATGTCGTTTTTGTGTTTAAGCTTATTTATATGGTGTATTGCATTGACAGATTTCTGTATGTTGAACCAACCCGGAGTTCCTGGGATGAAGCCTACTTGGTCAAGGAGGATAATGCTTTTGATGTGCTGTTGAATTCGATTTGCAAGGATTTTGTTCAGGATCTTTGCATCTAGGTTCATCAGGGAAATAGGCCTGTTTCTTGTAGCATCTCTGCCTGGTTTTGGTATTAGGATGATACTAACTTCATAGAGGGAGCTTTCCCTGTTCTCTAATTGTGTGGCACAATTTGAGAAAGATTGGTTTCAGTTCTTCCATGAAGGTTTGATAGAATTCTGTTGAGAAGTCATCTGGTCATGGACTCTTCTTTTTAGGTAGATTTTTGATTACCCTTTCAATCTCAGTGGTTGTGATGGGTTTGTTCAGGAGATTAATCTGCTCTGAGTTTAACTCTGGTAGGTGGTATGTGTCTAGGAATTCATCTATTTCCTCCATGTTATCCAATTTTGTGGACTAGAGGTTTTTGAAGTAAGTCCTGATGATTCTCCCAATTTCACTTATGTCTGTTGTGATCTCTCCTTTTTCATTTCTAATTTTGTTAATTTGGGTTGTCTCTTTTTTCCTCTTGATCAAATTGGCTAGGGGTTTATCAATCTTGTTTATTTTTTCAAAGAACCAGGTCTTTGTTTCCTCAATTTTTAAAATTGAGTCTTAGTTACCAAATCATTAATTTCTGCTCTGATCTTAATAATTTCCTTCTGTCTGGAGCTTTTTGGGTTGGATACTTCTTGTTTTTCCAATGCATTTAGGTGGATGGTCAGATTATTGATTTGGGATCTCTCTGTATTTGTTATGAGGGCATTTAGTGCAATGAATTTTCCCCTGAGGACCGCTTTCATTGTGTTCCATAAGTTTTGGTACATTGTGTTCTCATTGTCATTCATTTCTAGAAATTTTGCAATTTCATTTTTTTAATTTTGTCCACTACCCATTTATTCTTTAAGTGTGTGTTGTTCAGTTTCCAGGAGCTGGTTGGGTTCCTGGTGCATCTTTTGTTGTTACTTTCTAGCAATAGAGCATCATGATCTGATATCATGCAGGAAATTATGTTGATCCTCCTAAATATTTGGAGGCTGGTGTTATGACCCAGCATATGATCTATTTTAGAGAAAGTTCCATGTGCTGCTGAGAAGAATGTGTAATCTGTGGAATTTGGGTAGAATGTTCTATATATGTCCCTTAGGTCTAATTGATCTATGGTTTTGTTGAGCTCTTTTACTTCCCTGTTACTTTTCTGTTTGGAGGATCTGTCTATTGCTGATAGTGGAGTATTGAAGTCCCCAACTCTGATGGTGTTGGTGGTTATTTCTTTTTACTGTCAAGTAGGTTTTGTTTTATGAATTGTGGTGCACCTGTGTTTGGTGCAGAAAGATCGATGATTGTGATACCCTCTTGTTAGATTGTTCCCTTGATAAGTAAGAAGTGGCCTTCTTTATCTTATTTGGTTACTTTTGGTATGAAGTCTATTTTATCTGATCTAAGTATAGCTAAGCCTGCTTGTTTCTTATTTGTGTTCGCTTGGAATATTATTTTCCACCCCTTCACCCTGAGGAGATGACTGTCTTTAGTGGTGAGGTGGGTTTCTTGAAGACAGCAGATTGAGGGGTCTAGTTTTCTGATCCACCCTGTTAGCTTATGTCTTTTGATGGGTGAATTAAGGCCATTAATATTCAGGGAAATAACTGCGAGGTTTGATTTAATACCTGCCATATTGTGGTGGATTATGTGGTTTGGTGTTTTTTTGGTCTTTGATTTTTTTTTTTTTTTTTTTTGTTTAATGTGAACTGCTTCTTGGGGGCATTTGAGATTGGTTATTTGATTCTTCTGTGTGAAGAATTCCCTGAAGTACTCTCTGTAGGTTTGGCTTTGTGTTCATATAGTTGTAAATATGAGTTTTATCATGGAAAGTTTTTCTTTCACCATCTATTATGAAGGATACTTTTGCTGGGTAGAGTAGTTGGGGTTGGAAGCCATAAGTTCTTAGAGTTTGCAGTGTTCCATTCCAGGCCCTTCTGGCTTTTAGGGTTTCCATTGCAAAGTCTGAGGTAATTCTGATGGGGTTTCCTTTATATGTAATGTTGTTTCTCCCTGGCTGCTTTTAGTACTTTCTCTTCGTGGTTGATGTTTAGTCTTAATAATAATGTGTCCTGGAGAATTTCTCCTTTGGTTCAGTCTGTTTGGAGTTCTTCTAGCTTCTTGTAACTTGATGGGATTTTCTTTTGAGAGTGGGAAAGTTTTCTTCAATTATTTTGTTGAATAAATTTTCCATCCCTTTGGTCTGTGTTTCTTCCCCCTCTGGTATACCTATACCACTTAAAGGTGTCCCACATTTCCCTCATGTTCTGTTCACAGAAATTTTTGAACTTGTTGAAATTTGTGGACTCATGAACTGTTTCTTCTGTTTTGTCTTCCAGTTCTGAGCTTCTATCATCCACTTGGCTGACTCTATTCTTAAGAGCTTCTATAGAGTTTTGGGCTTGTTCAATTTGGTTCATATTTTCTACTTTTTTAATGTATACTTTCCATCCCTCTGTCGAGTTCCCTTTTCATGTCATTTTCTGACTTTCTTAATGCTTCTTGGAGTTCATCCTTCCATTTATTTATGTCTTCATTGAACATAGCCAGCTGGTTATTGAGGACCTCTTTTTTTTTTTCAACTCTCCTTCATCATTTAACTGTCTCTGGAACCCTTCCTGGTTCTTTTCTATTAGGTCTAATCTAGCAAGGATAACATTCATACAATTATTGGCTGTTTGTTGAGTTTCTGAGAGTTGTGCAATTTGCTTGGCCAGGATTGCATAGCTTGTCTCTTCATTTTGGGGTTCTGATCCTATTGTCTCTTCTATGATTTGATTCGGGACATCCATTGTGGGACTTGATAGTCTATCTGGATTTACTTGTATATGGTTTTTCATGCTATTCCTTTTTTGCTGTGGTCTGCCCATCACAATGATTCAAAAAGTGTGAAATGCTAGCCTGCTGCCCTGGGGTGGGGTGGGGTGCAGTGGCGAGTGTCAGGGCGATGGCCTCTGGAGTTCTGATAGGCTGGGGTGGGGACACTGGCATGCTGGCCTGGGTTGCCTATCAGAGGTAGGAGGGACTGCAACTGCCTTAGTTGGGCTCAGGAAGGCTAGTGCAGGAAAATTGACATACTTCCCTGGATCCCTGATCTCCTGTGGGAAGGGGGGGGTGGCACCTGATTGGCGATGGGGCTCAGGAAGGCTGAGGAGGCACCTGACCAGTGATGGGGCTCTGGCCAGTGAGAGAGGGACCAGACCGGTGATGGGGCTCAGGCAGGTCCAGTGGGACCAGACCAGCAGTGGTGTGTGGGGCTCTGGCCAGCGAGGGAGGGACCTGAGCAGTGATGGGGCTCAGGCAGGCCTGTCATGACTTGATGGGCTCAGTCTGGCCCAGCAGCACCTGGCCTGGAATGGCATGGGGCTCTGTCCAGCGAGGGAGTAATGGGAGAGATCTGACCTGCAGTGGCTCCACAGGCCCGGGGAACCTGGCCTTTGATGGCACACAGGGCTCTGGCTGGTGAGGGAGGGATGGGAGGGATCTGACATGCAGTGTGGTTCCACAGGCCCAGGTAACCTGGCCTGCGATGGCACGGGGGCTCTGGCTGGCAAGGCAGTGCATTAAATTATTTATTTGTGGCATCTTTAATTTTTATATTTTCATTTTTTGAGGTAGAGTCTAACTCTAGACCAGGCTGACTTGGAATTCACTACGTTCTTTCTCAGTCTGGCCTAGAACTCACAGTGATCCTTCTGCCTCTGTCTCTCAAGTGCTATGATTAACCTGGGTCCTTTGGCTTTTCAGGAAATTGCCTTAATGGCTAAGCCATCTCTCCAGCCTCCCTGTCACTCTTGATTTTGTGGTGCTTTCTGTTTTTCTATTCCTCTCTTGCATTAACTATTATTCAATCATGGCTTATTTTCCCCTGTGACCTCATGTATGTGCTTTTTCTTTTCTGCAGTCTGAAGGATCCCTTCAAGTATTTTCTCTAGAGCTGGCTTAGTGGTCATGTTTTCCTTTAGCCTATTTTTAATATAAAATGTTCTTTCTTTTGCAATAATGACAGATAGCTCTGCTGGATATAGTAACCTGTATTGGTAGTTGTTGTCTTTCAGAACTTGGGATACATCATTGTAAACTCTTCTGACTTGTAACATTTTTGTTGAGAAATCTGTTGTTATTCTGATGGGCATACCTTTTAAAAGGCATCTAGGTTCTTCACTCTTACCAATGTCTGTATATATATAGTATTTAATTATGATGTAACAAGAAAAGAGTCTTTTCTTATCTTGTATGTTTGGTATTTTTAATAACTCCTATATCAGTATTAGCATCTCTTTCTGAGATTTTGGTAATTTTTCTTGTATGATTTTGTTGAAAATAATTATTATGCCTTTAGATTGAAATTCTTCTCTTTTTTCTGTACCCAAAATTCTTAGGTTTGTTCTCTTCTTAATGTTTTGATTTTTCTGCTCATACCTTCTCAAAAATTTATTTTTCTCCATGTAGGAATGTTCTAAGTCCTTACCTTGTCTTCTATCTAATATATTCTTTCTTATCCTTGATCTGTTCTGTTGGTGAGACTTTCTATAGAGTTTTTTTGACTTACTGTGTTTTTCATTTCCAGAATTTTAGATTAGTTTTCTTTAGTATTTCTATTTCCTTAATTATGTCTTGTATTGACCTCCTTATTTTGTTAAGTCAATTTTCCGTGTTCTCTTTCATGAGTTTGCTTTCCATTTTGATTCCTTTGATTGCTTTGAACATACAATCATTATTTTCAATTCTCTGTCTGGAACTTAACCTCATCAATTTCACTAGAGGCTATTACTGTTGGATTTATAATCTCTGGAGGAGTTATGTTCCCAGAGCTGATAAACACTTCTAGCATTGTAGCAGGATACAAAATAAACACACAGAAATCAGTAGCTTTTCTGTACACTAACATGAAGAGGTTGAAATCAGGGAATCTTTCCCATTCACAATTGTGTCAAAAAAATACCTTGGAACAAACTTAGCCAAGGAAGTGAAGAACCTCTACAATGTGAACTTTAAAAAACTCGAGCAACAAATTGCAGAAGACACAAGGAAATAGAAAGACATCCCATGCTCCTGGATTGGAAGAATCAATATTGTGAAAATGTCAATCCTACCAAAAGCAATCTACACATTTAATGCGATCCCCATTAAAATCCCAATAGCATTTTTCACAGAAATAGAAAAAACAATCCTAAAATTCATCTGGAAACACAAAAAACCTCAAACAGCCAAAACAATTTTGTGCAACAAAAATCAGGCTGGTGGTATTACCATACCCAATATTAAGTTATATTACCAAGCCATAGTAACAAAAAAGCACGATAGTGGTACAAGGACAGACAGGTAGATCAATGGAACAGAATAGAAGACCCAAATTTAATCCAGGCAGCTATAGCCACCTGATTTTTGACAAAAATGCCAAAAATATTCATTGGAGAAAAGATAGACCCTTTAACAAGTGGTGCTGGAAAACTGGACATTTGTATGTAAAAGGATAAAAATAGATCCTTGTCTCTCTCCATGCACAAGAGTCATGTCCAAATGGATCAGGGACCTTAATATCATACCTGAAACTCTGAAACTGCTAGGGGAAAAGGTAGGGGAAACCCTTCAACATATTGGCATAGGCAAGGACTTGCTGAATATAACCCCAATTGCTCAGGGAATAAAATCACTAATCCACCACTGGGACCTCATGAAATTACAAAGATTTTGTACAGCAAAGGACACTGTGAATAGAGCAAAAAGACAACCCACAGAATGGGAGAAAATCTTTGCCAGCTATACATCTGACAGAGGATTAATATCCAGAACATACAAAGAACTCAAAAAACAGAATAATAAGAAATCAAACAACCCAGTTAAAAATGGGCCATGGAACTAAATAGAGAATTCTCAGAAGATGAAATACAGATGGCATATAAACATCTAAAAAAGGGTTCCACATCCTTAGCCATCAGGGAAATGCAAATTAAAACCACTTTGAGATTCCATTTCACTCCTGTCAGAATGGCTACCATCAAGAAAACAAATGACAATAAGTGTTGGCGTGGATGCAGAAAAAGAGGAACACTTCTACACTGTTGGTGGGAATGTGATCTGGTCCAGCCATTGTGGAAATCAGTGTGGAGGTTCTTGAGATAATTAAAAATAGATTTACCATATGATCCAGGTATAGCACTCCTAGGCATATAACCAGAGGACTCTTCTCATTGCCTTAGAGATACTTGCACAACCATGTTTATTGCTGCTCTATTCACAATAGCTAAGAAATGGAACCAGCCTAGATGTCCCTCCGCAGATGAATGGACAATGAAGATGTGGTACATTTACACAATGGAGTTCTAATTAGTGGCAAGGAAATATGAAATTATGAAATTTGCAGGGAAATGGATGGATCTGGAAAGGATTATATTAAGTAAGGTAACCCAGGCTCAGAAAGCCAAACGTCACATGTTCTCTCTCATATGTGAATCCTAGCTACAAATGTATAGACTTATGTGTGAAATGGAACCAAAACCTGGTACTAGAAACCAGTAAGCTAGTAAAAGGCTATAAAGGAGGCAGGAAAGGGAAGGATTTAAGTGTATGGTATTGCACATATATAAGCAGAAGAACAGATTACAGGGAGGGGAATGGCCTAAGTGAGGCCATGAGAAGAGAATGTGTAAAAGAAGGGTAGGGGAAGGGTCAATCAAAATTCAAGATAGTGTGAATAAGACTTATGTAAACCTACTTTTTTGAATAATGGCACATCCGGAAGCTGTAGACTGTTACTAGATAATTTTCAGTGCCTAGTATGGGATACCTTCCAGTGAGTTGTTGACCAAGGAGTTCCCGGTAGCCTCCAAAACATTAAAGGCTATTGCCAAAGCCCTTGGTTGCCCTTGAGAAACAGATGGTAAGACCCTATTGCTGAAGACATCTCTTGCCTCAGAGGCAAGGTCACTGAGAAAGCAAGCTGGTGCTGAGCAGAAAACCTTCTCCCTGTAGACCAGCCAACTGAAAGCTGGAAAACAGGTGCACTGCATGCAGCCGTATGGGAGACAGAAGTCATCAGCAGTGAAAACAATGGACACTGAAAATTCAAGTTTGGCCATACAGGCCCAATGACTGGACGGGTGCAATAGTGGCATGTCTGCTCTTGGGGTAACCAACTGCTATATAATTAGACTGAAGGCACTCTCTATGGGAGGGAATACATACCTGGTAATGAAAAACTTATGCAAAAGTCTATGGCAGGGGAGGTCATGAGCCTTAGGGGTATAAAGCCTGCGCTTGTCTGGTTAAATGTATATATTATTCCCACCAAGCTACTCTGAAAGCACTACACTTAATGTTCATATTCACATATTAATGCTACTCCCACTTCTGATTAGAGAAGCTTCTCTTTTCAGATGGCAGTGACCACTGGGATGACCCAAAAGGCAAAATAGTGCTGAGAAGAAGGGATGGAAGAGTGCCCAGCACTGAAACACCTGTCACACCCTCCAAGGCTCAGGGACCATTGTGGAAGAGGGGGAAGGTAGAATGGAAGAGGCAATGGAAGGGTATGACTCCTTACAATGCAACTGCCCAGACAGAAATTGACTTAAATATCCATGACCTTGCAGTGCCTAGCAATACCATCGCAAGACAGTCTTAATAGAAGAAAAAGATGATGACATCTAATTAAAAGAGAGATTAATGGAGAGAGGGAGGGGATATGATGGAGATTGGAGTTCTAAAGGGGAATGGGATGAGGGGAGGGAAATATCATGTGTTTTTTGTATGTAAGTATAGAAGTTGTTAATAACAAAATCTTATATTAAAATTTTGTCATAATTTTTAATCTCTATCAAGAAATTTAAAAAGAAATTCAGTAAGTTATGAAAAAAAATTAATGAAATTAAAAAAAAATGGTTAAACATGGAACAGATCATCTTCAGTGAGCTCACCCAATCACAAAAAGATAATCTTGCATGGTCTCGTTTATCTGTCGCTCCTAACCTGAATCCACCTGAGATGATGCCAAACCTAATTATCACTCTGAGGAACAGACAATAGGGAGGGTGGGATGGAGGGAGGGTAAGGGTAGGTGGGAGCGAGAGGCTGGGAAGGAGGATAAAGGTGGGGGACACATAGGGACCCAAAATGAAATAATACTATAAAACCCTTTATTCTGAACAGCAGGCTAAAACATTGATCCTTCAGCAGGCCCACAGAGGGAACACCTGAACCACAGGAAAGTGGAGAGAACATCATGAAGACCAACCTTAACCTTTTCCTGCTTCTCTCTCTCTTCTCTGTCCCTTTCTCTCCCTCTCCTCTCTATACTCACTTTCTATTTTATATTATCTATCTTTTTCTTCCCTCACCTTCCTAGGTGCTGACTTATAACTCCCAGTACCAGAATAGGGTTAACCTTCACAATGAGCTGTTGATCTGAGACACCTATAATGTTTCCCAAAAAAGATTTCTGTCAGAGTTCTTGATGACCCACCAAAGGTTAATGGTAAGACCTTACTGTCAAAGACAGCATACACATGTGACACCAAACATGGAGAGACCTGGCCAGAATGTGGATGAGGGTCAGTCCCCAGCCAGTTAGCTAGTCTAGTGCCAGAGTGTGCTATACAAGCAACTGGGGGAAAATGGCCAACATCTGTCCAACAATTTTCAGTCTAAGCTACCCAGCAGAAAACAACCTGATATAATGCGCAAACAAGTGCAGTAGTGGCACACAGCCATGGTGGGTAACCAACTGCTCTTGATTTGGCTAATAGATCCACTCAGTGGAATGGAACTCATTGCTGGAAGTAGGAAATAAGTCAAAACCATGTACAAAAAATGAGGTCAGTCTCTAAGACCAAGATACCACCATAGTGGGCTAGAAGAGGGCCTACCCATATAAAATTCCCTCCAAAATATCTATGGCCATTCCATCTATCTAGTACTAACTTCTCTCTCCATTGGAGAATTTGCTTATCTTTTTCAGATGGACAACAAACCTGAAGGGAGGATCAGCCAATCACACTTCACCAGGGCCCCAGCTGAAACCATAGAGTAATGCGGGAGAAGGGCAAGAGCACAGCATTCTTGGGGTTCAGGACACCAGAAAAAGGCTGAAGGAGATAAACACAGAGAACATCCAGCTCCTACTAAGCCAGATATCCAGAGACACAGAGGCTCCCAAAACCTCATCACTGAAGTAGAACTAAAATGATCCCATGGTGGCTCAGGGAAATTCGCAGAATGTATGGCACAATACAGGTCTGGTCCTAGCCAGACCACATGGCAGAAGAAAACAGGAAGTGGCTTCTGTGAACATGGCGTTCTGCACAGGATTGGTATGACAACAGTTACAGTCCCATGCTCGCGAGAAGCCTGCTACGCGATGTCCTGTCCAGAAAAAGGCTGTCATTGGTCACAAAAAGGGGGACGACCCCATACAATGATTAGCCAGCCAAGCCCCTTAAAACCCATGTGCACTTTCTCAATAAACGAGTTTGCGGCAGCTCGTCCTCTGCTGCTTCCACCCAACTCCCGGAGTCTGTGTCGTGACTCTGCGCTGCTCACCCCAACTTGGCAGAGACCCTACCATCCCTCCTGGGCTGGCCTTAGGGGCTTTGGGGAGATAGAATGTTAGAGCCACAAGTTGGAGCATTATGCACAGAGTCTTGGTCTATCCCCTATAACTCTTGACTACCCCCACAATGCTTGACCCACATTCCCCATTGATGAGGGTCCCTTTGGAAGAGGGATGACAGGGAGGAGGATAATGGAGTCACCAGTATGAATGTAAAATTAGAATAATATAAAGAAAAAAATAAATTATAAAAAAACCCAACAAAAAAAATAAGGCCAGGCGTGGTGGCCCACGTGTTTAATCCTGGCACTTGGAAAATGGAAGTAGGAGGATCACTGAGTTCAAGGCCACCCTGAGAATAAACAGTGAATTCCAAGTCAGTCTGGGCTAGAGTGAGACCCTACCTCAAAAAACCAACCAAACAAACACAAATAAATAAATTAAATAATTCAAAAACATTGCAAAAGAAAACAAAAAAATATATATCAGGGTGGAGAGATGGCTTAGTGGTTAAGGCGTATGCCTATGAAGCCTGAGGACCCAGATTCAATTTTTCATGTCCCATGGCTAAGTGAGATGCACATGTATGCACTGGTTAGAGGGCCTGGCATGCCCATTCTTTTTCTCTTTATCCATCTCTGTCTCAAATAAATAAATAAATAAATAAATAAATAAATAAATAAATAAATAAAAATAAATCTTAAAAAAAGAAATATCAACAGTAAAATACAGTTAACCCTAAACATGAATTATTGTAAAAAGGTAAAATACACTAAATATACATCAAATGTATTAGATCTAATGTTTGGCTTAGTGGTTTTGAATTTTCTCTATCCCTGGGATTTTTTTTTTTTTTTTTAGCAACCTCCTCTCATATTGAAGGTGCAATTAACACTTCCAATGCAAACCTAAATACCCAGCTTTGGGGTACATTTTGCCCCAGTGTAAACCAGTCTTTAGGGCTAAGTTTATACCTTACCTACATTGAGTTGTGAAGCCAGTTTCTCATTTGGTGCCCTATGGGCTCATATCAGCTAGTTTGGTTGGTCAGATCTTTTGATCAACTGGATGATGTGTGGAGGAGGGGTGACTAAGATCCCTTGGCATCCTGCAGTCTCCAGTGGTGTTTGCAGTTCTGGGAGAGGTTGTGGAAAGCTGTCTGGAAGGGTCTGGAGCTGTTCAGTTGGTCTCTGTTGTCTTTTCCAGGTTCTTCTAATTTTGCAGGACTGGTGTGAGAGGGAAGAATCCCTTCTTGGTAGTTTCCAATGTTCTTGCTTGCTCAGGCAGGGCAGGGTGAGAAGCCCTTTCCAGTGACCACCAGCTGTAACCTTGTTTGATTGCTGGTAGCTCTCCCTATTCCTCTGTAGGGGTCTAGTCTGGCTTAATAAATTCCTTACACACCTTGACTTTTTTGGAAGAGGAGTCCTTTGTGTGTTATCTCACCAGTGATGCCATTATATTTTTTAAATATACTTTATTTATTTATTTATTTATTTATTTATTTATTTATTTATTTATTTGAGACAAAGAGGCAGAGGGGGGAGGGAGGGAGAGAATGGGCATGCCAGGGCATCCAGCCACTGCAAACAAACTCCAGCATGTACCCCCTTGTGCATCTGGCTTACGTGGGTCCTGGAGAGCAGAATGGGGCTCTTTTGGCTTTGTAGGCCATCTTTCCAGCCCCTGCCATTATATTTTTAAAACTTTAAGATATTGTTTGGCTAAGCTACATTTTAGTAGAAAATAGTAGAAAATTTTTTTCAAGAAAAAATAGAATTTGAATAAGGCAAACAGATAATTTTGGACATAATATATTCTCATAAAAATAAATAAATATGATAGCAAGAAAGAATGTGCTAGTAAAATGTAAGTAACTCCTTTACAATTAACTTCCTTAAGCCTTTTTCCTCATCTGCAAAGTGACAATAATGATAATAGCTACTTATTGTATTGTTAAGTGGATAAAGTGAGATAATTGTAAAGCATTTAACCCAGTGGCTGGTATAAAGAATGTCTTCATTACAAGTTGGCAGTTATTTTAATTAGTAATAGAGGTGCTATATTTATGGTAATAGTGTACTGTACACATTTTTTTAACTTTTACAGGTTTCATCTTGAAGTTGCTCCCTGAAAATAAAGACTATTTGATAAGGCCTGAATCAATAGCAATGAACTCACTGGGCAGGACACCCTGTTCAGGGATGGTTCTGAGCTAAGTGTCAAAATGGACAAAAGCAAATGAAAGATAAAATTGCTGCCATGTAGATTTACAATCTAATCCAATAAGTAAGACTGAGAAAAGTAATAACTAATTTAGTTTTTCTGCAATTTGACAATCAATTATATAGTAATTTTACTCCCAGTATACTTTTTACTCTTTACTAAAGTAAAACTTAACTCTTAAAAAAAAGTAAAGGCTCTTTTAAAATTTAGTTTAAATGGATATTATTGTATGTAAATATTTATTTACTGCCAAGGCCCCCAAATCTTAGTGACTTATTTTTGAATGAGAAGATAGAAGAAATGTTAGAAGCTATGCCATGTCTTTACAACATATTAATTAATTAATTAATTAATTAAATGATAAACGATATGACGCTGAAGGTTACAAGCAAATGTAAAGTCTTAGGTGTTCTAATACCTTTCACCTTTGTTACTACAAAATTCTGTGAGTCAGCTTTGTATTATTATTAGAAGCACCTATATATAAAGTGATTTGAAGTAAAAAGAGATGAAAATTAATAAAAGTGACTCACAGAACTTTCCAAGAACATGAAGGAAATTTTCTGTTTTGAATCACATTCTATCTATTCTATTCTATTCTATTCTATTCTATTCTATTCTATTCTATTCTATTCTATTCTATTCTATTCTTCTATTCTCTATGTTTATTTTCATAGTATTACAAAAAAACTTTTTTGTTGATAAAATTCATACAGTAACACAATAAATTTTGATGTAATCTCCTCCCACTACCCTCTTTTGTTCATCCTTCCCTACTCCCCCATCCTCAGAACTCCTTCCTCTTTCTAGTTAGTCCCTCCTCTTCTATTTTGATTTTTTTTTGCCCTGCTCCATCATCCCTGAAAAAAATGTTGATGGACCCAATATTCTATAGGTCTTGTGAGTTCATGAATATAATAGCCACTTTGTGTCTGGGAGAGAGCATTACAAAGCACTCCTTTCCATCCTCTTGTCCTTACATTCTTTTCACCCCCTATTCAGTGATGTTACTTGAGCCTTTGAGAATATAATAGTCAGGACTCATTTAGTGCTGAGCACTCAATAGCTTGAACACTTAGCACTTTGATGAGTCTTGAGCATCCCTTATAGTTGCCACCATCTGCAAGAACCTTCTCTGACTAAAGGTGAGAGCAGCACTAATCACAAACATAAATATTTGAGAGGGCAATTGGATGAGCACAACATATCCATTTAGTCACACAACAGAAATAGCTTTTCACCTAGGAGTTAATGAACTTCCCAGGCATGAGCATTTGATTATACTTTCAGTAACAGGCATGAATTCCCTCCTGTTGATTGGCTCAAAGAGCAGTTGGTTACCCCCTCTAACAGTCATGACACAATTGTACCAGTAGGCATATCTTATTTGGCTGGTTGTCTGTATTGTACATAGGGAAGTGTGATGGTTTATATTGATTGTCAATTTCAAAGCAGGATTAGGATCACCAGTGAGATATTACCTACATTAGATTAGCCTCTAGGCATGCCTGTGAGGGATTATTTTATAATGAGATTAATTGGGATGGGAAGATCCACTTTAACTGTGGGTGGCACCATTCCTTGACTGGGTCTTGGATTGGATAAAAAGGAGAGAGCTCAGACTGGATAAAAAGGAGAGAGCTAATCAGTCCATTAGCTTCGAACTCACCAATTAGAGTATACTGGCTGGCCAGTAAGCTTTAGGGTCCCTCATCTTCATCTCCCTAGAACTGAAATCGCAAGTGCATGGTATCCTGTTCATCATTTTTTCCATGAGTCCTGGAGATTGAACTCAGGTCAAGCAATTTACCAACAGAAATATTTTTTCATCCCATATTGGTATTTTATTAAATTTTAAATCACTCCTATTTCTCACCTATATTTCCTGAAAAATTATATTTCCTTGAACAAATATGTGTGTATTTCCTACAAAAATAAAAATAAACTTTTTTATTTAAATATTTTTATATGTATTTTTATTTTGGAGAGAGAGACAAAGAGAGAGGGAGAGGAAGACAGATAGAGATGGGCGTGCCAGCAGCCTCTCAGCTGCTGTGAACGAAATCCAGATCTGTGCGCCCCCTTGTGGGCAAGTGCTGCATTGCCCCCTTGCGTCACTTTGCATCTGGCTAAATGTGGGACCTGGAGATTGGAACTGGTGTTCTTAGGCTTAGGAGGCAGGCGCCTTAACCGCTAAGCCATCTCTCCAGCCCAAAAAATAAACATTTTTTAAAAGAAGAGAAACATAGGTTCTAGGGGGAAATTATTACTGTGTATGATAAATGAGCAGCATATCAAATTACCTTCTAAATATCTATATTTTGTTTCAAGATTAATACTTCTTAAAGCCTCAAACACAGAAGTGTCTTATTGTAATGGGCAGTGGTCAATGCAGACATACAAAGCTAGTAAAATTCCCAAGAATAAGTAACTACTGTGGGTTCAGCCTCAAACAGAACATCTAAACCAACACTCCAATGGTCATGGAACCTTATGGAAGAGTAGGCAGAAAGAATACAAGAGCTGGGGAAAATGACTCAGCAGTTAAAGCACTTGGATGTAAAGTCTAATGACTCAGGTTCAATTCCCCAGTACCTATGTAAAGCCAGATGCACAAAGTAGTGCATGGATCTGAAGTTCATTTGTAGGCACAACAGGCCCTGGTGCACCCACTCTTTCTCTGTCTCTAGCTGCTTGCAAATAAATAAGTTAATTAATGTATTTTTAAAAAGAATATAAGAGTAAGATGATGGGAAGGATGGCCATTACACTCATGAAGTCAGAATAGCTGTGGTTTACCATACACTATTGTGTATGTATCTGTCATTACTTCTCTACTGATGAGAGAAGTATACTTGAAACCCCACACCTCTCAGAATAGCTAATGGCTTCTGAGAGAGGGGGAATCAGGTTCATCTGTGGTGTAGCCACTGGTAAGTTTACCATTTCATAGTAAATAAACCTATCCATGATCCTGCAAGCAACCCTAATTTAAGACAATGGATTATATTGGGGATTACTAGGAAAGAAAGGGGGAAATAAGAGAGTATACATAGGAATAAGATCAAATACATATGCAAATGTAAGAAAAGGGACATATATATAGGTTTTTTGAGGTAGGGTCTCTCTCTAGCCCAGGCTGACCTGGAATTTAGTATGGGTGGCCTTGAACTCATAGCCATCCTACCTCTGCCTCCTAATTCTGGGATTAAAGGTGTGTGCCACTATACCTGGGTAGGAAAAATATTTTAAAAAGAGAAAAATACACAGTGCATGCAGAAAGAGAAAGGAAGGAGAGAAGGCCAGAAAGAAAAGAAAGAAGAAATGAAGCAAAGGTCTTGAGAAAGAGGTCTTGAGAAAGAGAAAGAGGAGGAGGAGAAGGAGATTAATGGGAAGGAAAGAATAAAAGAAAGGAAGAGAGGAGAGGGAAAGACAGAGATTCAGCAATTATTCAACTAAGCCTTATGGACTGCCCAATAACAATTCTGATAGGAAATAGCAGGAGGCCCAGAGGGCAACATGGCTCTGAGGAGCCAGCAGTAACTCCAGGTGCTTGCTGTGTGTGAGACAATTAGTTCATCTATCCCTCTCTTTCCCCTATCTCATACTTTGGCTTATGAATGGCTACAGATGCATCATGATTTCCTCGTTGTGGTTCTGTGCCTCCTCTCTTTCACTTTCATAAATTTCTCTGTAGTTTTATAGGCAAATACAAAAAGAGAATCAGTTCAAACCCATGAGTCACCATTAAATATGAGTGCATCTCATCTGAAGCTCATTAGAAAGTAAAGGATAACATAAGCACATAGGTCAATGAGATGATGCCAAGTGGCATAAATCAGAGAGCCCTATGTATGAAGGCTTATTAAAAATAACCTTTAATTTTAGAACAGTATTAAACTTACAGAGAAATAGCAAACATTATATGGAGAGTTCCTATGTACCCTCACCTAGTTTCCCCTATTAAAATCTTAGAATGTGTGATACATTTATTAAGATTAATGAACCATACTTGGTTTATTATTATTTACTGAAATTAATATTTTTTAAGGAAGGAGGGGTTTGTTTTATCTTACAGCTACAAGGGATAGGATACACCCAGTCATGGCAGAGAGGACATGTGGCAAGAGCAGGAGGCAGCTTAGTCATATGGCAGTTGTAGTCAGGAAGCAGGGAGAGGTGAATGCTAATGCTCAGTTTGCTTTCTTTTTCATACCCATTATCCTTTCTGATTCTCTTCCTGACTCCCACTAAACTATTTTTACTGTGAGGTCCATATTTTATTCAGATTTTTTTCTAACATCTGGGATCTCATTCAGGTATCTTATTATATTTATTTGTCTTGACTGTGAGAGTTTCTCAGTCTCTTTTTTATTGCTTAAAAATAAATAAAACAGTTGTACTCTTAGATGGCCTCTTCGCTGCCCCAATTCTGTTGATGGTTTTCTTCAGTGTAGTTATTAGTATTCATTGTGGGGACCAAGAGGCCATAGTCAGTCTTTGCAGGCATGGAATAAACAGGGTGCCTCAGGCTATTCCCATCCACCCTAAGATTCCCTATTCTGCAATGTTCCTTGAGCCTTGGGGGGCAAGACACTTTTATTGCTGCTTTCTGTGTAGCCTCTGTATCTCTGTTTTGGTGAAGATTGAGTGACCACAGTTTACTTGTCATTCAGCTGGTTGATTTTTTTGTTAGGATCTCCTGCTTATTCACTCTGTTGGCAACCATTATTCTCCAGCCACTCTAATAGCACTTTCCAGCACTGTGAGGGCTATCCAGGAGGGAATTGGATTCCCTCTCAGTTCCAGCATTGTCACTTCATGTCCTGTGGCCACAGGCTGTGGTGTCTTTGACAATAGAGACTTACCTTTTAGCCCTTGCAGGTAGCTAATTGTTTTGACAATGGTCTGTATTATTTTGTGGACCTCATGGCTCCCTAACCAACAGCTCACTGGGGGAAACCCAACTGTGGCCTTGGGAATTACCAGCCAGAGCCCATGGTTTTAGGGTTATGCTTTCTTCACCTTTCATGGAGCTCTTCTGTTTGGGTCTTCCCTCCCATTTATTGAGGGTGATGACTTGTAGAATGGTATCCAGGAAGAAGGTTTCTTTGGAACTGATTTATGTTGCCAATAGCTTTGTGTCTCTCTCCCATACTCCCCCACCCCAGGCCTTTCCATACCTTTCTTTATTTCTGCTGACCATAAACTTGTGTCAAGTAACCTTTCCTCCCTTACCTCCCTATTTACCCTTTTTCCTATCTTCATTCTAGTACCATTTCCATACTGTCTATATTTATTATGGCTTACAATTAACTGATGCTGGTCCAGGTTAGGAACCACATATGAGAGTGGCTAGGTATCATTTGTCTTTCTGAGCCTGTGTGATCTCAGTCAGTGTGATTTTTTCCAAGTCTCTCCATTTTCCTGAAAAAATAGATTATTTCACTTTTCCTTACTACTGAGTAGAATTCTATTGTGTACACATGTTATATCTTCATTAAACATTCACTTATTGATGGGCATTTGGGCTAATTCCAGTTCCTGGCAATTGTGAATAGAGCAACAATAAAAATGGTTGAGCAAGTGTCTCTGTGGTATGGTAGATATGGAGATGCTGAAAAACAAGCATACTAGACAACAATAAAATAACTTTTTTAAAGATTCTCAAGAAAGTCTCACCAACAGAGTAGACCATATGGAGGATAGACTATTAGAACTTGAGGACAAGATAGAGGAAATACTCTGGCAGTCCAAAAAAAATGAAAAATCCCAAATAACATGTGCACAGAATATGAGGGAAATATGGGACACCTTAAAGAGATCAAATATTTGGATAATTGGCATATAAAAAGTGGAATTAATATAGACCAAAGGCATAGAGAACATCTTCAGCACCATTGTTGAAGAAAATTTCCATAACTCACAAATGAGCACCCCATAAAAGTGCAAGAAGTGCTCAGAACACCAAACGAACAGGACCAGAGAAGTTCCTCACATCACATTATAGTTAAAACTCTCAATGGTGAAAACAAAGAAAGGGTTCTAAAAGCTGCAAGAGAAAAACAGCTTGTTGTATACAAAGGTAAATCCATCAGAATTACCTCGGATTTTTCAATGGATGCTCTAAAAGTAGAAGGGATTAGAATGGGGCATTTCAAATCATAAAAAAGCATGGCTGCCAACCTAAAATACTATACCCAGAAAAATTAGTCCTTATAATTGAAGACAAAAAGAAAAACTTTCCATGGTAAAAGTCAGCAATAGAATTATATAAGCACTAAGCCAATCCTATAGAGAATATTACAGAGAATAACACAAATTGAAGAGAGGAGCAATTACACCCAAGAGCCAACAGGAGGGAAAATAACAATCATAAGTAGAACAGACATGAAAATATATGAAGTCCAAGTTTCTTTGTTTTTGATGTCTTGACAATTTTGATGAGTATGCTTAGGCACATTGTAGAGTAGTTTTCAATTGGGGCTATTTTCCCCATGATTAGACTATTATGGATCTTGAGGAGAAAACTGTGTATTTCTCCTCTTTAACTAAAATTGACAATTTCCACTCATATAGACATATACCAATGATCATAGTCCCTTCCCATCACCTTTCCTTTCCTCCTTCTCTTATCCACCTTCCACTGAATCCCTTATTCGTTCGATGTATTGACGCTTCTGTTTTGATGTCTTCATTTTTCCCTCTTCTCTTATGCAGGTTTTGTGAAGGTAGAGTCAGCCACTGTGAGATAGTGAATGGCGTAGCACTTCATGGCTGGAAGATAGTATTGCAAAACACTCCTCCCCTTCCTTTGGCTCTTACATTCTTTAGATTATCTCTTCTACAATGTTCTCTGAGCCTTTCAGGATGCAAAGGTGTGATAGAGATGACTCACATACTGTTGAACACACAACTGTCACTTCTCAGCATTTTGATGAGTTTTGAGTGTCTCTAGTGGTCCACCATCTGAAAAGAGAAGCTTCTCTAACCAAAAGTGAGGGTAGCATTAATATATATATTTAGAATGCTGTTTGGTGGGTACTATATGTGTATATATAATATATATATCCAGTAGTAGTTTACCCTATATGGCATATGACTTCTCCAGTTACAGGCTTTGACAGGTTGTCAGTACCAGGCATGAATTCTCTTTCATGGAGCAGGCCTCAAGTTCAATCAGGAAATAGTTGGTTTTCCTAATAACAGACATGCCACCATTGCTCCAGTTGGCACATTTGGCCTGGCTGGCCAGTCATAGAACTTGCAAGATCCACTGTTGGTTAAGACCATTGACTTTTCTCCCTCAAAAGGCTGCACAGATCTTTGAAGCATCATGACAGCTGGTCAACAGGGTAGAGAATTCCATTTCAGCTCCAACTTGATATCTCAGTTCCCTGTATTCCAAACATGTAGAGTCTTCAGCAATAAGGTCATACTATGTAGTTCTGGTGGGCAATAAAGAGTCTTAGAGATAGCCTGTAATGTTTCAGGAGCATCAGGGGCCTCCCTGACTAACAACTTGCTAGAAGGTATCCCACCCTTGCTCTGAATTTTAGTAACAATGTATGGCTTCTGGACACAGCATTATCCACCCCCACAAAGTACTTCTTCCCAAACTCTGTATTTTTTAAACATATATTTAGCTAGCAATAAATAGATTTCCATCTGGCTTAGTCATAACATCTTTAATTAAAAATTTTTATTTATTTATTTGTAAGCAGAGAGAGATAGAGAGAAGAGAGATAGACAGAGACGACAGGTACACCAGGGCCTGTAGCTGCTGCAAAGAAACTCAAGATGCATGCACTTTGTTCATCTGGCTTTATGTGGGAACTGGGGAATCATACTTGTGTCGTTAGGCATTACAGGTTAAACCATAACTGCTAAGCCATCTCTCCAGTCCAACATCTTTAATTTTGTAGTTCTTATAGTACATATCAGTAGTATAAGCAGTCACAACCCACATAAACAAAAGCTATTGAGGGTCTGTAATAATATTATGAGTACAAGGGGATCTGAGTCCAAATAGTATGAGGTCATTTGTTTTCATTATTTGGATTCTTTCTGCTGTTCTTCACATCTTCTTAAACTATTTAAATTCTTCAATAACATAAACTATATTTTTGCACTTCTTTATATCAATATCAGAGAAATAGGAACACAATAAATGGTTGCAAAGGGATGATGAATCAGCCCTGTGATAATCAGATAAGATGTGACTGCCATAACCACAAGGATCAGAGGTGATTCATTTGGGTTTTGGAAGGAGAACTGCTCAAATCACTTTATCATTGACCAAACTATCATCATTTTGTGGAATAATAATAATTTCAAATGTTTTCCTACACAGCTCCCCTCTGCAGTGGTTTTCATATAAGAAACATATAGATGAGACTGCTGAGAGTTGAACTAGTGTTTAAGGGCATCAGGAGCCTCCCTGACCAACAATTTGCTGGAAGGTATCCAACCCTTGTTCTGAATTTTCCTTTGAACAATCTAGAAGTGGACTTCCAACATGCTTTCCAGGGGCGAGTAAACATTGAGGAAGAAGGAATGGGAAGCACGTAAGAACCAAAATGTGGAAAACCATCCATTAATCAACTGGTGTATTCACGACCTACAGTGATTACTGATACCCCCACTGAAGAGGGACCTCAGTGGAATCAGGTAAGGGAGAGGGGACAAAAGAAGAAAACCTGATTGTTACGCCCCACGTTGGGCACCAGTTGTTGGGCCCCACGTTGGGCACCAGTTGCCAGTACTTTTCCTCCACCACCGGCACATAGAGCGGAAGAGAGAGAGAGCCGGGCCAGCCGCTTCTCTCTTGAGGCTGAGCGGGAAGGCAGGTGTTGGCGACTCAAAAAACCTCCCCAAGCCACCGGGGAAAAGAAAACCACATTGAGCTGGGAGACTGTCTGGGGCGGAAATCTCTCCGTTTATTGTCATGGGAAGGTATTTATATATTTTGAGAGAGGGTGGGAAAAGGGATGAGATAAAGGTGTAAGGGCCAATATTATTTCACCACGTCAGCAGTAGCTGGGCAGAGGCAGTTTCAGCTTAGGTGCTGAGTCATTCCAAGGACAGGTCGCAAAACTCTACTCAGGCTCCGGAAGTTTGACTAGGCCTCACTGGGAATAGGCCAAGTACAAACTGGCTGGGCTAACCACTAGGCTTCACACCGGGGAGGGCCCAACATCTCCCCCTTTTGTTTTTGTAAGAACGGTGGACGGTCATGGCCTCTGTCCTAAGTTGTCCCCCTCTGGGAATCTTACCCGTCACTTAGGACCATGCCTCTAGCCCGTTGACCACTCCACGCCCTGTCTTAGGTTGTCTCAGCCTGTCTGAGATCTTACCTGTCGTTGGTTTGATGAAGGGCAGGGGAGGGATGTTAGGTGGATAGCCAGTAAGCGGAAAAGCCATTGCCTTTGAGTCGCAAACCTGTGGTGCCTTGACCTGATGAAGTTTAATTGTGACCTGATGAAGTTTAATTGCCTCAAGCTGTTGGTGAATGAATTGTGTAATCTTATTAATTACACAGGGCCTGAGAGTGAGGATAAGAAGAAGGAGGGGTTCAGGGGGAGGGAGAAGGTAGGGTAAAGAGCAAGAAGAAGGAGGGGATCCAAGGGGAGGGAGAAGGTAGGGTAAGAAGCCATGTAAGTTCGTCCACAGCAGGTTGTCTTGGAAGTCCCGTCTCCTCTTCTGTAAATCTTTCTGGAGCTTTTCTGGCTTCATTTGGGTCTAGTAGCATCCACACCTTCAGTTGTTTCTGGGGAAGAAACAGAGGCATAATTCTCAGGGGTGGGACATTCCCTGGAGAATTGATTATTATCGTCCCCTTGTTGGGGTAAATATTTTAAGTCTCTTGCTGGTACCCAAATAGGTCTTTTTCCTCTTGAGGAAAGACACATCCAAATCCTCTCCCTGCTGTAAGGAGGGGGTCTGGTCCCTTCCAGGCCCCAGTTAATGGGTCCCTCCATTTGACCCAGATGGAGCTGTAGGTGACAGCTGAGGTCCAATGTTTTTGAAAAGGGGACAAGTGTCTATCTTCTTTAGAAAAATTTAAAATATTTAGGGTTAATAATGCCTTTTTTAGTTGGTCATGTGGGGGTAGGGATTCCCCCTTTTGTTTTTGTAATTGAGACTTGAGAGTTTGATTATATCTTTCCACGATGGCCTGGCCCTGTGTGTTATATGGGATGCCTGTGGAAAGTGAGATTTTCCAGGTTTGGAGGAAATCTATAAAAGTCCTGCTTACGAAGCAGGGACCATTATCGGTTTTGATTTGATCTGGCAATCCAAGGGTGGCAAAGCATTGAAGCATATGGCTAATAGTATGTTTAGTTCTTTCCCCAGCATGTGTCAATGCCCAGTAAGCATGGGAGAAAGTATCAACTGAGAGAAAAATATATTTAAGTTTTCCAAATGGAGAATAGTATGTAACGTCAATCTGTTAAAGATGATTAGGGCATAGTCCTCGAGGATTGGTTTCTGTAGTTTGAAGAGGAGGTACCTGGAGGAAAGGCTGACAGGATTTGTAAGTTAATTTTTGAATATGGAGTTGGGGTTTGACAGGAGAGACAGTATCAAGGAATAACCTGGAGCCCAAAATCTTGAAGGGAGGGGCAGTTTGAATCTTTTCTGGAGACACCTGTAAAATGGCAAGGCATTTAGCAGTGAGGTCTTGGAGATCAGATGGGTTGGAATGACCTAAGATAATAATAAAACATTAGGATGATTAATTAAGGAAGAAAAGATATGAGACATGTATTGTTAGGGTCAATCTAGGGCTGACAGCCGTTTTTTATGATGTTGAAGCTTATAGATCTAGGGGAAGTTCCATACTGGCAGAAAAAGTTGGCCTGTCTTTGTAGAGTTAAGAAAGAGAGAAGAAAAAAAAGTTAAATAATAAAATCAAATAAGTTAATTGGTATAAGGCATAGTAAGGAGAGACTAGAACAATGTAAATTTAACCATCATTAGCCCTCATTAAACTTTTGTAGTGACAGCTTTTAGGTTTTTTAATTTTGTCCCTCCAGCTGGGCAGAGTTGTCAGGGAAAACTTTAATCCCAGGCCAACATTGTATTACCGATTGAGTTAGTTGGACTTAGTCTTATGTTTTATGAATTGAGCTTGGCAGGCAGAGAGAGAGAGAATGGGCGTGCCAGGCCTCTAGCCACTGTAAATGAACTCTAGATGTATGTGTTTACTTGTGTATCTGGTTTACATGGGTACTGGAGAATTGAGCCTCAAACTGGGGTCCTTAGGCTTTACAGGCAAGTGTTTAACCACTAAGCCATCTCTTTACCCCCACGTTAATGGGAAGGCAGAGGAGGGTGGGACAATGGTGTGTAGGATATAGCCGTATAGACCTGAAAAACAGGGTTTTTTTTTTTTACCTCTAGTAGGGCAATACAAATGCCCCCAGCCAATTTTTTTATTTTTTAAAGTAAACGTTTTGGGCCCCGAGGGACACTCAGTTAAGAGCATCGAGGGAGCGTCTAGAGGCAAAGGGGTGGGGACCGCAGTGACTTGCCTCATGGCCTCATGGTGGACTGCCCGCCTGTTTCTAAGATAAAGCAAGTTAGGAGCCTGCCCATTTGTCTCTTTGTCCTTTGGCCGGCCTCTTTTAGTAACCTGTCAAAGAGGGGGAGGAGTGGTTGTGACACCAGGAGATGCAGGCGAGGCGTAGCCAGGAAGGCTCGGGGCAGTGCCTGGGCCCGGGCCAGGGCCGCTGCTTAGGACCATCCCATTCGGTCTGCTTCCCGCAGGGACGCCGGCGGAGCCTGGCTGCTGTCCCCACGCTCCGCTTGAAGCGTGCAAGTTTTGTTCTGCGGACCAGTGACTTGTGTTCCACGCATGCGAGGAAAGTTAACCTCGGTTTGGGATGTTTGGGGAACTCGAACTTGTATTTGATCACAGTTTATATCCACAGAAAGCTACATGGAGGAGCTGCATGAGGCAAGAAGTTTATCGAACAATATCAGTGTGGAAGAATTTTGACACGCCCACATCCTCCACCAGGGGTTTGCACACATTTGTCTTAGGCAGTAGTTACGGGCTGAAAAGAGCTGAAAAGACAGCTGTCCGGTGGCGGTTTGGGTGGCGGCCTTGGGAGAAAGGAGATTTTAAAAGTTAGTTTTAGCCTTTTTTTACGGTTTTTGTTAAGGGCAAAAATGAACTTTTCCCTGGAAAAGCCTTTAAGGCTGGCAATTAAGGCAAGGAGGACTGAATTAATCCATAGGGCGAAAACAAAAGTTTTGTTCCAAAAGCCACGGAGGTTTTTTCGTTTTACTTTTAAGCCACACTGTAGGAGGAGTTTTTGTAAAATCAGGGCAGTAGTAATACACATGAGGACAACATAAGCACAAGGTCCCAAAAAATAGCTAAGCATATTGTAGAATTAAGTATAGATTTAGATTTGTGCTGGTCAGATGAGCCTGTGTCTTTATGGGAGGCTCAATGGTATAAAATACAGTACAGTTGGGAGTAGATCTCCCCATCAGGTTTGTTTTGTCTTTGGGGATGGAGTTTTTATTTAAATGAGGAGGCAAAACGTTTAAAGTCTCCTCTAGGTCTATCCACGTGGTGAGTTTCTTTTTCAGGTCTGTCCACGTGGTGAGTCTCTATCCACGTGGTGAGTTTCTTTTTTAAGTTTGTCCACGTGGTGAGTCTCTATTCATGTGGTGAGTTTCTTTTTTAGGTTTGTCCACGTGGTGAGTCTCTACCCACGTGGTGAGTTTTTTTTTTTAGGTCTGCCCACTTGGTGAGTCTCCTCTAGGTCTGCCCACGTGGTGCGTCTGCCATGAAATGGTGTTTAGAAATGGCAGCACTGCAGAAGCAGTTTGTCAGCAACCCAGAAATGAAAGAGAAAGGAACGAGAAGATGTTGAAGTAAGAACAGATTACAGAAACAAAGGTTAGAATATTAAATATGAAGATTACCTCATAACTTATGAGGATACACCTGTCAGCAGTCCGGATAAGCCCGTCAGCTTAATTTTGTATTTTTCCTTCATCACATCGGGGACACCAGTCCATAGTCCATAGGTTCCTTTACCTGTAGTTTCCCAGGTAGTTTTGTTTCCTCACACGGACACCAGTTGGTGGGCCCCACATTGGGCACCAGTGGTTGGGCCCCATGTTGGGCACCAGTTGCCGGTACTTTTCCTCCACCACAGGCAGGTAGAGCGGAAGAGAGAGAGAGCCGGGCCAGCCGCTTCTCTCTTGAGGCTGAGCGGGAAGGCGGGTGTCGGCGACTCAAAAAACCTCCCCAAGCCACTGGGGAAAAGAAAACCACATTGAGCTGTGAGACCATCTGGGGCGGAAATCTCTCCTTTTATTGTCATGGGAAGGTATTTATATATTTTGAGAGAGGGTGGGAAAAAAGATGAGATAAAGGTGTAAGGGCCAATATTATTTCATCACGTCAGCAGTAGCTGGGCAGAGGCAGTTTCAGCTTAGGTGCTGAGTCACTCCAAGGACAGGTCACAAAACTCTACTCAGGCTCCAGAAGTTCGACTAGGCCTCACCGGGAGTAGGCTAAGTACAAATTGGCTGGGCTAACCACTAGGCTTCACACCGGGCAGGGCCCAACAGAATATGATCACTTTACAGTATGTTATAGTGTATTCATATATTGAAATTATATAATATATCTCAAATATATATATATATACACACACACACAATAATACAAATGTATAGATAAAACTCTCACCTCTTCATAATTTCCTTGGATTGTCCTTTTTTAAAAATATTTTTATATTTATTAGAGAGAGAGAGAGAAACAGAGGCAGATAGAGAGCAAATGTGCACACCAGGGCCTCTAGCCACTGCAAAAGAACTCCAGATGCATGTACCACCTTGTGCATCTTGCTTATGTTGGTACTGGGAAATCAAACCTGAGTCCTTAGGCTTTGCAAGCAAGCACCCTAACCACTAAGTCACCTCTCCAGCCCTGTACTGTCCTTTTAATAAAGAGACAAAATTTATAGTGACTCAGATGGTAATTTGGAAAGAATAATTTATCCATTTCAAAAATAACATATGGGCTGGAGAGATGGCTTAGCGGTTAAGGCGCCTGCCTCCTAAGCCTAAGAACGCTGGTTCCAATCTCCAGGTCCCATGTTTAGCCAGATGCAAAGTGACGCAAGGGTGCAATGCTACACTTGACCACAAGGGGGCGCACACATCTAGATTTCGTTCGCAGCAGCTGAGAGGCTGCTGGCACGCCCATCTCTATCTGTCTTCCTCTCCCTCTCTCTCTGTTTCTCTCTGTGTCTCTCTCAAAAAAATAATATGCAAATTTACCCCTTATTTTGTACTGGGTGTTGTACTATGTTTATGGAATGTAAATATGAAAGCCATGTTTCTTACCATAAATAGATTCTCAGTTTAATATTGGTTTAATTTTTGAATCCCAAAATGAATTCTTACTTATGCTTCTTCTGGGATAATGATAAATTTTTCTAATTTCTAAAGAGTAGGCTTTAATCCTTTTATCTTCCAGGACAACTTAATTTGTAAATAACAAAATGGGAAAATGTTCAGAGTAAAAGTGTGTGGAGGAACTTATTCTAGCTACTGAGAACCAGTAGATAAGCCATTGTATTCTTGGCCAGTTGAAGGTGACATTTTTTATTTTTAATATTATTTTTATTAGTTATGTATATAGTATATTTACAGCCATTATGGTACCATCATTAGCCTTCTCCCTGTCCTTCCCCCATGGGTAATGTGGGTCTTGCCTTATGGGGGTAGCCATCAGTTATGCGGGAGAGGCAATAACTCTGGGAGAGGCAATGACTCTGTGCATAATGACTCAACTCATGGCTCTAACAATCTTTCTGCCCCCTCTTCCACGAATTTCCCTGAGCCATATTGGGTTCATTTCAGGTCTATTTAAGTGACATGGTTTTGTGAGTATCTCTGGATATCTGATTTGGTAGGGATTGAGTGTTATTTGTGTCTATCTCCTTTGCCCTTGTGCTGGTACCAGGTTCACTGATAAAGCAGCACCCTTGCTCATTCCCCCTGTAACTCTATGGCTTCAGCTGTTGCCCTGTTGAGGTGGAATGGGCTGATTCTCTTCTCAGGTTCTGCATCCATCTGAAAGAGAAGCAGATACTCCAACAGAGAGTGAGGTCAGTGCAAGATACATGGATAACCATTACTATTTTAGAGAGAATTTAATAGGTGTAGGCCCTCTTGTATCCCACTATTGGTGGGAGCTTGATATTGGAGAGCAGGCTTGGTTTTGGATATGGTTCTGACTTGTTTCCCATTTCCAGGTATGGGTTACATTCCACTGAGTGGATCTATTAGCCAAATCAAGAGAAGTTGGTAATCCACCATGGCTGTGTGCCACTACTGTACTTGTGTGAGCATCATGTCAAGTTGTTTGCTGCTGAGTAGCTTGGACCATGAGTTCCTTAGAGAAATGTTGGTCCTTTTCCCCCAGTCACTTATGTAGCACTTTTGGCACTAGGCAAGCTAACTGTCTGGGGACTGACTCTCTTCCAGATTCCAGCCAGGTCTCTCCATGTTCCTTCCGAACAGCACATGGTGTCTTCATCAGTAGGGTCTTACCAATAACCTTTGGTGGGTCATCAAGTACTCTGACAGAAATCTGTCTTCTTTTGGGAAACCTTGTAGGTCTCACTGATCAACAGCTCCTTGTGGATGTGAACCACATGCTGGTATTGGGAGTTACAGGTCAGTGCCAAGGGAAAAGAAGGAAGAAAAAGTATAGGTAATATGAAAGAGAAAGAGAGAAGAGAGAAGAGGGAGTGATAAAGAGAAAAACAGGAGAAAATTGAGGTTAGTCTTCATCATACCCTCTCCAGGCTCCTGTGATTCAGGTGTTCTCTCCAAGCACCTGATGCAGGTTTGACCTTTTAGTATTTCTTTCAGGATATAGGATTTTATGGTACCATTTGCATTTGGGTCCAGTTTTTTGTCTCCCCCTTTCCCTGCCCTCCCATCCCATCATCCCTATTGTCCAGTCCTCGAGATGTTTATTAGGTGTGTCAACATCTCGGGAAAATACAAATTAGGAGCCACAGATGAGTGAGACCATGCAACACTTATCTTTCTGTGATTGGGTGAGTTCACTAAGAATGATCTGTTTCAAGTTTGACCATTTTTTTTTCAAATTGCTTTGTGTCATTTTTCCTTACTGCTGTGTAGAATTCCATTGTGTAGATATACCACAGCTTAGTTATCCATTTATCTAATGATGGACATCTGGGTTGATTCCAGCTTTTAGCTATTATGAATTGAGCAGCTATAAACATGGTTGAGCAGTTTTCATTATTTAAGAATATTAAAAGAAAAATATGAAGAGATGGCTTCATGGTTAAAGGTGCTTTCTTGCAAAGTCTAACCACCTGCATTCAATTACCCAGTGTACACATAGAGCCAGACTCACAAAGTGGTGCATGAGTCTGGAATTTGTTTGCAGTGGCAGTAAGCCCTAGTGTGCCCATTCTTTCTCTCTGTCATTGCAAAATAAATAATAAAATTAACTTTTAAAAAAGATAAATATATTTATATATGGTTTTTAACATGATACATTTTCAATCTGTAACTAGAACCCTAAGTGGAAAAACTAGTTTGACAATGTTCATTTGACCTTGATGAAAGAGACTATTTCTTCTTTATTTTATGACTTAGTTCTTTTTATTTCTTTGCAATCCATGTATGGTCCATCTCTTTTCTCCTGTTACAGTTCTTGCCTTTTAATTAGGTTAGTGCATGCGAATGCACAGCTGATTGTAGGGGAATATTTTAAGTTATTTTAACTGCAGTAAAATAGTCTTGTGCTAAATATTTGCAAAGGTCAAAATTTTTACATGAGAAAAGCACTTCTATGGAGAAAGAAAGGATATAATCAGGTAGTTTTCATATACCTCGTACATGGTAGATACTTGGAAACATATGCTGAATGATGGAAACTGTAGGCACATGTTTAAATTCTCTTATGTTTTGTTAGTTCAGTTAAATATTTTCTGTGTATATTCTTATTTATTTACCTATTTATTTAATTTTTTGATTTTTAGAGGTATTGTCTCTAGCTTATGCTGACCTGGAAATCACTATGTAGTCTCAGACTGGACTCAAACTCACAGTGATCTTCCTACCTCTGCCTACTGAGTGCTGGGATTAAAGATGTGCACATGACACCTTGCAGAAAGGGAGGGGGAGAGAGGGAGAGAATGGGTGCACCAGGGCCTCTATCCACTGCAAATGAACTCCACATGCAAGAGTCACTTTGTGCATCTGACTTCAAATGGGTACTGGGGAATCAAACTGAGATCATAGTAGGCTTTTGAGGCAAGCACCTTAACATTGAGCAACCTCTCCAGCCCTCCTGTGTATATTTTTATGTTAGACAGGATACAAAATAAACACACAGAAATCAGTAGCTTTTTTATATACTAAAAACAAACATGGAGAGGATGAAATCCAGGAATCACTCCCATTCACAACTGCCTCAACAAAAAAAGCAGTAAGAAAGTACCTTGGAATAAATCTAACCAAGGAAGTAAAGGATCACTACAAAGAAAACTTTAAAACACTCAAGCAAGTAATTGCAGAAGACACTAGGAAATGGAAAGATATCCCATGTTCTTGGATTGGACGAACCAATATTGTGAAAATGTCAATCACTAAACAATTCATAGGATGGGTTTGTCTTCACGTACTTAGAATCCAGGGGAAGATATTAGCATCCCTAACAGATATACTTAATATAATATGTTAATAAGAATAATAACATATGAAATGAAATATTCTGAGAATAAGTGGGATCAAAGGTAGCTTAAACAATAAATTAATGCTACCTCAAGTAACAAAGTCATTTATATGTATCAATGAAGATGGGAGTGGAAGGGCAGAATGGACGTAGAGAGGAAGTGAAAAATGAAGGCACAGAGAGTTAAGCATGAGAAGAAACAGCAGTGAGAAAAGGAAACTTGGGATAGGAAGGCCAATGAGGAAACTTAAGGGATTACAGGGGCAATGGCAAGAGTGAGGCAAAAGATTACCTTATGCTTTGCTCTACTTTTCCCTTGAGAGGAACTTCAACTTCTACAGTGGCTTTTTTTTTTTTTTTTTAGAAAAAGTGTTCATTTATTTATTTATTTAAGAGAGATGAGAAAAAGGGAGAGACAGGAAGAGAGAGAGAAAGAGAGAGAATAGGCACATGAGGGCCATTGCAAACAAAGTCTAGATGCATGTGCTACTTTGTGCATCTGGCTTTACATGGGCACTGGGGAATCAAACCTGGTTCTTTATGCTTTACAGGCAAGCACCTTAATCACTCAGCCATCTCTCCAGCCCTAATTAAATATGTTTTTATTTACAATTTTCATACATGTACATAATGTATGTTGGTCAGAATCCTCTGCCATTGTCTTCCTCCTCCCCATTCTCCTCAACTGACCTATTTTTCTTTTCAACTAGTCTCCCTTCTTTTGAAGTCATCTTCCCCCCTCCCCTCATCCATTACATGTTGATGGGCCCAATATTGTGCAGGTAATAACAGCAGCTGTGAGGTCATTAATTCAATGGCCACCTCATATTCTTTTTTATTTCCTTTTTATTGACAGCTTCCATACTTAGACAATAAACCATGATAATTCCCTCCCCTTCCCAATTTCCCTTTCACAAATCCACACTTCATCATATCCCCTCCCACTCTCCACTAGTCTCTCTTTTATTTTGATGTCATTATCTTTTCCTCTTATTATGAGGGTCTTGTGAAGATAGTGGTAGGCACTGCTAGGTCATGGATATCAAGGCCAATTTAGGTCGATTGCACTGTGAGCAGTCCTGCCCTTCCTTTGGCTCTTACATTCTTTCTGCCACCTCTTCCACAATGGACCCTGAGCCTTGAAATGTGTGATAGAGATGCTTCCATGCTGAATAATCCTTCTGTGCACACATCTAAGCACTATGGTGCCTTTTGGTTCATCCTAGTGGTCACTGCCATCTGAAAAGAGAAGCTTCTCTAACAAAAAGTGACAGTAGGGCTGGAGAGATGGCTTAGCGGCTAAGGTGCTTGCCTGCTAAGCCTAAGAACGCTGGTTCCAACGTCCAGCAGTTCCAATCTCCAGGTCCCACGTTTAGCCAGATGCAAAGTGAGGCAAGGGCGCAATGCCGCACTTGCCCACAAGGGTGGCGTACACATCTGCATTTCATTCACAGCAGCTGAGAGACCGCTGGCGCACCCATCTCTGTCTCCCCCTCTCTCTCTGTCTATCTCTCTCTGTCTCTCTCTCCAAAAATAAATAAAAAATAATTTAAAAAATTTTTTAAAATGTGACAGTAGCATTAATATATGGGTATGAGCATTAAGTAAAGCATTTACAGGGCAGGGTAATGAGCATAATATATGCATTTAGCCAGATAAAAGTAGGTATTACACTCCTAATGTTCATGACCTCCCCCATAATAGCCTTTTGATTAGGTTTTCAGTATCAGGCATGTGTTCCCTCCCATAGAGGGGGTCTCCAGTCCAAATAGAGCACAACTGGTTTCCCCATAACAGACATGCCACGATTACACCCATTGGCTCATTTGGCCTGGATGGCCAAACTTGAGGCTTGCAGTGTCCACTGTTTTCACCACTGATGGCTTAAGTCTCCCATAAGGCTGCATGTAGTGCAGCTTTTTCCAGCTTTCTGTCAGCTGGTCTACAGGGAGAAGGTTTTCAGCTGAGCCCTAGTTTGATTTCTCAGTGATCTTGCAGCCCAGGCATGTGGAGTCTTCAGCAATAGGGCCTTATCATCTTCCTGGTGGGAAACCAAGAGCCTTGGCAATAGCCTGTAAAGTTTTGGGGGCATCAGGGGCCTCCCTGTCCAACAACTCACTGGAAGTTATCCCATCCCTGACACTGAAATTTCTCTAGTAACAGTCTAAGGCTTCTGGGTATGCCATCAACATGTGGCTTCTTCACAATATCCTGAAATTTGATTAACCCTCCCACACACACTCCTTTTACTCAATATCTTCCCCTGACCTCACTTGGGCCATTCCACCCACAGTAATCTGTCCATCTACTTGCATATATATAGGACTTTTCCATGATGTCCACCCCCTCCTCCCTCCATTATAGCTCTTTTCTAGCTTACTGGCCTCTGCTACCAATTTTTACTCCAACTCACACACAAGTCTGAACATTTGTAACTATGATCCACACGTGAGAGAAAACATGCAATGTTTGGCTTTCTGGGTCAGGGTTACCTCACTTAGTATAATCCTTTCCAGATCCACCCATTTCCCTGCAGATTTTATAATTACAATTTTCTTTACTGCTGAATAGTATTCCATTGTATAAATGTACCACATCTTCATTATCCATTCATTAGTTGAGGGACATCTAGGCTGGTTCCATTTCCTAGCTATTGTGAATAGAGAGGCAATAAACATGGTTATGCAAGTATCTCTAAGGTAGTGAGAAGAGTCCTTCAGATATATGCCTTGGAGTGGTATAGCTGGGTCATATGGTAAATATATTTTTAACTCTCTCAGGAACCTCCACACTGATTTCCACAATGGTTGTACCAGATTGCATTCCCACCAACAGTGTAGAAGGGTTCTGCTTTTTCCACATCCTAGCCAACATTTACTGTCATTTGTTTTCTTGATGATAGCCATTCTGACAGGAGTGACATGGAATCTCAATGTAGTTTTCCAATTTTAGTATATGTGCTGCCGAAGCGAGCACAACAATGTAGTTTTAATTTGCATTTCCCTTATGGCTAAGGCTGTAGAACATTTTTTAGATGTTTATATGCCATCAGTATTTCTTCTTTTGAAAACTATATTTAGTTCCTCATACCATTTTAAAATTAGGTTATTTGATTTCTAATAATAATATAAAAACTAAATATAATTTTCTGAGTTCTTTGTGTATCCTAGATATTAATGCTTTGTCAGAAGTACAGCTGGAAAAGATTTTCTCCCATTCTGTAGGTTGCCTCTTTGCTCTATTCACAGTGTCCTTTGTTGTACAAAACTTTGCAATTTCATGAGGTTGCATTGTTTGATTAGTGGTTTTATGTACTGAGCAATTGGGGTTATATTCAAAAAGTCATTGCCTATATTAATATGTTGAAGGGTTTCCCCTAGCAATTTTCCTCTTGCAGTTTCACAGTTTCAGATCTGATATTAAGGTCTTTCATCCATTTGGACTTGATTCTTATGCATAGAGAGAGATACAGATCTATTTTCATCCTTCTACATATAGATATCCAGCTTTCCCAGCACCATTTGTTAAAGAGGTTGTCTTTTTTCCCAATGCATGTTTTGGCATTTTTGTGAAAAATAAAATGCCTGTAGCAGCCTGGATTTACATCTGGGTCCTCTATTCTGTTCCATTGATCTATGTGTTTGTCTTTGTGCCAGTACTATGCTGTTTTGCTACTATGGCTTGGTAAAATAGCTTAAAATCAGGTATGATGATATTGCCAGCCTTATTTATGTTGCTCAGAATTGTTTTGGATATTCGAGGGTTTTGTGCTTCCAAATGAATTTTAGGATTGTTTTTCTATTTCCATGAGGAATGCCATTGGAATTTTAATGGGGATTGCATTAAATGTGTAGATTGCTTTTGGTAAGATTGACATTTTTACAATATTGGTTCTTCCAATCCAAGAACATGGGATATCTTTCCTAGTGTCTTCTGCAATTTCTTGCTTGAGTGTTTTAAAGTTTTCTTTGTAGTGATCCTTCACCTCCTTGCTTAGATTTATTCCAAGGTACTTTTTTATTGCTTTTTTTGTTGAGGTAGTTGTGAATGGGAGTGATTCCTGTATTTCATCCTCTCCATGTGTGTTTTTAGTATATAGAAAAGCTACTGATTTCTGTGTGTTTATTTTGTATCCTGCTACATTGCTAAAATTGTTTATTAGCTCTTCCAGTTTGCTGGTGGAGTCTTTAAGGTCCTTTATGTATAGAATCACATCATCTGAAAAAAAATGATAATTTGCTCTCTTTCTTTCCAGTTTGTATCCTTTTATGAGTGTTTCTTGTCTTATTGCTATAGCTAAGACTTCCAGTACTATACTAAATAAGGGTGGAGACAGTGGACATCCTTGTCTGGTTCCTGACATTAGTGTAAACATTTCAAGTTTTTTTCCATTTAGTATTATGTTTCCTGTAGGTTTATTATAAATAGCCTTTATTATGGTGAGATATCTTCCTTCTATTCCCAGTTTCTGTTCAACTTTTAACATGAAGGGATGTTGGATTTTGTCAAATGCCTTTTCTGCAACTACTGAAATGATTAAGGGATTTTTGTCCTTCAGCCCACTTATGTAGTGTATTACATTCATTGATTTGTGTATGTTGAACCATCCTTGCATCTCTGGGATGAAGCCTACTTGGTCGGAGTGAATGATCTTTTTGATATATTCTTGTATTCTGTTTGCCAATATGTTGTTAAGCATTTTTGCATCTATGTTCATGAGGGAGATTGGTCTGTAATTTTCTTCTTCTTTTTTTGTTCTGTCTTTGTCTGGTTTTGGTATCAGGTGATGTTGGCTTAGTAGAAGGAGTTCAGTAGAATCCCTTCCTTTTCTCTTTTATGGAAAAGTTTGAGAAGCACTGGTGTTAGTTCTATGACAGTCTGATAAAATTCACTAGTGAATCCATCTGGGCCTGGACTTTTTTTAGTTGGGAAACTTTTTATAACTGCTTGTATGTCCATACTTGTTATAGATCTATTTAAGTGGTTAATCTAATCTTGATTTAATTTTGTTAGGTCATATAAATTAAGGAAATCATATGTTTCTTTCAGATTTTCAAATTTGGATGTGCACATATTCTTAAAGTATGTCCTTATGATTTTTCTTAATTTCTTCATATCTGTTGAAATGGTACATTTTTCATCTCTAATTTTATCAGTTTTTGTCTCTTCTCTCTTTCTTCTGGTCAGATTTGCTAAGGGTTCATCAATCTTGTTTCTCTTTTCAATGAACCAACACTTTGTTTCATTGATTCTTTGGATTTTTTTCTTTATATTTCTTTAATTTCTATCTCTCATCTTTATTATTTCTTCCCATCTACTGATTTTTGGTTTACCTTGTTCTTCTTTCTCCAAGGCCTTAAGGTGAAGCATTACATTGTTTACCCATGAACCCTCTAATTTCTTAATGTAGGCACTTAGAGGTATAAATTTCCCTCTTATCATTGCCTTCATTGTGTCCCAAAGGTTTTGGTATGTTGTATTCTCATCATCATTTGAATATATGAATTTATTGATTTCCTTTTTGATTTCTTAAATGACCCATTCATCATTCAATAGTGTACTATTTAGTCCCCATGAAGTTGTGTATGCTTTGTACTGTTTGATGAAATTGGGAGCCCCCATATTATGTGCATATAAGTTTAGAGTTGAAATGTACACTTCTTGGAGTGTTCTTTTAATCAGCATAAAGTGACCTTCTTTAGCCTTCTTCTGAAGTGTGTCCTGTCAGATATTCAAATAGCAATACCTGCTTGTTTCCTAGGCCCATTTTCTTGAAATAATGTTTTCCATTCTTTCACCCTAAGACAGTGTCTATCTTTTATTGAAAGATGAGTTTGCTGAAGGCAACAAGCAGCAGGATCCTGACTTTTAATCCAGTCTGGAAGCCTCTGTCATTTGGTTGGGGCATTGAGGCCATTGATATTAAGAGTTATTATTGAAAGGTATATATTTATTCTTACCATTCTTCTTGTTTTGCAGTGCTTCCTGTTTTCCTTTCCTCTCTTGTTTTAACTTATTTGAGTATGGTTTATTTTTTCCTGTTTTCTCATGTGTGTGCTTTGCTTTCTCTTCAGCATTAAGGATTTCATCAAGTATTTTCTGTAGAGCTGGCTTAGTTGCCATAGATTCCTTTAGCCTGCATTTTTTTTTTTTTTTTTTTTTTTTTGGTGGAATGTCCTTATTTCTCCATCAATTTAGATAGGTAGCTTTGCAGGATAAAGTAATCTTGTTTGACAGTTTTTATCTTTCAGAACTTGGAATACATCATTCCAAGCCCTTCTGGCTTTTAAAGTTTGTGTTGAGTGATCTGCTGTTATGCTGATGAGCTTGCCTTTATATGTGACTTGTTTTTTCTCTCTAACTGCTTTCAATATATTTTCTTTTGTTTGCATGTTTAGTAGTTTAATTATAACATGGTGAGGAGAGGTTTGTCCCAGGTTTTGTTAGTTTGGTGTTCTAAAAGCTTCCTGTATTTGCATTGGCATTTCTTTCCCAATTTGGAGAAATTATTCTTCTAAAATTTTGTTGAAAATGCCTACTATACCATTGGTGTGAAATTCTTCTCCTTCTACTATACCCTGTATTCTTATGTTTGATCTTTTCATAGTTTCCTGAATATCTTGAAATTCCATTTCATACCTTCCTATTAGCTTGTCTTTCTCTTTGTTGGACTGTATTAGATCTGCTACCTGGTCTTCTAGGTTAGATATTCTTTTCTCTCCTTCATACTTTCTACTGGTGAAACTTTCTACAGAGTATTTTATTTGACTTAGTGTTTTTCAGTACTAGTATTTCTGCCTTGTTTTTCTTCAGTATTTCCATTTCCTTACTCATGTCTTGTAATGAACTCCTTATTTCATTAAGCTGGTTTCCTGTGTTCTCTTTCAGAAATTTGTTTTCTTCTTTGAATCCTTTCATTTCTTCTTTCATTTCTTTGAGTATAGATATAATCATTCTTTTGAAATCTTTGTTAGGCATTTCATCTAAAACAGTGTCATTGGTAATCATTTCTCATGGATTTATAATTTTTGGTGGGATTGCATTGTCTTGTTTCTTTGTATTTCTTGAATTATAACAGCAACTTTTGCATCTTTAATTGATTTGAAGCTTTGGTTTTCTACTTATCTGCAGTGTTCTTAGATGTGGTGATCAACCTTTATATACTTTCACGATATGAGTTTAAGTTGCCAAGTACAGCTCTTGTACCCCCATCCAACCCTAGAAGTAATCCTAGGTATTAAGTTTGCTTGCTAAGCAGGTATTCTGGACTGGGTGGAACAATTTACTGGCAAATTCTAAACTTCAACTGAGCAATATACACATTCACTAAAGACCAGCACAGAGTATACAAGTGTGGAGATTAAAACAAACAGATAGTCTTATAAAGCCAAAATCCCTAAGGGTGTGTGTTGCTCTAAACCCTTAATCCTGTCAGGTAGGAGGTAGAGAATTCTATTCTGAATTGGGTTCCAGGTGAGCCTGGATCAGGATCAGGCCCTGTACCCAATAATGACAGAAGCAAAAGACAAAGGCCCTATAAATCTGAAAGTATTAAAGGCAACAATATTAAACCTCCAAGTACAGCTTAATTGAAAATGGTAAAGCCAACCAAAATTATGTAACCCACAACCTGCCCTGACATGGAAAGAGATTAGCACTTCCAATACAGGCCTATGTACCTGTTTTTTTTTTTTTTTTTGTTGTTTGTTTGTTTGTTTTTATTTTTGTCAGTTGGCCTTGTTACCTTTGGGGGTGGCTTCCAATCTCACCAATGCTGAATGCCCACCTCAATTCCTCCGTGTTGTGCTGTGGAACTATAGCTGGAGTTCTGTTCAGCTGTGCTGGATGCACTGCTGCCGGGGGCTGAATGCCACAGGTTTGTGGGTCTGATGGTTGGGGTTGAGAGAGTTAAAGGAAGCCTGGAGTTGATCACACAGATCCCACCTGTATCTCTTTTAGTAGCTCCTTAGTTAATTTCAGCTATCTTTCCTTCAGATTTCTTGACTCTGCAAAGAGGCTGATGAGGTTGGAAAGTCCCCTTGTTTGGTCTCTGCTGCTGTTGCTCAGTGCGCCTGGCAGGCGGTTCCAGGTGCAGGGATCACACGGATCGTGCAGATCAAGGCTACAAGCTCCTCACTGGGATTCTCGCCATTTTCCTCCTTTCTGGTGGATCTTGGTCTCTCCTGCTTCTCCACTGTATCTAAGAAAAACCTATATTCTTGCACTTTTCAGGAGAAGAGTGTATTTTAGTGTGGTTTTGCTTAAATCCTTCCCTTGGCTGGTGTGGTGTGGCTCCTATGCCACATCTTACCCAGAAGTGACTGAGGTTTGATTTTCTTGATACTTCCTGGAATTCATTCTTGTCTTTGATCATGTCTCAATTAAGCTTAATAAGGTGGACATTGGGATCCTCTATTTTTTAAAATTTATTTATTTATTTATTTATTTATTTATTTTTTTTTTTTTTTGAGGTAGGTCACACTCTAGCTTAGGCTGACCTGGATGGCCTCAAACTCATGGCAATCCTCCTACCTCTGTCTCCCAAGTGGAGTGCTGGGATTTAAGGCGCACACCACCACACCTGGCTTGAGATCCTCTATTTTTTGAATCACCATCAATTAGTTTATCTTTGTTTTTAGTTCTCTCTGGATCCCTCAATTAAGTTAAGCCTATTGACAAAGCCTGTGCCTATTTCTGAGAGCCCATGCTGTGAGCCTGAAAGAAACATGAAAAGAGATTTAGGGAGAAAAGAAAAAAAAGTGCAGAGAACTCCTACCATGTGGAGGGAAGAGTGGATAGACAGCCCATGTGGGAGTAAGGGGGGAATGTCTCTGCTCATCTTAGCCTCGGTGTGCTGAGATGAGGGAAGCTTACCAGAACCTGGAAGTTCAGGAGCCTGCCAAGAGAGCTTGTCCTCTAGTATCTAATTATAACGTTATTGTAGTTGGCTTTACATTCAGGCTCAGGTGATCCTGCGAGACCTGTGATTGGTCTGGGCTAGCGGTTGGCTCAGGAAGAGGCCAGCAAGTTCTGGATGGTGAACTTGACCAATCACAATGTCAATATTAGATTAAAATTCTAGAAAAGGCGACCTCCCTCCCAGGAGGGGCTTTGGTTGTTTGTGGAAAAACAGATCTAGGAAGCCCCTTTAGGCAAGAGATAAGAAGTCAGATTATGTTTTGATCTCTAATAAAGTGAAGATTGCAAAGGCAGACTTTAAGGACAGTCCTGCCTTGCTTTCAGGGCTCATTCGCCCTACCTAATTCACTAATATTTAGCATTCAGAATGGAAGTGAGAAAAGAGGAAAAAAGGGAAGGAGACAAACTGTGCCAGATGGTTTGTCTTAACCCTAGGATAAATGATGGGGCCTGCAGGGAATAAATAAAGAGAAGAAAAGCTCAGTCCCAGGTCAGTACCTTAGGAGAGGTGTATTTTTCTTTTACCTTAATGCTTATGTTTAAAGTTGTATTCTATTTCCCCTGATGCCTTAGATCATCCCTGCTTCTATTTAGAACTGTGGATCAGAATGTGAATATTATATTTTAGACCCTCCTTTAGGCCTACTTGGCTAATTGGCATAAGTTGTCTAGAAAGATGTTAGAAATTCCTTGCTTTCAGAATTGAAAAGCCATCACTTGACTATCAGAACTTGAGTGATTTGCTGACAACAGCCCTGGCACAAATAGTTCTAAACAGCAGTTATTTTACTGAGCTGAACTTTCTTAACATATCAGATCATTACTCTTAAGTACAAGTATGTAGTCTTAGTGAAGTAACGGGGCATAGCTTGTATTGCATTTTGATAGTTCTGGCATTTAGTTCAGCAACAACTTGACCTTGAGTTAATTAGTCTGACAATTCCTGCTGGCTGTTTAATCAAAATACTGCAACTTTCAACTTTATCCTTAATTTAGTTCATTTGTCTTTATTATGATGCCATGATTACTTCTGGTTGGAAGACTGGTATTTTTGACGATTGTAATGGTAGTGATGAATGGCAGTAATGACTGTGTGAAAATAGGCATTAGTACATCTACAGTAACATGATGAACTTTAAAAATGTATTTTTTTGCTGGAAAAATGATAGCAACTATTTCTTTAATACTCAATATTTTGATAATTTAAATAATCATCAATGATAGGAAAACATTCAGTCTAAGAGGACACACAACTTCTTCCCTAAAAGTTTTAATATTTTTGGAAATTGTATAAATATCTATTATGAGAATAGGTTTTAAAAAAGCAACTCTTCCAATTTACTTCCTTAACAAATGACTTAAATTTTCCACTTCTCCCCCAATCTTGTTTGCATGCAAAACCAATTTTATACAGCTGCAATTACTATGTAAATTCAATTTTGTCTTCTGCTTTTTTCACTTAGCATTATTCTTCCATAATAATTTAAATAGAATTTTATTTATGGTTATTTCAAATGTAGAGAATATAATTTTCTAAACTATACTTAAGTGCTCAATTTAAATCTTTTAATGACCAACCCAAATCATTCAATATACTCTGGATAAGCATGCTTTATAGTTAATGCTTAACACTGCAGGAAACAACATGAATGTACATTAAAAGTCAAATGTTACATGCCAATGTAAATGAGAACATTAAATACTGGTCCTTTTATGTATTTTACAATTTTTTCATCAGTCAGATGTACTTACAGAATTGGTTAGTCTGGCTGTTGAATTTTCATGTTCCAAACTAATTCAGCCATTGTAAAATTGTACCTTTCTGCAGACAACATGTGCACCTCATTTATGCTTGAACTTACTATGATTCAGACAGCACTATCCTAAATGATGTTAAGAAATTGTTCATTTCCTGTGTCAGCGAGAAGTGAGTAAAGGCCAACCACATTTTGCCTGAAGAGAGTCATGTCAGAACTGACATCTTGGAAGATACAAAAATCCAAGTAAGATATTTTAACAGGGCATACTAAAGCTAATGAACTGAGACCCAATCTTCTCTTCCACATTGTATTAAAGAGACATCTACTGAATTTACTAATGTTAAAAGACATGCTTTATTAGTTTTTGGAGGAATCCTATTTCATTTAGTTTATCGGTTAAAAAATAAATTTATTTAAACTATGTTTTTAAAATGTGGCTTGGAAAGGTGAATTTGTTCTAAATACAAAATATTTAAAAATAAGTTGACTTTCAGTTCTATATTGTTATCAAATAAACAGAATCTAAATAATGATTTTTTTGCTTGACAAACTAAGCCTTGTGAGGCCTTTTATAAGCAAAACTGTGTTTTAATCTAAAATGCTAATTTTAGTCTGGTATTGTTATTTGCAAGATCTGCAGGAGGCTACTTCCACTGAATTCACTGTCATTTAGATAGCATTTATTTTTCAGTCTTATTTGTGTGTGTGTGTGTGCATGCCAGGGTTTCTGGCTGCTGCAAACGTGCCCTAACAGGCATGTACTTTCTTGCACCCAGCTTTACATGGGTATATCAGAATTGAACCCAGGCCTGCAGGCTTTGCAAGCAAGCACCTTTAACTGCTGAATTATAGAATATAATAACATATGTATCCAATTTACAGGAAAAAATTTATTTTTTTCACTCAAAGAATTTAGGATAGGGAATAGTAGTAGGATTGACTCAAAGGATATCAATTGGAAGATTAAATCAAATGAGGTTGTTTTTCCTGAGAAGACGTGACATTAGTGTTTTTTGCTTTCCTGCTTATGATAATGGGTAATGAAAGCAGTTTCAGTCAGTCACTTCAATTTTAATTAGAATAATTTCTCAAAGCTTGACCCAAGATAGAAACTTTGGCATCACCTTGGGACTTGTGAGAAAGACAATTTTTCCCCTACCTTCCACCTATGTATCAGGAACTCTGTGGACAAGTGGGATATGGTGGTTTCTGCCTGAAAGCCCTGCACATGGGAGCCTGAGGAAAGGTTTGTTGAGATCAGCCTAGGAAATATAATAAGACTGTCTCAAAATAAAAAAATAAAGCAGCAAATTTAGTGAATTGGGCCTAGTAGATTTATCAAGCTGTAGAAATGTTATAATGAAAATTAACATCTGAGACACTGATTCACAAGTAGTTCTGAGAAAAGAATAAATAAAAATAGGGAGAATGCATACATGTTTATATATTACACACACATAACACATCACATTACACATACATGTGCAAAATATGGATAATGTGGATAATGATTTTTAAAAGGAAAAGTGAAAGGATTTGCTTTGATATCAAGAAGGATCTTTTAAAATGTTGTGCCTGTATTGTACCAGTGCATTAAAATGTTGCAGTTGTATTGTACTAGTGCATTAAAATGTTGTGGTTGTATTATACCAATGCATTAAAGTGTTGTGGTTGTTTTGTACCAGTGCATTAAAGTGTTGTGTCTGTATTATACTAGTACATTAAAGCATTGCAGCTGCATTGGATCAGTATATTAAAGTGTTGCAGCTGTATCATACCAGTATATTAAAGGAAATTTCAGTATTTCTAGTCTTGCATACACGTGGCAGAGAAAGCAAGAATAGCCTGATATAAGACTACTTTTTATAATAATTATTTCTGTGATTTGTTCCTGGAGAAGCTTCTTTAATTGTCTGGAGTACTGGAAACCTGGAGGAGTTGCAGTGTTCTCTTCTGAGCATGGAGCTAGTGTTTGATGCTGCTCTATGCAGATGCTTTAACTTTGATGCTTGCTCTTCTCTTCTTAGAAGAGTAAGAGGGAAAGAATGCAGTCCAAGTAGTAAAGAAAACAAAAATAAATTTAAAAGAATTTCCTAATGTGCCAGACCCAGTCTGTCACCAAACAGTGCTGTTTTGTGACCTGTATGTGTGCAGTCATATGTACAGATATGCAAGTAGGTAAGTTATTTATCTACATTGACACATACTAACTGTAGCTGCTTGTGGGGAGATGGCACAATCTTTCAGTATAATGATCAGATCGGGATAATGAGCATGTCAGTCATCTTAAATATATATCATTACTATGTGTTGATGTCATTCAAAATACTCTCAACTAGCTATTTTTAAGTATATGATCAACTGTTATGAGCCATTGTTTCCCTACTGTGTTATATATAAGACTGGAAGTCATCCCTCCCATGATAAGTTCATTCTTGAGGATAATGTAAAAGGGGACACATCTCTCCACAAGCTTAACTTTATCTTTACTGAATCCTTACACTGAACTGACTTCCCTCCCCCAAGATGTCTAAGAATGTATATATGTTGAATTCACTTATTTTAGAAAACAGGGAGCATTTAATTTTATATATTGACTACTCTGTAAATTTGAAGCAGTCTTTTAAAATTCCTCTTTTGATCTTGCAATAGGTAAAGATAAAGATGCTACCATTGAAATGTAAAGAAAAACAGTGAAAAACACATTATTATTGTATTACTTACTTTTTTCATTCTGTGACCAAATAGCTGATAAGAAGCAACTTACAGGAGGAAAGGTTTACTTTGGCTTACAGTTTGCAGGGATACAAAAGTGGGGAAGGCATGGTCACAGGAGTCACATAAGATAGCTAGTCACATTGTATTGGTAATCAGAAAACAGAGCAGAGAGGAAGTGGGGCTGTCCCCCGGTACTCACTTCCTTCAGTAAGGCTCCACCTCCTAAAGGTTCTAAAGTCGTCCAAAATAGTATCACCACCAGGGGACCAAGAATAAAAACACCTGAACCTACATGGAATATTTCACATTAAAAGCACAATAATTAACCTCTTTCTCTCATTTTTTTTAAGCTTGGGAGAAGTTAGGAGCCCAAAGATGAGAAATGAGATGACCTTTTTCCCAGTGCTCTTGGCTTTACTCTTGAATATCCTTTGAAGTGTGACCTTGTAATTACATAGGGGCTCTTGGTGACTGGAAAAGTGCATAGTAGGGTGAGCAAGCATTAGTTTAATTCCACCACCTGTCTTGGGTTTCTGGGTTGTAACTCTTGGAGGAAAAGGGCCAGGTGCATCCTTTCTGGTTTAGGATACCTTTGTGTATAGACCAAAGTATAGCAGCTAATGGCTTAGTGAATGTAGGTGGAGGACAAATTTGTTCCCCAAAGCCCATATGTGTCCAGTGTGATGGTTGAAAGAGGTGGGTCCAATAAGAGATGATTAAATCATGAGGTTATTACATCATTCTTACCTTATGGATAGGACTAAGAAAGATCCTTATGAAAGGGGTTTTATAACTTTTTTCTTCTGCTATGCCAGGATGCACCCAGTAGACTATCATCAGACAACCAGAGGCTGGCTCCTAGACTTATTAGTCTAGCAGGACTGTGAGAAAATAAGTTTCTATTCTTTATAAAATACTCAGTCTCAGGGATTCTGTATTGCTATAGCATCACAAAACAAACTATGCTTTGTGAATGAGGCTGACACTGTTAGAGGCATTTAGGAAGAGTCTACTTTTGTCACATTATTTAAATTTAGTCTGTTCCACCACTCTGATTCTCTTCCTTGCTTGATGTTCTCCCCCACAATAGTAATGATCACTTTCAAACATTCATATTACATACTTATTTAGTTTATTCTTATTTCCTCAGTCCACCACAAGGAGAGAGTTTTAATTATTTGGTTCTCCTTTTTTATCCTAAAAAGAACAAAAAAAAAAAATCACCTAAACAGTGTGTGGTACAAAGGAAACAGTCAAATACTGACTGACACACATGAACTCATCCAAATGGATGTGAATGAGTACATTGTTTTGTTATAAAAAACAGTGACTGAATCAATTAAGACTCATTTATTTAAGACCTGTTCACAAAGTATTGTTCCCTATGCACTGTGCAAGTTGAATGAATCAATGACAATTTTGCTGTCATACTTTCATTCAAATATTCACTTAGGAACTGTTCATTCCATACTGTTCTCTAGGCACTGTGCAAATGTTGTGATAAATACTGAATATCAGACTTCCTCCATGTTCCGAGTTAACAGTTTAGAGTCATCTCCTACTCATTCCCAATCTCACTCCATTTCACTTACCTGTTTATTATGACTGTAGTTCTCTCCTATAACCAAGCATTCCCAGCAAAGAACAAAACAATGCTTCTCAGAGTGAGTTCTGTATTCACCAGCACGAGCATTCCCTGGGAAAACACAGCTTCCCAAATCTCACCCCAGAGCTGAACCAGAAACTCTGGGAGTCAGGCCAAACCACCTTGGTTTAAATGACTCCTGAAGGTGGTTCTGATAAACTCAAATTTGAGAAATATATCTGAATATTGAGTTCTAAAGCTATTTGGAAAACGTTTGCTTGAATTTTTTTATTTTTATTTTTTGAGATAGAGTGTCATGCAGCCCAGGCTGGCCTCACGCTCCCTGTGTAGCTGAAGATGACCTTGAAATTCTTATCTTCCTGCCTCTATCTCCCTGGTGCTAAAATTATAGACATATATCATCCTGTCCATCTAGGTGAGAACTTTTGGCTAAGAGACTTTGAGCTACTGATACAAGTAGACCTTCAACTGTTGAATCCATCTTATATGTGGCATTCAGTATTCCCAATAAAGAAGTGTCAGCAACAGAAAAAAAAAAAAGTCAAAGGTGTTCGAATTTCTTTTCTACTGTGTTGTATCAAATCATCATGAATTTAATGGCTTAAAACAATACAAACTTGTGATTTTGCAGTTCTGAAAGTTGGAGGTCCTGAAACATGCCTTTCTAGGTTTGCAGCAGATGGGTGGTGTCTCTTCTGCAGGCTCTCCAGTCTGCTTACATTTTGGCTTACCTCATTTTTCAAGCAGCTACATATCTCCAAACCTCTCTCTAACATTATCTTGCTTCCCTATTTCTGTTATTTCTTGAGATTACCTTGTTTCCACCAATTTAGAGTAATCTGGCATCTTAGTTTAGCAACTGTCAAGCCCCTTTGGTCATGCCACCTGCCATATTCTCAGGCTCACTAGGTGGAATAAAATATGAAGGAGCTCATTCTTTAAGAATGGATGATTCAAAATGTCAAATCAATGCATGAGGAGTACTAAAAGCAGCAATTATAGAAAGCTGGACCAAAAGATCTTTTTAAAAGATCTATTAAAAATCCATCTAAATGAAAGTTTTTATGTGGTTAGTTAGACATCTACTATATTTATATCTATTATATTTCTGGTAACTGACCATGCAACATAGGTCACTTCTAAGGGTGAGGGGGGATGGGTAATTCCATTAATTATCAAGGGGTGCTAAGAATACTCTTCTAAACTAAAATACCCCTACTAACATAAGTAAACTTTGTGCTTAGCAAATTTGTTTCTAAAGTAGAGAAACACCTAGAAAAGAGCCATTTCTAATTAAGGACTGAGCCTATTCTTTGCTCACTAATAATTTTATACAAAACCCAGTGACAATAGATATGACTGCCTCAAAGAAGAAAGACCCTAAACATGGAAGCCGAAGTACTATTTACTAGTAGTCTGAGGTTCGGATTCCTGTTAGGTAAAACTGTGTGGACTGAAATATAAGCTGCATCTAGAACACTTATTACAAACTTGAAGCACAGTTTATTATTCAATGAATGCTGCACATATTAGTGCATTACTGTTATTGTCACTGTTATCTACTACTGTAAGATGAAAACTTTGAGGAAATTAAATTGGAATCCCAGTTTTCTCCTTTGCTTTGGTATTCAAAAGTTGAATATTTTGTTTGGTAGGACCTGCAGCCTAGCCTCTGAATTGAGAAGATGAACTTCATGAGTAAGGATGGTAGAAGACTCAGAAATGGAGGTGGTGGGAAACAACTGCAGGTTGTACTATGTCATTATAAGTAGAATGTCTGTTAGCTGAGTCCTCATCAGGTACCATATTTGCTCAGTTCCTGTCACACTAAGATGTGCAATATATTTTATTGAATGATTTTTTTCTTTAGATGGTAAACCCTCATATGTTCTCAGGACAGTCTCCTGGTTAAATTGAATCCTGGGTGATCTTCTTCAAGTCTCAGCTTATGCCACTTCCTTTGTGACTTCTAAAATGGAATGTTCTCCTCTGCTTCTCTACACCCTTAGCTCATACAGAAAATCCACTGTCTACATTGCTTTTTGTTGCTTTAAAATAACTTTATATACTAGACTGCAGGTGAGAACAGTTCATCTTACTATTTCCAAACACAAAAGACAGAAAGTCTGAAACAGAGTTGGAATTTAGTGTCTATTGGTTTCCTTAATAAAAATGAGTAGTGAACAGGTTTTGTTGGGGTTTTAATTGAGGAAATTTTGGATTACTGCTTAAAGGATCATTATTATGTATAGAAGAGTCCATAGTTGAAGGCAAAGTGAATGACTGAATCAGGACTGACATCTAAGAAGGTAGTAGAGTTGTCTTTGTGTTGACTGGCTGTGGTGACAAGGCTGGTAAGTAGAGAGAATATAGGGCTGCCGAGAGAGGCATCAGAAAAGATATGAAGGCCTATAATGAGAATAAACAGTTTAGATAGCTGTGTTCTGTCACCAAGGAACAGTGAATAGATATGCTGGAAGGATGGTGGTGGTGGAGTCATAAGAGAGATAAGAATGTGTTATGTAAAGGCCTAAGGTGTTATTGAGAGATGGTGGAACTGTTTAAAGGTGGAGTTTAGTGGGAGGCTTTCCAATAACAGGGGCAGGAGGATTGGCAAGCCTCTGAAAAGGATATTGGGACTCCAGTCACTTTCTGTCTTTTGCTTCTGACCTGACATAAGGTGAGCAGCATCTTCTTCCCTGTGCTCCAGACATGATGCAGCCATGGGATAAACAATAAGGCCATACAACCAGAGACTGAAACCTCTCAGTGAATAATACAGAATAAACCTTTCTTCTTTGAAAATTGTCTCAAGTATTTTGTTACACTAAATTCATCTATTTTCTCAAATTCAAAGTTTCTGCATCATTGTCTAGCTGCCTCCACCCTGCTCATTTCAAAGCAGGATATGCTGCTTTTTCTCTTCATGAATGATTTCTCTGCATGTGAATCATATTCTCCTGTCTTCTTGTTACATCAATCAAGTCCATATCTTTTTCTTCAGTTTCAATTTTGGGTTCTATTCCTGCTATTTTTGTTTCCAACAAACATGTCCCAGTTGTCCTTATTTAAAAGGTAGCACTGGGCTGGGGAGATTGCTCCTTACAAAAATAAATAAATAAATAAATAAATAAATAAATAAATAATCAATATAAAGGTAGCCCTTCCTTTGAGCTTGCTGTTTCCTTTGAACTTCTCTCTTTCTTCATTTCTTCTTCATTGCTTACCAGGTTATTACATTCCTGCCTCTATTTCTTTGTAGTTTAATGATTCGGTTTGGTGGTACTGCTGCAGAAACTGTTTAGTCACTGTCAGTGATTGCATTGCTTTCTTGTTGTTCTGACCAAATACCTGATAAGAAGCTACCTAAGGGCAGGTTTATTTTGGCTTACATTTTGAGGGGATACATTCCATCATGGATAAGGTGACTGGTCAGATTCCATTTACATTGAGGAAGCAGAGAGCAGGTAGAAGGTGGGGCTGGGCTATATAATTTCAAGCCTCAGTGACCCACTTCCTATAGTGTGGCTCCACCTTTTAAATGAGGCTATGGGGGAACATTTCACATTCAAACCACATCAGCTATCTTATCACAGAAAAAACAAAAAAAACAACAGCAATCATAATCATTTCCTAACCTTCAGTATCTTACATTACTGATCAGAAATATGACCATCAGCATTTATACCTAGAAATACTTTATAGAAATGACTGACTGATCACACAAATATTTACTGAGTGATTACTAGGAATGAGCACCATCTGTAGAGGAAGTAGAGGGGAGCCAGAACAAACTGGATCCTTGATCCTGGTAGAAATTACAGTACCAAGGCAGTACAGATGGAGCACACTATATACAACATTGTAGTGTAAAAAGGGCCACAAGAAATCCTTCTCAGGGCTGCTTTAGTAGATCCCTTAGGCTGAGATCTAGGGAAGGGAATTGCAAGGGTACTGTGAGTGCACATGCCTATACTAGGGGGATATGTGAAGAGTAAGAAGGACTGAGGAAAGGCCTGCAGTGGAGAGTACCACAGTTGTCATGAGGGCGCTAGTTCATAGGGCCTTTATAAACCACATTAATGAGCAATGGAGAGATAGTGAAGAATTAAAACTAAATGCTCATGTTTGTGTTTATGTGTGTGGGAGTCAAGGTGCATGTACATCATGTGGGCATATGCAAGTCAGAGAACAACTTACCAGTTGGTCATCGCTTTCCACTTCATTTGAGGTAGAGTTTCTCTCCTTTACTCTGCCAGCACTCAGGGTACAACTGTGCAGCCTCCTTCTCTTCCCAAGTCATTTGTGCTTATCTAATAGCACATATATCATACTATACTATATTTATTGGTTTGCTTGTCCATGACCTACAGGAAGCTGCAAGATCCTTGAATATGAACAACATATTGCATCAGTACTTAAGGAGCATGAAAATTGCCTCAATATTTATTAAAAATGCATATTCTAACTCAGTAGCTATAAAGTGGGGTATTAAATGATTCTTTGCTAATGAGACCCAAGTGTTGTCAATGCTAGTGCCTTATGGGGGTTACTGGGGTAGGAAAATCTTTATCTGACTTTTTACTTTAGTGCTTATTAGTATCTGTTACATCATAGAGTTTTGATAAGTGGTCTATTGAATGAATAGTCTGTTTTTCCAAACTTAGTATTTCCTGTTTTGTAGCTAAATCTCTAACCATTATCTTAATAACACCCTATATTTCCAGTTTCTCAAATCAGTGTGCATTCTTTTGTATCGGAGACCAAAATAACTGATAGAAGCAACTTAAAGAAGAAAACATTTTTTAACTTAGAACTTCATTGTATGAACATATTAAATAATAAACATATTCATGTCAGGTTATATTCTTACATTCTCTCTTCTCTGCCTGTGTTCACTGTGAACAATTCTCAGTAGAGTCATCAGTATTCACAGTTGGGTCATGATTGCACCCCTCAGTCTCTGTGGGGGTGGATAATGCCTCAGAATACTCTTTACCACCCTGTGATTTTTACAATTTTTCCATCTTATCTTCTGCAATGTTCCCTAAGCTGTGGAGGGCCTATTAGAAGTCTCCTTTAGTGTTGAGGTCTCAGCAGATTCTGATTTTCTACTTTGATGAATTTTGAATCTTCTTAGTGTCTACCATCATCTCACTGGAGGAAGTTCTCAGGCTAGTAGTGAGAACAGCACTCATGTTTAATTTGTCACTTCCTCTGTTATGTTTCTTGGTCCTTGGCAGACATGATAAAGTTGACTTGTCCCATACTAGGTAGTTGGCTTTCTTATCATGTCATTCTGGTGGGTATTAGATCTCCCTGGTGAAAAGCAGATTCTCTAACTCAAGAGTGAAAGCAGCATGGATCAAAGGGGATAAGCATAGACATTTAGAAGACTTTTTGACTGGCATATCCTCTCAAAGGAGGAAAGATTTACTTTGACTCATAGCTTCAGATTTTCAGTCCATCATGCTGGGGAAAACATAGAGGAGTTCATGGCAATAGGAGCATGCCGTGGCGACACCTCAGATTCCAGTAGCCCAGGTAGCAGACAACACAGGCCAGAACCAGGACTGGTATAACTTTAAAGCTTGCTCCTAATTGACTAGTTGTGTCAGCCTGGCTCCACTTCCTAAAAGCTTCCCATCCTTCAAAAGAGCCTTAATCTGGGCAATGAACATTCAAAACAGGAGCTTCTGGGTGACTGTTTCAAACCATAGCACTGTGTGACTCTTCTCTGGATAGTTCCCTTTTATTTCATACTGAAAGCCACTAACACCTTAAAAACCACATCTGCTAAAAGGTTCCCAATTCTTTGCCTAAAGAAGTAATTTTCCCTTTTTATCTAATTTTCTTTCCTAGAAAAGAGACAGAATATGGGTATATCTAGTCTCTTTCTTGCATACTTTCTTAATTTTATTTGTATTCAGATCTTACTCCCATTGCATCCCTCAACCCCAGAACTATCGACTATGCATACTTTAGTGGGGGCAAGAGTCTTTATCTTTTATGTTCTAGTTATGTTGTTGGTAGCACCCAGATAAGTGTTCAAGGAACAAATGAATCAATGAATAAGGTGAATGGGTCAAGTCAGACTTGGAAGACATAGAACATTAGTTTCTCTTCTTGAATTCTCATATTTGGGTTCACTCAGGGGAACCTTCACTTTCAGACATACCTTCTACAGTCTAGATGAGTCAGTGGGTGATTGGGGAGTTCCCATAGAGAACAAGTGGGAAGTTTATCAAAGTAATGATGCAGTCGGTTTTGCTTCCAATAATGAAGGTGTAAAGATGGAGCAAAGAATGCCATCATGTTATGTCATGGTCCAATTTGTTGTTCTTTCTGCTCAGGAGATATAATCCTGAATCAATCTGACTCCTGCTTTTGTGAAACTACATCATGTGAATTTAAAAACATTGTTCCAGAGGATTATTCATCCCATCATTCTATAGTCTTCTCATCCTAGGTCTGGAAACTCCAGAGTTTGCTAAGCAAAGTAACTATGTTCCTTGGGATTTAGTGTCTCAGTTCCCAGTAATAAAGAAACTATCAGCAAAGTACAAATTGAATCCCAGCATACAGCAACATACATAATACACACATAACGCATATTGTGGTAGTTTGAATATATGTCCCCCAATATATTCAGTGGTTTATTACTTATAGTTTGCATCTGCAATCACCTTGCTAGAGGCAATGTCACTGGGGGCTGGTCTTAAGGTGTTAATGGTGTGGGTTTGAGATTCCATTGTAAAGATATGCAAATGTGCCTAGCAGGAGTTCCTGAAGTGTGCTGTGTGACCTTTTGGCTGTAGTTTTGCTCTGTGTGCTCTGGTGGCTGGTTGGTTTCTCTCTTTCTCTGCTTGGCCCTGTGGAGAGTAGGCCGTTTCTCTTGCCATTATGGAACTTCCCCTGGATCTGTAAGCTTCAATAAATAATATCCCTTCCTCCATAACTGTGCCTGGTCTGGAAGTTCATCTCAGCGAACCTGAAGCTGTCTGCTACACATATATTGAGGGTATGTTTTTAAGTCAATAAAGAGTTTTTTGAGGTAGGACCTCACTTTAGCCCAGGCTGCCCTGGAACTCTGCTCCAGGCTGGCCTCAAACTCATAGTAATCCTCCTACCTCTGCCTCCCAAGTACTGGGATTAAAGGTGTGTGCTATCATGTCTGGCTCAAGAATTTTACTTAAACTGATTTTGTTTTGCTTTATAAAGAAAAGATTAGTGGAACAAATGAAAAAATCATCCACTAGGGTTTTCTTTCATGAAAAAGTAAACCATAGCACTGTGGTTCATGAAAAAGGTGGCTATAATTTTTTTTATAATTTTTTTAAATTTAGACTTTTAAGGCACTTGATAATTGGCAAGGTGAGCTTTTGTTTGCTTTGGTCAAGCAGTATTTTCTTCAACTTTCTCTTCCTCGTCTTCCTCCTCCTTGCAACACTGGGGCTGGAACTCAGGGCCTTGTGTACCCCAGGCAAGTGGTTCTATCACTGAGCAACATCCAAGCCTTCGTCAGCCATTTTTATAATATTAATTTGACTGCCCATTAACAAAGGGCATTTGTTCTCAAGGTTAGATCTAGCACTATTTCAGAATAGTATATAACTTAATGGGTTTTCCTTTTTTATCCACTATCTGTCTTTTCCATTTTGGTTTTCCATGTCTTATTGAAGAAAACACCTCTTTTAGGCAGTTTCAGCTATGCACAGGAGCCCAAAGAGGGAACCAGAAGATGCCACCCCACCTTGGCAGGACTGGAACTTGTGTCTGATCCAGTTTCGTCCATACCAGCTGCATAATCCCCTGCTGCCTCCAGTCTTGCACACTACATAGGTGGGCTGGACTTTGGGGTCAAATCTTGAATCTGTAAACCAACTGGTCTTTCCCTTGCATACCTATCTGACTAAAGAATACATTTTTGAGTTGGAGAGATTGCTCAATGGTTAAGGTGCTTACCTGAAAGGCCTAATGACCCAGGTTTGATTCTCCAGCATCCATATAAAGTCAAATGCACAAAGTGGCATCTACAGCTCATTTGCAGCAGCTATAGGCCTTAGCGAGCCTATTCTCTCTTTCTCTGTCTCTCTTCTCTCTGTGTTTCTCTCTGCTTGCAAAGAAGGAAAGAAAGAAAGAAGAAATAAATAAATAAAGAAAGAAAGAAAGAAAGAAAGAATGAATGAATGAATGAAAGAGAAAGAAAGATGTAAGTCTGTGTTTTCCTTACCCAGCATAGCTGGGTAAACAATGCTGGAAAGAGCATTGTTTCTTGGCCTGGGTAATTTTCTGCTTGCTCATGTTTTATACTTTGAGATAACTTCTTACTTTAATTACTTGTATGATTTTCCTCGGATTTTTGAGTCTACCATGTGTGTATTTTCTTTATACTCTAGGTCTACTATGTGGGTGTTTCTTCTAAATTTTGGGCTTACTTTTTGTGTAATTTCTCTAAATTTGGGGTAACCATATGTGTAACTCTTTACTACACATTTCTCATCTGAATTTCCTGGTCTCTGCTTTGGTATTTTCCCTCTGCTATTCTTCCTTTCCCATCACCATTTGTCCTCTTTCTTCCATGAGGAGGCTCAGGGTGGATGCTGTGCCTTCCATACAAGTGCATGTTTCTTCTAAATCTCCCTACATTATCTCCTAGGTTCTATCTTCCACATGCTCTTGGCTCTGCCCTTCCTAGACCTCCATTTCTCTTAAATGAACCCCATAAAACTATAATGTGCCTTCCACATGAGTGTGCATTCCCTATGTTCCACACATTTATGACTCTGCTCCAGCCTTTTCCTAAACCTCAGTTTCCCTTAAATAAATCCCACAATTTGTTATTTCTCTTCAAATAAATTCAATAATTCATAATTTATCCTTTTTGAGTCTATTTTTATCAATTCTCTGTTAAAAATAGGATAAGGACCCAAAACTGGGGTTTGTAAGTTTGGGAGACCACTCCTGAACCCCAAAATCCTGCATCAATGTTGCAGCCAGGCCAACTCGATGAAACTGGAATCTTAAATAACAAAACTTATGAACACATGTGAACAGTATGATTCCTTTGTGTTTGTCCCAGCAAGAATTTCCAAAGAAAAATTGAGGGGGTTATCAGATAACTATTTTTCTTTGAAATAGAAAAAAGTCTTTACTTTATCTCCTCCATTAGGACCAAAAAGTGTTGAGTCATAAGCAATCAAGACTTGCCAATGTTTTGAAAAGGAAACATCTTTGAAAATATTAAAGTAGAGTTTGAAACTTTGAGAAGTACTGAAAAAGCAGGAGGCAGGCTGGCTAGAGAAGGGAAGGGGATTTATTAACCAAACAGGGTTCTCAGGACAGAGTTCCTTTGGAGAGGATCTGGGTATAGGAAGTCAGTCTTGGGTACCATAAGTCAACCTTCACTACCACCCTCTTCTCTTCAAAATTTCCCTTAAATTTTGACATGCTATTTAATAGCTTACCATGATAATGATCTTCATTTGTCTCTTGGTCTGGAATTTGTTTGCTCCAGAGTGATTTGTTCCACTCCCTCTGCCTTCCCACTCACCATTTCCTGTTCTGGCTTTTCTCCTTGTAGGTGATCTCAGTCCTTCAGTTTCTTCCCACCCACACTTCATTTCTCACATCCTAGCTCCACTCTTTGTTTGGGCCTCATGAGCCTATGGAGCCTTTGACAATCATAAATATGACAGGTTGTACATGACACAGGACCTCCTGTGTTACTCCCTCATGTCATGAGGAGGAACTATTGTTTCAGAGGATTTGAGCATTTTTTGAGCACATCAAAAACATTCTGTTATCTAAAAGAGGGAAATTTGACATCTGAACTCTGATACAGTCTTAAGAGTGTGTTTATTATAGAGAAAAATGTGTCCCGCCCACCTATTCATTGCTGATCTCTCCCTTAGTCTTGTAATTTCATTCCTGACATCACTGTTTGGCCCTTGCAGGTGTTTCTGTGTGCCTTTTATCCACTTCCTTCAAACTTTGACTTGACTTTCAAAGTCTAGCTTCCAATGGTAAATAAATAAAAAGCTTATTTATTATTCTGCCATTATGGTTTTATCATCATGACATGAAATACTGAATAAAGAGGATGCAAACACCCTCTTTATGGGCCTATTTCAATCTTCCCTGTATAATTAATATCTATCATTAGATGAAAGTCGTGTCATTTGAAATTTGATGCAGCTTTCTTTAGAATTTCTTGATGACACCAAGGTAGTTTATATGCTAGCTCACCTGTTGCTTGTAATCAGGTTTTATTAGGTCAATAGACATCTCTCATTTTTCATTTCTTTTTCACGGGGAAGAAGCATTCTTCTTATGACTTCTTTGTACAATAAGGACCTCCTCCCTCCTCTGCTTTCCAGCTTTCCACCAGAAGGAAATATTATATCTATCTCGCTCTAAGGGCAAGCATGTGGGGTGGCCTTGTTATAAAGCACAGAGATATTAGAAGCACATGAATCTTACATGTACCATAAAAAGGAACTTGTCTTATGCTAAGCTGAAGGCACTCAGTTTGAGCATTCTATTTCATCCTATTTCTGGAAACATGAGATGTTGCTGACATTGAAAATACAGCTTTATGTAATAGTTTCTTATCTCTACTTAACTGCACAAAGTTGGAAAGAAAATGGTCACACATACACAGGACTTAAGTCTGCATAGGAACCCACTCTTTGTCTTTGCTCCAATGTAGCTAAGGTAGCTGATAATATCATAACAATGCCACTCCTTGAATAAAAGTGCCTTTAAACACTTTTCATTGCTCACAGTGGGCCAGAAAAGATGTGAGCACACAAAGACATGTGAAAATCCATCACCCCTATTGTACTGGCAATTCCAATGTCATGCCCTCCTGATAGCAGGTCAATGGACCTAGTATCACCTGTGAAAAATATCCCATTCCTCATCTAGCAGAGCTTTCCTCTGACCTGGAACACCAAGGATGAGTAAGCTCATCCTAAAATGCAGAGGCAAGTTCACTAAATACCTTCCCAACACCCACACAGTCCATTGAGCAATTTCCTTATTTATACAGTTTCAGAGCTCTCCTCTGAACTTTCAAGGTTTTACTAGAGCAATGGTTATGAGGATGAGGCAAACTAGGAACTCCAATTAAGTATGGGAATGATGTGTCTGAGGACGTGCATTGTGTAAGCTAGATTCTAGACAGTCCTGGTCTTTGTTTATCAAGTACATCTCCTTCTTCCCTCCCCCTTTCCTTACACATGTAAAAGACTTGGGAACAGATAACATATTTTTTCTAACCCTGGTTTTTCTCACCTATAAAATGGGAATAATAATATCTATGTCAAGTTTGCATGAGGGAAAAGGGATGTCATAGAAAGCAGAAGCTTTGGAGACAAAGACATGGGTGGAATCCTGACTGTTTCATGAAAACCAGAGGATGTCAAGGAAATATTTAACCTCTCTGAACAATAGGGTGTTTCTTTTTTCATAAAAGAGGAGTGATGTTCTATTAGAATAGTTTTTGGGTTTAGTTATGAATTAACTTCATTAGTATCAGTAAGGTATCTGCTATATCACTGGTGACTAATAAATATTGGTTTTCTTAAATTGCTACATACCACATGCATAGCTTAGAAGCATCAACTTGGATAGAGACAGACTTTGGTTTAGCCTTTATAATTTAGTAGTTGGGTGGCCTCTACTTACACAGTGATAAGCCTCCTTGGTTTTACTTGTAATTTGAACATACACAGCTCACGGTGACATTTCCATTCATGTGTACATCATGCACTGATCATGACAACTCACCCTTCTATTTAGATCACCTTTACCCTTCCTCTCAGTATCCTTCTCTGTCCCTTAATTTCTTTTAAAAGTCCTTTACATATCTTTCTGTCCCCCCTTTGCCCTTCTTTCTCTCTAGTGTCCATTATTCCATTCTTTTCCTCTACAAGGTTGACTTACTAGTTTCCATAATGAGTGCAAACATGTGGTATTTGTCCTTCCACATCTAACTTGTTTTATTCAATAGTATATACTCCGGCTCCATCCACCTCTGCCAACAACAGGAATTGTTTTCATGATTGAATCATATTCCATTGTGTAAATATACCATATTTTAAATCTTTTCACCCAATGAAGGTATTACACATATATTTAAACTTCAGTTTCCTCATACATAAAATCAATGGATTATTGTGAAAATTAAAGGAAAAAACATGAAGTGCAAAGCTTAAAATCAATATAATTTTTCCTGTCCTTCCTTTTAGGCTACCAGAAGTCAAGTATTTAAGTAAAAGAAGTAAATAAAGTAAACAACAGTAACAATAACACTTTGAACTTATTAACAGGAGTAACAAGTTAGATGGGATGGACTTATATGTATTCTTTCAATAGAGAAGTCTTACCCTGGCAAGAATGCTGACCTCTCCATAGCTGCATGGATGGAACCCCCTTCAGCTAACCTTCTATCCTGTTTGTACTCTAGTAAGACTATGTGCAGCTGGAGAAGCATTGCATATAGCTGGTACAGAGGTGAGGAAGGAAGCAGCTGAAATTCAGGTGAGGATCTAATGACCTTCCCTACCCCTCTTTCTATGATGATCCAATTTTGAGGATCTCTAGCAAGTACTCAGAGCTAGTCTGCTGGGGATAGTAATGGCAGTCATGCCTAGAGGACAGCATCTTTAACAATCAACAATGGTCAAATTAAATGAAAATATTTCCTATGGAGAATTAATTCTCCTATATCCTATGTTCCACTCTTTGTGGACAATCATGTATGTCACTTGTATCACCTTCTAGACTTAAGAAGATGTATATGCAAACACGTGGTTTGAATGTGAAATGTCTCACATAGGCTCATGTATTTGTAATGTTTGAGAAGGTTTTGGAACCTTCAGTAAGAGAAGCATAGCTGGAGGAAGTGGGTCACTGAGGGTGGGCCTTAAGGTTTTGTGGACTAATTGTACTTGCAGTAACTCTCTGCTTCTGATTGGTTGCCAAGGCCATGTAATAAGCTGCCTTGCCTCCTGCCAGATGAAATTTCCCCTAAAAACTATAAGTTACATTCAACACTTTTCCTTTGTTAGGTTGCTTCTGGTTAGGTATTTGTTCATAGTAATGAAAAACTAACAAATACATATATTTGAACATCTCATTTTAAAACAATAAATTTTTTCTGCATATACTGATCTGAAACTTAATTTCTCTCCATTTCATACAATTCTTTCAGGGCATATAGTTCTACCTCATGGTATTCTGACAAATGTATAGCCGGAGACAGATAAGCCATAACTCATTGAGCCATTCTTCAAGGGACATTTAGGTTATCTGTGTCTTTATGGTATTAAAAAGCACTGCATTTGCCATTCTTCTGGAAGTGTCTTTGCCCTTTTGTATTTCTAAAAGAAATACTCCAGAAATACAGAAGTCTGGTCAGAAGTCATGAGGACTTTTGTTTTGATAACAGGAAGGCCCTGCCATCCCAATGAATCAGGATAGAGGTGCCCATCCCTCAGGCTATTTTTTTAAAGACGCTGTATAAACTAATTTTCTTGTTGCTGTAACAAAACACCTGACAAAATCAGCTTAAGTAAATAAGTTTTATTTTGACTCACAGTTTGAGATCACACTGGGGAAGATCTGAAATATCTGGTTGCATTGTATCCAAAGTCAGGAAGCAGCCAAACACGAATAATCTGTTTAGCTTGCTTCTCCTCTTTTATAATTTTTTTTTTAGTCAAAGACCCCAGCCCATGAGGTGGTACCACCAACAGTTAGAGTGTGTTTTTCCACCTCAATTAACCTAATTTAGAAACTCCCTCACGGTCATGTCCAGAGATTTCTTTCCTAGTTAATTCTAGATCCAGTCAAGTTGACAATGGAGATTAACTGTCACAGGTAGAAATTACTTTGTCTGCCATAAAGGCTCTGCAGAGATAAGGTGACAGGACAATTAGAGAAAAGAAGGAGTGCAAGGGAAGTAGAGAACAGAGAGGAGACAGAGAGAATGGCACTTTGTTGGGTTTGCATGGCTGGCTTGGAAGTGAGTAGATGGGTCAGGATATGATGCCTTGCTTCTTGAAGCTGTTTGAACTGTAGCACTACTGTTCTGAAGGTACACACAGCCTAGGTACACACAGTACCAGCACAGAGATGCTCCTATTAGAAACAGTGGGCCAGCCAGTTTCAAGGGCCCAGATGTGCCTTTCAACAGGATTTGACAGTGGGGGAGGGTGGAAGAGGGCCCAACATTTGGTGTGGTGTGCTGCTCTAAATGAAGGAAAACCAGCAAGTGAACAATAAAGAGGAACACCCCTCCCATCTGCTTCCAGGGAACCACTCAGAATGCCTGCTTTATGCTTATCACAGTGAAATTAAGTGCTTTATTAAGTGACTTTCAGCTACAAGAATCCTAAGGATAGGGATCAAGTTCATTGGGTTCTTTTGCAGTAAGTAAGAATGAGCTAAACATATCCTTAGGAGGAGGGCATTGCCAAAAGTAGAAATTGTCAGGATAATACATATTTCTTTCTTTTCTTTCTTTTTCTCAATAGATTATGTTTTTTAGAGTAGTTTTAGGTTTCTATCCAAATTGAAGGAAAAGCACAGAGTTCCCATATACCTTCTCTCCCACACATGCAGATTCCATTCTCCACCATTTGGTTTGATTGCTCTCCACCTTATTTGCTAAGGCAGGGTCTCTCACTTGAACCTGGGGCTCACTGATTGGACTAGTCTAGCGAGTCAGTGCCCAGGGGTCTGCTATCTTTGCCTCTGGAGTACTTGGCCCATAGGTCAGTCACCATACCCTACCAGTGTTTGCTTGTGTGGTCCTCACACTTGTGTGGCAAGCACTTTAATCATTAAGCCATCTCCTCATCCCTAAAATTTTAAATAAAATATTTATTTTAGCTGGGTGTGGTGGTGCATGCCTTTAATCCCAGCATTCAGGAGGCCAAGATAGGAGGACCGCTGTGAGTTCGAGGCTACCCTGAGACTACATAGTTAATTCCAGGTCAGCCTGGACCAGAGTGAGACCCTACCTCGAAAAACCAAAATAAAAAAAAAAAAGATTTTTTTTTTTTAGTATTCAAAATTGTTTAGAAGACTGAAAAATAGAAAACTTATTCCTGGTGGCCATAGCAGAAATATTAAGAGGACACAGAATGCTGAGGCCTGCACATTGAGGAGCACAGCTCAGACCATACCCTATGTCACCATTCAAAAGACAACAGAAAGGCTGAAGGTGTAGCTTAGAGGTAGAACATGCCTAGCATGTGTCAAGTCCTGGATTTGGTCCCCAGAACCTTCTCCCCCATGAGAAGACAGTAGAGTGGAGCATTCTCAGTGGTTTCAGGGTGAGCAGATCATCAAGTATTCATACAAAAGCCAGAGAGATTCTGGAAAAGGATTTTGATCAGAAGTCAATGGTCATGGGGCTGAAGGACCACAGGAAGTGTTTTATTTATTTTCTGATTTTGTGAGAGAGCATCTCATATAGTTGAACTTTATATGTAAGCAGGAATGACCTTGACCTTATTTTTTGTTTTTGTGTGCATATATGTGTGTACAGATAGGTACACCCCATGTTCTCCTCTTCTGCTCTTATGCCTTATTTCCTTGTGACAAGGTCTCTTGCTGAACCTGGGGCTCATGCTGACTTGTGAGCCCCAGCAATTCTCCTGTCTCTGTTACCTCAACCCTCTCAGCAGTGGCTATGCCCAGCTGTTTATGTGGATGCTGGGGATTGAGCACAGTTCTTCATGCTTGCATAGCAAGTACTCCCAGCTCCTCATCTTGAATTTCTAATCCTACTGCCTCTACTTCCTGAGTGCTGGGATTGTAGGCATATATCACCACACCCAGTTTATGTGGTGCTAAGGATTGAACTCAAGGCTCTGTGCATGCTAGAAGGCACCCTACTACATCCTCAGCCCTCAGTGAGTACTTTTTTATGCCTGAGTTCTGAGATGGTATGTAACAGTTGAGAAATTCTGACTACCAGGCTGGTGGAAGCAACTCCCCAAGCCTGCTGATGAGGGGTGGATCATCTAGCAGGTGAAAAGGACAGATGCCTTTTCCATAGAGCACTTTGCCAAGTTCTGTTAAGCACAGTCCAGTGGCTATTCATCATCTCCCAATATAGAATTAATTAATGTGAGGAAATTACAAAGAAGGTTAGTTTAAGACATAATTCAGAACAGTTTGAGGGAATGAACAAGTTCTGTGGTGTGTACCTAAGTAGCTCTTTTTCATCCAGTCTAATTTCAGATTTTTTTTTTTTTGGAGAGAGTCAGAGAGAGAGAAAGACAGAGAGACAGAGAGAATGGGTGTGTCAGCAGCCTCTCAGCCCCTGTGAACGAACTCCAAGTGTGTGCGCCCCCTTGTGGGCAAGTGTGGGATTGCACCCTTGCATCACTGCGTCTGGCTAAACGTTGTTAGTGTCAATATTCACATGTGGTGATTTGTGATATTCTACAAAGGTTATAATGCTATGGAAATAAACATTCTAGCAATAGAGAGTGTTAGTCCTGAGAAGTTAACTACCTATCCTGATATGAAGAAACTCCTGACCTCCGGCACCCTCGTGAAAACCACTGCCACCTAGTGGCCCTTGATGATGATGCAGGTCCAAATCCACAGGGGAGGTTTTTCACTTCCCAGGAGTATTTCTTGCAAACTCAAGTTCTTTCAGTGAAAAACAATTTGGTTGACATGATGCGCAAGAAGAAAAGGGACCGAACATTTACTGAGCATTCACTTTACTATGCCAGCTACTCTAGAGACCTTGTCTTTTCCCAGCTGTAGCTGCCCAGTGTTGCACATAATGTAGTCATTCTGCACAAGGGAAGATGGAGGTGTAGCAACATTAAGTAACTTGCCCCAAGTCAGGGAACTAGGTCTGCTGGAACTGAGGCTGATATCAGACTTGCTGATTCCTAAGCTAGTGACCTTCAGAATACTTACTGCCTGAATTTTGCATAATCTTGTGAATTTTTCATAACATGCTTGTTTGTGAGTTTTCAGGGAGAAGGAGATCTATAGTTTAGATCCATAGCTAAAATGTTCATTTAAGAAGTATTTAAAGGCTTGGGAGCTTGCTCAGTGGTTAAAGGCACTTGCTGGCAAATCCTGGTGACCCACGTTCAACTCCATATCCACCTACATAAAGTCTGATGGACATTTGTTTGCAGCAGCAAAAAACCCTGATGCTCAAAAAAAAAAAAAAAAAAGTATTTAAAGTTAAGTATTTTGGGCTAGGGAGATGGTTCTGTGGTTAAAGGCACTTGCTTGCAAAGCCAACTGGCCTGTGTTCAGTTCCCCACTGTCCACATAAAGTTAGATACACAAAGTGGTTCATGCATCTGGAATTTCTTTGCAGCAGCAAGATACACTGTTGTGCCATACTCTCTCCATCTCTCTCACAAATAAAGAAAATATTTTTTAAAAGAACAAGTATCTATAAAATCAAGATACTAGAGCTGGGAATATGGCTCAGTGGATAAAGTGCTTGTTATGTAAATTCTTATCCTTAACACCCACATAAAGCCAGATGTGATAGTGTGAGCTTCTGTAATCTCAGCATGCCTATGGTGAGATGGGAGGTAGAGACAGGAGAATCTCTAGAAGCTTGTGGGACAGCTACAAAATGGTACAAAAGAGTCCCCAGGCTAGGACTGAAAACAAGGTTCTCCTCAGACCTCCACAAATGCACCATGGCATGTGCGTGCCTTCCCATACTCCATACACACACAAACAGATAAAGATGTTTTTGAAAATCGAGATTCTGGATTAGATCTTTTGTCAAGGTAGTGTGTATACTCAAAAGAAGTGAGAAAGTTAAGCTTGTTGGAATACAAAGTCTACAAATTAAGAAGGTTTATTTATGTAGCATGAGTCTATTGTATTTTACACATTGCAATAAGGATCATTGGATATGATACCTACCTATAAAGAACTTTACAAAGTCATGTGACTCTTCACTGATACTCTTATATTAAAATAAAACTCTGCTGTCCTAGAAACAAAGAAACATATCAAAGAATGACAGTGCTCTCCCACCTGGCCTTCTGCCAGCCTTTGAGGGTGTACCCTAAACCTTCAGTTCCCTTTGTTTACCATCCAGGTTTTGATGTTAGCTCTCTTCATATCTACTCCCTCCCTCCTGGTGACTCTCTTTCTCATGGCTTTTATCACCAGCTTGCTACTTTAATAATTCTCAGTTTGATGTTCAGGCTTTCCTCTTGTGTTCCAGACCTGATATGCCTGTTATATATTTTATATTATGTATTATTTTTCTAACTCAGAGACTCTTCTATTCTCAATTGCAGTTAAAGTCACTATCATTCACCCAGTCATCTAAGGCAGAAACCTGTGCATCATTTTCAATTTCTCATGCTCATTCACTTTCACATTCCATTGGTCATCGGGCCCCAGAAGGTATTGGTAAAAATCTCATAAATCTCTCCCTTTTCAAAATTCCCACTGTTTTCTCTTAGCACATATCATATTTTCCCTGAAATACTGCAATGGCACTTCTTCCTCCAGTATCTACCCCTCCACAATCCAACCTTTTCACTTCTGCTAGGAGACTTTTCTAAAATGAAAATCAGATGCTCACTCTCAGTTTAAAATCAAATTGGCTCACCCTTCTTATAGCATAAGGCCTGGGTTGCAATGAAGCTTAGGAGCCAAAGAGCCACTACTGGAAACCCAGCTCCATCATGTTGGCAGACTCATGATAATGCAAGATCTGGTTACATGATAATACAAGATCTGTGTGAATTTCCTCATTGTAAAATGGGATGGAGGGGGTATTGCATAGGATTTTTGCAAGGATTAAGTAATTTCATAAGTGTTGCAGTCAGCTCCTTGTTCTGAAACAAATATCCAACCAGATACAGCTTTTGGTAGAGAAGGGTTTATGTCAGGTTTACAGATTCCAGGGGAACACCATCAATGGTGAAAGAAGCTGGCTCACTTTCATAGATCAATAACAGAGAGACACCACCAAATAGCCAGTACCACCAGCAACCATGAAGAGCCAGAGCTCCAATTGCTCTCCACATTCCTGTACTCAAGATCTGCTCCAAACACACCTTAGAGCTGAACTCGAAAATAAGCTTCCAATGACATACCTCTTCTCCAGTAGGGCTTTGCCCACTGAAGACTCAAGAGTCAAGCCTGAGTCTATGGGGCCACATATTTAAACCACTACAATAAGGTACTTAGAATAGCACTTGACACATGTAACAATGTATTTATAAATGTTAACTAAATAGGGATGGAGAGATTGCTTAGTGGTTAAGGTGCCTGCAAAGCCTAAGGACCCAGGTTCAATTCCCCAGTACCCATGTAAGCCAGATGCACAAAGTGGTGCATGTGTGTGGAGTTCATTTGCAAAGGCTGGAGGCCCTGGAACCCATTCTTTCTCTCTCTCACTCTCCCTCTTCCTCTTTCTCTCAAACAAGTAAATGAAATTAAATTTAAAATATATAATAAAACACATGTTAACTAAATAAAGTTTAAACATACAATATGTAAGACCTGTAGTGATTTCTCTGGTCCATCTCTATTTATCCAGTTTCATTTACTTCCCTTTATGTGTTTATACTCCAGCCACATTGAACAAAAAAAAAAAAAAAAATAGTGGACTCGTGAACCACAGTCTGCTAAAAAATCCTTCACCATGATCTATCTCATGAAGACTCCTTCTCATGAGGTAAAATTCCTTATGGGGTCACTTCCTCCATGCAGAGGCTAGTTAGCTCCTTCTCTGCGCTTTCTACAGCAGTATGTAACACATTAGAGTGCTTGCACAGTACCATGACCTTAGTTTACAACATATGTTACTTGTCACTCACTGTGCCTTTTTGACTCTGTAGCATATAGAAGTGTCAGGCACAGGTATATGCTGTACACATGATTGTTGTTATTTCACTTTATCATATTTGCACTTGGAAGGAATTTGGAAAGCTAGTCCAATCTCATTTTATTGAATATGAAGAAACTGGTCAGGGACATGAAGAGATTTGGTTTTCTTGCTCCAGAGAAGCACAGTGAGATGGGGTCCTGGTTTCATTTCTCTTCTATCATTTCTCTTTCTCTACATTAAGGTGGAAACCCTATTGCTTTAATTTTTGTAGGATTGCAAAGTCATGAACCAAGTGACATTTGCTCATCTGTGTTTGCCCGTTAGCACATTTGTGGGAGTTGGGGTTAGAAGAGACTCTAACCAGGAGGCCACACCCCATCTGGTGGCCATTACCTGAACTTCAAGGTTCTCTCTTGGTGACTGCTCTCTCCTTGCAATCTTCCCTTTTCTATGGTTCCTCTTAGTGTCTCTTGTGCACTTATCTTCTTTTGCCTGTTCACTAAACACCAGTATTTCATTAGGTTCTTGGCCCTCTTGTTCTTCAGATCCTTTCGGGAGATGAGGGATTATTCTGATCTCGGGTTTCAAATGCTCTCTTTATCTTGTGACCAACCACCAAGTCTTCCTCCAATGAGAGTCTCCCTCCTGAGCTCCGGCCAGGGCCTCCATGTACACTTGTACAGTTTGGTCACTGTCCTTCCATGGGATGTTATTCTCATTGTAGTCTACATGATTAGTATGCCCTGGGGTTGGGTAATGCAAGCAGCAGAATGTGGCACTGTGCAGTAAGTAGCCTTTGTTTAGGAATCTCAACATGGCACACCTCAAACTGAGCTCAACATTGCCTCTCTGGAAGCTCTTTATTCTCCTGTGTTCTCATGTCAAGGTGCAATGTCCTCCTCATTATTTTCGTTGTTGGCTGTACTCTTCCTGACTTCCACTATATCTACTTAGCGATCAAGCTCTGAATATCCTGCAGTCCAATGACGATTGTGCCTTAGTGAGTTTTCAAGAAAAGTCTCTTATTCTGTATGGATACATAGCAGCTATGCATGTTGTTAGTGTGATGCTTGATACATATGTACACCGTGTGAATGATAAGGCACAGCAGACCACCACATTTACGTCCTTGTCCTAAGCACATTGCAAGTCATTTCTTAAAGTCTTTTGAAGTATAATGCTAGTGCTGACTCTAGTCATCTCACTGTTGAGTGCAACACCAGAACGTAGTCCTCCTATCCATCTTCAGTTTTGTACAGCTGACAAATCTTACCTTCTCTCCTGTCAGGAAGTCCCCCTTGAACAGTATTCTGGAAGATGCTTCTGTCTCCTCTACCAAACTTTATACTATTATATTGTAACATATTACTCATCATTATATTCTATTGTAACTTATGTTGCTCATTCCCTCACCTCCAATATTAGGCTTACTTTATTTTTAAAAACATATTTATTTATGAGAGACAGAGAGAGAGAGAGAGAGAGAGAGAGAGAGAGAGAGAGAGGCATGCCAGGGCCTTCAGCCACTGATAATGAACTCCAGACACATGTACCTTCTTGTGTATCTGATAATGAACTCCTTTGACATGTGACTTACCCATTGTAGTTTGAATATATGTCCCCAATATATTCTGGTTTGTGTTTGCATCTGCAATCATAGAGGCAAGGTCACTGGGTACCATTGTAAAGATATGAACCTTGGCTCCTTTTGCTTTGCAGACATGTGCCATTATGGAACTTCCCTGGACCTATAATCAATAAATTATCCCTTCCTCCATAACTGTGCCTGGTCTGGAAGTTCATCTCATCTAACACCCATCAAGCCATCTATCCAGCCCCCCCCTTTTAAACATAATTATTTATTTATTAAAGAGAGAGAAAGAAAGAGAGAGGCTTATTTTCTTTTAGGCCACAGATTATTTTTCATTCACAGTTATATTCACAGCCAGGTATCTTTCTAAGCACCCAGTAATTTTCAGTAAATTTATTTTTGGAATGAACAAATAAATGAAAGAAGAAAGTTACATTAGTAGTTTCTTTGTGATTTCAAATCCCTATGGTGATGGCAGATGTCAGCTATTTTGTTTGAAGGACAAGTGAGGGCTGAATCTTTTGTCAGAAAAGTGGCAGGGGCTCAGTCGGCCATACCAGCCTGCCACTGACTGGTCTAGAGGATATAGTCTGGCTCAACAGTTCACAGAGCGCTGTAGCTGGAAAGACTCAGGTACTCAGAGATGGTTTCCCATTATACTCTGAACTCTTATTTAGGAGATCCCACCTTTTATCTTAATGTCTTAATCTCCATTCACCTGGAATATTTTCTGTCCTCACACTCCCATACTAAAAACAGAAATTAAACTCCAGTATAAACCACTCTCAAAAATTTTCCTAAGGGTTGTTATGATACACAGCCAGTAAAAAGTTAATGGGTATTTATTAGAAGAAATGGTTATTTTAAAGCGATATGAGCTGGGTAGAGTGGTGCATGCCTTTAAACCCAGCACTTGGAAGGCAGAGGTAGGAGGGTTGCTGTGAGTTCGAGGTCACTCTGAGAATAGTGAATTCCAGATCAGCCTGGGATAAAGGCAGACCCTACTTCAAAAAACAAATAATAATAATAATAATTAATAAAGTTATATAAGGCCAAAACAAAGAGTTTGAATACTTTAAGAGAGAGGGATTTTTTTTCTTTTGTTTCTGTTTTGTGCTGGAGATCTAACCCAAGGCTGTACTAGGCAAACATTTTACCACTGAGCTATATCATCAGGCCAAGATAACTTTTGAATATTTTACATTTTTGCTTAGATTGGCCTTTCTATATGCATACTGGAGAATTCATCAGCTCTGTGGCATGTCCTTGGCTCCTAGACAAATCAATTCTCTTGATCCCCAAAGAGAAACAAATTGAGTGGGTTAGCAAGAGTGTTTAAGATGGCATGAGTCTTAATATAAAAACTTGTCCTGGTAATCAAAAATGAATTTTATGCTCTCTAAAATTTTCTAAAATTTTAGAATAACATTATAGAATATATGGTAACAAGTAGATTTAAAATTCCATAATCAAAATTAATATTAGGGCTATGATATAAATTAAAATGTCAAAAGCCAAGTTCAGACAATCACTTTAAGTAATCTTTACAGGATTCAAGGTTTTCAAAAACAATATTTAAATCAGGTGCATGTATAAGCAGCAGACTTTGAAACAGTATAGCCTGACTGCTTTCTTCTCCATTCCCAAAGTAATACTGAAAAGTAAAAAAAAAAAATCATTTTGTAGTATTGACAAACTGTGCAAAGCATTGCTTTTTATATATAGGACTTGGTATATTCTGTAGCTTGTGAAAGATTAGGGTGATTAGGCCTGATTAGGGTACATGTGATAATTTTAAATATCACCTTTCTATTCGTTCTAGTTCAGTGAACAGAAAGACATAACTCACTATTCTAACAATAAAAAAAGAAAAATATTTTTATGATAGATGTCATCAGTATATGCCCTTGGCTAAGACACAATTCATTTGAAGAACATACAGCTGAATGGGCCTTTGAGTGGCCTAAGGATGGAGAGGATAATGATTAGTCAATATTCACTGGAGATGATTTCTCCATTTCCTCCATGCCTGCCTCCCTCTCCTTCCTCCTAGAGGGAGATAAGTGATACAGGAAAACATATGGGTCACAGGAGAGAAATGACTCTACCTGAGACTTTAGAAGTATAGGTGGAGGTACAATTAGTTAAGTTAATTAAGTGGAATACAAGTGGGATGAAAGCAGAAAAGGAAAACAATGGAGGTGATGATAAAAGAAGGTGGAAAATTAATGTTTTGGAAGGACTTTGAAACCAAAGATATTTTTGGTTTCGATTGCTTACAGAATTATAATATTTGGGGTGTGGTGGAGGCAAAAGAGAAGATTATTGGTATTGGTCAAGAGTAAATAATTTATACAATAAAGTCAGTAAACAAATTATGGGGTGGAATCTTAACCTACTATCAAGTGGACAGATTTATGAAGTAGTATTTGCAATGTGAGAAAGCAGACTGTTAAAAGCAGACAAGAACAGGGACCATTATGTGTTCCACGAATGATAGTTTTCTTAACAACATGAAGCTATAGCAGCTAGTGTGTCAAAGATGAACCAGCCCATGTTATTGTTTTAATTTTGACAAATATTACCAAGTGAGATTAAAATAGTTGTGCCACTCAAAATACATTTTTTAGTTTTTAAAATATATATTATATATAATTATTAATTATATTAATTATTAACTATATATATTAATAATTATATATAATTATTAATTAATATATATATTTATATTATTCTGAATTTACATTCATAGAATTGGTTCCATTGTCATCCTCCCTGTCCTCTGTCTTCCAAAGGGACCCTCATCAATGAGGAATGTGGATCATGCATTGTGGGGATAGTCAAGAGTTCTGGTGGGTAGGCCCCAGTCTCTGTACATAATGCCCAACTTGTGACTCTAACAATCTTTCCACCCACCTCTTCCATGAGTTTCCCTGAGCCGCATTGGGGTCACTTTAGTTCTGCTTCAGTGATGAGGTTTTGGGAGCCTCTTTCTCTCCAGATATCTGGCTTAGTTGGAGTTGGATGTTCTCTGTGTTTATCTCCTTCAGCCTTTTTCTGGTGTCGTGATCACCAAGTATGCTGTATTTTTGCCCTTCTCCTGCATTGTTCTATGGTTTCAGCTGGGGCCCTGGTGAGGTGTGATTAGCTGATCCTCCCTTCAGGTTCATTGTCCATCTGAAAAAAGATAAGCAAAATTCTCCAACGGAGAGAGAAGTTAGTACTAGATAGAAGGGATGACCATAGATGTTTTGGAGAGAATTTTATATGTGTTGGCTCTCTTCTAGCCCACATTTGGTGGTATCTTGATCTTGGAGACTGAGCTCATTTTTTGTACCTGGTTTTGACTTATTTCCCAGTTCCAGCAATGAGTTCCATTCCACTGAGTGGATCTATTAGCCATATCAAGAGCAGTTGGTAACTCACCATGGCTGTTTGCCACTACTGCACTTGTTTGAGCACTATGTCAGGTTGTTTCCTGCTGGGTATCTTACACTGCAAGTTGTTTGGACCAATGTCAGACCTTCTCCCCCAGTTGCTTGTGTAGCACCCTCTGGTAATAGACTAGCTAACTGTCTGGGGACTGACCCTCTTCCAGGTTCTGGCCAGGTCTCTCCGTGATTGGTCTCACACACATATGCTGTCTTTGACAGTAGGGTCTTACCATCAACATTTGGTGGGTCATCAAGAACTCTGACAGAAGTCTGTCTTTTTTGGGAAACCTTGTAGGTGTCTCAGATCAACAGCTCATTGTGGATGTTAACCCCATGCTGGCACTGGGAGTTATAAGTCTGCACCTAGGAAGGTGAGGGAAGAAAAAGATAGATAATATAAAAGAGAAAGTGAGGATAGGGAGGAGAGAGAGAGAGAGAGAGAGAGAAGAGAAAGAGAAGCAGGACAAGATTAAGGTTGTTTTTCATGGTGCTCTCTCCAGTTTCCTGTGGTTCGGGTGTTCTCTCTGTGGGCCTGCTGAAGGATCCATGTTTTAGCCTGTTGTTCAGAGTAAAGGGTTTTATAGTATCTTTTCCTTTTGGGTCCCAATTTGTATCCCCCCCCTTGTCCTCCCTCCCACCCTCTTGTTCCCTCCCGCCCTCTCATTCCCTCCCACCCTTACCCTCTCTCCATCCCACCCTCTCTCTTGTCTGGTCCTCAGAGTGTTTATTAGGTTTGGCTGCATGTCAGGTGGATTCAGGTTAGGAGCGACAGATAAACGAGATCATGCAACAATTATCTTTTTGTGCTTGGGTGAGCTCACTGAGGGTGATCTGTTCCATGTTTGACCATTTTTTTTTTCAAATTTCCTTATTTCATCTTTCCTTACTGCTACGTAGAATTCCATAGTATAGATATACCACATCTTGGTTATCCATTCATCTAGTGATGGACACCTGGGTTGATTCCAGCTCTTTGCTATTATGAATTGAGTAGCTATGAACATAGTTGAGCAAATGTCTCTGATCTGAGACTTGGAGCCTTTAGGGTAAATGCCCAGTAAGGGAATAACTGGATCCATTGGTAGGTCTATGGTCATCCTTTTCAGGAGTCTTCATATAGCTTTCCATAATGGTTGAACCATTTTACATTCCCACCAGCAGTGAAAACTTGTTCCTATTTCTCCACAGCCTCACCAGCATTTGTTTTTATTGTTTTTTTTTTTTTTTTTGTTAGCTATCCTTACTGGGGTAAGGTGGAATCTCATAGTTGTTTTAATTTGCATTTCCCTGATGATTAGGGATGTTGAACATTTCTTAAATGTGCATTTGCTATTTGTATTTCTTCCTCTAAGAACTCCCTGTGCCCCACTTTGTGAGTGGATTGTTTGGTGATTTATTGTTTAGGTTTTGGAGTTCTTTGTAGATTCTAGAAATTAGGCCTCTGTCAGATATATAGCTGGTGAAAATTTTCTCCCATTCTGTGGGAAATCTGCTGGCTTTGGTTATAGTATATTTGTTAGTGAAAAAGCTTTTCAGCTTCATGAGATCCCAATGGTTGAGTGATTGTTTAATTTCCTGAGCTGCTGGGGTTTTGTTCAGGAAATCTTTTCCCACTCCTATGTTGCGGAAGGTTCCTCTTACTTTTTCTTCCAGTGGTAGCAGGGTTTCTGGTTTTATATTAAGGTCTTTGATCCATTTGGACTCAATTTTTGTGCATGAAAGATGTGTGGGTCGAGTTTCATTTTCCTACATATGGTTGTCCAGTTTGTCCAGCACCATTTGTTGAAGATGCTGTTTTCCTCCATTCTGCATTGGTAGGGCCTTTGTCACATATCAAGTAGCTGTAGTTTCTTGACCCAAAGTCTGGGTCTTCAATTCTGTTCCATTGGTCTATATTCCTGTTTTTATGCCAGTACCATGTTGTTTTTATTACAATGGCTTTGTAGTATAGCTTTAGATCAGGTATGGTGATGCCTCCAGAGGTGTTTCTTTTGCTGAGGATGAGCTTGGATATCCGAGGCCTTCTGCCTTTCCATATGAATTTTGAGATAGTTTTTTTCTATCTCATGGAAGAAGGAAGTTGGGATTTTTATCGGCATTGCATTGAATCTATAAAGTGCTTTTGGTAAAATTGCCATTTTCACAATGTTAATTCTAAAATCCAGGAGAATGGGAGGTCTTTCCATTTTTATAGGACCTCCTCAATTAGTTTCTGGAGTGTTTTTAAATTTTCATTGTATAGGTCTTTCATTTCCTTAGTTAATGTTATTCCAAGGTGTTTTATTTTCTTTGTTGCAATTGAAAATGGGATGATGTTAGTTATTTCTTTTTCTGTCTTTTTGTCCTTTGCATACAGAAAGGCTACTGATTTCTGTGCATTGATTTTATATCCTGCTACTTTGCTAAAGGCGCTAATCACCTTTAACAGTTTTGAGATGGAAGTTCTCGGGTCACTTATATATAGAATCATGTCATCTGCAAATAGGGCTAACTTAACTTCTTCCTTTCCAATTTGTATCCCTTTGATTTCTTTCTCCTGTCTTATTGCTTGAGCTAATACTTCTAGCACTATGTTGAAGAGCAGAGGTGAGAGTGGACACCCCTGCCTTGTTCCTGACCTCAATGGGAATTCCTTCAGTCTCTCTCCATTAAGAATTACTTGGGCTTTAGGTGATTTATATATAGCCTTTAATATGTTGAGATATGCACCATCCATGCCTATTTTCTCCAATGTTTTTTCATGAAGTGATGTTGTATTTTGTCAAAGGTCTTTTCTGCATCTATCGAAATGATCATGTGGTTTTTGTGTTTCAGCTTGTTTATGTGATGTATTACATTGACAGATTTCCATATGTTGAACCACCCCTGCGTTCCAGGGATGAAGCCTACTTGATCAAGGTGGATAATGCTTTTGATGTACTGTTGAATTCGGTTTGCAAGAATTTTGTTCAGGATCTTTGTGTCTATGTCCATCAGAGAAATGGGCCTATAATTTTCCTTTCTTGTGGGATCCCTGCCTGGTTTTTGGAATTAGGGTGATACTAGCTTCATAGAAGGAATTGGGAATCTCTCCCTGTTCTCCAATTGTGTGGCACAGTTTGAGAAGAATTGGTTTCAGTTCTTCCATGAAGGTTTGGTAGAATTCCGCTGAGAAACCATCTGGTCCTGGACTCTTCTTTTTGGGGAGGTGTATGATTACCTCTTAAATCTCTAAGGGTGTGATGGGTCTGTTTAGGAAATTAATCTGCTCTGGGCTTAGCTTTTGTAGGTGGTATGTGTCTAGGAATTCATCCATTTCCTCCATATTTTCCTGTTTTATGGAGTAGAGGTTTTTGAAATAAGTCCTAATAATTCTTCCTATTTCACTCATGTCTGTTGTGATCTCTCCTTTTTCATTTCTAATTTTGTTGATTTGAAGTTTTTATTTTTTTCGCTTGATCAAATTGGCCAGGGGTATATCAATCTTGTTAATTTTTTCAAAGAACCAGCTCTTTGTTTCATCAATTTTCTTAATTGTACTCTTAGTTTCTAATTCATTAATTTCTTCTCTGATCTTAATTATTTCTTTCCACCTGGGGCTTTTTGGGTTGGCTTCTTCTTGATTTTCCAATGCCTTTAGGTGGATGGTTATGTTATTGATTTGGGATCTCTCTGTTTTTGTTATGAGGGCATTTAGTGCTATGATTTTTCCCCTAAGGACTGCCTTCATTGTGTCCCATAAGTTTTGGTGTGATGTGTTCTTGTTGTCATTGAATTCTAGAAATTTTGCAATTCCTTTCTTTATTTCATCCACAACCCATTTATTGTTTAAAAGTGTGTTGTTCAGTTTCCAGGAGGTAGAGGGTTTCCTGGTGTACTTTTTGTTGTTGATTTCTAGCATTACCACATTGTGGTCTGATATCATGTAGGAAATTACATCAATTTTCTTGAAAATATGGAGGCAAGTTTTGTGGCCCAGTACATGATCTATTTTAGAGAAGGTTCCATGGGCTACTGAGAAGAATGTGTAATCTGTAGATTTTGGGTGGAATGTTCTGTATATATCTGTTAGGTCTAGTTGCTCTATGGTGTTGTTGAGCTCTCTTACTTCCCTATTAAATTTCTGTTTGGATGATCTATCAATTGTTGATAGTGGAGTATTGAAGTCTCCAACTATGATGGTGTTGGTGGTTATTTCTGTTTTGTTGCTAAGTAGTTTTTGCTTTATGTATTGTGGTGCACCTGTGTTTGGTGCATAGATATTGATGATTGTGATATCCTCTTGTTGGATTGTTCCCTTGATAAGTAAGAAATGGCCATCTTTGTCTTTTTCGGTTTCTTTTAGTTTGAAGTCTATTTTATCTGATATAAGTATAGCTACGCCTGCTTTTTTCTTATTTGTGTTTGTTTGGAATATCATTTTCCACCCTTTCACCCTGAGGAAGTGTCTGTCTTTAGTGGTGAGGTGGGTTTCTTGAAGACAGCAGATTGAGGCCTCCAGTTTTCTGATCCACCCTGTTAGCTTATATCTTTTGATGGATGAATTAAGGCCGTTAATATTCAGAGATATAACTGTGAGGTTTGATTTAATTCCTGCCATATTGTGGTGGATTATGGTCTTTGTGGGTTTTTTTTTTTTTTTTTTTTTTTTTTGTTAATATGGACTGCTTCTTGAGGGCTCTTGAGATTGGTTATTTGTTTCTTCTGTGTGGAGAATTCCCTGAAGTACTTTCTGTTGGTTTGGCTTTGTGTTCATATGCTTGTAAAGATGAGTTTTATTGTAGAAAGTTTTTCTTTCACCATCTATTATGAGGGATACTTTTGCCGAGTAGAGTAGTTGGGGCTGGAAACCATGGGTTCTTAGAGTTTGCAGTGTTCCATTCCAGGCCCTTCTGGGTTTTAGGGTTTCCATTGAGAAGTCTGAGGTCATTCTAATGGGGTTCCCTTTATATGTAATGTGTTGTTTTTCCCTGGCTGCTTTTGGAATTTTCTCTTTGGGCTTGATGTTTAGAGTCTTAAATATAATATGTCTTGGAGAATTTCTCCTTTGGTCCAGTCTGTTTGAAGTTCTTCTAGCTTCTTGTAATTTGATGGGATTTTCTTTTGAGAGAGCGGGGAAGTTTTCTTCAATTATTTTGTTGAATAAGCTTTCCAATCCTTTGGTCTGTGTTTCTTCCCCACTCTGGTATACCCATGATCCTAATGTTTGGATGCTTAAGGGTGTCCCACATTTCCCTCATGTTCTGTTCACAGAAATTTTTGAACTTGTTGAAATTTTTGGACTCACAAACTGTTTCTTCTGTTTTGTCTTCCAGTTCTGAGTTTCTGTCTTCCACTTGACTTACTCTGTTCTTAAGAGCTTCTATAGAGTTTTGGGCTTGTTCAATTTGGTTCATATTTTCTACTTTTTTAATATATAGTTTCCATCCCTCTGTCTAGTTCCTTTTTTGTGTCATTTTCCTACTTTTTAAATGCTTCTTGGAGTTCATCCTTGCATTTTTTTTTATGTCTTCATTGAACTTAGCCAGCTGGTTATTGAGGACCTCTTTTTTTTTCCTTCTCCTTCAGATCATTTAACTGTCTTTGGAGCCCTTCCTGGTTCTTTTCTATTAGGTCTAATCTAGCAAGGATGACATTCATACAATTGTTGGCTCTCTGTTGAGTTTCTGAGAGTTGTGTTATTTGCTTTGGCCAGGGTTGCATAGCTTGTCTCTTCATTTGGGGTTCTGATTCTATTGTCTCTTTTATGCTTTGACTTGAGACATCCATTGTAAGACTGGATAGTCTCGCTGGATTCACTTGCATCTGGTTTTTTATGCTATTCCTTTTTCACTGTAGTCTGCCCATAGCAATGGTTCAGAAACCTTGTGTATGAAATGGTAGCCTGCTGCCCTGGGGTGGGGTGGGGCACAGTGGTGATTTTCAGGGCAGTGTCCCTTGAGTTCTGATAGGCTGGGGTGGGGGATACTGGCCTGCTGGTCTGTGTTCCTTATGGAGGTGGGAGGGTACAGCAGGGAACACTGGCCTACCTCCCTGGATCCCAGATCTGCCATGGGAGGGGGAGTGGTGGCACCTGACTGCAGATGGGGTTCAGGAAGGCTAGAGGAGGCACCTGACCAGTGATGGGGATCTGGCCAGTGAGGGAGAGGTATGACTGGGGATGAGGGTCAGGCAGGCCCCCTGGGATCTGATGTGGCTCAGGAGGGCCTCCCCAGGCTCTGGCTGGTAATGGTGGGGGTTTTACCTGTCAGACCGGCAGGGCCCGCTGTGCCTCGGGCGGGTCGTACCAGGCTCTGGCCAGTGAGGGCAGGGGTTTTATCAGTCAGTCAGATTGGCAGGGTCCACCATGCCTCGGGCAGATTGCGCTGGGCTCTGACTGGTGATGGCGGGGGTTTTACCAGTCAGTCAGACTGCCAGACTGACCAGAAGGGTCCACTGCGCCCCGGGCTTGTCATGCGTCCATCTGGTGGGTGATGGTGGGGGTCTGACTAGCGATTTGGGTCACCCCTGCCCAGGTGGACCTAACCTGTGGTGGCCTCTGTCCTAGAGCATGGGAATCAGTGGATTCCCTATTTTTTCATCCACCCCCTCCCTCTGGCAGCATGAAAGGGCCAGCAAACCCTTTAAAGAATCTCTCAAAAGCTTAAAAATCTTGCTTTTACTTGCCTGTAAGGTGAGGCAAAGTTAGGCAGACCCCATCTTGACTGGAACTCCAAAATACATTTTTTTTGAGGTAGGGTCTCACTCTGGCCCAGGCTGACCTGGATCTCACTCTGTAGTCTCAGGCAGACCTCAAACTCTCAGTGATCTTCCTTTCTCTGCCTCCCAAGTGCTGGGATTGAAGGCACGTTCCACCACACATGGCTTCAAAAAACATGTTTAACAGCAGCACATGATTTAGAGTTTGACAGAAAGCAAACATTAGTGGAACAGAAGAAAGTAAATGGGTATATAATTACACAGAAAACTGTGTAGACCTATGAAAACTACAGTTTGAGGGCTGGAGAGATGGCTTAATGGTTAAAGCACTTGCCTACAAAGCCTCAGGACTCATGTTCAACACTCCAGGTCCCATGTAAGCCAGATGCATAGTGATGCAAGCATGCAAGGTCACACATGCGCACAACGGGGCTCACACATCTGGAGTTCTAGTGCAGTGGCTGGAGGCCCTGGTGAGCCATGCGCCAATTCTCTCTCTCCCTCACACTCTCACATAAAAAAAAAATACATTTTGAGCCAAGCGTGGTGGCACACGCCTTTAATCCCAGCACTAGGGAGGCAGAGGTAGGAGGATTGCCATGAGTTTGAGGCCACCCTGAGACTATATAGTGAATTCCAGGTCAGCCTGAGCTACAGTGAGACCCTACCTCCAAAAAAAAAATTTTTTTTTTGTAAAGCACTACATTTTGTAAAAAAGGTGTCAGCCTGTGATGTCTGGAGTTGAAGAATGAGATATTTCTGAAAGTAAGGAAAGGTTTGTGGCTTATCATTTTAACTTTTAGAGAAAGGCTTTAATCAAAATAGTGGTGCCGATTTAGCAAAATGGATACCTTCTTTTTAGAACAGTGAAGCTGCAGGATTTCTGAGACAAATGGGCATAGGTAGTGCTTAAGCTTTTATTCAATAAAAGTTGTGAAAGGCAATAGTAATAAGGATTTCATAACAGCCTTTCAAATTATAATGACATCAAAGGATACCCATAACCTAAACATAGAGATAACCATTACATACTGCTGGACTCTTATCTAGCTTGGATGAAGATTGCTTATGTGTTTGGAGAAAAATATAGAGATTCTAGGTGATATTTAGTCTACCAAGGCTCTAATTTAACCCTATTATTATATATAATTATATTAATACAAAATTTTATTTATTTACAAGTCATCTCAAATATCTTCATAAGTCATTACACCTGAGAATAATATATTATAAATAGATAAATTCTAATTTTATATTATATTATATTATGATTATACTTAAAAAATTATGACCAATTCATTCTGCACAGGAGGAACCAATTCTAATTTAATGAAGCTGGATGTCTAGCCTTTAAGGTGAGGATCTTGTATCATTTGGAAATTTGCATAAAGAGGATGTTCTGGCTTTTGCCTAAGAGGTGAAATATAGAACTATATGGCCATATTAATGATAGAGCTTGTGGAAGATATTTAATTTAAACAATTCACTGAATAAAATAATGATTTATAGTAGAAATTTATAACAAAACTTCTTTATTTTAATCCTACACAAAAAGTTATGGAATATATGAACACAGAATAAGTTGATAACATAGGCATGGGAGATAATTATGTCCAAGTGAAACATGAATGTGTATTTATAGTATCTAATAGTGTTTTGGCTAAGTTAACATATTTCTCTTACTTGTGGGTATAATATAGGAAGAGATAACTTATAAACTTAGGTATCAGAAGATACTTCTTTTCGACAAAGATAGACTGCCTCCTTTCTAAGGATGTTATCAGCCTTGGTGAACTGAATCTTCTGAAGTCATAACATAAAATAATACGCTTGATATTTTTTGGCCTGCGTTCTCCCCAAGAACAAAGTCTGAGCCTAAGAGTAGTATATAGGGCATTACTTGAGGAAGTAACTCCCAAGGAATGGGAGTGGGGTATAGGAAATGTTGAAAGAGAGGGAAACAAAGCAAATCCAATCATGTGTCATTGAGCTGGGTCACACCTGTGGACAACTTCATCTTGGTTCTTCTTGGCACCTTTTGAGGGACCATGTGACATGTACCCCTGAATTATCCACCCAAGGAATATATTAGATGGGGATTTAACCTCTGGCTCTTGTTTATTACTAGATAACATGGTGGCTTCTTTGGGGTATTAACTTGATCTCAATTCTGAGTGTCCCTTGTAGCAGCAGAAATGTCTTAGTATAGAAAAGGGGCCACTGACCACACCAATATGTTGTTGAATGTCTAGTAGGGACCTAAGGTGGGACATGTAGAAAAGTATCTGATTGGCAGACCTTGACAACAAACTGTTATTGCTGGTTAGAATGAAAATGTGGAAAGGTTTGCTTTGCAACAAATTAGTGTTTCCTAGCATCCTTTCTGGTTTTTTTTTTTTTGTTTTGTTTTGTTTTTTTACAAATAATTACTATTATAAGGTGTACAGGTAAGGCCTGGGATTCTTGCTATGTGCTGTCACTGAAGTGGAATAAAGTGTACAAGCAACATTTACCAATATTCTTTTCTTAGGTCTCCCATAGCCCTACCTGCCTCAAAAGCAACACAGTTTTTGGTTTTATAATTAGAAAGCCAGTGAGAGAGATGAGGTTAAAGAAAATAGTCTTCAGTTTAGCCTCCCCACTGGACAATTGTGCAGAAACATTGTACTTGCTGGGACAAAACACCTGACCAGAAGGAGTTGATGGAAGGAAAAGGTTTATTTTGGCTTACAATTTTCAATATCATTTATTATTATTAACAACATATTTCATATGGATACATCATGTGCTAGTACCCTCTTTGCTCTCATCCCTGCCCCCATTCCACTGGGGATGCTCCTCAATGGAGCTGCAGGTATTCCCCATAGGATTTTGGTTTATGTGTTGTAGGAGAAATAGTCAGTTATTTTTGGGGGAGAGGGAATGTCTCTGGGCATGATGTCTCAACCTGTGGCTCTTACAATCTTTCTGCCCTCTTTTCTGCAAAATTCTCTGAGCTGTGGTGGGTGAGTTTTAAGTGTACTTCAGTGATGAGCTCTTAGGAGCCTCTGGATCTCTGCTTTGGTAGGTGTTGAGTGGATACTGTAGGTCTGTCTCCTACACCCTGGTGCTGATTATCAGGTTCAGCATGGAAGCGACACTCATGCTCATCTCCCTAATTCCCCTGTGATTTCAGCTGTGGCTTGGCTGAAGTGTGAGGGGTAGTTTATCTCCTCCAGTCTTGCTACCTTCTGAAAAAGAACTGATTCTCCAACAGAGAGTGAAGTCAACACAGTTTAAATGGAATAAGCATTATTAATTTAGGGAGAATTTGATGTATGTAACTCTTCTTTTAGCCAAAGACATACTGAGAGCTTGACACTGGAGAACATAATCTTGGTCTCCAAAGGATTCTGATCTGGTTCCCAATTCCAGATATGGGTTCCTTTACTCTGAGATGATCTCTTAGCCAATCATAAAGTTATTGGTTACCCACTGAGGCTGTTTGCCACTATTTCACTGGTGTTTACATTCTGTCAGGGTGTTTGTTTCTGAGTAGCTTAGACCTCTGGTTGCTCAGACCATGGTTGGCCACTTTCCCTCAGTAGTTCATGTAGCACTTTCCAGCACTAGACAGGCTAACTATCTATGAACTGGTTTTCTTCTGAAATCCAGCCAGGTTTCTCCATGCTCTGTATCAGCAGCCATATGGTGTCTTCAGCAATAGTGTCTTGGCTTTTTGGCTTACAATTTTGAGGGGAAATTTTATTATGTCAGGGAAAGCATGGCACAAGCAGGATGCCATCTTCACAATAGCAAGAGTAGTCTGAGTACTGGGTTTGGAGCTGGGCTGTATTATCCCCATAACACACCTCGTCAGGCAAGGCTCCACCTCCCAAAGGACCCACATATTTCCCAAATTGACACTAGCTGCAGACCAAGTCTTCAAAGCACATGAGGCCCATCCATATCAACGTTTAATTACCCTGTTTTTGCCATCTTGGAAGGTTTTGCTCCATAGCTCAGTTCATAGTGAGTCAGTGGTGAGCCTTCACTTTCCCAAAGTGGGAACTCTACAGTACAGAACAAATGCCAAAGGGAGGGAATAAAGAAAACCAGTATATGTTACTCTGGTTCTCAAGGTGGTCAGTGTTAGGAAAAGTTATCACTGCAAGTTGAACATATGGAAACTGATTTCTTTATAATGATCCATAGTTGTGTGCACCACAGAAGGCTTTCTGTCTTCTCCAGGGCTGAATTGTCTTCGTGGGCTTGGTGATCTGATGCTAGCATAGTTAGTACTGACCTTGGTGCTTCTAGCAGCCTGGATCCTAGAGGTCTTTACTCTGATCTAAAGAACTTTACTTAATCTTAAGAACTTTACTCTGTTCTTAAGAACTGTCACTTGAAAGTGGACTAGGAAGAGGTGTCCTGAAATGCTGAGGTTATTTATTTTACAAATCTTAGTGTTCTAGAAATGAGGAGTGAATCACAGTAGGTGTCCTTGTCTCCATGTGTTACAGTTACCTTCTTGTTGCTGGAAAAACACTGGACCAGAAGCAGCCATTGACAGAAAAGATACAGTTCTCACTTCAAAGAGATAGCTTATTCTGTAGTTAAATGTGAGTGATCATGGCCCAGGAACACATATTTAGGTTACCCCAAATTCCATGTTCCAACATGCTTACAATTTCATGAAGGTTTTATAATTATAGAACAAAGGAAAGTAATAAATCAAGGCACTTTTCGAATATATTGACTGACCATCAGGTTGGTGGGTTATAGCAAAGCAGGGAACTCTCTTCTATATGCTTCAGATGTTCTCTGATAACATTCTTAGCCCTTGGGTTGGCAGAAGCTAGGGGTCTGTTCTTGTATTCCAAAAAGGATTACATCTGATCAACTGATAGTCACCAGGCTATTAGGTCAGACACAAGGTGGTCAATACATGGCTATTAAGTATCTAAAGGTAACCCAAGGTAACTTGTCTCTGACTTGCAACACTCTTTATCTCTCTGATCACAGGAGTTTTATCAGTCCATTCAGACTTATCTGAGGCAGATGCAGCACTTTCTGGGACCTTTAGTTCACATAACTTATGGGAGGAAAGGGTTTATTTCAGGCTTACAGATTCTGGGGAAGTTTATCATGGTGGAAGAAGCTTGCTCACTTCATCATATATCCACAGCAGAGAGAGAGAGAGAGAGAGAGAGAGAGAGAGAGAGAGACCACCAATCACCAGCAAGCATGAGCTGACTCTGAACACATACCTAGGGCCCTGGAACCAACATCTGCTCCCCACCCCATGACACACTTCCTCAAGCAGAGTTCTGTATGGTAAATGCTCCACTTAATCAAAAATACCTTATGCTATGGGGCATTTACATTTAAAACCACCACACTATGACATTGAAAGACCTATTCAGATTGTTCCTTGGAACTTGCTTCATAAATACAGAGGTTATTCACTAAAGACAATAAAACCACATGTCCTCTATTAACAGGGGAATATGAGGAGATGTGTCTCAATATTTCCATTGGAAATATTTACCCTGAACATCTAAATGCACTATTACATTTCAGATGACATTAAGAGATGAGTCTTTAGTTGCAGACATCCAGGAGGAGGGGGAAAATTAGTGTTGGTTACTTTATTATTGTTGTTCAAATGTGAATGGTGCCCTTCAATTGATGAATTCTTTGTTTTTATGTTTTGTTTTTTCTTATGCTTTGTTTTTTCAAGGTAGGGTCTCACTCTAGCTCGGGCTGACCTGGAATTCACTATGTAATCTCAGGGTGGCCTTGAACTCACAGCGATCCTCCCACCTCTGCCTCCCAAAGTGCTAGGATTAAAGGCGTGTGCCACAACACCCGGCTGATGAATTCTTATTGAAGCTTCAATGCAAAGGAAAGATGAAATAACATAAGTGATAGCTATAACTAATTTTGTACTTAGCTTGCTTGATGAAATTAATATTGTCAGATGGAAATGTAATTTAAGCAAAATATGCTTATATGTTCATGTAGGCTGACTTACACATTTAGATTTTAAGAAAAAAACAGTCTTGCATTTCACAGAACTTCTCTCAAAATGATTTAGTTTAATTGTACAGCTTTTTAGGCATTATAGCTTATTTTAAATAAAGTAAATAAAGATGCACAAATGAAAGGAAAACAGACAAAGGGTCATCTTAAAGTTTTTTCTATAATTTTGAAAAGAAGTTATTTTTAATTTTCAAAGAAACTAGGTTTTACAGATATGTTAATTTCCTCCAACAGTCATTTTGTATATCTAAAAGATTCTGGTGACAGAATAAACCTAAATCTAAACTGAGACAGATTATATTGACTTACTAAATAAACAACACATATTGATCTAACAGGTCAGCAAATGTTTGTGAGAAATACATAAGGCCATATACATTGCATGTCTGAGTTCTTTGTTTTTATAAGATGAAATTTCAAATAATTTTAGTAACTGGTCAGGAAAAAAGCAAAAAAAAAAAAAAGAGAAACTATTGAAAAAGCTTAATGATTTCATTTCATAAATATTTTCATGTTCTCCAAAATCTATATAAACTGGCATTGATTATTCCAAATAACCTCTAAACCTTGCTTTTTTTAAATATAAAAACAAGCATACTGTTCCCTGTAATGAAAATTCAAGATTGATCAATTTCTTCCTTTCAGAATCTACTTTCCATAGATATCCAATAAAATACCCTTTAAGCTCACCAGCTACAAGAGTTCAAGGCTCTGTTCACAGGAATACACAAACTCCTACTGATAGAACAGCAGAGGAGGGTTTCCTCACTCCTCTTTAAACTCTGCTATGGGGATATAATAGTGATCTAATTCTTGGTCCTCCAAATTATGCTGAATGTATTCAGTTGTGTTAAAATGTGAGGCAGAAGAAACCTCACAGGTGAGGTTTCTCTAGTCTTTATGACCAAATGTCTTGACTTATAGCTCATGCTTAAAATATAGTGGGGTTAATGTTTTTAATTAATCTTTGCATAGTATCCTGTACCTGTGGCCTCCTATGTTGGCTTTCAGGCACCAGGAGTTAATAGAGTGAAGGAAAAAACGCTAGCATTATTTTAGGCTCTACCCTATAGGCCAAGCATCAAATAATTATTTTATATGTGTGATTTCATATTGTTTCCTAATTACTCTGAGAAGTGAGATCATTTCCAGTGTACACATAAGGAAATAAAGTTCAGAAAGATGACCCAGCTAAATTGTGTTGGAATTAAGATTTTTAAATCCAAGTCTGTATGTTATCTCATACTTATTCTTGTGCCAGTGACTGTAATGATCATACTCTATTTGTTACTTCTCTTTGTGTTCTACATTTGTTGTGTCTCTACTACCTCCAATGATTATGTCTCAAACCATATTTTCAGACCTGTTCTCAACATGGATATTTTGGCATGTGTAGGTATGTGTAGTACACAGCATCAAGTTGCTGGGATTAACTTACAAACCAGGCACAAGTCATGGAAGGAGGGGATTTATTGAAGCTTATAGATAGAGGGAAAGTTCCATAATGCCAGAAGAAGTTGGCCCCCTTTTGCAGGTCCATGCAGAGAGTGAAAACTACCACCATCATCACACACAAGCATACTCCAGGAACATGAGGCAGAACTCTGGCACTTTGCATATTTTTTCCCAAAACACAACTTAGGGCTGGACTCTAGGATCCACCCACAGTGATACCTCCTCCAACCAGATGGCTGGAGATTTAAGTTAACGGCTATACTAAACTCCTGAGTGTATTGGGGACATCCATTGAAACTTCCACAGTGTGCATGCACCTGTGTGTGTGGAGGTCAGAGGACAACTTCAGGTGCTATTTCTCTCAGGTGCCACCTACTGTTTTTTGAGACAACATCTCTCCTTCATTTGGTCCCATTATAAATGGCAAAAACACTCAGATCACTTTAGAAATTCCAGGGTTTAAAGCTCACCTTCCAGGAGCTGGGTCAAAAACCAGACTTGCTTGGTGAAAGTTTATTATTTATTATGCAGATGTTTTTCATTTTAAAATAGATAAATCTCAATGCTTGTAGAATATTAGTTCCCTTCAGCAGTAGCTAATTGTTTCAATACTATTTATTGATCCTTTCTCCTAAGTTTGAAATTGTGTGTGATATTCAGGGTCAATTAGGCTTCATGAATGTTGAACTACACCCCATACCTTGAAATGCTAAATTTAGTATTACTGTAGTAGACAGCTTTACATCGCTGGGATGAACTTCCAAACCAGGCACCGTTTGTGGGTGGAACAGGATTTATTGAAGCTTAAAGATCCAGGGGAATTTCCATAATGGCAGAAGAAGTTGCCCCCCTTTAATAGGTCCACTCAGATAGAAATACCAGCACCAGCACCACAAGCAAGCACACTCTAGGGACCCCAGGCAGAGCTCAAGCAGTCTGCATACCTTAGGCTAGAATTCAAATCCACCCCCAAACATACCTAGGGCTGGACCCTAGTATCTGCCCACAGTGACACTTCCTCCAGCCAGGCAGCTGGAAATTTAATAAGTTACAAATTTAAATAAACTCTTGAATCTACTGAGGGACTTCCATTCAAATGACCACAATTATGAAATCTCTATGTGTGCATATATATGTGTGTGTGTATGTATATATATATTTATTTGTGCATCTCTATTCTGTTTCATTTATCAGTTTTGTTTTATTCTTGTTTTTATACGGAGCCTCACTCCAGTCCAGGATAACCTGGAACTCACTCTATAGTCCCAGGCTGGCCTTGAATTCACAGCAATCCTCCTACCTCTCTGTCTTCTGAGTGCTAGGATTAAAGATGTGTGCCATCACATCTGGCATTTATCTTTTTTCTATACCTACTCTAACATTACACTGTTCTGATAATTATAACTTTATAGTATTTTAAGTAGTACATGCTTTGATAAATAGTAGGTCACTTTTTCATTAATTGTTTCATTTCCCCAAAGTACCTTCATTTTTCTAATGTATTTTCTTTTCAAGATAAACTGTATAACTTTGTCAGATTCTACAAATCTATCTCACTATGGATTTTATTGGGATGGTGTTGACTTGTGAATCATTTAAGGGAGACAGGATTGTTGAAGCGATGAATTTTCATAATGTAATGGTGCAAGAGTCATTTACTCAGCTCCTCTTAAAATGTCATTCAGGAGGGCTGGAGAGATGGCTTAGCGGTTAAGGCGCCTGCCTGCTAAGCATAAGAACCTGGTTCCAATCTCCAGGTCCCATGTTTAGCCAGATGCAAAGTGATGCAAGGGCGCAATGCCACACTAGACCACAAGGGGGCGAACGCATCTGGATTTCGTTCACAGCAGCTGAGAGACTGCTGGCACGCCCATTCTCTATCTGTCTCCCTCTCCCTCTCTCTCTGTCTGTCTTTGTGTCTCTCTCCAAAAAATAAATAAATAAAAATATCATTCAATGTGATCGTATTTTTGATCAGTATTTCTTGTATGCTTTGAAAAAGTGTTTTGAGGCATGTTTCTTCTTGGTATGCAGTGGTGAATAAAGTTTTTCTGTTATTGCTTCTGATTATTGCCTTGAGATAGGACAGCATTGGATTTATGTGTTAAATCTATGCACTATTACATCACCTATGCTGGGGTGGATTTTTCAGTGATACAACTGCTTTAGAGTCCTCCATTGTTCCTATAAAGAACTCTTTACCCTGATCTGTGAGTAACCCCAATGAACTCATCAAAACTTGTTTTGGTACAACTGCACTTTGGTCTGTCGGAGTGAATAGACATGTGTTCATATTGCCACAGGGAGAAAGTTTCCTGTGACACCTATCAATTCCAGTACTTTTTTTGGATGGTTATTCTGGATATTTTAGACATAGAATCATATCTATATGATGGCACTACTGTGTTCTTATAAATAAATATTGGAATGTAGGAGTAAAGAAGGCAATGTAGAATAGAAGTATTTTAAACAGCTATCTCTTAGCCCTCAGTAATATACTTTTTCAAAGCTGGTTGTTGTAGGGATAAAAATTTAATGAACTTTTAAATTTCTTCTCTGACTGTTGAGGTATAACTTTTTTGTTTACCTATTTGTTTCTGATTTAGGCAGGGTCTCACTCTAGCCCAGGTTGACCTAGAACTCACTCAGTAGCCCCAGGCTGGCCTTAAACTCACAGTGATCCTCCTACCTTGGCCTACCAAATTCTGGGGTTAAAGGTGTGTGTCACACCTGGCTTGAGTTGTTTCCTTTAAAGGTGGTCTCTTCTATGTAAATTTTCAGGTTCTTTAAATATACTAATAATAAATAAATAAATATACCAATATATTTCCCTTGGTTGCTTTAAGCATTTCTTCATATCTGTATGTATTTGTGCCTTTTCATTCCCATTGCTCTTTCTAGGTTTTATGTTTTCCATTTTTGTTTAATAGAATGATTAAATTTGTAAAAGGTATACATCATCAATTTTCAGGTTGTTTTTCTGAATAAACTTACTTAAAGAAATTTCTATATCATTAATTTATCCTTTTGTGTTTTCATTTGATTATACATACAGGAACTTTCTATGAAGCCTAGGCTAAACTATGAATCAGGACCCTCCTGCCTCTACTTCTGTCTGTGTGTGTGTGTGTGTGTGTGTGTGTGTGTGTGTGTGTGTGTGATCATGCTTTGCTTTCTTTCCTTCAGTTGACATTGAATATGATAATTGGGTTATTTTGTATCTAACTTTTGGCTTGAAATTTAATTTCTTTATTTTTCACATTATTTTAGTCAAATCTACCATTAAGCTATAGTCCTATAACTTTATTTTCTAACAAATTCATTTTAAATCTTTATGTTTCCTCCTCATTCATACCTCATACTTTGGTCTCACAGTGCTTTTACTTTATTAATTTCTCAATAAATTGTAGTTCAATTTTGTATTTATCTAAGATTTATTTATATCTGGTGTGAAGATTTACATGAGATCAAGTTTGACTTTCAATTGTATTGCATTGTGATCAGAAAACATGTGACTTACATCTCATGAACTAATATATTGTAGAGTTTATGAATGTCTATAGGAGTTTTGAAGAGCAAACAGAAGCATGGAGCGTGGATACAGTGGACATTGTATGCAAAGACAACTTGAGGAGGATGAGGAGTTTGGTTTGAGGCATTTGTGTCTGAAATATCTCTTCAACATTCTGATAGTTGCTGAGCAAGAAGTTGGATAAAATGAGTCTGAGCATAGTTTTAAGATCTGCCTTGGATTTACAAATTTAGGCTGCCTGGAATCCCAGCATACAGGAGGTAGAGACAGGGCATCCCTGGGGCAATCTGGCTGGCAAGATTAGCTGAATTGGCAAGCTCAGCTCAAGTGGGAGACTCTGCTTCAATAAAAATAAAGAGAGCTATGTGGCTTAAACACACACACACAGAGAAACAAAAAGAAACAGGAAATTGTGAATGATATTCAAAGAAAGAAGTCAGTTGTTTTCATTGTAGATGATGGGCAAACTGAATGCTGACCATTGCCTTTGTCAAAGAAGCTGTCCCTGAAAATCTCTATGAGAGTATTATGTCACTTCACACTTGGGTCATGCCTAGGTGCTCTGCTCCTTATCTTGCATAAATACACTTAGCTATATTGGTCAGCTTGAGCTGTCATGACTAACACCCTCAGTTGGATGACATAAGCAATAGGAGTCTTTTTCCCATTTCACATTTCTGGAAGTTGGAATTCTTTTTGTTTTTATTTTTTTTAACATTTATTTATTTGTAATCATAGAGAGAAGAGAGACAGACAGAGAGAATGAGAATTTGTGTGCCAGGGCCTCCAGCCACTGTAAACAAAAGACACATGTGCCACCTTGTGCATCTGGCTTACTTGGGTACTGGGGGATCAAACCTGAGTCTTTTGGCTTTGCAGGCAAGTGCCTTAACTGGTAAGCCATCTCTCCAGTCCTGGAAGTTGGAATTCTAAGATAAAGAGCTGTTCAGCTTCTGGTGAAATGCTCTTCCTGTTTTGTTGGTCACTTTTCTGTTGTATCCTTACATAGGAATTCTTTGATGTATACCTTCAGAGATCAAGAAAGAAAATGTGAGCTTATTGGTGTCTCTTTCTATGAGGACTAAAGGTCTTACCCTTGCTATCTAGTTTAGCTTTATTTTCTTACAGGTCTTGCTCCAAATATAACCACATGGTGTATGTGTGTGTGTGAGGAGGGGGGCAGATTTAACATATGTATTTTAAATGATATAAATATTCATCCCACAACAATAACTATGTTTCAATCTGATTTGCTACCTGTTTTTGTAAATAAAGTCTAATTGGAATGTGGCTATCATTATTAGTTTTGTACTGAATAGTAAAGTCACATAGTTGCAAAAGAAATTACATGGATCTACACAGCCTTAATATTTATGATTGTTTACTACTGGCTTCTTTACAAACATTTTTGCTAAGTCCTGCATATATAAGTTCTTGGAGACTAAATTGATTAATCTTCTGAAATCCTATACTTTTTATTTTCTAATATACTCATCTTTTAAAGGTGGGATTATTTTCTTCTCCAATTATATTAAAACTTCTGCAAAGGAAGAACCCATGTGCTACTTTTCTTTGCTTCTACTAGCATTATGCAGGAAAAACAAAATGTAATATAATATACCTTAGCTTGTAGTTTGTTAAATAATTACAGATTTCATTCTTTGCTCTCTCCATGACTTTTTTTTTTTTTTTTTCGAGGTAGGGTCTCACTCTAGCTAAGGCTGACCTGGAATTAACAATGTAGTCCCAGGGTGGCCACAAACTCATGGCGATCCTCCTACTTCTGCCTCCCAAGTGCTGGGATTAAGGGCATGTGCCACCACTCCCTGCTATCTGCCCATGACTTCTAAGCACTTTCTCTACACATTCCTTCTGGAATGGTCAGGGCTAAGTGCTGTGGACAGCAGCTGTTCATTCTGTCTTGAGTTTCTGAACTAAGTCACTGCGAGTTGCTGCCCAAGGCAGAACTGCCTTAGACAAATGATTTTCTTCCTAAGGCAAGCATGCTAATGTACTGAACTCATCCTCTCTTCTGCTTATCTCCTGAGAACCCTCTCCAAGTAAATCCATTCAGTAATAATTCCCAAGATCAATCTCTGCATTGGGTTACTTGGCCCAAGAGCTAAAGACAAGGTCCTTTATCTGACACTTAGGGAAGTTCATGTTTCAAGCAATTTACACATCTCTCTCAAATCCCCAGACATATTTTTCTATAGTAATTGACTGCTACAGTGTCAGGCAGGTGGATCCTTTGTAATAGTCTGTCTCTGATGGACAATGGAAGAGTGAGAGATCTTTTAGTAGGCAGAGTCTTTCTCTAATACCACAATTAAAAGTAGTTAGCTAACAGCTAAAGAAGTATCAGTGGATGATGCTGTGGTTGGGGTTTGCTAAACCTGTTCTATAATGTGTTATAAGGGGACCATTACACCTCCAGGATCAAGATCTTGTTCCAATATACAAGGACAGTGTTTGCTTGGGGTGTGGTGGCTGAGGGAGTTTCTATTACTGCTAGATATGCTTAAACTGGTGCCACCTGCTAACTTTTTCTTTCCCCTCTCCATCTTGTTTCTTTTGTCATTGTCATTTTTCTTCTCATCTATTTGGAAGAGATGATTAAATTTATCATTTAGTCCATAGGTAGAAAGGGTCTGAGATGGAGCTAGAGGTGAAAGAGACCTCATTTGGAGGCAGAGTCTCCATAGAATCTCCTCAGGACATAATACTGGTGTGATTTGGGATTGCTTTGTGTGGGGTAGAGATGTTGAGTTCTCAACTTAATCTTCTAGCCCCTCCTTACTTTAGGTGCTCATCATTCTGCACCTATTGTCTCCAATTGTACAAGATTTAAGATGGTGTTTTAGTGAACCTTATATAGTTGGAACCAAGGCATACTCATGTTAATGATGGAAGCTGGCAGTGAAGAGTCTTAAACAAAGAGCTGTAATGGTGATGGAATTTACAAGATTGAAAGGGAAGAAAGGCTCACTAGCTTGTGGCTCTACACTACTAGGGGCTGACCAGTGGCTTTTTTGCCTGGGTCACTGTGCCTTAGTTTTATGTGCTGTTTTTCCAAATACTCTGTCTTCAGCATTTCACACTGGCCATATTGGAATTGCAACCATGTCCTCTCTACTAACTGGTTTTAAAAGCACCTTTTGAATTATGAAAGCATATTTCTTCTAATGTCATTTCATTTGGAAAGAGAAAAAGATATCATCATTGCTCTTTAAAAGGTGAAAGACTTTTTCTTTGGTGAGAGATTTATTTGATCTGAAGAAAAACCAGAGTATCATCATTTCTCCTTAAATAGAAATTGAAATTGTCATAATTCCTGGCACATAGTAGGCACTCAATGTAGATTTACAAATTGTTGAATGACAATTAACCAACAACTATTCTTTCATTCTAACCTGCCTGGGAATTCAGTTTTGTCATTGGGTTACTTAAACAATAAGTACCAATAGTCACTATGTGGAATTTAGGAAAATAATGAACATATTAAACATGGTTGTAGCCTTCAGGGGCAACCTTTTGCTGGGTGAGGTAGATGAGTGATAGGGTTCATCTTGCTGTATGGTGATTGCCTATGACAGAGGAAGGGCAGTGGCCATGGGAGACTATGGAAAGTTTCTTGAGGTGACAGTAAGAAGGTATTCAAACCACATTTCCTCAAAAAGGGGATATTTAGATGCAAAAAATGACAAAAAGTAGAAGATGTAGGATTTAGTATGGAATTAGTCTGCAAAGAAACTTTGACTTCTAAGGAGTCCTACTGAATTCTTTAGAGAAGTTGCTTGGTAGGGGAAGAGAAAACCATGCTTGAGGTAACACAGTACTGTGTGATGAGAGAGCAATAGATAGAAATTAACCCAAATGATTAACCCAAATTGCTATCAAGTATGAAGTAGAATTTTGAGTGTTGTGTTGTGATGTTTTAGGTTTAGGAAAGTTTCTGTTACTCTTCAACTCATAATGTATAAGTGATGGTCAACTCCTACCAACACTAAGAATAATCTAATGTGAGTCATAATCTGGAAGGCTATCTGAAAGCTAGAATATTTGGAAACTATAGTATTGACTATATTCAGATTGATTTCAAAGTGGTTCAAGTGGTCTTGGATTAAATTGCTCAGACTATAATTCTTTATGTGACCACAATAAAATTGCTCCTTCTGTGTAAGTGATATGGTCATACACATTGCTACACATTCCTTAGCAACACCACCTAGTAGATCTAGCCAAGAATATACCCAGTATAGCAAAATACAGAGAACTGAATTGATAAAGCTATTTTCCCATGCTTTGCTTTGTCTTGCCTTGAGATTATGAGAAATGCTTGGAGCTGTGGGATAGTCTCCTTTATGCAAGTCTGATTTGGTGATCTAATACTTGTTTCATTTCCTTTTGTCACTTTTTTGCATGGGTGTGTGTAGTATGTGTGGTGTGATATAAGGGTATTATGTGGTTTGTGGTGTATGAACATGTCTATGCATTCATCCAGTGCACACACAAGCAGAAGCCAGAGGAGGGTTTCAAGTGTATTTTACTGTTCATCTATGTTTCTTTGAGACAGTCTCTCACTGAACCAAGAACTGTTTTTTTTTTTTTTTTTTTTTTTTTTGTATTTTTCAGTCAGACTGGATGACTAGTGAGCCTCACTGATTCTCTGGTCTTCACTCCTATTAGGAATGGGAGTACAACCTTTCCTGGACATGTTCAGCTCTTTATGTTGGGTACTAGGGATCAAACACAGGGCGAAATGGGCCCTCTCAGGCTCTCATGCTTGCTCAGAGCTCTTATCCACTGAGCCATCTCTCCAGGACTCCTCCTTTGTCACTTCTGCTGGGGATGTTGTCAGCTGTTGATTTTGGGATTAACTTGAATTCCATTACTTACAGAAATATTTTAAATCACTTTAGAATACAGTTTAAACTCTGCTACAGTTTCTTTCTTTATGAAAATGGGTTAAATTCATCCCTTTTCTCCAGAAAGAATCTATGATTAAATAATTATTACTCTAAGGTTGTTACAGGTAGATCCTTGACAGGAAGAACAAACACAAAATAAACTGAGTCATGTTTTGCTTGTATCATACATTCCCGTGATATGATGTCATTTCATATTTATTCTTTCAAGCCACAGTCCCATTGTAAGAAATGCACAAAACCTCCTGTTACAGAATAATTTATTTCTAAGAATCCAATGTCTTTCAGCATACCATGTACTAGTCATTTTCCTAGAAGTGCAGAGGAAGAAAAACAAAGGACACCAAAGGTGGAGTGGCAGCAGAGGTAACTTACATCAAGACCCATATTTTCTAGGACTGATATTCAGAAAGGGACTGGCTATTGCCCAAGCTTACATAGCTATTAAAGATATTAAAGTTTTAGCTGAGTCTCAAACTTTCCTTCTGACTATAGACCTTGGCATCTTTTTTCTTGTGGAAACTCTTTACTCTTCTTTTTCCTTCTATGTGGTGTTGATAGTAATGACTCTGTGGTGAGAGGCATGGATAAAAGAAGAGAGAGAGAAGTCTGGTTTGATGAGAGGCACTTAGACAAAAATGCCCTTTTAGAATTGGGTCTTTGTTAGAGTAGTTGTAGCACCATACCACAGGTAGCATGGTGGGTTCAGAAGCCAGGAGAGGGGGTGGAGAGGGAGAGAGAGACTCTGGGAATAGAATGTGGAGGTCTCCTTTTATGAGTTTCTGGGGGAGGGTCAATTCCACACCATGTGACTCATCCTATGTGCTAGGAGCCATGGAGAGTGGAATACAAAGAAAGCATCTGGTCCTTCAAAGTCTCTAAGGGGGAGGGAATGTCCTACTGCCACCCTGGTGTATATAGGATCCAAGACTATTAATCAGATGGCCTTGGGTTTCCCTAGCAGCAGGGGTACTACATCTATGTTCTTACAGTGTCAGTCATCTACATCACCTTTTGGTTCAGGAATGACTTCAATACAAAATGATCAGAAAAAGTAGCAAGTGACTTTTATTAGAGCCCATGGAGAAGGGTTCTATCTGTGACAAGGATAGTTGATGTGGAAGACATGATTCCAGAAGTTTGTGGGCTTGGGAACACTATAACACAGAAGGAAACATACAGAATATGGAATGGGGAGACAGAGAGAAAGAGGGAGAAAGAAAGGGAAAGATAAAGAGAAAGAAAGAGAGAAGGAGATAGAGGGAGGGAGAAAGAGAAAGAGAGAAATATTGACCTTGAAAAGCCAGCTGAACTCTGATTTCTCAGCTATATGAGGTAATGAATGAATTCTCTTTTTGCTTAAGTGAATTTGATTTGAATTTCTTTTTCATGCACTAGGAAGACTTTTAACTTATGTATCATGCCTTCTGATTTCAAGTACTATTATAAAATTTCCTAACATTTTTATTGGTGTGAAAAAATTTCAGTTTCACAAGGACAAGACACAATGCAATGGGATATGTTTAACCTTTGTAGATTCAAATAGAACTTGGAATGAGCAACTTTAACCTCTACACATGATCTGAGCATGGAGAAAGTTCACCCCAAGTCATTCCTATGTAGTTTCCTATAGCAGTAATTATGCCATTGATTTCCTCTGTTTACATATCCATCTGCCATTCAATGGTAAGCCTTCTGTGAACAGGAACTGTGCATTGTCATATTTCCAATTTTCCATCTCATGCGCTCATTAGAAATAGTTCTGATAGAGCCCAATTTTTGAGTGTTTACTATGTGTGCCAAACACCAATTCATGTCTCCTTTTTGTATGTGTGTGGGTGTACATGTATGTACTTATGTGTGGAGGTTAGAGAACAACCTCAGGAGTTGTTCTTCAAGGGTTAGCCACCTCATTTGAGACAATCTGTCATTGGTCTATAACTTTCCCTATAGGTTATATTGGATGGCCATTGAACCTCAAGGATCTGTCTATCTCCACCTCCCCAATGCTGGGAATACAAATGTGTGCTACATCCCTAGTTCTTGGCATACATGTGTGTACTATCACCCCAGTGCTGGAGATATAAGTGTGTGCACCACACTTGGCATTTTTTCACTTGAATACTAGAGATTGAACTCAGGTCCTTATGATAGTAAATGCTTCACCTACTGATCGTGGCAATATGCTAGAAGGTAGGGACCATTGCACAGGATGAAATAAGCAGACATTCACAGCTCATTAGTGGTGGTACAAGGTATGTACAGACTATCTCTTTACCAGTGTCTTGCATTTCCCTGACATACAGTTACCTTCAGTAAATACTTATTTAAAAAGAAAATAAAGGATTGAAAGATGGTCCAGTGTTTAAAGGCACTTACAATGCCTGTTGGCCTAGGTTCAATTCCTAAGCCACCCAAGTATACCAGACTATTTGCAATGGCAAGAGGCTGCAGGCATGCACATATGCATGTGTGTGCACTCACGTGCATGCACACACACACATACACACACACATACACACACACATACACACACACGGCAGAGGATTAATATTCAGAATATACAAAGAACTCAAAAAACAGAATAATAGAGTTCCGGGTAAGATGGCGGCATAGGAGCCACGCCAAACCAGATCAGGCAGAGAATCAAGAAAAACTACACTCATCTGAGGAAGAGAGCAGAATATTTTCTCTGGGAAATAGCGGAAAAGCAAAAGACAGCCAGAAACCCACTGTGGAGAGTGCGGCCCCCGGCAGCTCGCTCCCCAATGCCGCCGCGGGCTCCCCATCCGCGGGCTCCCCATCCGCGGGCTCCCCATCCGTGGGCTCCCCATCCGTTGGCTCCCAGCGGCTTCGCTCCACCCCAAGAGCACCCCAGCAACTACACTTCACTCAGCCGGCTCCGGAACGGATCGGCACCAAGACTTCAACCCTCGATCCAAAGCCACCAACCAGATCAGCTAAGCCCCGCTGAGCTTCCGCTGCAAACGCCGCCCAAACAAACAAACAAACAAAAAAAAAGGGACTTTTCAACCTCATCAGTCTCCTCACAGAGCCCAGAAATCAAAGAAAAATCTGCAGAGCTACTGAAAGAGACACACACCGTGAGTTGCTGCAGGCTTCCTGAACTCGCCCATCCCCCAATCATCAGTTCCCCAGGGAATTGGTAGAATCAAACAACAACCAGTGGCAAATTTGAGCCACATCGTCAACACCGGACCCAGGTGACCTGACCCAAGCTCCACAGCCCAGGTAACGAGGTGGGCACCCAGCATTGGTGAGTTTAAAAGCCACACCAAAAGATAACAAAGGCCTGCATTGGAAGTGCTAACCACTCTTTCCAGGTCAAGGCAGGGTATGTATTACATATTTGTGGGTGGCTTTACCATTTTCAAATAAGCTGAATGTGAGGGGTTGAATATTGCTATCTGTACTACTTATAGATTTAAAGGGCCTTTATCTTTTGCTTCAGTTATTATTGAGGACAGGGTCTGATTCCCAAGCTGACAGGACTAAGGGAGTGGACCATCACATGCCCTTAGGGATTTTAACCCTTTAGGACTGGTTGTCTCAATTCTCACACTTGTATACTCTGTGTTCATGTCAATTGAATGTGTATTTTGCTCTGTTGAAGTTTAGAACTTGCCTCAAATTGTTCCACCAGTCCACTACAATAATTGCTTAACAAGCAAACTCAACAGCTAGGAGTACTTCTACTTAAGTACAAGTGCTACACTTGACACCTTAAACTCATATCCTAAAATAATATAAAGGTGGATCACAACACCTAAGAACACTGAAGATAAATAGGAAACCTAAGCATCAAAGCAATCCAGGATGCAAAAGTCACTACATTATAATACAAGAAACACAAAGAATCAAGACAATGCAATCCCACCAAAAATTGCAAATCCATCAGATAGGTCCAACAATGAGACTGTTTTAGATGAAATTCTGACAAAGATTTCAAGGGAATGATGATATCTATGCTCAAAGAAATGAAAGAAGAAATGAAAGCAATCCGAGAAGAAAACAAAGGAATTAGAGAAGAAAACAAACTGTTGAAGGAGATTACAGAGAAACAGTTTAATGAAATAAAAAGGTCATTAGAGGACATGAACAAGGAAATAGAACTACTGAAGAAAAACCAGGCTGAAATCTTAACCCTGAAGAACACCGTCAGTGAAATAAAAAACTCTGTGGAAAGCCTCACTAGCAGAATGGATGAAGGAGAGGACAGAATATCTAAACTAGAAGATGAGGTGGCAGATCTATCACAGTCCAACAAAGAGAAAGACAAGCTAATAGAAAGGTATGAATGGGAACTCCAAGACATGAGGGACACTATGAAAAGATCAAACATAAGAATTCAAGGTATACCAGAAGGGGAAGAATTTCAATCCAGAGGCTTAGTAGGTGTTTTCCATAAAATCATAGAAGAAAATTTTCCCCAAATTGGGAAAGAAATGCCAATGCAGATACAAGGAGCATTTAGAACACCAAACAGACAAAACCTAGAAAGATCCTCTTCTCGCCATGTTATAATTAAACTACTAAATACACAAACCAAAGAAAGTATACTGAAAGCAGTTAGAGAGAAAAAGCAAATGACATTTAAGGGGAAACCCATCAGGGTCACAGCAGATTACTCAACACAAACCCTAAAAGCCAGGAGGGCCTGGAGTGATGTATTCCAAGTTCTGAAAGATAAAAACTGTCAACCAAGATTACTTTATCCTGCAAAGCTTTCTATCCAAATTGATGGAGAAATAAGGACATTCCACAACAAAGACAGGCTAAAGGAATTTATGGCAACTAAAGAAGCTCTACAGAAAATACTTGCAGGAATCATTCATGCTGAAGAAAAAGCAAAACACACACAGCAGGAAATAGGAAAAAAGAAATCATATTCAACAGTTAGAACAAGTGAGTAAAACGAAAACCAGGAAGAACTACAAAACAAGAAAAATGGACAGATCAAATACATATCTTTCAATAATAACTCTTAATATCAATGGCCTCAATGCCTCAATCAAAAGACATAGACTTGCAGACTGGATTAAAAAGCAGGATCCTACCATCTGTTGCCTTCAGGAAACTCACATCCGATTAAAAGATAGAAACATTCTTAGGGTGAAAGGCTGGAAAAAGATATATCAAGCAAATGGACCTAGAAAACAAGCAGGGGTTGCCATTCTAATTTCTGACAGGATAGACTTCAAACCAACATTAGTGAGGAGAGATAAAGCAGGTCACTTTATACTGATTAAAGGAACACTCCAACAGGAGGATATCACAATCCTAAACATTTATGCTCCCAACACGGGGGCCCCCAATTACATCAAACAAACACTATCGGACTTAAGGTCAGAGATAACACCTAACACAATAGTAGTGGGTGACTTCAATACCCCGCTCTCATCACTTGACAGGTCTACCCAACAAAAAATAAACAGAGAAACAACTGCATTAAATGATATCATGGAACAAATGGACCTAACAGATATATACAGAATATTCCATCCAAATACTGCAGAATATACATTCTTCTCAGCAGCACATGGGTCATTCTCTAAAATAGACCATATGATAGGACACAAATCATATCTCAACAAATACAGGAAAATTGAAATAATCCCTTGTATGCTATCTGACTACAATGGGATTAAACTGCAAATCAACAACAAGAAAAACTACAGAGCATACAGAAATTCATGGAGACTAAACAGTACGTTATTGAATGACGCATGAGTCATTGAAGAAATTAAGAAAGAAATCAAGAAATTCATAGAATCAAATGATGATGAGAATACAACATACCAAAATCTGTGGGACACAATGAAGGCAGTCCTACGAGGGAAATTTATAGCTCTAAGTGCCTATATTAAGAAACTAGAGAGTTCACAACTAAACAATTTAATGCTTCACCTTAAGGCCTTGGAAAGAGAAGAACAAGGCAAACCAAAAATCAGTAGACGGGAAGAAATAATAAAGGTTAGGGCAGAAATTAATGAAATGGAAACCAAAAAAACAATCAAAAAAATCAATGAAACAAAGAGTTGGTTCTTTGAAAGGATTAACAAGATTGACAAACCCTTAGCAAATCTGACCAAAAGAAAGAGAGAAGAGACAAAATTGATAAAATTAGAGATGAAAAAGGCAACATCACAACAGATACCAAAGAAATTCAGAAAATCATACGGACATACTTTAAGAATATATATGCCTCTAAGTTTGAAAACCTGAAAGAAATGGATGATTTCCTTGATTTATATGACCTACCAAAATTAAATCAAGATGAGATAAACCATTTAAAATAGACCTATAACAACCACAGAGATCCAAGCAGTCATAAAAGTCTCCCAATTAAAAAAAGCCCAGGCCCAGATGGATTCACTACTGAATTTTACCAGACATTCCTGGAAGATCTAACACCAATGCTTCTCAAACTTTTCCATAAAATAGAAGAGGAAGGAATTCTACTGAAATCCTTCTATGAAGCCAGCATCACCCTGATACCCAAACCGGACAAAGACAGATCAAAAAAAGAAAACTATAGACCAATCTCCCTCATGAACATAGATGCAAAAATTCTCAACAAAATACTGGCAAACAGATACAAGAATATATCAGAAAGATTATTCACCCTGACCAAGTAGGCTTTATCCCAGAGATGCAGGGATGGTTCAACATACGCAAATCCATAAATGTTATACACCATATAAATGGTCTGAAGGCCAAAAATCACATGGTCATCTCAATAGATGCAGAAAAGGCATTTGACAAAATCCAACACCCCTTCATGGTGAAAGTACTACAGAAACTTGGAATAGAAGGAACATATCTCAACATAATAAAAGCTATTTATGACAAACCTACAGCCAACATAATACTTAATGGGGAAAAACTTGAAGCTTTTCCTCTAAATTCAGGAACAAGACAAGGGTGTCCACTGTCTCCACTATTATTTAATATAGTATTGGAAGTCTTAGCCATAGCAATAAGGCAAGAGGCACTCATAAAGGGGATACAAATCGGAAAGGAAGAGGTCAAATTATCATTATTTGCAGATGATATGATTCTATACATAACAGATCCTAAGGACTCTACCAGCAAATTATTAGAGCTGATAAACACTTTTAGCAATGTAGCAGGATACAAAATAAACACACAGAAATCAGTAGCTTTTCTATACACTAACAACAAACATGCAGAGGATGAAATCAGGGAATCTCTCCCATTCACAATTGCCTCAAAAAAATAAAATACCTTGGAATAAACTTAACCAAGGAAGTGAAGGATCTCTACAATGAGAACTATAAAAACTCGAGCGACAAATTGCAGAAGACACAAGGAAATGGAAAGACATTCCATGCTCCTGGATTGGAAGAATCAATATAGTGAAAATGTCAATCTTACCAAAAGCAATCTACACATTTAATGCGATCCCCATTAAAATCCCAATAGCATTCTTCACAGAAATAGAAAAACAATACTAAAATTCATCTGGAAACACAAAAACCTCAAATAGCCAAAACAATTTTGCATAACAAAAATCAGGCAGGTGGTATAACCATACCCGATTTTAAGTTATACTACAAAGCCATAGTAACAAAAACAGCATGGTACTGGCACAAGGACAGACAGGTAGATCAATGGAACAGAATAGAAGACCCAAATATTAATCCAGACAGCTACAGCTACCTGATTTTTGACAAAAACGCCAAAAATACTCATTGGAGAAAAGATAGCCTCTTTAACAAGTGGTGCTGGGAAAATTGGACATCTATTTGTAAAAGGATAAACATAGATCCTTGTCTCTCTCCTTGCACAAGAATCAAGTCCAAATGGATCAGGGACCTTAATATCAGACCTGAAACTCTGAAAATGCTAGAGGAAAAAGTAGGGGAAACTCTTCAAAATATTGGAATAGGCAAGGACTTTCTGAATATAACTCCAATTGCTCAGAGAATAAAAGCACTAATCAACCACTGGGACCTTATAAAATTACAAAGCTTTTGTACAGCAAAGGACACTGTGAATAGAGCAAAAAGACAACCTACAGAATGGGAAAAAATCTTTGCCAGTTATTCATCTGACAGAAGATTAATATCCAGAATATACAAAGAACTCAAAAAACAGAATAACAAGAATTCAAACAACCCAGTTAAAAATGGGCTACGGAACTAAATAGAGAATTCACGGAAGATGAAATACAGATGGCATATAAACATCTAAAAAAATGTTCTACATCCTTAGCCATCAGGGAAATGCAAATTAAAACCACTTTGAGATTCCATATCACTCCTGTCAGAATGGCTGCCATCAAGAAAACAAATGACAATAAGTGTTGGCGTGGATGCGGAAAAACAGGAACACTTCTACACTGTTGGTGGGAATGTAAGCTGGTCCAGCCACTGTGGAAATCAGTGTGGAGGTTCTTGAGACAGCTAGAAATAGATTTACCATATGATCCAGCTATAGCACTCCTAGGCATATATCCAGAGGACTCTTCTCACTTCCTTAGAGATACTTGCAAAACCATGTTTATTGCTGCTCTATTCACAATAGCTAGGAAATGGAAGCAGCCTAGATGTCCGTCCACAGATGAGTGGATAATAAAGTTGTGGTACATTTACACAATGGAGTTCTATTCAGCAGTAAAAAAAATGAAATTATGAAATTTGCAGGAAATGGATGGATCTGGAAAGGATTATACTTAGTGAGGTAACCCAGGCTCAGAAAGCCAATCGTCACATGTTCTCTCTCATATGTGGATCCTAGCTACCAATGTATAGACTTGTGTATGAACTGGAACCAAAAATAGGTACCAGAAACCAGTAAGCGGGTAAAAGGCTATAAGGGAGGGAAGAAAGGGAAGGACTTAAGTGTATGGTAATGCACATATGTAAGTAGAAGAACTGAGTACAGGGAGGGGAATGGCCTAAGTGAGGCCATGGGAAGAGAATGCATACAAAAAGGGCAGGGGGAGGGACAATCTAAACTCAAGATATTTTCAATAAGACATATGTAAAATTACTTTTTTGAATAAGGGCACGTCTAGAAGATGTAGACTGTTACTAGAAAATTTTCAGTACCTGGGATGGAACTCCTTCCAGTGAGATGTTGGCCAAGGAGGTCCCGGTAGCCTCCAAAACATTAAGGCTTTTGCCAAAGCCCTTGGTTTCCCTAGAGAAATAGATAGTAAGACCCTATTGCTGAAGACATCTCATGCCTGAGAGGCAAAGACACTGAGAAAGCAAGCTGGTGCTGAGCAGAAAACCTTCTCCCTGTAGACCAGCCAACTGAAAGCTGGAAAAAGCTGCACTGCACGCAGCATATGGGAGACAGAAGCCATCAACAGTGAAAATAGTGGATGCTGAATATTCAAGCTTGGCCAGACAGGCCCAATGACTGAAAGGGTGCAATAGTGGCATGTCTACTCTTGGGGTAACCAAGTGCTCCATAATTGGACTGAAGGCCCTCTCTGCGGGAGGGAATACATACCCGGTACTGAAAAACCTAAGTAAAAGTCTATGGTAGGTGAGGTCATGAGCCTTGGGGTATAAGCCTGCTCATGTCTGACTAAATGTATATATTATTCCCACCAAGCTGCCCTGGGGACACTACACTAAATGTTCATGTCCACATATTAACGCTATTCTCACTCTCACTTCTGGCTAGAGAAGCTTCTCTTTTCAGATGATGATGACCACTAGGATGACACAAAAGGCAACATAGTGCTGAGAAGAAGGGATGGAGGAGTGCCTAGCACTGAAACACCTCTGTCACATCCTCCAGTGGCTCAGGGACCACTGCGGAAGAGGGGGCGGATAGAATGGAAGAGCCAAAGGAAGGATATGACCTCTTACTATGCAGCTGCCCAGACAGAAATTGGCCTCGATATCCATGATCTTGCAGTGCCTAGCAATACCTTTGCAAGACCCTCAAAATAGAAGAGAAAGATGATGTCATCAAATTAGGAGAGAGACTAATGGAGAAAGGGAGGGGATATGATGGAGACCGGAGTTCTAAAGTGGAATGGGGGAGGGGAGGGAAATATCAGGTGGGGTTTTTTTGGTATGTAAGATTAAAAGTCAATAAAAATTAAAAAAAAAAACAGAATAATAAAAACTCAAACAACCCAGTTAAAAATGGACCATGGAACTAAATAGAGAGTTCTCAGAAGAAGAAATACAGATGGCATATAAACACCTAAAAAAAGTGTTGCACATCCTTAGCCATCAGGGAAATGCAAATTAAAACTACTTTGAGTTTCTATCTCATTGCTGTCAGAATGGCTACCATCAAGAAAACAAATGACAATAAGTGTTGGCATGGATGCAGGAAAAGAGGAACATTTCTACACTGTTGGTGGGAATGATATCTGGTCCAGCCATTGTGGAAATCAGTGTGGAGGTTCTTGAGACAGCTAAAAATAGATTTACCATATGATCCAGCTATAGCACTCCTAGGCATATATCTGAAGGACTCTTCTCACTACCTTAGAGATACTTGCACAACCATGTTTATTGCTGCTCTATTCACAATAGCTAGGAAATGGAACCAGCTTAGATGTCCCTCCACAGATGAATGGGTAATAAAGATGTGGTACATTTACACAATGGAGTCCTATTCAGTGGTAAAGAAAAATGAAACTATGAAATTTTCTGGGAAATGGAGGGATCTGGAAAATATTATACTAAGTGAGGTAACCCAGGCTCAGAAAGCCAAACATCACGTGTTCTCTCTCATATGTAGATCCTAGTTACAAATGTATAGACGTGTGTGTGAGCTGGAACAAAAAATTGGTAGCAGAGGCCAGTAGGCTAGAAAAATCTTATAAGGGAGGGAGGAGAGGGAAGGACTTAAGGGGATGGTACTGCATATATGAAGTAGAACAAATTATAGGTAGGGGAAATCCCTAAGTGAGGCCAGGGTAAGAGAATGTGTAGAAGAAGGGTGGGGGAGGGTCAATCAAAATTCAAGATATTCTGAATAAGACTTATGTAAACCTACTTTTTTGAATAATGACGCATCCAGAAGCTATAGATTGTTAATAGAAAATTTTCAGTGCCTGAGATGGGATACTTTCCAGTGAGCTATTGGCCAGGGAGGTCCTGTAGCCTCCAAAACATTACAGGCTATTGCCAAGGCCCTTGGTTTCCCTTGAGAAACAGATGATAGGACCCTATTGCTGAAGACCTCACTTGCCTGAGAGGCAAGATCACTGAGAAATCAAGCTGGTGCTGAGCAGAAAACCTTCTCCCTGTAGACCAGCCAACTGAAAGCTGGAAAATGCTGCACTGCATGCAGCCATATGGGAGACAGAAATCATCAGCAGTGAAAACAGTGGACACCAGAAACATCAAGTTTGGCCAGACAGGCCAAATGACTGAAAGGTGCAATAGTGGCATGTCTGCTCTGGGGGAAACCAACTGCTCTCTAATTGGATGGAAGGCCTACTCTATGGGAAGGAATACATGCCTGGTACTGAAAAAACTAAGCCAAAATCTATGGCAGGGGATGTCATGAGCCTTAGGGAGATAAAGCCTGCTCTTGTCTGGCTAAATGTATATATTATTCCCACTAAACTGCCCTGAAAGCACTACACTTAATGTTCATATTCACATATTAATGCTACTCTCACTTCTGGTTAGAAAAGCTTCTCTTTTCAGATAGCAATGACCACTTGTATGACCCAAAATGCAACATAGTGCTGAGAAGAAGGGACAAAGGAGTGTTCAGCACTGAAACATCTCTATCACACCCTCCAAGGTTCAGGGTCCATTGTGGAAGAGGGGGAAGAAAGAATGTAAGAGCCAAAGGAAGGATATGACTCCTTACAATGCAACTGTCCAGACAGAAATTGGCCTCGATATTCATGACCTCATAGTGCCTTCACAAGACCCTCATAATAGGGGAAAAAGATGATGACATCAAATTAAAAGAGAAACTAATGGAGAGAGGGAGGAGATATGATGGAGAGTGGAGTTCTGAGGGGGAATGAGGGAGGGGAGGGAAATATCATGGTTTATTGCCTGTAAGTATAGAAGTTGTCAATAATTTTTTTTTTAATTATAAAAGGATCCCATGTTTAGCCAGATTCAAAGTGACACAAGGGTGTAATACTGCACTTGGCCACAAGGGGGTGCACACATCTGTATTTCGTTCACAGCAGCTGAGTGACTGCTAGTGTGCCCATCTCTGTCTGTATCCCTCTCCCTCTCTGTCTGTCTCTCTCTGTGTCTTTCTCCAAAAATAAATAAAATAATAAAAAATTTTTTAAAATTATAAAAGGAGCTGGAGTGATGGCTTAGTGGTTAAAGCACTTGCCTGCAAAGCCTAAGGACCCATGTTTGACTATCCAGATCCCACGTTAGCCAGACACACAAGGGTGAGGCAAGCGCAAGGGTCACACATGCCCACTAGGTGGTGCAATCATCTGGAGTCTGATTTCAGTGGCTGGCTAAGGCCCTGGCATGCCAATTCTATATGTGTGTCTCTCTCTCCAAAATAAAAAATGAAAAAGTTAAAAAGAATAAATATTTCAAGCTTTGGAGTAAGAAATATTTTTGTTTCTTGAGGTATGATCTTGGTATGTTGTCAAGGCTGGCCTTTAATTCAGTATACTCCTGTCTCAGCCTGAGTAGCATGAGTAGCATGGAGATAGGAAACTTATATCAGATCCGTTTGACATTGGGGAAACTGAGACAACATTAAGATAAATCAAGCATACACCTCTTGACTCTTTTTTTTTTTTTTTTTTTTTTTGGTTTTGCAAGGTAGGTTCTCACTCTGGTCCAGGCTGACCTGGAATCAACTATGTAATCTCAGGGTGGCCTCGAACTCTCTGCGATCCTCCTACCTCTGCCTCCCGAGTGCTAGGATTAAAGGCGTGCACCACCACACCCGGAACCTCATGATTCTTATTAGGACTTTTTCTATTATACAGAGGTACCAATGAATCAAAAATAAAGTTAAGTATTCACTGACTTGTTTGCTTTGACACAGGACTGGGACTTAGCTCCAAGGTGTCCTAACACTTCATACATAGCCCTGTCTGACATTGGCCACCACACCCTCATGCATCAGACTCAGAGTGTTGTGATTCCAGGTGCTGTACAACCACCCGCCTGCTTTAGGCAAGTGGTTTTACTTTGAAGTTGCAGATAAATTTGTGTTTCTTCAGTACAACTTACATTTTCACAAAAGACTATAAAAGACTTCACATTAAAACATTTTAGATACTCTCTTCTTATTTAATGGATAAAAGTATGGAGAGAGTCATGTAAAATTTTTTAAAAATCCAAGAATTTTCCTCAAAAATGAAGAAAAGAATTAATGTGGATGAAAGGTGATCAGTTCTCTATAAATATAGCAGGCGGCATTATTTACATAGCAATATATCATGTTAATAATTCAAAAAGAAGCTAAACTGAATGTGAACTATTTCTTTTATTTGTAATTTAGAAAGCATAGAATAAGAGGCTCTAAGACAAAGATAAGCCATGTTCTCCATGAAAGATTCCTGGAAACTGAAAAATAAGGTCTTTTAACATTTTGTGATATAACTGTTTTTCTTGGCTTAAGCGTAGGTTTTAAAAAATGGTGCTCATTGTTTTGCTTGTAGTTCTTTTATGCATGGACAGCCGTGCTGATGATGCATTCAGTTTTGGAGAATTTTCCAATTGAAAAAGTGCTCTGGAGAAGTTTAAGTGCCATGAATCACCCAAACCTCATCTAAGTCTCATGAAGGCAGAGGCTGTGAAAGGCAGTCACAGAGAAAAGATGTATTGGGGCTGCACTGCCTGATTCAACTAGATAGAAAAATATTTTGTAAAGACATGAGAATTTCAGGCGTCTGGCAGAGTAGTAAGGATAAATGTCACATTCTGTCAAACAGGCAAAAATGAAGGATCCTCTGATCTCTCTTCCTCCTCTTCTTCCTTCTCTTAGTCAGGAGGGGCAGATCTGGAATAATAGCCTCATTGGTATGTAACATGCAAACCTGGAGTCTCTTAGTTACAGTTAGGAAAGCACTAGAATTGTATTGGTGCATTCTCCCCCTAATTATTTCCTAGTGGCTTTGGACATCCAAAATGCTTTTATCAGGTGAGGAAGTCAATACATTTTGCGGGGTGAAGGAGGTAGATTGCTCATGATATTAATACTTCTAACAGCAACTGCTGCTATTTTCTGTTTTAAAGAATTAACTATCTCTGTAACCTGTCTGTGTGTGATCAAGAACAAGCATGGGGAGAGTTTTCCATTATATTGTCCTTTAAGGCAGCACTGATCTGAGGAAAATTCATATTTATTTCTCAATTATGAAAGATTAGTCAATATGTCTATTGTCTGGGTCATCTCTCCTCACCTTTACTTGTCCTTAATGTTGTCATAAACACATACTTTATGGAGGCTTTGAAGTCTTTCCCTTCTTATGTCTGAGAGTCCTCACTAAACTGGGTGGAAAGTTTCAGCCTAGGAAAGATGTGAACAGTGTGGGTGGCCAGGGGGCCATCTGGAGTGGGAGCCCCCTTACCAGCACAGAGAAATCAAAGGAAAAATGGGAACAGTGTGGGTGGGCTGGGGGCTATCTGGAGTTGGGAACCCCTTACCAACAGAGGGGAATCAATAGAAAAGATGTGAATGGTGTGGGTGGGTCAGGGACCATAGGGAGTGGGAACCCCCTCACCAGCATAGGGGAATCAATGGAAAAGATATGAACAGTGTGGGTGGGCCAAGGGCGATCAGGAGTGGAAACTCCATTACCAGCAGAAGGAAATAAATGGAAAAGATGTAAACAGTGTGTGGGGCCTGGGGCCTTCTAGAGTTGGGAACCCCTTACCAGCAGAGGGGAATCAATGGAAAAGGCCTTGTTCAGTTTTTCTCTCTACCCAATTCCCAGTTTAAGGAAAAACTAGAGCATGCAATACAGCTGAGTTGAAACCAGATTTGTAGGGATTTTTCCTCATCTTTCCTTGACCTTTGTCCTTCTTCTATTCTCTTTATAGAAGCCATAGGCAATACTTTCCAAAGTGAATAGTGCACACCCTAGAATTTGAAGGGTGCCTTATTTGAAATGTTCTCAACAAATTCTTTTTTTTTTTAATGTTTTTTATTTTTATTTATTTGAGTAAAAGAGAGAGAGAGAGAGGCAAAGAGAGGGAGAATGGGCATGCCAGGGCCTCCAACCACTGCAAACAAACTACAGGCGCATGCACCATTGCATCTGGCTTACTAGGTCCTGGGGAATCAAACTGAGGTCCATTGGCTTTGCAGTCAAGTGCCTTACCCACTAAGCCATCTCTCCAGCCCCCTCAACAAATTCTTATAGGGACACTTTGTCCCTAAATGGAGGTGCTATTTTGGGAGAATGTGGAAATTTAGGGAGGTAAAGCCTAGCTGGAAATCAGTCACTAGAAGGATGCCTTTGAAGGGAATTACTCACTCTGGCTAAAGTGAGTCACTTCTACCACATGGGGCTGCCACCATGATGTTGTGACTTACTACAGATCTTGAATCAATGAAATAAACTGTGGATTGAAATTTCTTAAACTGTGAGCCAAAATAAATCTTTCCTACTTTAAGTGGTTCTCTTAGGGGCTTTGGTCACACAGGGTGACCCTGCGTGCCAGATCACTGGGCTAGCTGTACTCTGGGCTTTTGAAATCTCTATGCCCCGTTAACCCTTATTTCCTTTGAGCTGCCTCATTCTGGGCTCAGTAGCCAGTGGAGCCACTCATGAGTGGGAACTGCACACTTGCCTTCCTCAGCATGACAATAACATCAGGTTCTCCTTTTTTTTTTTTTTTTTTTACAGAAAGCAGGTTATTTTCTTATCATAGTCTTCCACAACTAATAATTTCTCAAGGGCTAAATAAACATGACATTAGTTGAGAGTAAATATCCCATTTTTTTACTGGTCCCAGACAATCATTGGCCAGTTAAATGAAGCCTCCAGTCTTAGTTTTCTGCATCCCCTTCTTTCAAAAGAATCAGAACTCATCCTGTTGTCCCAGGGAAGAGTTTCTGGCTCACCCTTAATGGTGGTGGTCTTTTTAAACACTTTAGCTGAAGCACCTGCATTCTCTGGGATATGAAAACCATTCACATTTCCTTTTGTGCCAAATTTTACAACTTTCATATCCTTCTCTGTATTTTTCTCTGCCAGACTCACCCAGCCATTACAATTAAATTCAATGTTGTTCAAGTTCACATAGCCAGCATTTCTACCAGAATACCATACAAAGTGTCTGTAGCCTGGTTCTTGGCAAAGTCTTCTTTCCACTCTGAAGCTTCATAAGTTGAGACTGCAGAGTTCACACTTCTTTCTGCATCTGGGTGAAGTATCCCTAATTCAAAGTTTTAAATCCTTCCATATTCCTCCCACATGACAGTTCCAATGACTAAAAGCCATGTGGCAATAATGACTCCACTTCTGGTACCAATTTTCTGTAGCAGTTAATCTTCTCATTGCTGGGGGAAAAAAAAACCCAGTAGCTTATGGAAGAAAAGGGTTCATTTTCAGCTGCATTTTTGTGTGGAATTTTTATTTTATGGCAGGAAAAACATGGCAAGAACAAACAGCTAGATATAATATCAGTAGGGATAAGGCAGCAAGAGTGAGAGCTAGCTAGCACTGGCAAATAGAGCTGAATTATAAAATCCTAAGGCCCATCTCCAGCAACATACTGTTTCCATCAAGTCTTCTTACAAAGTCTCCAAAAGATGGGGATTAAGTAGGAGGTTTAATTATAAACACATGAGGCTATGGGTGAACCTTTCCATTCATACAACCTGAATGAAGCTTATCTAATGCCATTCTCTTACTCCTGGGTGAGGCTCATCCAAAGCCACTCTCTTATCTCTGTATCAGGCTTATCCAATGAATGCCACTATATTACTCCTTGGTAAAGTTTATTCAATCAATGCTGCTCTTACTCCTGGGTGAGGTTTATGATGCACCACTCTCATATTCCTGAGTGAGGCTTAACAGACATACTTATTTTCTCCATTTGGAAGAGTACAAACTTTCTGTAATTAGTGAAGTATTAATGGAATTTCTTCATGAAAGATTGATGAGCTTTCTTTAACTCAGAAAGCTCTGAGGAACTGAAATAATTCAAGACATTCTTCCCTACAAAAACCACTGAGACAGCTCCTCTGACTCCTTGTGAAAGATCCAACAAACTAGATGTTGTCATTTGTTACTTGTCTACCCCCACCAGACTGCACCTGATTCCTGTCATTTCCTCAAATAGTGCCCTTATAAGCTGAGAACTTAAACTGGCTGAGTGCTTCAGTTTCCATCCCACAGAAAGGTTGCAGCCCCTTGCCATGCTTCAATAAACAGTCCATGTTGAGAACCAGTCTGGTTTGCTTTTATTTTTCACTTTCCTTACATTTCTGGTGCTATGACTCAGATTGGAGCCCTTAGGAGTTTGGATGCCATGTGTCCCCTCTTTCTTTTCTCTTCTTTCTATCTCCCTGCCAGTGTTTCACTCCCTCAGGAGCACAGACACTTGTGCCCAATAGCTGGCCTTACACTCTGGTGAAAATCCAAAATTCTTCTCTGAGCTCAGCCAAGTCTTCAACAGTCCTTTGAATAATCCACCTGATCACATTTCTTTCTCTCCCTTCCCTTTCCCCCTGGATTTCTGAACTCCAGATGAAAGGCCATTCACCATTTGATGAACTTTCATCCACCACATTCCAGCCTTCAGGACAAGGTGCTCACTCTGGTCTGCTGTGGAGGTGCCCTGTCTCACATCTTAGAAACTCCATGAGTTTCTCACTCTCTCCTCTGTCTGTGAACAATTAGAGGCTCTGGCCCCCATGTATTGTTCCACCAGATACCCCAAACATTATGGTGTGGGAATGCTCTGTCTTAATTCTTGGTTCTCACCCCATTACCCTCCCTAAGCCTCAGAGACATCCCTGGTGGTGGGATCAGCCACTCCATTTAGTCCTTGTCTTCCAAAATGGGCTCTAAATTATCTATTGCAAAAGACATTCCATTGGAATGTCTCAGCACTAATTTAAAGGAACTCAAACTAACTGAGTTCCTACCCACCAATTTACTCCAACTTTCTGTTGAATCAAATTTGGCCACAATATTCCCTGGAAAGTGGCCAAGCACTGGCCAGAGTTCAATACTTTTGATTTCAACATTCTCACTAACCTTGATAACTTTCTTTGATCAAATGGGAAATGGTTTGAGGTTCCCACATCCAGGGCATTTTTGCTCTCCGCTCCCACCCCTCACTATGTAACCCCTTGCTCCACTCACCAAATCCTCCTGTGCCACAAAACACCTTTGAAATGCCCATACCAGGAGCCACTCTCAGATACAACCCAACTGACAAAACCCCTCCGCATCAAACTCCCTCTTCCCCATTTTCTTCCTGAACTTTCAACCCATCCTGCATTCCTTTTCTTCCTTGGCCAAGCCTATATAACTTCCCTTTTTCCCCACCCTCCCCCTCTGCCTTACACATAATCACAAGCTAGTTCTGTTATATCCCTTTAAGCACCCTACTCTTAATCCTGTTTGAGCCTCAGACACGTTACCCAAAACTCGTTTTCTTCCCTCTACCTCTGAACATTTACCAGTCATAAACAGTGGCCACATAAATTGTTCTTTGTGACACCAGGTAAAGTTAAAAAAATATGTCAACTTTAAATTCAAACTGCTAGTAACTGTCTTTGTGGCAGTCTTTATGGCTAAGGATATAAATATATTGCTTATATTGCTGATATGATGACATTGACTCATAAGTAAATACTCATGTAATTTTTTTAAAAAGTATCAAATTAACTTAAGTCCTCATCAATTTAAACTGTAACTACAATTTTAAAGGCAAAAATTCCCTCTTCCTTTAATAATATTATATGTGTTTTATGTCTGTCATATGTCTACTGCTGGCTGGCTGGCTAGCTACTGTCATATGTTCATATGTTTCATGTAGTCTATCAGTATGTACAACTAAACTTATGGTCAGTAAGGGTTCTGAAGTACATAGCTGTATTTTAAGATGATGATAATTTACTACAAACATATTTGCAATATTAATGGTAAGACCCTACTGTTGATAGCATACATGTGTGAGACCAAACTTGGAGAGACCTGGCCAGAATCTGGAAGAGGGTCAGTCCCCAGACAGCTAGTCTAGTGCCAGAGGGTGCTACACGAGCAACTGGGGGAAAATGGCCGACATCGGGTCCAAACAACTTCCAGTCTAAGATACCCAGCAAGAAAAAACCTGACATAATGCTCAAACAAGTGAAGTAGTGGCACACAGCCGTGGTGGGCAACCAATGGCTCTTGATTTGGCTAATTGATCCACTCAGTGGAATGGAACTCATTGCTGGAACTGGGAAATAAGTCAAAACCATGTACAAAAAATGAGCAGTCTCCAATCAAGATACTATCAAATGTGGGCTAGAAGAGGGCCTACCCATATAAAATTCCCTCCAAGATATCTATGGCCATCCCATATATCTAGTACTAACTTCTCTCTCCATTGGAGAATTTGCTTATCTTTTTCAGATGGACAACAAACTTGAAGGGAGGATCAGCCAATCACACCTCACCAGGGCTCCAGCTGAAACCATAGAGAAATGTGGGGGAAGGGCGAGAGTTCAGCGCTTTTGGTGATCAGGACACCAGAAAAAGACTGAAGGAGATAAACACAGAGAACATCTAACTCCTACTAAGCCAGATATCCAGAGACACAGAGGCTCCCAAAACCTCATCACTGAAGTAGAGCTAAAATGACCCTAATGTGGCTCAGGGAAATTTGTGGTAGAGGGGGCGGAAAGAATGTTAGAGCCACAAGTTGGGGCATTATGCACAGAGACTTGGCCTATCCCCCAGAGCTCTTGACTACCCCCATAATGCGTGAATCACATTCCACATTGATGAGGGTCCCTATGGAAGTGGGAGGACAGGGAGGAGGATAATGGAGTCACCACTACGAATGTAAAACTAGAATAATATACATAAAAATAAATAAAATTAAAAAATAATTAATCTCTGTGTTTTGGGTAACATGCTTTTCATACTTAGTATCACCGCAATAGACATGTTTGTGTACCAAATCTTCTACAGAAAGAGACATGTTTTTAGATCAGAAAAAGCTTTATAAGGTAGAAGATTGTCCTAAGGTATGTTTTTAAAAGGGTATGAAAGTTGATATAAAAAGGTTGTGGAGCTTAAACTGAAAAAGATTTGAGTTGCCTGTAGTAAAATGGGTTAACTTAAAAGTTTTCATTCTCCATATTTTCTCTCACCTTAATTGTTAATATATTTCACATTTTACTCTTTTTATAAGTTGATAAATTTGTTTATATTGCCATGTCTCAGATCAAGGTTAAAATTGACTTATACCTATATTTCCTACTGTTAAGCTCTGACTAATAAAAAAAACTAAATTTTTAACAAAATCAAGATTCATTTTAATAAGTTTTTGTCTGTTTGTTTAAACCTTATTTAAATGTAAAATAAGTCAAAAATATAAAATTAATATAAATGACCTTCTGGATATTAAAAAAAATGGATGTAGGGGATTGATTGCTGGACTTCCCAAACTAAAAGGACAAGCAGTCAAAAATCCAAACAGTCCATTTATAATTAACCACAGCAACAGAAAACTGTAAAAACAAAATTTAGGGGAAAAAGTTGTTAAGTTTCTGATTAAGATATATTTAAAGATCAAACAAAAAGAATGACATAAATATATTATACTTTTTTTAATTTCACAGGCCAAAATTCAGGTTTTCTTAAATATGATTCTGCTTTTAGTAATGTTTGCAAAATGCCTGATTCTCTGTTTATAACAATAAATATACATGTTGCTCTACTTTTATACTAATGTTCACAAAATAATTTACGAATAAAAATTTCATTTTAAATGAGATACTTAAAGCTTATAATATATCCAATACTAAATTTACGTTTTCCAATGGATACAGTCTTCATTTTGTTGATAAAATATCTGCTTCTCTGTTTACAATAGATTTCTTACATATTCTGCTCTTATGTTTCCCATTAGATAAAAATTTGTTTGAATAAATTTTATTCTAACAGATAACAATTGGGCCTAATTATATAACATTTCATTACACATATAAAATATACAACTAATACATTATCAATACTGATCAAAACTTCTAACTTTTTCAGCTTGACATACTTTCATTAGTTCTTCTAAAGTTATGACCTCTTTTAATCTCTGTACCAAGTGAAAATTACAAGCCATCTATATTAAAAACTTACAAAGAACCTTTAAACTTTATATCTAAACTTCAAAATTCATTAATTTCCTAATTTCTATCAAGTTTAACTTTAAAATTGTTCAAAATTTTCTAAATATGACCTCAAAACTAGTTTCTTAAACTTCCTACCTTACCTAAGCCAAATTTTCATATTTGTATATATTTCGATTAGCTCTTTTTATCTAAAACTGTCTTCTTCCTTACTTTTACAGACAACATTCCTTGTTTCTTTACCTACCACTTATGTTACTATTTTCAATCTTAAATATAATACTCATATGTCACCTGTAGGTGTCATGTCACATATAAAAAAATCACACACACACACACACACACACACACACACACACACACATATATATATATGCCAGATCATAATGGCAAATATATTTAATATGATATAGGAGTTTCTTTCATAATAGCTCTAATAAGTATCAGTCTCCTAAAGAGTTGCGTCCTACATATTCAACATTATCTATAAAAGACTAGAAAAAAGCCTTCTAGCCACATGAAAAAACAGCCTGCCATTTACACAAACTATAAAGTGATGTTTGGCAATGAAAAACCAAAAACTGAGGCTCCCAAAAGCCACACCTGTGTTACCAGGACTTCAACAATAGACTACAACAATTGTGGAGAAGGAATGTTACCAATCAAGAGCCAAAATTATTTTGGGCTGTATTGGCCTTTCAAAATAGCCAATTTATTATCTTTTTCTGTGTGTGCCCTAACATCTCTGTGACCAAATGAAATACCTATTATTTTAAGTTCTTATTCCTAATATGCTACACCTATACATAAAACTTGCTTATTTCCTCTGAGGTAAAACTCATTCTCTTGTGTGCCAGGGTTCCCACACAATTACTGTTTTTCTGTTTTCCATGAGTCAGTCTCTTATTTGCCCTACTTGAACAATGTGTTCCAACAGCTCCAATTTCAAATGGTTTCAGAAATGCCTGTTGTTACTTGGAACTCTGTAACTGCCTCCTACTATGGTTTTGCTTCTAGAGCGACCTCTCAGGACAAGATCAAGTCCATGCTCCTGCTACAGTCTCACTGAGCCACACATCCACCTCGACCCCCATGATCAGAACAATGTGACTATAACCTGATCATGTAAAACCTGTTCCTGTTCAAAATACAGCTGTAAAACTGTCCTTAAAAATTGGCCTCCAGACCAGTCTCCAGATTCCACTGGTTTCCTTGATTATACCTTTTGGGTTCTACTTTCAAGATTTCTAACACACATTCTTAAAAAAATAATAATCTAAAATAAATGATCAATCACATGGTGCCTTCTGGATATGTAAAACCTCAACATGTATATCTTCCCACTAATTGGACTGCTATATCTCTTAACATCTCCTGACTCTCGTATTCCAATTCTCATAACTAATAATATAAACCTTAAAAGAGACATAATTGTTCTCCCCTTACTCACAACATTAAATATCATTACAGGTGTGACCACAGGAACAGCTAGATTCAGAGTGTCTACATATAAAAATTTTTCCTATAATGCCAGCTGCCTAAAAGAAATGTAAGATGAGATCACTCATTCCAAGATCATCTTGATTCCCTGGCCCCTATAAAACTCCAAAATCACAGAAGACCTCTTAATCCTGCCAATGGGTCAGGCAACTCTGGAGCCAGACAAACAAAGCTTCAACAATGACACACCCCATCTCAGGATGGGGTTTTGGGTCACTTCCAACCAGGTTACTTCCCACACTTATGCCCTTCCTGCTAATACTAATCTATTTATATTTTTGCCTTGTCTTCTAAATTTTGAACAGAGATTTCTTCTAGCATGTCTTAATGTCATCACTCACTCCACTACCTACCCAGAATCCTCACTGCAGATGTACCAGGATCAACGCCCTCAATCTGGCTCAAACCCTTACCCTCTCTGAACCCTGAAAAACAGACCCCTTGTCACCATCCACTGGTCACCAGGAAGGAGTTAGAGATGGATTCTACACCCCTACACCACTTCCCAATTTCTTTTTGTTTTCCAGAGTCTGGATGAAGGGTTAATGGACTTTCTTGATGAAAGATTGATGAATTTTCTTTAACTCAGAATGCTCTGAGGAACTGAAACAATTTGAGATATTCTGCCCTGCAGAAATCCACTGAGATAGCTCCTCTGACCCATTGTGAAAGATCCAGCAAACTAGATGTTGTTATTCAGTTACTTGTCTACCCCCACCAGACTGCACCTCATTCCTGTCATTTCCTCAAATAGGGCCCTTATAAGTTGAGCCCATTCCCCTGCTGAATACTTCAGCCTGCCTCCATCTTGTGGGAAGGCTGTGGCCCCTCCCTGTACTTCAATAAACAGTTTCTGTCTGTTAAGATCAAGTATGTTTTGCTTTTCTCTTTCTTATTTATTACAATTATAACATGAGAAAATACTTCAACACTATGACTGGAGTCATTTTTAAGCAGTCAAATCACAACAAAAAGAACAAAAATGTGAAAAAGTGGCACTAAATAGAATGCGAAAAAGCAGTTAATATAGTAGAGCTGAAAGACAAAGGTAGTGTCACCTTGTTGAGTTTCAGCTAGGAATGTGTATGCATGCATTCTCTCTCTCTTTTTCTCCCCTCCTCCCTCCCTCTGCACACATGCACAAATAATCACAAAAGTACTGTAAGCACTTATTTGGGGATTACAAATAAATTTTAGTGAGTAAATGAATTTGCAAACATGGACTCTGCAAACCAAAAGCATTGACTACTTATGGAGAACAGAATTAACACTGCTTGGTGAAAATTACACAAGAGCAGTTTTCTTTCACATGACCTCAGAAAAGGAGAGTTTCCTTGTAAATATAAGTGTTACACAGAGATAATTCCTTATTCTAATGCCTTACACTAATTCACTGCCATGCATATACTTTTTTAGAAGAAGTATGACAAATTAATTTGGGAAAAAGTATAGATCCTGAGAGAGAACTAAAACTAGGAGATAAGTGAGTGATGACTGAAAATAAAATGTAGAAAAACAAAATACTGTTACCATTGCTATTGATTCTCTGAAAATCAGTCTCCATTCTTTATACCTAAAACAATATTTCAATCAGGCTATATCTAGCACTATAAAAATTAAAAGCAATGCTCTTTTAAATGAGAACATGTGCATACATGTCCTTTATTTTTGCAAGCTTTCAGACCTTAGAAACTATAGCAACACTTAGATTATATAACAGTAATGAGGAAATTGCTACAAGATAAGCAAAGGTCATTGAATTGGAAGAATAAGTTATTTAGTAAATAATGGGAACATAAGAGATAGAAACTTGTCTGGTATAAGTCACTTTTGAGAAATGTATAACCAGAGCAACAAGAGAGGTTGCCTGTTCTGGAGGGCTGAACAATATAGAGTACTGTGTCAACAGGAAGCTCTTATGAGCCTTTACTTCCAACAAACCAACGACAAAATAGACAACAAAATGACCCCTACAAAAACTAGTATAAAAGTTACACTCATTACAGAGAAGCAGAAACATTGGAAGCTTATGTTTTAAATATATTTTCATTCTCTTCCCCTGGCCTCGCTTAGGCCTTTCCCCTCCCTGTAATCTGTTCTTCTACTTACATATGTACAATACCATCCACTTAAGACCTTCCCTCTCCTCCCTCCCTTATAGCCTTTTACCAGCTTACCAATTTTTGGTTCCAGTTCACACACAAGTCTATACATTTGTAGCTAGGATACACATATGAGAGAGAACATGTGACATTTGGCTTTCTGAGCCTAGGTTACTTCACTTAGTATAATCCTTTCCAGATCCATCCATTTCCCTGCAAATTTTATAATTACATTTTTCTTTACTGCTGAATAGAACTCCATTGTGTAAATGTACCACATCTTTATTATCCATTCATCTGTGGAGGGCCATCTAGGCTGGTTCCATTTCCTAGCTATTGTGAATAGAGAAGCAATAAACATGGTTGTGCAAGTATCTCTAAGGTAGTTAGAAGAGTCCTTCAGATATATGCCTTGGAGTGCTATAGCTGGATCATATAGTAAATCTATTTTTAGCTGTCTCAAGAACATCCACACTGATTTTTAAGAGAGGCCAGGGGAAGAGAATGTGTAACAGAAGGGCAGGGAAAGGGTCAATCAAAATTCAAAATAGTCTGAATAAGACTTATGTAAACCTACATTTTTGAATAATGGCACATCCAGAAGCTATAGATTGTTACTAGAAAATTTTCAGTGCCTGGGATGGGATACCTTCCCATGAGTTGTTGGCCAAGGAGATCCCTGTAGCCTTCAAAACATTAAAAGCTATTGTCAAGGCCCTTGGTTTCCCTTGAGAAAAAGATGATAAGACCCTATTGCTGAAGATATCTCTTGCCTCAGAGGCAAGGTCACTGAGAAAGCAAGCTGGTGCTGAGCAGAAAACCTTCTCCCTGTAGACCAGCCAACTGAATGCTAGAAAAGGATGCACTGCATGCAGCCATATGGGAGACAGAAATAATCAGCAGTGAAAATAGTGGACACTAGAAAATTCAAGTTTGGCCAGACAGGCAAAATGATTGAATGGGTGCATTAGTGGCATGTCTGCTCTGGGGGAAACCAACTTCTCTCTAATGTGAGGGAATACATGCCTGGTATTGAAAAAACTAATCAAAAGTCTATGGCAGGGGAGTTCATGAGCCTTAGGGGTATAAAACCTACTCTTGTCTGGCTAAATGTATATATTATTCCCACCAAACTTCCTGAAAGCACTACACTTAATGTTCATATTCACATTTTAATGCTACTCTCACTTCTGGTTAGAAAAACTTCTTTCCAGATGGCAATAACCACTGGGATGACCCAAAAGGCAACATAGTGCTGAGAAGAAGGGACAGAAGAGTGTCCAGCACTGAAACATCTCTGCCACACCCTCCAAGGCTCAGGGTCCATTGCGGAAGAGAGGCCAGAAAGAACGTAAGAGCCAAAGGAAGGGTACAACTCCTTATAATGCAACTGTCCAGGCAGAAATTGGCCTCGACGTTCATGACCTTGCAGTACCTAGCAATACCTTCACAAGACCCTCATAATAGGAGAAAAAGATGATGACATCAAATTAAAAGAGAGACTAATGGAGAGAGGGAGGGGATAGGATGGAGAATGGAGTTCTGAAGGGGAATGGAGGTGGGAGAGAGAAATATGGTTTATTGGCTGTAAGTTTAGAAGTTGTCAATAAAAAAATAAAAAGAAATATATTTTCAGAGGCTAGGGTGGGGTGAGACCACACCACCTTTATTTTTCCTCTAAAAAGGGAAGGATAATTTCAGTAACACTCAACTGGGAGCTAATTTTTTATAAATGATAGTTTCATTTTTTTAAGCTATCAGTTTACTCTTTAATTTTATTTGAGAGAGAGACAGAAAAGGAGGCATATAGAAAGAGAGAATTGGTGTGCCAGGGTCTTCAGCTGCTGCAAACGAACTCCAGACACATGTGCCACCTTTTGCATCTGGTTTATGTGGGTTCTGGGGAATCAAACCTGGGTTCTTTGGCTTTGCAGGCAAGTGCCTTAACTGTTAAGCCACCTCTCCAGCCCAATAGTTTCATTTTTATTGACAATTCTTATACATGTGTATACTCCGTTTTGATCATAGGTCTCTGCCATTCCATTTTCTTGTCTCTCTAACCCCATTCTCTTTTCACTGAACCCCTTCTTTCCAAAGTTCTCTAGTCCCTCTTCTACTTTAATGTCTTTCCTTTTATTTTCTTTCTTTCCTTTCTTTTTCTCTCCTTCTTCCTTCCTTCCTTCCTTCTTTCCTTCTTTCCTTCATTCCTTCCCCTCTCCCTCTCCTCCACCATTCATGATAGGTCCAATATTATACAGGACTTCTACTGGTAATGACAGTTGCTGTGAGGTCATGAATGCAGTGTCCTCTTCAGGTCCAGAGATGATGACAACATTCCTCCCCATCCCTTGACTCTTGTGTTCTTTCTGCCCTTCTTCTGTAATATTCCCTGACTCTGAGAGGGTAATTAGATATCTCATTTAGTGCTAAGCACTCAAGAGTCACTTATTCTTCACACTGACAAGTTTTGAGCCTCACAGTAGTCACCACCAACTACAAAATGAAGCTTCTCTGACTAAAGTCAAAAGCAGCACTATTCTATGGGTATAAGCATAAATATTTAGAAGGCAATTTTATGAGCACAACATATTCATTGATTTTTTTAAATAAAAGTAGAGCCAAGAAACACATTCCTTTGTTTTGATCATAGGCTGGCTTGTCTTTTTGTGTTGGATTGGTGAGGTACTCCTAAAGGGCTCAGTTCCATTTGAGTTTGCTGGGATTTTTACAGATTCTGGACCAGAGGAAGTTGGTACATAGTCATTCATAGGACCAGAAGGGAGTTATTATTTCTCCCCTTCTTTTTCCATTCACACATTTTTGGCAGGCAGCCAGAAGTTGTGCAGTTTTTCTGAGATTTTTAAAAAATTCTGCATATGGGAGCAGCTTCATTAAATTGGAGAAGGACAGGCCAACTTCCAATATAGCAGAGACTTTGGACTTCACCTCTCATACTGTAGCAATTACCATATAATTGCTGGGACAAAATACCTGACAAGAAGCAGTTTATGGAAGGATTCATTTCTAGCTTACATATTCAAAAGGAAGTTTCACCATTGTGGGGAATGCCTAAGAGGAGCAGATAGCTGGACAACATATATTGTCATTTCAGTAGGGTATAAGCAGAAAGATATATATATATATATATAAAACATCAAGTGGGGCTAGACTAATAAACCTCAAGACCAGCCCTACTGGCATACCTCTTCCAGAAAGATTCCATCCCAAAAGCTTCATAAGCTGGGAAATAAATATGAGGGTCAATCACAAACACATGAGGCCATGAGGGCCATTCTATACTGTAACCAACATATTGTGCCTCTGGCCCTCATAGACTCATGGCCACCTCATGATGCTAAATGTACTCAATTCAACTTTAAAAGTCCCCATAATCTTTACCAATCCCAACACTTCTCAATAGTCCAAAGTCTCATATGAGACATAACACAGTCTTTCAACTGTGAGCTCTATAAATCAAAATACAAGTTACATACTTCCAACGAGAGAAAACTCTTCAACAGGTCCAGGCTGCTCCACCCCTTGGGCTATATGACCAAACGGATCCAATTGTACTTGAGGTGTCAGTGGGGATGCCATTTGGAGCCTTTGGCAGGCCCCCATAGGTGAATCATAGCAGAGACCCTTGGGATTCTGGAGCAAGGCCCTGCTGTCATCTGCAGATAATTATTCTCCCTTTGAGAGGTAGCTCTTGGCCTGCTATTGGGCCTTAGTAGAAACTGAATGCTTAAAAATGGACCATCAAGTTACTGAGCTTCCCATTATGAGCTGGGTATTATCTGACCCACCAGGCCACAAAGTTGGATGAGCACAACAGCAATCCATCATCAAGTGAAAGTGGTATATCCATGATTGGGCTCAGGTAGGCCCTAAAGGCACAAGTAACTTACACGAAGAAGTTGCCCAAATGCCTATGGTTGCTACTTTGTTACAATGCCTTCTGTTCCCAAGCATGCACCTATGGCATAATGAGATGTGCCCTATGATCAATTGACTGAGGAAGAGAAGACTATGGCATGGTTTACAGATAGTTCAGCATGTCATGTGGGCACCTCCCAGAACTGGGCAGCTGCAGCATTACAGCACCTTTCTGGGACAACTCTGAAGGGATGTCTTCACAGTGGGCAAAACTATGGACAGCACACATGGTTGTGCATTTTGCTTGGAAGGAAAAATGGCCAGATGTGCGGTTATACACTGATTCATGGGCTGTGACCAATGGTTTGGCCAGATGGTCCAGCACTTAGAAGGAGCACAATTGGAAAGTTGGTGAGAAGGACATTTGGGGAAGGTGTATGTGGATAGAGCTCCCTGAATGGGCAAAGGATATAAAGATACTTGTGTCCCATGTTAATGCTCATTAGAAGGTGACCTCCTCAGAGGATGACTTTAATAATCAAGTAGATAAGCTGACCCATTCTGTGGATAGTGGTCAACCTCTTTCCTCAGCTACCCCTGTCATTGCCCAATGGGCTCATGAACAAAGTGTCCATGGTGGCAGAGATGCACGTTATGCATGGGCCCAACAACATGGACTTCCACTAACTAAGGCTGATCTGGATATGGCTGCTGCTGACTGCCAAAGCTGGCAGCAGCAGAGACCAACTCTGAGCCCCTGATATGGTAGCATTCCACAGGGTGACCAGCCAGCAACTTGGTGGCAAGTTAACTACACTGGACCTCTTCCATCATGGAAAGGGCAGCATTTTGTCCTTACTGGAATAGACACTTATTCTGGGTATGCATTTGCTTGTCCTGCATGTAACACTTCTGCCAAAACTACCATCCATGGGCTTACAGAATGCCTTATCCACCATCATGGTATTCCACACAGCATAGCTTCTGAATAAGGCACCCACTTTAGAGCCAAGAAAGTATGGTAGTGGGCTCATGATCATGGAATTCACTGGTCTTACAATGTGCCCCACCACCCTGAAACAGCTGGCTTGATAGAGTGGTGGAATGGCCTTTTAAAGAAACAGCTACTGTGCCAACTAGGTGGCAATAGCTTGGAGGGCTTAGGGAGTGTCCTCCAGCAGGCTATATGCTCTGAATCAGCATCCTATATATGGTGCTGTTTCTCCTATAGCTCGGATTCACAGGTCCAGGAATCAAGGGGTGCAAATGGGAATGGCAACACTTACCATCACCTCAAGTGACCCATTAGCTAAATTTTTTGCTTTCTGTTCCCACAACCTTACGCTCTCCTGGCTTAGAGGTCTTGGTTCCAGAGGGGGGAGTGCTTTTTGCCAGGAGGCACAAAGAACATTCCATTGAACTGGAAGCTAAGACTTCCCCCTGGCCACTTTAGGCTCCTGATGCCCTTGAGTGCACAGGCTGAGAAAGGAGTTACAGTGTTAGCAGGGGTGATTGATCCAGACTACCAGGGGAAATTGGACTGCTCTTCCACAGTGGAAGTAAGGAAGAGTATGTCTGGAGTGCAGGTGATCCTTTAGGTTGTCTCTTGGTATTACCACACCCTGTTATCAAAGTCAATGGACAACTGCAACAAACCAATCAAGGCAGTGTGATAAATGCTCCAGATCCTTCAGGAATGAAGGTATGGGTCACCCCTCCAGGTGAAGAACCAAGACCTGCTGAGGTGCCTGCTGAGGGTGGAGGAAATACAGAATGGGTAGTAGAAGAAGGCAGTTACAAATACCAGCTAAGGCTACATGACCAGTTACAAAAACGTGGACTGTAATTGCCATGAATATTTCTGTCTTACCTTTTTAAGAGTGTTTGTACATATCTGCACTGATATTAAGATGCTTTTGTTCTTCCTCTATTTCTTTATTAGGTAATTAATACTGATTAAGATCATATCACTAATTAACCACTGTTGAGCTTATATTTGACTTATCATATTACAGACTAAGCATTACTCAAGGAACTTGCTTTGTGCTTTGGGGAGGGGAGATTGTGCATTTCTGGTTGTAGGAGGGATAGTTATATCATGTTAGGCGGGATTATGACCTTGTTACTGTCTTCATTTGGAAATTCAGTATGATGTAAAGATATATCGTTTGGTGTCAAGTTGACAAGGGCTGGACTTGTGATGGTTAAGTTTGCGTCAACTTGGTCTGTTTAGTAATCCACAGACACGCCTCATAAGTGTGTCTATGAGTTGCTTCTAGGAAGGATTAACTAAAGGAGGGATCTTTCCCCCAGGGTGAGCCCTTCCTCCAGAGTAGGCAGCCCCTTGGAGGGGGACTTTATGTAAGGATGCTCTGGGAAGGAAAGGATACTCTCCTCCCCGCTGGCTGATGGTGTTGCTTGCTGTTTGCTTCTTGGTGCTTGGTGCTTGCTGCTTGCTGCTTTCCAGTGTGGACTGAAGACCAACATGGACTAAAGAGCATGTCTCTCCAGGTAGCCTCAGTGCCAGATTGGGACTGCTGAGGCATCCAGCCTAGTGGACTGAGCAGCTACCAGGTTCCTTGACTTTCAGGCTTGCTATTGTTGGACTGCTGTAAGCTAATCCCAATAAATCCCCTTTTAATGCCATTCATTCTATCAGTTCTGTTCCTCTAGTGAACCCTGACTAATACAATGGCACAGAATAAACATTTTCATTCAAAAAATGAGGAATGGGGCATAGTAAGGATAGACTGGACCAATGAAATATAGAAAATCAGACCGGCAAACAAGTCTTGAAGCTCCATGTCCAATTCCTGAGTCTCTTGATGAAATCCTATGGGCTCCAAAGAGCTTGGACAACTCAATACCTCCATCTGTGCTGCTTACTTCTTGGACAGAATCCACCCTGAGTCAGCAGCTTCTTTGGTGGCCATTCCTGGTATCTCCAAAATCCTAGGGTCTTCACTGCAATCTATGGTTCATCTTCACAGCTTGACATAATGGCCTTACTGGTCTCTTTATAGATACTTCACTCTGATTCACATTGCCTAGCCTAAGTAACCATCTCCAGAATCATATTTTCATCCAATGAATCTCTCTTTCTTGCATTTGCCATGCTTCCAAAACCAGTACCAGGTGGACTATACTGCCATATTTGTTACTCAAGAAGGAACAAAGCTCAACTGTGAGAAGCAGGAAACTTCTTCAGTTTCTGCACTCTTTCAAGCTTGAGCCTTCAATGGGTTAGCTCTCACCCAATGGCATCTTCCCCATTGTCCCAATGGTAGAATCTCTTTAACAATTCTAGCTGAAACCACTGTAATCTCTGTGCCTTTGACTTAAAACCTACACTTTCTTCTGTGCCAAAATTTACATCTTTTATATGCTTCTCTTCTCTCAAGCATACCAGTCCATTACTTTTAAATTCAACATTGCTCACATTCTCAGGACATGGACAGAGTGCACTTAGCCTTTTTGTCAGAATATCACATGAACTTCCTGTAGCCCAGTTCCTGAGACAGTCCTCTTTCTCCTTTGAAGGCTCATAACCTGTCCACACGGTCCACACTTCTCTCTGAATTTTGATCTTTTAACACTAACCAGAATGGCCCATTAATGTCTAGTCCAAATTACACACCCTTTGATACATTTTTCTTACTTTGCATGAAGGTCTTTGGGAGAAAATAATACCAATTTGTATATTTTTGTTAATCAACACATTTTTGCCTCCATCTTCTAGGTTCTGGCCCTTTTGTAAGCACATTCAAATGGTTTCTATACAAGGTTTACTATTACTTATCTAAATCCACAGCTGTGAGAAATTTCAGTTTTCTTGGGGTATCTGAAAAGCCCTTATAAAGCAATTATGCCTATGAGGCATCCAGAGTAGGCTGGTAGCTATGAAAATAGTTTGAAATCAGTTCATGTTGAAAAGTGGGAACAGATTCACAGATGCAAATGAAGCACATGGTAGCCAAAAATAATATGCTTAAACATTTGAGGAAGAAAGAAAAGAAGTTAGCATCTTTTAACATTAATGGCACTGAAACATGGAAGCTTTTATTAGAAAAGAACACCCATTCATTTAGATGTTATTACCTTTCCTTTAAAAGGTATTCCATGAAGCTATATACCTTAAATTCTCTTCTAGAATGGAATTGAGAACAAACAAATATGACCAAGAGTTTGAATGCAAGATGTTTGGGTTAGATTAACTGCTAAGCCATCTCTCTGGCCCAGCTACTTTATATTGATGACCAATATAAACTACATTTTGTTTCCCACATTTCTGTACTTTGGCTTCAAATATAATTTGGATCTAAAATCCACAGTTCCATACTTAAGTTGTAAAATTTACCTAATTACCATCAGAATAAAGATACTTATTTGGTGATAAGCATTTAAGTTTTAAAGCAGGAGAGAGGTAGAAACACAATCACTGATAACATTTCTTAACCTTTGTTTAAGTATATTATATTGAGAGTATTATTTAACTAGTTTATCTTTAGATGAACAAATAGGTTTGGAGGGGTTGAACAATTTGTTCATGTAGCTTGACACAGTTCATGGGGTGGTAAAATTGCAAATGCCTGAAAATGACACCCCAAGAACTCTAGAGAGTCTAGTTAACTTATTGTTTAGAATGGGTGTTATCTAGTTTTTATACTCATTGTGATTATGTAGTTTAAAAATAACCATTTCCTCAGAAATGTTTATATGTAATTATAACTAATTGCATTAACAAACTATAGGAGATACAGTCTCAGTCAGCACACATATCAATCAATTTCCCTGGCCAGTCATGGCAGAAAAGACCAGTGAAATAACAAGCATTATAATAAAGTTAATCTATAAAAATCACAGGTGAATCTGTTCCATCTGTTTCCATTTGAAAACTTATTTTTTTGAAGATATATATGTTACAGGAACCATATAATTATTTTCCCCTTTTATTGTTCCATTTGTTTCTATTATAATTATAAAGCAATAACATGCAGTTATTATAGTAGCATATTCAAGTTATTTCCCTTCTCTTATATTGAGATAACTATTTATTCAAGATAATGAATGGATAAAAACTAGCTCCTTGTATGAGGTCTCAGACACACATGTAAAAATGATGCATGTGCTGGAGCACCTGCTTGGGGAACAGAAGGATGTACTCTCTAGCTGACAGTAGAAAACCCAGCCAGGAGGATAAAATCATTTAAGAAGCATAATGCCAGGCAGAAGTCTGGAACAGCAAGTGTCAGTTCTGAAAGTTGGGCTTGACCATTGTATTTCAGAAAGGGGTTGGCATACTTTGATTTTGAAATGTCCTCCATGGGCTCATGTGTTTGTCTAGGTTACCACAGGTCAGTCCTTTGAGCTATTTTGTCCCTGATCTTTTCCTGACTTCCTCTCTCTGCTTCCTGAATGCCATGAGGTGAGAACTTATTTTACCATATGTTTCTACTGCCATGATTTTCTGCACTGAGTCAAGTAATCATGGGATGGAATGCCTGAAATCAGGAGCCAAAAGAAAAATGTCCTTCTTTAAGTTTCTATGTCTAGTATTTTGTCATAGTAATGAGAAAAATAAGTAATACAGTGGTCATGTAGGAGCTGGATAGAGCACCATGTCCACAATTTTTGCAGCAACATTAGGCCTGGATTATTTACTTTCTTACCTATTAAGCATTAAGGGGCTTCTGTGACATATCCACTCTTCTAGGTATTATAATGATGAGTAAAACACAGCATCTTCCTTACAACTCAATAACAGAAGCAAAATCTAATGGGTGGTGTATCAGACAGCTTCAGGTCCGCTGAGATGAACTTCCAGACCAGACACAACTATGGAGGAAGGGATATTTATTGTAGCTTACAGATCCAGGGGAAGTTCCATAATGGCAGGAGAAGCAGCCTTCTCTCACAGGGCCAGGCAAGAGAGAGAAAAGCCACCAGCCACACAGCACAGCACACTTCAGGAACTCCCGCTAGGCACATTTTGCATATCTCAAACCCACCATCACACCTTAAGATCCACCCAGTGACATTGCCTCCAGCAAGATGGCTGCAGATACAAACTATAAACTAATAAAACACTGAATATATTGGGGGTCATATATTCAAACTACCACAGGTGGTATGGACTAGTACAAATGATTCAGGCACAGTGAGAAGGCTTCACATATTAAGTGAATGAGGTAAAAGTTGCCTGGTCCTTGAGAAGTTCATAGTATTTGGCTTGGTTGAGAGTTCAGAAGAGATGAAAAAATATTATAGGTACAGAAATATCTTGTGATAGAGGATGAAGGGGTGAAAAATTATCTTGTGTTTGGTGAATGGTAATTCTGAGGTTTTGGAGTTCAGAAGATATAGAGGAAGGGAAAAAACAGGTGATGATGGTAATAATCAGATGAGTGCTTATCATGTTGATATTATTCCTAGCTGGTAAGGAGAGAGTCACAGTTTTCATCCTGAAATGAACATTTGTTGGACACATTTATCTAGAAAGTACTGATATTAAAATCTCAGCCTCTCACTACATAGACTCTGAGAAGATCCAGAGCAGCATGTCTCCATAGCCAAAGGATTTTGTAAAACTCAGAAAAGATCTTAAACTTTAATTTTATAGGGATACTTCCAAATTGGATAATAATCAGGACCTAAAAAACCTGGATCCCAGACAGAGGAAACAGCTCGGTGGTAAAGAGTATTCACTTCTTAAATATGAGGGCCTTTCTGGCACATTCAGATCCCCAGAACCCTTGGACAAATGGGCATGGCCATACACATCTGCAATTCTAGTCCTTGGAGTGTGGGGAAAATTGCTAGGGCTCACTGATGGACAATAGCTCCAGGCTGAGTGAGAGAACCCCTATCTCAAGGAAATAAAATATGTGAATGAACAACAAGAGAAGAAAACCAGAGTCTTTACCTCAGGCCTCTGCATGCACATGGGGATTATGTGCATTTGCACATACATTTGCAACATCATACATACTACACACCCCACACATACACACAGATGCATAAAAATCTCAGAACCCAAAACCTAAACCCAAAATAGCTGGATCTCCCCCTGGCTTGTTCTGCTACTTAGAAATCTGTCTTTTGCAACAGGATGGAGAATGGTTCAAGGGAGAAAAGGCTGGCAGGAAGCACTTTCAAAGGTCTTAGAAAGGATGAAAACTGAGCTAAGGCAGTGATAGAGATGTCCAAAGGAATAACAGGTGCTTATCAGGTAGAGTCAACACAATTTGTGACACAGGCACATAGGAATAGAATGGATGGAATAAGATCTGGGAAGACTCAGGTCTTAAAATTTTTATTCTTTGAGAACTCTTCTGTATGAACACATTGCATTTTCACCATATTCTCATATTTGCTCTTCCCCATACCACTTCACTGAGAACCCTACTCAGTGGGGTTAAAAGTATTCACTGTGAGGTCATGAATGTATCAGTCAGTCTCTGTGGGGTGGAGGTAGAGGGGAGGAAAAGGCCTTAGCATATACTTTTTACCCTATGGCTTTTACATTGTTTTCACCTAATGTTTCAAATGGTCTCTAATGGGCATGTTGTAAATCTCCTTTAATGTTGAGGTCTCAGCAGCCTCTGAGTTTTTGGTTTGATGAGTTTTAGGTCTCCTTAGTGTCTATTGCCATATCTTTCTTTTGTTTTGTTTTTTTGTTTTTCAAGGTAGGGTTTCACACTAGTCCAGGCTGACCTGGAACTCACTATGCATTCTCAGGGTGGCCTCAGACTCACAGCAATCCTCCTACCTCTGCCTCCTGAGTTCTGAGATTAAAGGCATGAGCCACCATGCCTGGCTGAAAAAAGCTTCTTAAACCTGGTCACATAAAGTTGCATAACTGAATGTGTGGTCATGAAAAAATTGACAGGAGTAAAATGCTTCTAAATGAACAAAGACAAAAATATTAATTCTTAATTAAATTCAATGTATATAGGATGTTTCTGGAAGCACTCACCCAGGTTACTTTCTGTGGCTTCTCTACAACCTTGTTTATGAACACAGAATATGTGTGGGTGCCAGAAAAATACTCCAAGAAAAACAGCAGAAATGATCCTAGGTGTTGAGTTTGTCGGCTATTCAATTATTCTAGTAGACTGGGTGAAGCAACTTACTGGAAAATTCTAAAATTCAACTGAGCAATATACACATTTAATCCAAACCAGCACAGAGTATTTATGCCAGAGTGGTGATTAAAACAAACAGATCATCTAATAAAGCCAAAGTCCCTTAGGGTGTATGTTGCTCCACACCCTTAATCCTATCAACTGGGAGGTTGAGATTTCTGGTCTGAAATGGTTTCAAGTTAGGCTGAGGCCAAGTCAGACCCTGCCACCAATAATGACAGAAGCAACAGACAAAGGCCCTATAAATTAGGAAGTGTCAAAGGCAACAATAGTCAACACCAAAATACAGCTTCTTCGAGAAGTGTGAAGCCAACCAAGAATATGTAACAGATAACCTGCCCTGTAATAGAAAGTGAGATTAGCACTTCCAGTGCAGGCCTGTGTACCTGCATTTGTGTAAGTAGGTCCTGTTACCTTTTGGGATGGCTTCCAGTCTCACCAATGCTGAGTGCTCACCTCAATCTCTATCTATTTTGCTGTGGATCTGGTGTTCTAATCGGCTGTATTGGATGCTGTGTGGTCAATGGTGAATGAGTTCTCTGGTTGTTCTCTGAGGCACTGGTGGTTGGAGGATGGGAGAATGTATAGTATGCTTGGGGTTGTACTGGAGCTGCTCAGCTGATCCCATTTTTGTTCTCCTACAGAAGCTGCTCAGCTGGTCCCTGCTGTCTCCCCCTTCAGGTTTCTTAACTTTGTAAGGAGGCTGATGTAAATGGAAAATCCCTCCACCTGGTTTCTACTCCAGCTCTGCACCAGCCCGGTGGTTGGGCATGTGGGTTGGGCTTCAGGTGCCTCAGCAAGATTTTGGCCAGTTTCCTCCTTTCTAGAAGTTCTGAGACTCTCATTCTCTGTTGTGGTTGATAATAATTTATACACCTTCACTTTTTGTTAGAAGAGTGTATTTTGTTGTTTTTCTGCTTATTTTCCTCCCTTGGATACTTTGGCTTGGCTACTAGGCTGCCATCTTACCAAGAAGTCTGGAATGAATAAAAATAAATAAAATGAAAAATAAAAACATTAAGAATGATGTGAAGTGGGCAAAAAGCTGATGATAGAGTATTTTATTAAATACTACATTTTATTAGACTATACAAAGGAGTGGGGAAAGGGGAAGGCTGGGAGCTAAGGGGGAATAAAGTGGGGAGGAGAGAAGTATACCACATGGAGCCCAAAAGCCCATGTGGGCCACATGTAGCACAGTAGTCCATGTGACTAGATACAAATCTAGGGGAAAATGTGGAAATAAAAGAGAAAAGAAAGTTCCAGGAGTTCCTGCTATATGGGGAGCTGGAGGAGATAAAGAACACATGCAGAGAGTAAGAGCTGGGGGGGCCTCCCAGCTGGGCTTGGGCTACCACCTAGGCCAAGCCCCCTCTCACTTGGGCCTGGGCCTGATCCTGGGCTGGCACAGCCCAAGCCCAGTCAAGGGAAAAACTCACCCACAGTTGGAAGTTTCCAAGTGATCAAAAAGAGAGAGAGAGCCACTGTTCTCTCCTTGTAAAGGGATTTATAACATTAGGATTGTTGGGCCCTGCCCGGTGTGAAGCCGAGTGGTTAGCCCAGCCAATCTTGGCCTACTCCCGGTAAGGCCTAGTCGAGCCTGAGTAGAGTTTCGTGACCTGCCCTTGACTCAGCACCTAAGCTAAAACTGCCTCCACCCAGCTGCTGCTGACGTGATGAAATAAATACTATTGGCCCACCCCTTCCTCAAAGTATATACCCTTATACCTTTCTCTCCTCCCCTCTTCCCGCCCCCTTCCTCAAAGCATATAAACACCTCCCCTGACAATAAACGGAGAGTTCCGCCTTAGACGTTTCTCCCGGCTCAATGTGGTTTTTTTCCCCGGTGTTTTGGGGGGGAGGGGTTTGAGTCCCGACACCCGCCTTCTCGCTCAGCCTTGAGAGAAGCGGCTGGCCCGGTTCTCTCTCTCTTCTGCTCTACCTGCCGGTGGTGGAGGGAAAAAACCGGGCAACTGGTGCCCAACGTGGGGCCCGACAACTGGCGCCCAGACGTGGGGCATGACAACTGCTGCCCCATGTGACAACGTATGAGGATTCAAAACAGACTACAGACTGCCAACGTGATGAAAAAAAATTCAAAATTAAGCTGACGAGCTAATCGGACTGCTGACGGGTGTATCCTCATAAGTTATGAGGTAATCTTCATATTTAATATTCTAACCTTTACTTCTATAATCTGTGCTTACTTCAACTTCCTTTCTCTTTCCTTCCATTTCTGGTTTGGCGCCATTTCTAAATGGGTACGTTCATGGCGGACACACCACGTGGACAGACCTAGAGGAGACTTTAAATGTTTTGCCTCCTCATTTAAATAAAAACTCCGTCCCAAACTTCAACATCTCTTGTTCTTTTCTCTTTCCTCTCATTTTTGGGTTTCCGACAGACCGCTTCTGCAGTGCCGCCATTTTTGTCCTGCCCCCTCATTTAAGTGGGGGCGCCATCTTAGAAGCACCAGTTCATGGCGGGCGCACCACGTGGGTAAACCTAGAGGAGACTTTAAACATTTTTGCCTCCTCATTTAAATAAAAACTCCGTTCCAAAAGACAAAACAAACCTAATGGGGAGATCTACTCCCAGCTACACTGTGTTTAATTTCATCGAGCTGTCCCATAAAGACACAGGCTCACTGGCCATCATAAATGTAAATCTAAACTCAATTCTTCAACATGATTACCTATTTTTTGGGACTTTATGCTTATGTTGTACTCATATATATTACTATTAAACAAAAAAACCTCCATGGTGCTTGGAACAAAACTTTTGTTTTAGCCACATGGATTAATTCAGTCCTCCTTGCCTTAATTGCCAACATTAAAGGCTTTTCCAGGGAAAAGTTCATTTTTGCCCTTAAAAACTGTAAAAAAAGGCTAAAACTAACTTTTAAAATCTCCTTTCTTCCAAGACCGCCACCCAAGCCGCCACCGGCCTTGCTGTCTTTTAACTGTAACTGCTGCCTAAGGCAAATGTGCTCAAACCCCTGGTGGAGGACAGCTCCTCCATGTAGCTTTCTGTGAATGTAAACTATGATCAAATACAAACTGAGGTTAGCTTTCCTCGTGCAGGCACAGAGCACAAGTCACTGGTCCGCCAGGCTCCGCCGACATCCCTGCAGGGAATGGGTTAAATGAGACGGCTCCAGCCCGGGCCTTGCCCGCACCTCCAGGCGTCACTTTTGGTCACTTTTATTAAAAAAAAAAAAAAAGGCGAACCAAACAACAAGGAGGCAAATGGGCAGGCTCCTAACTTACTTTAAAAATATCTTAGAAATGGGCGGGCAGTCCGCCATGAGGCCATGAGGCAAGCCGCTGCCGTCCCCGCCCCTTTTGCCTCTGGGCGCCCCCTCTATGCTCTTAACTGAGTGTCCCATGGGACCCAAAGTATTTACTTTAAAAAAAAAAAAACAGCTGGGGACATTCATATTGCCCTGCTAGAGGTAAAAAAAAAAACCTGTTTTTCAAGGCTATATGGCTATATCCTACACACCATTGTCCCACCCTTCACTGCCTTCCCATTAACATAAAGATAAAGAGATGGCTTAATTGTTAAACACTTGCCTGTAGAGCCTAAGGACCCTGGTTCAAGGCTCAATTCTCCAGTACCCATGTAAACGGTGGCTGGAGGCCTGACATGCCCATTCTCTTTCTGCTCAATTCATACTAAGCCCAACTAACTCAATCGGTAATACAATGTTAACCTGGGATTAAAGTTTTCCCTGACAACTCTGCCCAACTGGAGGGACAAAATTAAAAAACCTAAAGACTATCAGTCTCTGGTTACTACAAAAGTTTAATGATGGCTAATGGTGGTTAAATTTAAATTGTTTTACTCTCTCCTTACTATGCCTTATACCAAGTATTATTGTTACTGTTATTATAAATCTATTAAAAGCCAGGGACAAAATATGGTAATTTAAATATATGTCCCCAATATATTCAGTATTTTATTAATTTATAGTTTATATCTACAATTGCCTTACTAAGGACAATGTCACTGGGGGCCAATTTTAAGGTGCAATAATAATTTAAAATTCCATTGTAGAAATATACAAAGTGTACCTAAACGGAGTTCCTAAAGCTTGCTGTGGCTTAACTACAATAATTTTGCTCTATGTACTATATGACTAATTAATTTCTTTTTCTCTCTTTCATGGCTCTACAAAGACAGGCCAATTTCTGCCAATATGGAACTTCCCCCTAGATCCATAAACTTCAACATCATGGAGAACTGCTAACTGTCAGCCCTGGATTGACCCTAACAATACATGTCTCATATCTTTTCTTCCTTGATTAATCAGCCTAATGTTTTATTATTATTATTTTAGGTCATTCCAACCCATCTGATCTCTAAGACTTCACTGCTAAATGCCTTGCCATTACATGTCTCATATCTTTTCTTCCTTGATTAATCATCCTAATATTTTATTATTATTTTAGGTCATTCCAACCCATCTGATCTCCAAGACCTCACTACTAAATGCCTTGCCATTTTACAGGTGTCTCCAGAAAAGATTCAAACTGCCCCTCCCTTCAAGATTTTGGGCTCCAGGTTATTCCTTGATACTGTCTCTCCTGTCAAACCCCAACTCCATATTCAAAAATTCTATACTTTGCCTCAACTCCAAAAGGTGCTGGGGGAAATTAATTGGATGAGGCCCTAGAACTGTCCCCTTTATTTGACCTCTTAAAGGGTCTTACTCTTTCCTCTCAGATAACCTTGCCCCCTCGTCATGAACAAATTGTACATAAGGTACAACGGGCTATTGATGCTGCTGTCCTAAAGAGGTTTGATCCTAACTTACCTATCTCCCTCTGTATTTTCTCTGGGGAAACATTATGCACTGCGCTGTTAGCCCAGGAAGGAGAACCCATCCAATGGATTCACCTCTCCTTGGTGGAGTCCCCAGAGTTTACTCTATAACTAACCAGATTGCAGACTGTATTATAAAGGGCAGGGACACCTCTGTCCGATTGTTTGGCACGGAGCCTCATGTCATTGTCACCCCCTTTAAGGTAACAGACTTCACTTGGCTTCAGAGAAATAACAAACTTATTTTCTGACAGCCTTTATGTTGTTAACCTGTTACCCAACCTAATTAGACTGGACTCCAATATTATAACCCCATTGATGATTCAAGCCCGCTCCCTACTTAAACAAAGAATTAACCCCATTTTCCTTCAACATCTCAGAGGCCATCAAAATTTACCAGGATTCCTCTCTAAAGGAAATGATTTGGCTGACAAACTGGCCTCTCAGCCTCAATGTAATACAGTCTCAGAAGCTACACACTTCCACCTATTAACTCATATAAATTGGAGGGGCCTTAAACATAAATATCCCCATGTGCCAATCAAAGACCTTAAAAAAATTGTCCAAACTTGCAAATCCTGTCAGCCTTTTATTCAGGTACCTCCTCTTCAAACTACAGGAGCCAATCCTCGAGGACTACGCCCTAATCACCTTTGGCAGATTGACGTTACTCACTATTCTCCATTTGGAAAACTTAAGCATATTTTTCTCTCAGTTGATACTTTCTCCCATGCTTGCTGGGCATCAGCACATGCTGGGGAAAAAACTAAACATGCTATTAGCCATATGCTTCAATGCTTTGCCACCCTTGGATTGCCAGATCAAATCAAAACCGATAATGGTCCCTGCTTCATAAACAAAACTTTTATAGATTTCCTCCAAACCTGGAAAATCTCACTTTCCACAGGCATCCCATATAACCCGCAGGGCCAAGCCATCATGGAAAAATATCATCAAACTCTCAAATCTCAATTACAAAAACAAAAGGGGGAATCTCTACCCCCACAAGACCAACTAAAAAAGGCATTATTAACCCTAAATATTTTAAATTTTTCTAAAAAAGATAGACACTTGTCCCCTTTTCAAAAACATTGGACCTCAGCTGTCACCTACAGCTCCATCTGAGTCAAATGGAGGGACCCATTAACTGGGGCCTGGAAGGGACCAGACCCCCTCCTCACAGCAGGGAGAGGATTTGGATGTGTCTTTCCTCAAGAGGAAAAAAGACCTATTTGGGTACCAGCAAGAGACTTAAAATATTTACCCCAACAAGGGGATGATAATAATCAATTCTCCAGGGAGTGTCACACCCCTGAGAACTATGCCTCTGTTTCTTCCCCAGGAACAACTGAAGGTGTGGATGCTACTAGACCTGAATGAAGCCAGAAAAGCTCCAGAAAGATTTACAAAAGAGAAGTCGGGACTCCTAAGACAACCTGCTGTAGACGAGCTTACATGGCTTTTTATCCCACCTTCTCCCTCCCCTTGGACCCCTCCTTCTTCTTGCTCTTTACCCTACCTTCTCCCTCCCCCTGAACCCCTCCTTCTTCTTATCCTCACTCTCGGGCCCTGTGTAATTAATAAGATTACACAATTCATTCACCAACAGCTTGAGGCAATTAAACTTCATCAGGTCAAGGCACCACAGGTTTGCAACTCAAAGACAATGGCTTTTCCACTTACTGGCTATCCACCTAATATCCCTCCCCTGCCCTCCATCGAACCAACGATGGGTAAGATCTCAGACAGGCTGAGACAACCTAAGACAGGGCGTGGAGTGGTCAACGGGCTAGAGGCATAGTGCTCAGAGACGGGTAAGGTTCCCAGAGGGGAACAACCTAGGACAGGGGCTATGCCATCCACCGTTCTTACAAAAACAAAAGGGGGAGATGTTGGGCCCTGCCCGGTGTGAAGCCGAGTGGTTAGCCCAGCCAATCTTGGCCTACTCCCGGTAAGGCCTAGTCGAGCCTGAGTAGAGTTTCGTGACCTGCCCTTGACTCAGCACCTAAGCTAAAACTGCCTCCACCCAGCTGCTGCTGACGTGATGAAATACTATTGGCCCTTATACCTTTCTCTCATCCCTTCTTCCCACCCCCTTCCTCAAAGCATATAAATACCTCCCCTGACAATAAACGGAGAGTTCTGCCTTAGACGTTTCTCCCGGCTCAATGTGGTTTTTCTCCCCGGTGTTTTGGGGGGGAGGGGTTTGAGTCGCCGACACCCGCCTTCTCGCTCAGCCTCGAGAGAAGCGGCTGGCCTGGTTCTCTCTCTCTTCCGCTCTACCTGCCAGTGGTGGAGGGAAAAAACCCCGGCAACTGGTGCCCAACATGGGGCCCGACAAGGATGGTGGTCTGTCTTTTGGCCTAGGTAAACTAGAGGGCCAGCTGGTTGGTTAAGGCTAGGGGCTGTCTCAGGAAGAGATTAGCTCTGGCACCAACTTCTGGGGTCTGAACATGACCAACCACAATGTTTAAATCCTAAGAAAGACCTCCCTCCCAGGAGAGGTCATGACTGTTTTTGGACATACAGTTCTATGGAACTAGGCAAGAGAGAAGTCAGATCATCTTTGATTTGTAACATTCCTGCCCTTTTCACTTTCAGGAGTCCAGTCACCCTAATTGTTCCCCTTCATTTCCCTCTCTCATAAGAAGACACTCTAACTGATGTTAGAGGACAAGGGGTAGTGACATCAGATTGCTAGCTATATCTTGATGAATAGGGCAAGTACAGAGTCTCTCCTAGAGAAGGGAACTATTCTAAAGGGCCCCAAAGTATATTGATAGTGTGCAGGAAGTTAGTTTTGGAAAAGAATGTTGGGGAGAAAGAATAAAAGTAGGGAGTTAATGAGAAGTGAGCCCACAACAATCTGGTCTCCTTCAGGGTTATCCTACTTGTGGGCCTCAAGGCCTTGAGGAGCATTTAAAGGAACCCGGGTAGATGAAGCTGGATTGTCTCAGGATCATATGAGCATGAGCTGGCTGAGATTTTCTTCCAGAACTGTACATCAAATGGCAGAGTAGTGTCTGACATAGTCTGAATCTGTTTCTGTATGGCTTGTAAAACAGTCAAGATATTAGCAGAGTTATCAGAAACATATACCCAACATTTAACCTTGAAATCAGCCTTCCAGAGTGTTCCTTTTTAAATTTACCCTGGGGCTAGCCAGGGCCAAAGGTTGATACCATAGAGCCACTAGGAGTCATTAAAGGCTGTGCAAATATAGTTTTGGTCTCAGGACTTATTTAAGGATGTCCTAGCACAAGTTAGAAGAGATTCACCATTGTTCCCAGTATAAGGAAGTCTTCTACTTTAAATGACCCTTGGTCAGAGTCATCCATATATATTCTAGATTTGAAAATAATCCCTTTGACATGTATGGCTGTTTTTCCTTATTATAGAATTAGAACTATTAGAGTTGGGGACAACATGTCTTAAGGCCTTGCTTGTTTCCCCTTTTAGGAAGCTCTTGTGTTATTTAATAGACTATTCATATATTTGAGGTATCCCTTTATCTTTGGTTATACATTTCTCTCTGAGTGTTTAAGACAAAGCATATAGCCAAAATTTAATCAAGGATTAATTTTTGAGGTCACTAATGGCTTTCCAAAGGAGATTTTAGGGACCCAGGAATAGCCCTATAGCTTACTGGTGTTTTCTGTCTGTTAGGATGAGTCAGGGTCATGCCAGTCAAGTAGTTTTCCCTTCTTTGGGATGCCAGGAAGCCTTATTTCTCCTCAATTGTGACTCTTCTGTTTCAGACTGTACACTGAGTTTTTTGTTTCTGGGTCTCTGTATATTCCCTGCTCAGGAAGACAGGTGACTTACCAGGAGGCCAGTGTAGAAGTGTCCCAAACCAGTGGCTTCATGACCTGAGAGCACAGGACAAAATATTGGCCTTTTTGCTTTGATGATTCCAATTGGCTTTGGCTTCTGAATGGGTTATTAATACACTTAGAAAAGAAGTTACACTACCTGGATATATGGACATATACAGCACATTTGACTACTGAAATATATTTAGTTAAAGAATGGCACAAGAGCTTAAAGTAATTTTGTCTAACCTTTTACAATTTGCTTGTCTTATGGCAGCATAGGCCATATCTGAGGCATAGAAAGTAGGCACATATGGACTTCTGGGTAACATGGTGGCATAGGAGCCACGTCAAACCAGCACAGGGAGGGATTTAAGCAAAACCACAGCAAAATACACTCTTCTTCTGAAAAGTGCAGGAGTATAGATTTTTCTTAGACACAGCAGAGAAGCAGGAGAGACCAAGATTCACCAGAAAGGAGGAAAATGGCCAGAATCCCACTGAGGAGCTTGTGGATCCAATCATGGTGGCCATGATCCATGCTCCTGGAACCACCTATTGGGTGTGTCAAGCAGCAAAGACCAAATAAGGGGACTTCCAAACCTCATCAGTATCCTTGCAGAGTCAAGAAATCTAAATGAAAGTCAGCTGAGATCAACTAAGGAGCTACTGAAAGAGATACAGAGGGACAATGTGAGCAACCCCAAGCTTCCTGAACTCTCCCATCCCCCACCTATCAGAACCACAGACCTCTAGCATTCTGCCCCTACAGCTGAGCAGAGCTCCAGCTTCACAGCAAAACATGGAGGGATTGAGGTGGGCATTCAGCATTGGTGAGATTGGAAGCCACCCCAAAATGTAATGAGGCCCACTGACAAAAAAAAAAAAGTACATAAGTCTGCATTGGAAGTGCTAATCTCTCTTTCCATGTCAGGACACGTTATGGGTTACATATTTTTGGTTGGCTTTACCATTTTCAAATAAGCTGTACTTGAGGGTTGAATATTGCTGCCTTTAATGCTTTCAGATTTATAGGGTCTTTGTCTTTTGCTTCTGTCATTATTGTGGGAAAGGTCTGATCCAGATCCAGGCAGACCTGGAACCCAATTCAGAAGAGATTCTCTACTTCCTAGCTGACAGGATTAAAGGTGTAGAGCAACACACACCCTTAGAGATTCTGGGCTTATAAGACTATCTGTTTTAATCCCCACACTTGTATACTCTGTGCTGATTTTATTGAATATGTATATTGTTCAGTTGCAGTTTAGAATTTTCCAGAAAATTGTTCCACTAGAATACTTGCTTACAAAGCAAAAACAACACCTGTGATTACTTCTGTGGTTGGATTGTGGTACATGAGCTACACTTGGGAACTTAAACTCATATCCTGAAATTATATAAAGGTGGATCACCACATCTAAGAACACTGCAGATAAGCAGAAACCCAAGCACCAAATCAATTCAGGTTGCAAAAGTCACTACATTATAATACAAGAAACACAAAGATTCAAGACAATGCAAACCCACCAAAAATTTTAAATCCATCAGAAGTGTTCACCAATGAGACTGTTTTAGATGAAATTCCTAACAAAGATTTCAAAAGAATGATGTTATCTATACTCTCTATACTCAAAGAAATGAAAGAAGAAATGAAAGGAATCATAGAAGAAAACAAAGGAATTAAAGAAGAAAGCAAACTACTGAAAGAGAACACAGGAAACCAGCTTAAGGAAATAAAAAAGTCATTAAAAGACACAAGTAAGGAAATAGGAATACTGAAAAACAAACAGGCTGAAATCCTAGCCCTGAAGAGCACAGTCAGTCAAATAAAAAACTCTGTGGAAAGAAAGAATATCTAAACCAGAAGACCAGGTGGAAGACCTAATACAGTCCAACAAAGGGAAAGACAAGCTAATAGAAAGGTATGGATGGGAATTACAAGATATCCAGTTAACTATGAAAAGATCAAACAAGAATTCAGGGTATAGTAGAAGGAGAAGAATTTCAATCAAGAGGCTTAGTAGGCATTTTCAACAAAATCATAGAAGAAAAAGTTCCCCAAATTAGGAAAAAAAAATGCAAATGCAGATATAAGAAGCTTTTAGAACACCAAACAGACAAAACATAGAAGGAATCTCTCCTCTCCATGTTATAATTAAACTACTAAACAAGCAAACCAAACAAAATATATTGAAAGCAGTTAGAGAGAAAAAGCAAATTACCTACAAAGGCAAGCCCATCAGAATAACAGCAGATTACTTAACACAAACTTTAAAGCCAGAAGGGCTTGGAATGAAGTATTCCAAGTTCAGAAAGATGAAAACTGTCAACCAAGAGTACTTCATTCTGCACAGCTATCTATCCAAATTGATGGAGAAATAAGGAAATTCCACAACAAAAACAGGTTAAAGGAATTTATGAGAACTAAAGCAGATTTACAGAAAATACTTGAAGGAATCCTTCATGCTGAAGAGAAAATAAAACACACACAGGAGGAAATATGGAAAAATAAACTATACTCAAAATAACACTTAAAACAAGTGAGTAAAGGGAAAACAGGAAGCAATACAAAACAAGAATGGTGAAGGTAAATACATATCATTCAATAATAACTCTTACTATCAATGGCCCAATGCCCCAACCAAAAGACACAGGCTTGCAGACTGGATTAAAAGGCAGGATCCTGCCATCTGTTGCCTCCAGTAAACTCATCTCTCAATAAAAGATAGACAACTTCTTAGGGTGAAAGGATGGAAAACGGAATGTCAAGCAAATGGGCCTAGGAAACAAGCAGAGGTTTCTATCCTAATATCTGACAGGATACACTTCAAACCAACATTAGTGAGGAAAGATAAGGAAGGTCATTTAATACTGATTAAAGGAACACTCCAACAGGAGAAAATTCCAATGCTAAGCATAAATGCATGTAACATGGAGGCTCCCAATTAAATCAAATCAACACTATTAGACTTAAGGTCAGAGATAACACCAAACACAATTGTAGTGGGTGACTTCAATACCCCCATCAATACTTCAATACATCAATACCCCTTCAATAATCTTATCAATTGACAGGTCATCCCAGCATAAAAAATAAACAGAGAATCATCTGGATTCAATGATGTCATAGAACAAATGGACATAACAGATATATACAGAACATTCCATCCAAATGCTACAGAATATACATTTTTCCCAGTAGCCCATGGAACATTCTCTAAAACAGACCATATATTAGGACACAAATCAAATCTTAACAAATACAGGAAAACCGAAATAATCTCTTGTACTCTATCTGACCATAATGGGATTAAACTGCAAATAAGCAACAAGAAAAACTACAGAACATATAGGAATAAATGGAGACTAAACAGTACACTATTGGATAATGAATGGGTCATTGAAGATATTAAAAAGGAAATCAATAAATTCATAGAATCAAATGATGATGAGAATACAACATACCAAAACCTTTGGGACACAATGAAGGCAGTCCGAAGATGGAAATTTATAGCTCTAAGTGCCTATATTAAGAAATTAGAGAGTTCACAAGTAAACAATTTAATGCTTCACCTTAAGGCCTTGGAAAAAGAAAAACAAGGTAAGCCAAAAATCAGTAGATGGGAAGAAATATTAAAGATTAGAGCAGAAATTAATTAAATAGAATCCAAAAAAACCAACAAATAATTAATGAAACAGAGTTGATTCTGTGAAAGGATAAACAAAATTGATAAACCCTTAACAAATCTGACCAGAAGAAAGAGAGAATAGACAAAAATTAATAAAATTAGAGATGAAAAAGGTACTATTACACAGATATCAAAGTAATTCAGAAAATCATAAGGACATACTTTAAGAATATATGTGCCTCTAAGTTTGAAAATCTAAAAGAAATGGATGATTTCCTTGATTTGTGTGACCTACCAAAATTCAATCAAGATGAGGTAAACCATTTAAATAAACATATAACAAGTATGGAGATCCAAGCAGTTATACAAAGTATCCCAACTAAAACAAGTCCAGGCCCAGATGCATTCAGTGGTGAATTTTGCCAGACATTCATGGAAGAACTAACACCACTGCTTCTCAAAATTTTCCATAAAATAGAAAAGGAAGGAATTCTACTGAACTCCTTCTATGAAGCCAGCATGACCCTGATACCCTGGTGGTATCACCATACGCAATTTTAAGTTATATTACAAAGCCATACTAACAAAAACATGGTATTGGCACAAAGACAGGCATGTAGATCAATGGAACAGAATAGAAAACCCAGATATTAATCCAGGGAACTACAACTATCTCATTTTTGACAAAAATGCCAAAAATATTCATTGGAGAATAGATAGCCTCTTCAACAAGTGGTGCTGGGAAAACTGAATATCTATATGTGGAAGGATGAAAATAGATCCTGGTCTCTCTCCATGCACAAGAATCAAGTCCAGTGGACTATGGACCTTAATATCAGACCTGAAACTCTGAAACTGCTAGAAGAAAAGGTAGGGGAAACTCTTCAACATATTGGCATAGGCAATGACTTTCTGAATATAACCCCAATTGCTCAGGAAATAAAATCACTAATCAACCACTGTCATTTCATGAAATTACAAAGCTTTTGGACAGCAAAGGACACTGTGAATAGAGCAAAGAGACAACCTAAGTATGGGAGAAAATAATTGCCAGCTATACATCTGGCAGAGAATTAATATCCACAATATACAAAGAACTCAAAAAACAGAACAATAAGAAATCAAACAACCCAGTTAAAAAAACGGTCTATGGAACTAAATAGAGAGTTCTGAGGAGAAGAAATAAATATGGCATATAAACATCTAAAAAAGTGTTCTACATCCTTAGCCATCAGGGAAATGCAAATTAAAACTACTTTGACATTCCATCATCAGAATGGCTACCATCAAGAAAACAAATGACACTAAGTGTTGGTGAAGATGCAGAAAAAGAGGAACAGTCCTACACTGTTGGTGAGAATCCGGTCCAACCATTGTGGAAATCAGTGTGGAGGTTCTTGAAACAGCTAAAAATAGATTTACCATATGATCTAGCTATAGCACTCCTAGGCATATATCTGAAGGACTCTTCTCACTACCTTAGAGATACTTGTACAACCATGTTTATTGCTGTTTTATTCACAATAGCTAGGAAATGGAACCAGGCTAGATGTCCCTCCACAGGTGAATGGGTAATAAAGATGTGGTACATCTATACAATGGAGTTCTATTCAGCGGTAAAGAAAAATGAAATTATGATATTTTCAGGGAAATGTAGGGATTTGGAAACAATTATACAAAGTGAGGTAACCCAGGCTCAGACAGCCAAACATTGCATGTTCTCTCTCAAATGTGGATCCTAGTTACAAATGTATAGACTTGTGTGTGAGCTGGAACAAAAAGTTGGTAGCAGAGGCCAGTAAGCTGGAAAAAGGCTATAAGGGAGGGAGGGGAGGGGAGGGAAGGGCTTCAGGGGATGGTATTATATATATGAAAGTAGGAGAACAGATTACTGACAGGGGAAAGGCCTAAAGGAGGCCAGGTGAAGAGAATTTAAAAGAAGGGTGGGGGTGGGACTGTCAATCAAAATTCTGAATAAGACTTATGTAAGCCTACTTTTTTGAATAATGGCACATCCAGAAGCTATAGATTGTTACTAGAAAATTTTCAGTGCCAAGGAGTTGTTGGCCAGGGAGGTCCCTGTTGCTTCCAAAACATTATAGGGTATTGCCAAGGCCCACTGGGTCCTGCACTGTCCCACCCCCACCCCCCATGTTAATGGGGAGCTCCCCACTGGATCCCCACACTACCCAAGCTCCACCCTCCATGCTGGTGGGAACCCCGCCCACCTGGTCCCCATGCCACAATGCCTTCCACCCTCCCACCCAGTCCCCACACTGCCCCTCCCCCACCCTCCACACCATGGGTTAGCTTTGCTCACCGGGTACCTGCCCCACCATGTCCCCCACCCACCATGCCCACTGGGTGATGCACTGCCCCACCCCCACCCCCACCCTCCACATCCATGGGTCTCCCCACCCACCAGGTCCCCACCTGCCCCACCCCCCAGTGAAGGCAGGGAACATCACCCACAGGGTCCCACACCACCCCACCACCACCATGCCAGAGGGGAACCTCACCTTCCAGATCTGGGATCTGCTTTGACCCATTGCCCTCCACTCCTGTCCTAAGGGCCACCTGACCATGCCTTCCCATACCCTGAACCACCAATGAAAAAGCCCCTTCATCAGACCTTCAGAGCCTCACCAGACCCTCATGGGTTCCTGCTCTCTGATCAGGCAGACCCTACTGCCATCAGAACCTAATGGAAATAAACATAAAAGCGAATAATCACTGAAGACACTTCAAGGTAAACTACAGCTTCCTGCTACAGTTAACAAGATTACTACACTGTGATGGGCAGACCACACCACAAGAGAAATAACATGAAAAATCAAATGCAAGTAAATCCAACAAGACTGCCCAGTCCCACAATGGATAACTCTAACCAAAACATAGAAGAGAAAATAGGATCAAAACACCAAAAGGATGACATAAGCAATGCAACCCTACACAAGAAAATAGCAGAACTTGCAGAAAATCAATAAAGGTCCAATAATTGCATGAATGCTGTTCTCATGAAATTGCACCTAATAGAAAAGAACCACAATGGACTCCAAAAACAGTTAAATGCTTGGAATAACATTAACCAAGGAAGTGAAAGACCTATACAATGAAAACGTAAAAACACTCAAGAAAGAAACTGAGGAGGGGACTTCTGGGTAAGATGGTAGCATAGGAGCCATGCCAAACCAGATCAGGGAGGGATTTAAGCAAAACTACACTCTTCTTTGGAAAAGAGCAGAATATTTTTTTCTGGGAAACAGTGGAAAAGCAGGAGATGGTCAGAATCCCACTGTGGAGCTTGTAGCCCAATCTGTGGTGCTGCTGCCACCCCGAGCCTGTGCCACCCTGAGCCACCATGGCCCCAACCCACCATGAGTGCCTACAGCAGCAATAGAGACCAAACAAGGGGACTTTCCAACCTCATCAGTCTCCTCCCATCTATGGCACAATGCAGGTCTGGCCCTAGCCAGACTGCATGCCAGAAGAAACCAGGAAGTGGATTCTGTGAACATGGCATCCTGTGCAGGCCTGGCATGACAACAGCTACAGTCCCATGCTCGCAAGAAACCTGCTGTCATTGATAGGCTGTCAAAAAGAGGACCACCCCATACAATGATTGGCCAGCCAAATCCCTTAAAACCCCCTACACTTCCTTGAATAAATGAGTTTTGCAGCAGCTCACCCTCTGCCTGCTTCCACCCAACTCCCAGAGTCTGTGATGTGACTCTGCGCCTCATCCCCAACTTGGCAGAGACCCTGCTGTCCATCCTGGGTTGGCCATAGGAGGAACCACAACATCTGGCACCTGAACAGGGACCCTCTACCCCCTCGGCATTGGCAAGACACCCCCTTCTTGATCATCGTTGAGGAAGCCCCTTGCTATTCTGTGTGCTGATGGCTGCCCCAGCATGAGCGGGCATCCCCCTCATCCCCCCTTTTCCTTTGTTCATCCTTTTCCACAGCAGGAAGGCACACATGGCCGCACAGTCCCGAAGCCCATGTCGGCCCCTCCATTATTGGTTCATCCTGGCAAAATCACAAAAGGGTCTGACCCACCCAATTTCAGAACCAAGGCAAGGCCTTTGGCTGAGCTTCCCTGGAGACACCATGGGGGCATACGGCTGTGGAGTAATGACCCACTACGCACAAGATATGTGGGTCCTAAAATTTTATCCATATGTCTCAGCTGGCCCTGGCATTAGGTTTTGTGGTTTGCATGATTATCCTTTGGGCTATCATTTTTGATCTGGGTTATTATTTTCTCAGTCTCCCTGATTCAGGAGTGTCCCAGCCTAGCCCACCCTCAAACACCACCACGCCGTAATGGGCAACCTCCTTCCCCACCAGAAAACACCACAATTGGAAGCTCTTAAGGCCCTTCTCCTGCAACGTGGCTTAGAAGTGAAACAAAAGGACCTCCATAGCTTTTGGGATGAAACTCTTGTTTTAGCCCCACAGATTAGTCTGGAGAACATCTGGGACACTTCCATTTGGTCCCGGGTTCTCCTCCTCATGAAGAAATTCGAGGTTTATGAAGGGCACACACACACACTGCCCCATTCCTTCCTATTCTCCTTGCCATAATTGCTGGCCTTAAAGGCTCCTCCATGGAGGAAGTCATTTCTGCCCATATTGAATGCTATAAGGAGGAACCAAAACTGGCTCTTCAAAACTCATTCCTCCCAGCCCCCTCTCATGATAACTCAGATGAGGAGGAAGTCAAACCCTTCAATGATAAAAGACTGCCACCCCAACCACTACCTACAGCAGCCACACTCACAACCACCCCTCCCCCACTCTACCCTTGGGAGGACTGCCCCCCCCGCTCAGTCCTGGACACACCCAGGTGACTGCCAGTCCCTTAACATGCCCCTTCGCCACCTTCACCATTAACGTAGGGCCGGATGCAACAGCCAGGCCCTGGTATCCCACCCCCCTCTCTTATCTGGCCCTCATCCACAAGGTGGCCCAGGAATCTGGTGTTGACTCCTCTTACTTTGAACAAGTCCTTTTACAATGGGTCATCCACAATCAGACTTACTATAACTGGTACTCACTCCTCAAGGTGGTCCTTCTCCCTTCTGAATTCCTCCAATGGAAACTGCCTATAATGACCTGGCTGAATCCCAGGCTCACCAAAATCTTGGGAATGGGATTCCAATTACCCTGGACATGCTCCTTGGCACAGGACCTTATACAGACCCTGTATCACAAGCCACAGTGGACATACATGCCAACTTTGACCAAATAAAATCTTTATCCCTCCAAGGGCTTAAGGCCTGCCTCCCACAGAAGCCGGATACCTATTTTCATAACCTGGTCCAGGGCCCATCCAAGGGCTTCACGGATTTCCTCTCTCATGTGTCGGAGTCCATGGACTGACACACTCCCCCTGGCCCTGTCAGGGATGCTTTAGTTAAGCAACTGGCATGGGAGGGAGCAACCATGGAAGCACATAATGCTATTGCTGCTGTGTACAATGAGGATCTCCATCAATGGATTGTAGCTACCAAAGATATCAATCCCATGTCTGCCCCCTTCAAGACCCTGGATGACTCAATACAAACCTTGACCATGGGCCAAACGCCTACCCAACAACCACCCCTCTATTGGGGCTGTGGCCAAAGACAGGTCCCCCCTGCCCTAAATGTCAAAGGGGATATCATTGGGCCAAGGATTGAAGAAATTTCCTGCCTTTAAACTCCCCCAGGGTCAACCCTCAGCCCCGCAAGTAAAAGGGCACTCCCCCCACATTAGGTAGACCCTGCCTATTTACCACCATTCACCCAGCATCTCTGTCCTTTTCAACAGGGTTGAATTAAAGGGCATAGTAGACACAGGTGGGGATACCACTATTATCTCTGCCAATGATGCACTCCACATCCCCAATTAGGCATATAATGATGGTCCCAATATTAAGGGTGTTGAGGGACAACAGACTACTAGACAGGTTAGAAGACCAGTTACATGGAAAGACTATGATGGCAACACGGGGGAATTTCTCCCCTTGGTGGCAAATGTCCCCAGTACCCTCTGGGGAAAGAGACCTCCTTACTGACATGGGTGTTGTCATAACAATGGATGACCAGGCCTTTGATGATGATGTTTTACCCATGATACCATTGGCATCTCAAAGCGACCAAACCCCACAAAACCACCCACCATTCGTCATCACCCCCAATTCTAGAGGCCACTGTCTGATCTCCTACTGCTCCCATATGCCTCGAGTGGGATACCATGGAACCCATTTGGGTCAAACAGTGGCCTGTACTAGAACCTAAATTGACTATTCTCAAATCCCTTATTCAAGAACAGCTTGTTCTTGGCCATATTGACCCCTCTATTAGCCCCACAATTCCCCCATCTTTGTCATTAAAAAGAAAACTGGTAAACATAGACTGCTCCAAGACCTTTGCCAGGTTAATAAACATATGTTAAAAATAGGCTCCTTTCAGACTGGCCTCCCCCACCCTGGAACCATCCCTACTAACCACCATATAGTTATGTTAGATATTAAAGATTGCTTTTTCTCTATCCCTTTAATGGCAGAGGACAGGCCCTATTTTGCCTTTACTGACTGGGAGACCAACCATTCTATCCTGGCTAAAAGATATCAATGGAGGTTTCTCCCCCAGGGCATGAAAAAGACTCTTCTATTTGCCAAATGTTTATATTCTCTGCCACGGTGAGAATACAATCTAAATGCCTTCTTGGTCATTACATGGATGATCTTTTGATTGCACATACCACAAGAACTGCCCTTTTGGACCTTCTTAAACTACTCATTGAGGACCTCAAAAAACTTGGGTTTACCACAGCGAATAAAAAAATTCAAACAGTGCCCCCGTTTGGATTTTCAGGATACGAAATTTCTACTACTATACAACCACTTACCCCCGCCTTCTAATAAAGGGCCATTATTCTCTCAATGATCTCCAAAAACTCTGTGGCCAAATTAACTGGCTCAAACCTTTCTTGCCCACCCCTCCTAGAGAACTCCTACCACTTTATGACCTCTTTAGTGTTACTGACAACCCTTCAAGGAAAATTCCTCTAAACAATCACTCCAAAAATTTGTTACATAAAATATCCTTCTACCTCTTTTCAATGACCCTCACAAGATATGACCCATCTGCTCCAATCCTAAATGTGATCCTTTGGATGGCAGGGGAGCCTTTGGGAGTCATCTGACAAAATCAATCGCCCCTTTACTGGGGACACCCCTCATGGGCACAGGCCCATAAACTCACCACCAACCTACAAGCAATGCTCCTCATAGCAATTAAGGCATGTACCTACACTAACAGAATCTATAATACTGAACCCTCCAAAATAATTCTGTCCATCCCCATGTTGGAACTTCAACCTCTTTTTAGGGAGGACCCCCTTTTCCACATCCTAATGGCGGGATTCCCCGATGAGATAGGCAATCACCTCCCCACTCACAAACTACTTCAATCCATAACTGCTTTGCCCCTAAAGACTATTTCTCCAGGCCTTCCAGTCAGCCAATACCCTTAGCAGCCTCAGCCTTTACAGATGCCAATAAACACATTTATGGACTAATTGTTAAGAGAGCCAATGATCAGATGAGGCCCTTATGTTCCCTAACCCCCACTCAGTTCAGCTAGGGGAACTATATGCCATCATCAGAGTCTTAGAGCTCTGTCAACAAGAGCCCATCAGCATCTTCTCTGACAGCAGTTATGCTGTTCAAATGACAAAGGTAGTGCCCCTCGCCAATCCCAGGCCTTCTCATCATCCCATAGACATTGCCATCTCCACTTTACAATTAAAGATGGAAAACAGATCATACCCTTGGTTTATTGAGCATGTTCATTCGCACACAGGTCTGCCTGGCTTTATTGCTGATGGGAATTCACAGGTAGACAAATTTATTGCTGTCTCCTCCTTGCCACTTTTAGAACAAGCTAGACGTTTACACAAAAGGTTCCATCTATCTGCCACTAATCTAAAAATCTGATACACTGATCTCTCGCTTAGCCAATGCAAACATTTAGCCATTACCTGTAAGGCATGCACCCCCATAGCTCCCTTGGGCTCCCTACAGCCTCAAGGAGTCAATCCTAGAGGCCTTTCCCCAAATTCTATCTGGCAGATGGATGTTACCCACATACCTTCCTTTGGTAACCTCAAATATGTCCATGTCATTGTGGACACTTACTCTAAGCTTACTTTTGCTATTTCTCCCTCAGGGGAAAAGGCATCCCATGTCATTAAGGTGACAAAACTGCTATGTTGGTCATGGGAGTACCCTGGTCAATCAAAACTGATAATGGCCCTGCATACACTTCTGCCCAATTCACATCCTTCATGGAATCTTTGGGAATAAAACACTCCCTTGGGATCCCCTACAACCCACAAGGACAAGCCATCTTGGAGAGAACTAACTGAACCCTAAAGGAACTAATTATAAAACAAAAGTCCACTATGTCACCCAAGGATCCCCACTTGGCCCTGGTGGAAGCTCTCTTCACCCTCAACTTTCTCACCTTTGATGAGGCAGGCCTCTTCTCAGCCTACAAACATTGAAGATCACAACCAACCACAATGCCCTTACCCTTAGTCCACTGGAAGGATCCTCTTACTAATATCTGGAAGGGACCCCACCCTCTTTTAACACAGGGCCGAGGGTATGCTTGTGTCTTTCCAGAAACTTCACAGATCCTGATCTGGATCCCTGCCAAAAACATCCGTCCAGCCACTGACTCCGGGATCGACCTTGATGAAGAGGATGATGCCAAATCTCTCAGTTGGGATACGGGACTATAAACTTATTCCCCCTTTTTCTCCTTTTATCTCCTTTTCTCCCTACTACCACTTCTCAGAAACCATTTCGGACAATTTTTCTTAGGCCATACTTGTTTGGTCCAGTGGGCCTAGATTCCAATGCTTTTCCTAGGTTTTATTTTAGCTACTCTATTTCACTTTATTCCTCCCCCTTTAAGCATGTACTTCTCCTTAGCCACACCTTTGCCTTTTTTGCTTATTAATGCCTCTTATGGTAATGCTACCCTCCAACCAGCCATAAATTCCTTTCCAACTCCTCTGATTGCATTGATCTGCTACCATTAAGAACACTCAGTGCTACTAATTATGACACTAAGGGTGAGCTCACGACATTCACCCAGCAACCTGTCCTACCCTAGTCTTTTTCAGGTTCTATAGTTAATTCTCACTCACTGGGACCATTTGCACTCCACAGAGCCACCACCACTTGGCCCTCCCATGCCTCCTAGGTGACAGCCACACCCCTTGGGTAGTCAATGATGGGTAAGACACCATGAGATGTGGCAACCTAAGAGAGGCACCATTGCATGTGATGATCCCTTGGGGCCTGGGGTCAACAATGGCTTGGCAAAGAACCATGCCTCCCAGGGTCACCAATAATAAAAACAAAAAGGAGAATATGTATGGCACAATGCAGATCTTGCCCTAGCCAGACTGAATGCTAAAACAAACCAGGCCACACCCCTCAGATTTTCTCACCAGGATGGCTGGTAGTCAATGACAGATAAGATTCCGTGAGATAGGGCACCTATCTCATGGGGCCTGGGTTCAACAATGGCTTGGCAAAGAACCATGCCTCCCAGGGTTGCCAATAATAAAAACAAAAAGGAGGATATGTATGGCACAATGCAGGTCTGGCTCTAGCCAGACCGCATGCCAGAAGCAAAACAGGAAGTGGCTTCTATGAACATGGCATCCTGTGCAGGCCTGGCGTGACAACAACTACAGTCACATGCTCTCGAGAAACCTGCTACAAGATGATCTGTCCGGAGACAGGCTGTCATTGGTCACAAAAAGGGGACCACCCCATACAATGATTGACCTGCTAAGCCCCTTAAAACCCCCTACACTTCCTTGAATAAATGAGTTTTGCAACAGCTTGCCCTCTGTCTGCTTCCACCCAACTCCCAGAGTCTGTGTCATGACTCTGTGCCTTTCACCTCCAACTCGGCAGAGACCCTGACGTACCTCCAGGGCTGGCCCTAGGAGGGTTCCTAACACTCCCGGAGCCCAGAAATCTAAAAAAAAAAAATGTCTACTGAACTACTGAAAGAGATACAGGGGAATAGTGTGAGCAACTACAGGCTTCCTGAACTCGCCTATTCCCAAACCATCAGAACCATGAAGAGTCTGCATTCAGCTCCCAGCGGCAGCAGCTGCATATCCAGCACAGCAGAGATAAGCTCAAGCTCCACACTGCAACACCAGCACTGCCTGAAGCACAATGGAGCCCAGCTAATCCAGCACAGCTGAGCCAAGCTCAAGCTCCACAGCTCAGGGAATGAGGTGGGCACTCAGAATTGGTGAGTTTGGAAGGCACACCAAAAGGTAACAAGGCCGGCTGACAAAAAAAAAAAAAAAAAAAAAAAAAAAAAAAAAAAAAAGGGTACATACTCCTGCATTGGAAGTGCTCATCTCTCTTTCCAGGTCAGGGTAGGTAATGGGTTACATATTTGTGGTTGGCTTTACCATGTTCAAATAAGCTGAACACAGGGTGTTGAATATTGCTGCCTGTATGTAATACTTTTAGATTTAGAGGGCCTTTATCTTTTGCTTTTGTCATTATTGGGGGCAGGGTCTGATCCAGATCCCGGATGACCTGGAACCCAAGTCAGAACAAAATCCTCTACCTCCTAGCTGACAGGATTAAGGGTGTAGAGCAAAACACACCCTTCGGGATTTTGACCTTATAAGACTGTTTTAATTCCCACACTTGTATACTCTGTGCTCATTTTAATTGAATGCATATTTTGCTCAGTTGAGGTTTAGAACTTACCAGTAAATTGTTCCACCAGTCCACTACAATACTTGCTTAACAAGCAAATTGAACAGCTAGGATTACTTCTGAGGTTGGATTTGGGTACAAGTGCTACATTTGGCACCTTAAACTCATATCCTAAAAGTATATAAAGGTGGATCACCACATCTAAGAACACTGCAGATAAATAGAAACCTAAGCATCAAATCAATCCAGTATGCAAAATTTGGTACATTATAATACAAGAAACACAAAGAATCAAGACAATGCAATCCCACCAAAAACTACAAATCTATCATAATTTTTCAGCAATGAGACTGTTTTAGATGAAATTCCTGACAAAGATTTCAAAAGAATGATGTTATCTATACTCAAAGAAATGAAAGAAGAAATAAAAGAAGAAATGAAAGAAATCAGAGAAGAAAACAAAGGAATTAAAAAAGAAAACAAACTCTTGAAAGAGAATACAGAAAACCAGCTTAATGAAATAAAACGGTCATTACAGGACATGAGTAAGGAAATAGAAATACTGAAAAACAACAACAACAACAACAACAAAAAAAAAACAAAACAAAAAAACAGGCTGAAATCCTAGCTCTGAAGAACACAGTCAGTCAAATAAAAACCCCTGTGGAAAGTCTCACCAGTAGAATGGATGAAGGAGAGGACAGAATATCTAAACTCGAATACCAGGTGGCAGACCTAATACAGTCCAACAAAGAGAAAGACAAGCTAATAGAAAAGTATGAATGGGAATTCCAAGACATCCGGGACACTATGAAAAGATCAAGCATAAGAATTCAAGGTATAGCAGAAGGGAAAAAATTTCAATCCAGAGGCTTAGTATGTGTTTTCCACAAAATCATAGAAGAAAAATTTCCCAAAATTGGGAAAGAAATGCCAATGCAGATACAAGAAGCTTTTAGAACACCAAACAGACAAAACCTAGAAAGATCCTCTCCTCGCTATGTTATAATTAAACTACTAAACACACAAACCAAATAAAATATATTGAAAGTAGTTTGAGAGAAAAAGCAAGTGACTTTCAAAGGGAAACCCATCAGGATCACAGCAAATTACACAACACAAACTTTAAAAGCCAGAAGGGCTTTGAGTGACATATTACAAGTTCTGAAAGATAAAAAACTATCAACCAAGATTACTTTATCCTTAAAATCTATCTATCCAAATTGATGGAGAAATAAGGACATTGCACAACAAAGACAGGCTAAAGTAATTTATGGCAACTAAACCAGCTCTATAGAAAATACTTGTAGGAATCATTCACGCTGAAGAGAAAGCAAAACACACACAAAGCAGAAAATTGGAAAAAATGAACCATACAAAAGTAACACTTAAAACAAGTGAGTAAAGTGAGAACAGGAAGAACTACAAAACAAGAAGAATGGTGAGAATAAATACATCTCTTTCAATGATAACTCTTAATATCAATGGCATCAATGCCCCAACCAAAAGCCACAGACTTGCAGACTGGATTAAAAAGCAGGATCCTACCATCTGTTGCCTCCAGAAAACTCACCTCTCAATCAAAGATAGAAACCTTCTTAGGGTGAAAGGTTGGAAAAAGGTATTTCAAGCAAATGAGCCTAGGAAACAAGCAGGGGTTACTATCCTAATTTCTGACAGGATAGACTTCAAACCAACATTAGTGAGGAAAGACAAAGAAAGTCAGGTCACTTTATACTGATTAAAAGAACACTCCAACAGGAGGACATTACAATCCTAAACATATATGCTCCTAACATGGTGGCTCCCATTTTCATAAAAAAAAAAAAAAAAACACTATTAGACTTAAGGTCAGAGATAACTCCTAACACAATAGTAGTGGGTGACTTCAATACCCCATTCTCATCACTTGACAGGTCTACTCAGCAAAAAATAAACACAGAGACATCTGCATTAAATGATGTCATGGAACAAATGGACCTAACAGATATATACAGAACATTCCATCCAAATGCTGCAGAATATACATTTTTCTCAGCAGCACATGGGACATTCACTAAAATATACCTTATAATAGGACACAAATCAAATATTAACAAATACAGGGAAATTGAAATAATCCCTTGTATGCTATCTGACCACAATGGGATTAAATTGCAACTCATCAACAAGAAAAACTACAGATCATGTAGAAATTCATGGAAACTAAACAGTACATTATTGAACGAGGTATAGGTCATTGACAAAGTTTAAAAGGAAATCAAGAAATGCATAGAATCAAATGATGATGAGAATGCAACATACCAAAACCTTCGGGACACAATGAAGGCAGTCCTAAGAGGGAAATTTATAGCTCTAAGTGCCTATATTAAGAAATTAGAGAGCTCACAACTAAACAATTTACTGCTTCACCTTAAGGCCTTGAAAAGAGAAGAACAAGGCAAACCAAAAATCAGTAGATGGGAAGAAATAAAAGGTTAGGGCAGAAATTAATGAAATGGAAACCAAAAATAAATCAAAACAATCAATGAAACAAAGAGTTGGTTCTTTGAAAGAATAAACAAGATTGATAAACCCTTAGGAAATATGACCAAAAGAAACAGAGAAGAGACAAAAATTGATAAAATTAGAGATGAAAAAGTTAACATCACAACATATACCAAAGAAATTCAGAAAATCATACGGACATACTTTAAGAATATATATGCCTCTAAGTTTGGAAACCTGAAAGAAATGGATGATATATTTGATTCATATGACCTACCAAATTTAAATCAAGATGAGATAAACCATTTAAATAGACCTATAACAACTACAGAGATCCAAGCAGTTATAAAATGTCTCCCAAGTAAAAAAAAGCCCAGGCCCAGATGGATTCACTGCTGAATTTTACCAGACATTCCTGGAAGAACTAACACCAATGCTTCTCAAACTTTTCCATAAAATAGAAAAGGAAAGAATTCTACTGAAATCCTTCTATGAAGCCAGCATCACCCTGATACTCAAACTGGACAAAGACAGAACAAGAAAAAAAAAAATTACAGACCAATCTCCCTCAGGAACACAGATGCAAAAATTCTCAACAAAATACCGGCAAACAAAATACAAGAATATATCAGAAAGATTATTCACCCCAACCAAGCAGGCTTTTTCCCAGAGATGCAGGGATGGTTCAACATATGCAAATCCATAAATATAATACTCCATATAAATGGTCTGAAGGACAAAAATCACATGGTCATCTCAATAGATGCAGAAAAGGCATTTGACATAATCCAATACACCTTCATGGTAAAAGTATTATAGAAACTGGGAATAGAAGGAACATATCTCAACATAATAAAAGCTATTTATGACAAAACTACAGCCAATATAATACTAAATGGGGAAAAACTTGAAGCTTTTCCACTAAATTCAGGAAGAAGACAAAGGTGTCCACTTTCCCCACTTCTATTTAATATAGTACTGGAAGTCTTAGCTATAGCAATACAGCTTCTCGAGAGACACTCATAAAAGGGATACAAATTGGAAAGGAAGTGATCAAATTATCATTATTTGCAGACGATATGATTGTATACATAACAGACCCTAAAGACTCTACCAGTAAATTGTTAGAGCTGATAACACTTTTAGCAATGTAGCAGGATACAAAATAAACACACAGAAATCAGTAGCTTTTCTATACACTAACAACCCGCATGAAGAAGATGAAATCAGGGAATCTCTCTCATTCACAATTGCCTCAAAAAAAAAAAAATACCTTGGAATAAACTTAACTAAGGAATTGAAGGATCTCTACAATGAGAACTTTAAAACCCTGAGAGAGAAATTGCAGAAGACAAGGAAATTGAAAGACATCCCATGCTCCTGGATTGGAAGCATCAGTATTGTGAAAATGTCAATTGTACAAAAACAATCTACACATTTAATGCAATCCTCATTAAAATCCCAATAGCATTCTTCACAGAAATAGAAAAAAAAATCCTAAAATTCTTCTGGAAACACAGAAAACCTTGAATGGCCAAACACAATTTTGTGCAACAAAAATCAGGCTGGTGGTATTACCATACCCGATTTTAAGTTAGATTTCAAAGCTATAGTAACAAAAGCAGCATGGTACTGGCACAAGGACAGACAGGTAGGTCAATGGAACAGAATAGAAGACTCAAATATTAATTCAGGCAGCTACAGCCACCTTATTTTTGACAAAAATTCCAAAAATATTCATTGGAGAAAAGATAGCCTCTTCAACAAGTGGTGCTGGGAAAAATGGGTATTTGTATGTAAAAGGATAAAAATAGATCCTTATCTCTCTCCATGCACAAGGGTCAAGTCCAAACGGATCAGGTACCTTAATATCAGACCTGAAACTCTGAAACTGCTAGAGGAAAAGGTATGGGAAACCCTTTAACATATTGGCATAGGCAAGGACTTTCTGAATATAACCGTAATTGAACAGGGAATAAAACCACTAATCAACCACTGGGACCTCATGAAATTACAAAGCTTTTGTACAGCAAAGGACACTGTGAATAGAGCAAAGAGACAACTTACAGAATGGGAGAAAATCTTTGCCAGCTATATATCTGACAAAGGATTAATATCCAGAATATACAAAGAACTTAAAAAACAGAACAATAAGAAATCAAACAACCCAGTTAAAAAATGGGCTATGGAACTAAATAGAGAGTTCTCAGGAGAAGAAATACAGATGGCATATAAACATCTAAAAAAGGGTTCCACATCCTTAGCCATCAGGGAAATGCAAATTAAAATCACTTTGAGATTCCATTTCACTCCTGTCTGAATGGCTACCATCAAGAAAACAATTGACAATAAGTGTTGGTGTGGATGTGGAAAAGAGGAACACTTCTACACTGTTGGTGGGAATGTGATCTGGTCCAGCCATTGTGGAAATCAGTGTGGATGTTCTTGAGACAGCTAAAAATAGATTTACCATATGATCCAGCTGTCCCACTCCTAGGAATATATCTGAAGGACTCTTCTCACTACCTTAGAGATACTTGCACAACCATGTTTATTGCTGTTCTATTCACAATAGCTAGGAAATGGAACCAGCCTAGATGTACCTCCACAGATGAATGGATAATAAAGACATGGTACATTTATACAATGGAATTCTATTCAGTGGTAAAGAAAATTGAAATTATGAAATTTTCTGGGAAATGGATAGATCTGGGAAGGATTATACTAAGTGAGGTAACCCAGGCTCAGAAAGCCAAATATCACATGTTCTCTCTCATATGTGGATCCTAGCTACAAATATATAGACTTGTGTGTGAACTGGAACCAAAAATTGGTACCAGAAACCAATATGCTGGTAAAAGGCTATAAGGGAAGGAGGAAAAGGAAGGACTTAAGTGTATGGTATTACACATATGTAAGTAGAAGTACACATTACAGGGAGGGGAATGGCCTAAGTGAGGCCATGGGAAGAAAATGTGTAAAAGAAGGGCAGGGGGAGGGTCAATCAAAATTTCAGATAGTGTGAATAAGACCTATGTAAACCTACTTTTTTGAATAATGGCACATCCAGAAGCTGTAGACTGTTACTAGAAAATTTTCAGTGCCTGGGATTGGATACTTTCCAGTGAATTGTAGGCCAAGGAGGTCCTCATAGCTTCCAAATCATTAAAGACAATTGCCAAAGCCCTTGGTTTCCCTTGAGAAACAGATGGTAAGACCCTATTGCTGAAAACATCTCTTGCCTGAGAGGCAAAGTCACTGAGAAAGCAAGCTGGTGCTGAGCAGAAAACCTTCTCCCTGTTGACCAGCCAACAGAATTCTCGAAAAAGCTGCATGCAGCCATATGGGAGACAGAAGTCATCAACAGTGAAAACAGTGGACATGAAAATTCAAGTTTGGCCATACAGGCCAAATGACTGAACGGGTGCAATAGTGGCATGTCTTCTCTTGATGTAACCAACTGCTCCATAATTGGACTGAAGGCCCTCTCTGTGGGAGGGAATACATACCTGGTACTGAAAAACGTAAGCAAAAGTCTATGGCAGGGGAGGTCATGAGCCTTAGGGGAATAAAGCATGCTCTTGTCTGGCTAAATATTATTCCTACCATGCGGCCCTAAAAGCACTACACTTAATGTTCATATTCACAATTTAGTGCTACTCTCACTTCTGGTTAGAGAAGCTTCTCTTTTCAGATGGTGATGACCACTGGGATGACCCAAAAGGCAACATAGTGATGAGAAGAAAGAATGGAGGAGTGCCTAGCACTAAAATATCTCTGTCACACCCTCCAAGGCTCAGAGTCCATTGTGGAAGAGGGGGTGGATAGAATGGAAGAGCCAAAGGAAGGGTTTGGCTGTCCAGACAGAAATTAGCCTTTATATCCATGACCTTGCAATGCCTAGGAATACCTTCTCAAGACCACCATAATAGAAGAAAAAGTTGATGACATCAAATTAAAAGAGAGACTAATGGAGAGAGGGAGGGGATATGATGGAGATTGGAGTTCTAAAGGGGAATGGGGGAGCGGAGGGAAATATCATTCATTTTTTGTATATAAGAATAGAAGTGGTCAATAAAAAAATTAAAAAATAATAAAAAAAAGAAAGAAATTGAGGAGGACCTGTGAAAATGGAAAGACATCCCATGCTCCTTGATAGGCAGAATTAACATTGTGAAAATAGCAATCTTACCAAAAGCATTATATAGATTTAACACAATAGCAATAAAAATCCCAACTTCTTTCTTCATAGAGATAGAAAAAAATGATCTCAAAATTTTTACAGAAAGGCAGAAGGCCCCATATATTCAAGAATATCCTCAGCAAAAGAAACTCTTCTGGAGGCATCACCATACCTGATCTAAAGCTATACTACAAAGCCATTGTAATAAAAACAACATGGTACTGACATAAAAACAGGAATATAGACTAATGGAACAGAATAGAGAAGCTGGATTGGGTCAAGTAACTACAGCTACTTGACATTTGACAAAGGCTCTACCAATGTAGACTGGAAAAAAGACAGCATCTTCAACAAATGATGTTGGACAAAGTGGACAACCATATATAGGAAAATGAAACTTGATCCACACATCTCACCATGCACAAAAATCAAGTCCAAATAGATATAAGACCTCAATATAAAACTGGAAACCCTGATTACTACTGGAATTAAAAAATAGCAGGAACCTTCCATGATATAGGAGTGGGAAAAGACTTCCTGAACAGAACCCCAGCAGCTGAGGAAATTAAACAATCACTCAACCATTGGGATCTCATGAAGGTGCAAAGTTTTTTCACAGGCAAATGTACAATAACCAAAGCCAGCAGATTACCCACAGAATGGGAAAAATTTTTTGCCACCTATACAACTGACAAAGGCCTAACTTCTATAATTTACAAAGAACTCCAAAGCCTAAACAATAAATGGTCAAACAACCCCCTCACAAAATGGGGCAGAGAACTGCACAGGGAGTTCTCAGAGGAAGAAATACAAATGGCAAGTGCACACTTAAGAAAATGTTTATCATCCCTAATCATCATGGAAATGCAAATTAAAACAACTATGAGATTCCACCTTACCCCAGTAAGGATTGCTAACATTAAAAATACTAATGAAAATAAATGCTGGTGAGGCTATGGAAAAAATAGGAACACTCTTTCACTTTTGGAGGGAATGTGAAATGGTACAACCATATGGAAAGCTATATGGAGACTCCTGAAAAAGATGACTAAAGACCTACCAACAGATCCAGTTACTGAACATTTACCCTAAAAGCTCCAAACCTCAGATCAGAGAGATTTGCTCAACCATGTTTATAGCTGCTCAATTCATAATAGCAAAGAGCTGGAATCAACCCAGATGTCCATCATTATAAGAATGGATAATAAATGTGTGGTATATCTACACTATGGAATTCTATGGAGCAGTAAGGAAAAATGAAACAATATAATTTGAAGAAAAATGGTCGAACATGAAACAGATCATTTTCATTGAGCTCACCCAATCACAAAAATATAACCATTACATGGTCTCATTCATCTGTGGCTCCTAACTTGAATCCACCCAAGATGCTGTCATACTCAATAAGTACCTTGAGGACCAAACAATAGGGATGGTGGGACAGGAGGGTAGGTTATGTATGGGAGGGAGTGTAAGGGTGGGAGGAAGGGTAAATGTTGGGGGACACAAATAGGGACCCAAATGGAAATGGTATCACAAAATCCTATATTCCGAATAACAGGCTAAAGCATTGATCCTTCAGCAGGCCTGTAGAGGGAACACCTACACAGCTGAACCACAGGGACTTGGAGAGGACATCATGAAGACTGACTTTAATCATTTCCTGTTTCTCTCTCTTTCCCTCTCCTCTCTAGGCTCCCTTTCTCTTTAATATTTCATATTTTTTTCTTCCTTCACCTTCCTTGGTGTTGACTTGTAACTCCCAGTACCAGCATGGGGTTAACTTTCACAATGAGTTGTTGATCAGAGAGACCTACAAGGTTTCCCAAAAAAGACAGATTTCTGTCAGAGTTCTTGATGACCCACCAAAGGCTAATGGTAAGACCCTATTGCTGATCACACCATATGCTGTTGGGATGAAACATGGAGTGACCAAGTTGGAATCTGGAAGAGGGTCAGCTCCAGACAGTTAGTTTGTCTAGTGCCAGAGGGTGCTACATGAGAAACTGGGGGGAAATGACCCACATCTGTCCAAATAGCTCATAGTCTAAGATACTCAGCAATAAACAACCTGACGTGATGCTCAAACAGTGCGATAGTGGCACACAGCCATGGTGGGTAACCAACTGCTCTTGATTTGGCTAACAGATCCACTCAGTGCAATGGAACTCATAGCTGGAACTTGGAAACAAGTCAAAACCATCTACAAAATTGATCCCATTCTCCAATATCAAGCTCCCACCAAATGTGGGTAGAAGAGGGCCTATGCATATAAAATTATATTTAAAATAACAATGGCCATCCCATATATCTGGTACCAACTTCTCTCTCCTTTGAAGAATTTGCTTCTCTTTTGCAGATGGACATCAAACCTGAAGGGAGGATCAGCCTATTGCACCTCACCAGGGCACCAGCAGAAACCATAGAGCAATGGGAGAAATGGGCAAGAGTGCAGCTTTCTTGGTGAACCTGACACCAGAACAAGGCTGAAGGAGATAAACACTAACATTCAACTCCTACTAAGCCAGATATCCAGACACACAGAGGCTCACAAGACCTCATAACTGAAATAGAACTAAAATGAACCCAGCGTGGCTCAGGGAAATTCACAGAGAGGGGGGATGAAAGAGTATTAGAGCCACAAGTTGGGTCATTATGCACAGATACTTTGCCTCTTCCCCCATAACTGTTGGCTACCCCCATAATGCATGTGGTAGTTTTAATATATGGCCCCCAAAATATTCAGTGTTTTATTAGTTTATAGTTTGCATCTGCAGTCACCTTGCTAGAGGCAGTGTCACTGGGTGGTTCTTAAGGTGTGATGGTGGGTTTGAGATTCCATTGTAAAGATATGCAAAGTGTGTCTAATAGGAGTTCCTGAAGTGTGCTGTGGCTTTTGGCTGTAGCTTTGCTCTGTGTGCTGTGTGCCTGGTTGGCTTTTTCTCTCTCTGCCTGGTCCTGTGAAGAGCAGGCCACTTCTCCTGCCATTATGGAACTTCTCCTGGATCTGTAAGCTTCAACAAATAATATCCCTTCCTCCATAACTGTGCTTGGTCTGGAAATTCATCTCAGCGAACCTGAAGCTGTCTGCTACAGTAAAGTGGTACTGAGGAGTACCGTGTGGATATTCATCTTTTGGAACCTTTGTTTTGGAGGAATGGGCATGGACTTGGTGCTTGCAATTGAACATGCCTTCTGGAGTGGTAAGCCAAGTTTTGTGGACTATTCTGATGAGAGTTTGAGAATTCTAAGTGCAGACAGTATTGAACTTCAAGGCTTTGCTTATAAGCTTTCTAAGGGGAAGGAAAGACTGCAGAGGACTTTGTTGGAACTGGGCTACTGGTGTAAGGGATTTCTGTGCTCTGCTAACCAGGCCCAGAATGTTTGATCAAAGTTAAATTTGTAATGGACTGATATGCTTGGCTAAAGATATCAGACTGAGAAATTTAAGATTTTAAGTTGGAAAACCTCAAGCAAGTTAAAATTAGAGGCACTGAGACTGGTTTTAGGTTACTGGAGCTGCTATTGTCAAACACATTAGCAATCTTAAGGAAGGTGGAAGGAAGCTGGCCTGACAGCTTTACATTAAAACAATGGAGAGGATGCCTGAGGAAAGACTGTTAGAAATGCAAACTTTTTTGAAAAGAGTTGACTGGAGAAGGAACCTGCTTTTCAAGGCTATGATTTATTTTGTCCCTGGATTAAGAATATGGCTGTGTCCTGTACACCTGGTATTAGTTTTAGAAGCATGAAAAATGCATGGAGTGGTCATGAATTGCACACGGTTCCAGGAGCTGCTGCTGAGATGTGGCATGAGGTAGAGAGAGCATGAAGACCCTCAGGAATAGGCTGGAGGAGCCTTTGGAAGATGGACCATGGTTTGCATGGAGACCTGAAGATGTTTTGGATATACCAGGACTCTATACAAGGGCTCCCATGTAGTGCAGTATTGGCCTGGGATTGAAGTTTTCCCTAGTTACTCTGCCCAGCTGGAGGGGAGGAATTGGAAAACCTGGAGACTGTCAGTCTCTGGTTATATTGAACTTGAACTGCAGAAGTTTGATGACTGCTGATGATGGTTGAGTTCGCATTATTCTAGTCTCTCCTTGCTATGCCTTATACCAGTAAAAAATGTTTATTCTGTGCCTTTACATGTTGAAATTATTTAACTTGTTTGATTTTACAGGACTCGCTATCTTAAGTTGGTCAAGTCTGTGAGAACCTTTGAAATTGGACTGAATACAATTTACAATGTGCGATAGTTATAATTCTCTTGGGGGCCAGGGGCAGAATGTGGTAGTTTTAATATATGGCCCCCAATATATTCAGTGTTTTATTAGTTTATAGTTTGCATCTGCAGTCACCTTGCTAGAGGCCGTGTCACTGGGTGGTTCTTAAGGTGTGATGGTGGGTTTGAGATTCCATTGTAAAGATATGCAAAGTGTGCCTAATAGGAGTTCCTGAAGTGTGCTGTGGCTTTTGGCTGTAGCTTTGCTCTGTGTGCTGTGTGCCTGGTTGGCTTTTTCTCTCTCTGCCTGGTCCTGTGAAGAGCAGGCCACTTCTCCTGCCATTATGGAAGTTCCCCTGGATCTGTAAGCTTCAATAAATAATATCCCTTCCTCCACAACTGTGCTTGGTCTGGCAGTTCATCTCAGTGAACCTGAAGTTGTCTGCTACAATGCATGACCCACATTCCCCAATGAGGAGGGTCCTTTAGGAGGGGGGAGGACAGGGAAGAGGCTACCAGAGGCACCAACATGAATGTAAAATTAAAATAAATAAAAAATATTTTATTTATTTATTTATTTGAGACAGGGGGTGGGGAGGAAGAGGCAGATAGAGAGAAAGATAGAATGGGCATGCCAGGGCCTGTAGCCACTGCAAAAGAACTCCAGATGCATGTGTCCTCTTGTGTATCTGGCTTACTTGGGTCCTGGGGAATTGAACCCGGGTCCTTAGGCTTTGCAGGCAAATGCTTTAACTGCTAAGCCTTTTTCCCAGCCCAGGAATATGTCTTAATGGTTAATTTTTGTTATAAGCACTGTAGTTGAGATGCCAGAAATGAAACAGTTCCTAAGTTTTATTGGAGCTAAGATCCAATACAACCCTTGAGAAATCTGTTTTGAAAAAGAAAATATCATTGGACAACCAATGCTTTTAGCTTAATCTTGATAGAAATTGATTTTATGCAGCATAGAAATTTTTATTGAGATAAAACTATTTATGTCTTACCCATAAGTTAAAATTGATAAAGCTTAGACAAGCTATCCAGATATATTTTACTTAGCAAGAACATAAATGTTATAGTGACTGAAATTAAATCACCTAAACCTAAGTGATTAAACCTAGTGAGGACCATTCGATTGAATTAGAATAAATAAAACAGAAGCTATCTTTAAAGTCACAATGTATTTAGTTATGAGTATCTCATCTGTGAAAATTGCATCCTTATACATGAAAGCTTTGATGAACAGAGGAACCTCATTTACTTTACTGAGAGTCTTAAAGACTCAGTTTCTCTACTGGTTAAAACCTTGGCATCAAGTAAACATACTTTAGGTTTTATCCAATTAAATGCCCTTCCCTGAGCAACTTTCATTACCATTATGATACCCTGGTGAAGTTTATACTTTTTTCTTTACTGTTTGATCCCTTTTTCTTTTTATTGGCTTCCTGATTATAATAACACAGAAGTTTCCACCTGGGGCAACTGTTTTAAAGTTCTTATCTGGTTTGGTTACCAATTTTTGTAGTCATTCTCTAAATGAGCCAAGTTTTTAAGGAGACAAGCTAGCAGAGACTTTTGGGCTCTCCTGGAAGCCAACTGTCCCATCTGAAACAAAGTGAAGGAAAATGAAAGAAGAGTCTAGAGTTAGATTATGCCCATTCCTGGTGCACATCTTCTCAGAGAAGGGGGCATCCCTCCAACCACCTTTGGGAGAAGAAAATAGGGCTCTTTTATCTCCTTCCTACAGGAGTTCTCACCCAAATTTCCCAACCAAATACATAACATGGGGACATAGTGCCTCTGGGAGCATGGAAGGTCCAGCACAGGATATCCATGCTCATCCTCCTGGCCAGTTCCCAAGGCTGAGTACCTCCAGCATTCCCACAGCCCTGCATGTGTCTTACATCATGGCATGTAAATAGTGCCATTGGCAAGGTAGGCCCAAGTGTGAAGACATCTGCATCAACTCCTGTCTTGCCATTCTGGGGGTGGGGTTTCCTGGGATCGCTTTCCCTTCTCTGCTCTGTGGGAGCCTGGAGCCTGAGATATGGGTCCACCCCCATTTGTGAATGGTCTAGGGACTAAAGGGTATTATTTTGAAGGTAATCTTTAGATTTATTACCTTAAATATAGGGATCCTACACTTGGTTGATATTAGAGAGAGAAAGAAACAGATGAGAGAGCATGTTAGGGTTTCTAGCCACTGCAAACAAACTCCAGATACATGTGCCACCTTGTGCATCTGGTTTACATGCGTACTGGAGAATCAAACCTCAGTCTTTAGGCTTATTGCTACAAATATCAGGTGTTGACTGAGTTAAGAATATATCTTTGAGCTGAACTGGCTTTGTATGCCTTTAATCCCAGCATAGGAGGACTGCCTTGAGTTTGAGGCCACCCTGACACTACACAGTGAATTCCAGGTTAGCCTGGGCTAGAGTGAAACCCTGAGACTACATAGTGAGTTCCAGGTTAGCCTGGGCTAGAGTGAAACCTACCTTGAAAACCCAAAATAAATAAATAAATAAATAGAAAGAAAGAAAGAAAGAAAGAAAGAAAGAAAGAAGAATTTATCTTTAAGAATAATTTCCTCCTTCATGATATCTGGAGTTACATTAGTATGTTTTCTAATTGTCTTTTTAAGTCTCCAGAGAGAAGTAATAGACAATTCCTGTTCCTCCCTATAAGCCATCATTTACTTGAAGCCTTTTTATCATATCTGTTTATACTCTGATAGACATTTTAGGTAAGCCTGATGTTTATCTTATGTAAGGAGTTTGTAACTTGATTAGGTACCTTGACTCAGTTTATCTATTTAGCCTTTTTGTCTAGTGAGAAATTTCATTTAACAGATGTGACTTTAGGTGTTCAAAAGAAAGAAACGATAAAGAGAAACTTTTATGCCATTTGTCATTCCCTTTTCCTTGTTAGAGACAATTGGCCATTTTGTCTCTGGACAGGGTCTGGGGACACATGGCTTAAGCTTACATGGGGTCTGAGATAAATAGGGCGCCATCCCTTTCTCCAGAGTCCAGCTTGCTATGACTTTAAACCAGCATATAACAGTAAGCAAGAGCAAAAGGAAATGACAGAACAGAAAGCTAAACATCCTGACATTACTATTATGAATTTTTTTTGTTTTTACCTAGGAAATTTCTTTTACTCATTTGTAATACACAAGGTGATAGGGTCTTGTCTATGTCTAAACTGGTTACACCTCCAAGGACTGTTAATTATGTCTATGCTCATGACTTTGTGACCCACCTATCATATGATATCACCTGTGTCTAATGTAAGCTCAATTTAGATTAAGTCTGTGTCCCTATTAGAACATCCTTAAGAGTTTGTAAACACTTGAAAAATCTTTAATTTTAGGCGTGGTATTTATCTACATTTAGCCTGAAAAATAGCTTTTTCTTCCTTATAAAAGGAAATTAATTTTAGGCAAAACTTGGTCTTTTTAGATTTCCTATATCCTTTCTGCATATTCTGATATAAATCCTCCTACTCTAAAAAGCATTTTTAACAAGCATTCTATGTCCAGCATTGAAAACTTCCTTCCCAGTTCCTTCAATCATCTCATCTAAACCCAAAATTAAACATCTTTCTTATAAGACTATTAAGAGAAACTACACCAAATTGATTAATATTATACCCACTGACAAAGAAGCAAGTAGTCTAGCTTCAAAGAGTTAACCATCTTACTGTTGGAAATTTGTAGAGAAACAGCCTTAGCAGAAAAACTTACAACTTCCTTAGTAGTTTATGTCATCAAAAATCTCTACCTGACAACCAGACTTGCTTTATAATACCAGTATATATAACTATAAATTTTATATAATGCATTGATTTGAGATTTCACTCCATGAAATACACTTTTAAGTTATAAGTCTATGAATACAGGCAAAAAATGAAAACCATGTTGGAAATGCTTTTATTAGGAGTAACTAAGGCAAAATTTTGTTTATTATTTGAGGCAGGCCGACTTGGAACTCAGGCCACTTGCCTCCTCTTTTTAACTAACAGGACACTACAATCTTTTTAAATGCCTGGAAAATTATGAGCCATCACCTCAGGAAGAATTTTGTTGTTTTCAATAATCCTCTATACAAGTTGAAATTGACCTAGAACATAAACTCATTAATCATATTTATGATATCATGTAACAAAGGCTTTATTTAAATCTGACTTTTTAAAGGCAAAAAAATAAATAAAACCACCTTGAAATAAATCAAATGCCAACAAAATCTTTAGGAGAGACCTGTTGGACTATTTTGATTAATAAAGAAACCAAAGGTATCTATAAATAATATCTTATTAGTTTAAAGCCTAAATAAAAGAGAAAAAATCAGGCATAGTTCAAATTAAAATTATGCACTTATTTTTATCAAGCAATTTAAAAGACAGGTGATTTAAAAATGTGGAATCATGGGCCGGAGAGATGGCTTAGCATTAAGGTGCGTGCCCGCTAAGCCTAAGAACATCAGTTCCAATCTCCAGGTCTCACGTTTAGCCAGATGCAAAGTGACGCAAGGGCGCAATGCACACTTGCCCACAAGGGGGCGCACGCATCTGGATTTTGTTTGCAGTGTCTGAGAGGCTGCTGGCATGCCCATCTCTATCTGTCTTCCTCTCCCTATCTCTCTGTGTCTCTCTCCAAAATAAAAATAAATATTAAAAAATTTTTTTAAATGTGGAGTCAGGCTATCACATTGTAACCTCAAATTGGTATCCTCTTGTCTCAGCTTCCCAAGTTGCTAGAATAGGCCTGCGCCATCAGGCCTAGCTCATTTTACTGTTTATAATACGTGCATGAATAAATGATTTACAGTTATATAAAATATATTTGTCATCGAGCAATTTGGCAGAAAATCACAGCAGTTAGTGAGCACCATCAGGCATATCTTTCCCCTAGTGTCTTTGTATTTTCTGAGGGACAGCGTGATTACTTTCCATACCCAGTTGACATAGCCATAGGCCTCAGCTCCATAGGGGGAAGAAGGCACGTGGTCAGGATCTAGGCCTGTTGAAAAACCCTTTCTAGCCAACCACTTAGGCTCAGGGATTGGCTGGAGCATTTTCAGTTTCCCCTTCATTTAGGTTGCTAGAAACTCACAGATGCTGGCTGGTGTTGAGGTCTAGGCCTGTGAGTAGGAGTTCCATCGTCCCACCCACCACAGGCAGCCATGTGCTTGTAAAGGAAAGATGAAAACCTTAGAAGATATTCAGGCCAGGGGTCTTTGGTTCCAGGCCGTTAGCTGGCCATGAGGCCCCACCCCTTCAGCTCAGCAGAACCAATTCACAAACTCTGGAGGAGTTCAGTCTTGGGGTCCATACAAAAATTGTCACCTTTACAAAACAGCCCTGCCTGGCACTATATCAGTTTGGCCTCAGGCGATAGTGCATTTCAATAGGGCTACAATCCCAAGAGGGTGGAGCAGGCCAAGTCAAGAAGCCACGGCAGGTAGCTGAGCCAGCCTTCCAATGCTATTAGTACCTTCTACCAATATAATACTTGCTACTATTCCTTAAACCTAAGTACCACTGAAATAATTCCTTCTTATTAATCCTATGACATCCATCATCAACTTTATGTAAAACACATATTAAGACTTCAATTTAAAGGAAAGAAATGTATAGAGGGGAAAGAGAAAAAAAGAAATCCATTCATTTATTTATTTTTATCTCCTTAATGCTTTTGGCCTTTGTGTTCTATGGCACCAAAAACCTTCCTTAATATAGGATAGTCTAAGCAATAATAATAATAATAATAATAATAATAATAATAATAATTATGAATATTAAGAACAGTTGTCATGTGTCGGGAGTGTCACCTTGAATCAGGAACATAATGAACCCTGATACCAGTTGCCAGGTGACAGCCTTGCTGTCAGTACAGTGGAAATTGCAAGTTGGAAACTGGCTCAGTGGCTTCACCCTCTCATTGGAGTGGAATAATCCTGTATAAATCCCCTTAAGTTAATTATAGAGATTATTAAATTAGAATACAGAGGGAGAATCTATTGTTACATCCAGGAACACCATATTGCAGATGCCATCTTTAATGGAGGAAAGGCCATGTGGTCTGCTCCATCTTTGGTTAAGGAAGAGATATATGGTGGATGACATCTTTAATTAACCCTGTATTCATTAGTACTTGCTAAAACATACATCTTAGTATTCCAGAGCAAAGGAAGACATATTCTTAAATTTAAATTTGAGAGAAGAAAATCTGAGTCAGGAGTAGGCCCAGAATTATTTGTATAGTCATATTACATGGCAGAGTTAGTTAAGAAAAAGAGAGAGAGAGCAAAATGCAAGCCATATATCTGATTTCTGTTCAGTTTCCTCAGTGTGCGGCTACAAGAAATAAATAAAATTTTGGGGGGAGTTTGTTTACTCCCAGAAACTGCTAAAGTATAAAGGATCTGGAGTACCTGTGGAACCGATGGGAGTAGCAGCTGAAGTATACCAGTGGCTCATGGTGGTAAAGCAGGGAAACCAAATATAAATGTGGGTATTTGTATAAAAATCATTCTCAATATGTTTCAGTGGGACCTCCATTATGTAACAGGAAAATTAGGGTTCTTGGTGCTTCCTGGAATCCCAAGCCCTGAGTTCATATCTGCAAACTAACCAAAGAATTAGCAATTCAATTCAAGCATGATTTTTAAAATACCACATTTTATTCAGATTTTACAAAGGAGTGAGGAAAGGGGAAGGCTGAGAGGTAAGGAGAGATAAAGTGGGGAGAAGTACACCACGTGGAGCCCAAGCACATGGGCCACATGTAACTGAGGAGTCCTTGTGACCAGATACAGATCTGAGGAAAAACATGCAAAGAAAAGAGAAAAGACAGTTCAAGGAGCTCCTGCCATGTGGGGAGGTGGAGGGGATAAAGAACCCATGCAGAGAGTAAGAGCTAGGGGGACCTCTCAGATGGGCCTGGGCCTGGGCCTGAGCCTGAGCCTAGGCTGAGCCAGCCCAGGCCCAGCCGAGGGAAAAACTCACCCACAGTTGGAAGTTCCCAAGTGATAAGAGAGAGAGAGAGAGAGAGAGAGAGAGAGAGAGAGAGACAGAGACAGAGCCAATAGAGTATTTCTTGCATCCTTTAACACCACCATGATTTCAAGGGTAGAACTTTGGGTCATGGGTGAGGAAGAAATTGTCAAATGGTTCATGAATTGCCAAAATGGTTCATGAAGAACCAAGGGTACAGATATCTACTCTTTGAAAAATGGTGTCCAGATGCAGTGATATAGAAATTTGATGGGCACCTTCCAGGAGTGGTTCCAGGTTCTTGTATCTCTGAATAAGCAATTGAACAAGGACACATAGTTGCTTCAGAAACAGAGTTAGTTTATTAAGAGACTGTAGACTTCTAAGGAGGAGGAAGTGGTCTGGAGTCTAAGAAATTTTAGTGTCTCAAATAACAATGCTGTACACATATTGGGGTTTTATATCACATCTTACAGGTGTTTGGATCATTTGCATATTTTGCCTTCTACATACTCTATGTGGTACACACAACTGCTTGCATCACATGTCTCATTAACATCTTAAATCTCCACCCAGGAGAGTGTGTGTTAGTATTATAATGAGCTATAGGCCACCTGTGAACACCAGAAATTCTCTGCACCTGTGTGAGCAGCTCATGAAAGTTCTAGATGGTCTCCATGTGAGTAGGGATGGAGCTGTGGAGTGGATGGGGGTGAAGGTGTGAATGTTGTGTGTCGGTGAGAAGAATCCAGACTTCCTTTATGCCAGCTCTTTTTCTGGTTTGCTAATTTATAGGCTTTGTGTGAGGGCTTTGGACCTTACTCTTCACTGTATTCTTGCCCAACAGGGGAAACAAACAGTGGCTTGGTAGAGAAACTGGAGGATAAGGGAATTTGGAATTACAGCCCACCTGCCACAGATGCTGCAAGTACTAGATTTAATTCAGTGTTGATATAGGAGCATTCCAGTGTTGCCACAATGTGCCCTAAGCCTCAGACAAGGATCTAGACCAGCATCTAGGACATACCTGAGCCTGTAGTTTTTGAACGTCAACGTACTGGCAGAGCTTGCAGGGTGAAAGGATCAGGGAAAAAGAGTATAATTACAAGCCAGATTTTATGGCAGAGGAGGTAGGCTAGACAGCTCCTGTTGCCTCTGTGATCTGAGATATGAAGCCAGCACTTTCTGAACTCAGAGAAGAGATGCAGGCCCATTTTGACTTGTATTTCTGCCGCAGGCATCACAAACTTGAAGTTACTATGTAATCATTTTGAAGTTTCAAAGAGGCAAAAATGAAGATTTTCTTATAAATATTTCTAAGTAGAATCAAGAAAGACACAGTACAGGTTTGAGGACTATTCACTAAAGTACTTTTAGCAGCAAAAACCAAGAGACTCAGCTGGAATCATTTATGAACTTCAGACAAATTATAAGATTGAATTTAGTCAAGATAGTTGGTTTTTAAGTGTGTCCTCTTCTCTGTTTTCTATTTGATATTTATATGAAGTCTTAAGGGTCAATAATTTAAATGTAGTTTAATTTCTTGGATGAAATTGTTTAATAATTTGAAAGTATAAGAATAGCTTTGGAGCTTCAATAAACAGGAAGGGGCAGTAGGAATGCTTTCAGCCTTGCCAGTTGAGGGGAAGAATTCTGGATGATGCCTGTGGGGTCCCTTAGAAAGGCTGTTTCAAGTTCGTTCAGCTATATGCAAGGGGAATGCATGCCAAATGCCTTTTAAGAAATGTAAAGTGTATTAGAATAGGCAGCAGTCCATTGGATATGGCTTCTCTACCTATAGAATTCTAAGACTTAAGGGAATTTGGAATATGGAAAACAGATTACTCCCTTACAGCCCATTAGCCTTGTGTTTAAAGATTTCCACAATCACTTTTTTTTTTTTTTGCAAAAACATTGAATTACATTCAATTTTAATCAACACTTAAAAAAAAGACTTTAAGTCTGAATTTCTCTAAATTGTGATTCATGGAGTTACATATTTGGAACCTGAAATCAAGGAGAGGATGTTGTGTTGATCATTATTAAAATATTTTTATGAGGGTTGGAGAGAGGGCTTAGTGGTTAAGCATTTGCCTGTGAAGCCTAAGGACCCTGGTTTGAGGCTTGATTCCCCAGTACCCACATAAACCAGATGCACAAGGTATTGCATGCATCTGGAGTTCGTTTGCAGTGGTAGAGGCCCTGGTGCTCCCATTCTCTCTCTCTCTCTCTTTCTCCCTCTGCCCTTTTCTCTCTCTGTTACTCTCAAATAAATAAATAGAAACAAAATAAAATTTCAAAAATACTGTTATGAGACTTTGAACTTTGAACCAGGCCAAGCTGACATATTTTGAGTAATAATTTAGTAGTCATTCAGTAAATTGTCTATTTCTCCTATTTTTGTGCCAGTTGTGAATGTATTGTGTGAACTGAAGTTCCTAAAAACAAGCTGAGCCTATCCTGCAGAGGCTAGGTCACTAATAGGGATTTACATGTGGAGAGATGGAATGTTGCAAATTCAGAGGCAAATTATCTTGGTATATCATTAGGCCTCTTAATAACCATTTATTGTCCATTTCTTTGTCTGATCAAACATCCTTGTGACTATCAGATGATCAGGAGAAACCTTTCTGGAATGTACTAACCACCAGCTTCCACCAACCCAATTATCAGACAGCATCTGAAGACTACCACAAAGATCCCACCCATTTTTCTGCTACTAGCCTACTTGATGTTTCCACCAAAGTATTTGAAAAGTGCCTTGGTTTGTGACTCCTTTGTTCTATAACTACAAAACCTTCATGAAATTAAGTCATTGGAACATAGAATTTTGGCCAACCTGAATCTGTGCTCCTGAGCCATGGTCACTTATTTTTGGTTCTGGAATAAACAATCTCTTACTGCCTTTGAGGTGAGAACTGTGTGCTTTGTGTCGACAAATAATTGAATCATTAACATCTTCATCAAAATAATTATGATTGAAAATATGGAGAAAACAAGGACAAAACCCCTTAAGTCCCAAAGAAATTTCCATTAGTTGCTGTGGCATAAGTAATGTGGCAATGGGAGGAAAGCAACACTTATGAAACATCCATTGTGTATATGTACTTAGTACTTTAGGATTTTTGGTGCATATTATTGCATTTAATTTTTAAAAATATTTTATTTACTTGGGAAAGGGACACAAAGAAAGAGAGAGAGAGAGAGAGAGAGAATGAGTATGAACACACCAGGGTCTCCTGTTACTGCAAACAAACTCCAGATACATGCATCACTTTGGGTATCTTGCTTTATGTGGTTACTGGGGAATCAAACCCTAGCCATCAGGCTTTGCAAGCAAGTCCCTTTAACCAGTTAGCAATCTTTTCCGCCCTGTAACATAGTGGAGGTTAAAGAACAACTCTCAGGTTAGTCCTCACCTTCCACCTCATAGTTCACAATTTCATTTTTGAGCTTCCAGGAAAGTTTTCTGTCTCTTCTTTCCATCTCACCATAGATACATGGAATTACAGGAACTCACAAAAGCTTCTGGCTTTCATGTGGAGTCTGGGGATCTGAACTTGGGCACTCAGAGTTGCTTCATAAGCATTTGATCCACTGAGCTATTCCCTCAGTCCAGAAACTTTTTTTTTTCATGAATTTACATTTATGTGCTACCATATGTTTTTTAAGTTTGCTTTGACAGTTGCATCTTACTTTTACACTTGGCAATCTGGGGGCCTGTTATGATGGAGAATTCTGTGACACCTGAGCATACTCCTCTCAGAACTTCCAGATGTGGTGATAATAGAAGTAAACCAGCTAAATAATGCACACTCAGAGGAGATACTGCCCAAAATGCTCTGCATATGCTGATCACATTAAAATTTCACATTTCCATTATTATCCCTGTGACAAACTAAGAAAGTAAGCAATGCAGCCAAGAGATGGGATTTGAACCCAAGAAAACAGGCTTACCCAGTGTCTATAGCTATCTTTGGAGAGGCGTCTCCATGGGTGTGATGGTTAAGTTTATGTCAACTTGCTCTGTTTAGGAATCCACAGACATTCCTCATAAGTGGGTCTCTTAGGTTGCTTCTAGGAAGGATTAAGTAAAGGAGGAATCCTTTCCCCCATTGTGTGAGGCTCCTCTCGGAGGGGGTGGGCTTTATCTAAAGAAGCTCTGGAAAGGAAAGTATCCCCTCTTCCCATCTGGCTGCTGGTGCTGCTTGCTGCTTTCCAGTGTGGCTTGAAGACCAGCATCTCTCCAGGATGCCTCCAAGCCTTCAGTGCCAGATTGGGACTGCTGAGGCATCCAGCCTCATGGACTGAGCAGCTATTCTCAAACTCTCAAACCTGCAACCTGCTATTGTTGGACTGCCCTAAGCTAATCCAATAAATTCCCTTTTTATACAATTCATTCTATCGGTTCTATTCCTCTAGAGAACACTGACTAATACAATGGGTCCCTTACATTTCTGTTGGTCTTGTGGGCAGTGAGAATAGCCATCTTGTTCTCAATGGTATTTTGCTTTAGAGAGTTCTTGTAATAAGAATCACAGAGGGCACAGTATCTCCCTGAAAATTAAAGAGTAGGTTTATTTGCCATACAGTATAACAAAGATAGTGTTCCTCTCTGTGGAAAAACAAAACAAAACAAACAACAACAACAACAAAATATTTGGCAGGCTTACTGTTTATTAAAAACATTCAAATCCCCAAACTCAGGATTCCTCTACTATAATCAACCCTGTGTGTGTGTGTGTGTGTGTGTGTGTGTGTGTGTGTGTGTGTGTGTAGACATCACCTGGCTCTCATTATGTCACCTTGTGGAAATCTGGCCTAGGACAGAGGATATAAATGTGGATCTTCTGATTACTGTTATTGCTATAAGGAATAAACTCTATTGTTAGCTTTTTTTGTGAGACTATGTCAGGCTAATAACAGAACTCAAGATGGTTAAACTCTCAGATCTTTCAAAGACAGCGTATGATTTCCTCAACTCTTTAGTCAGCAGTGATTTCCAAATCAGGGTGACATTTGTATAAGAGGTCTTTTTGTCTTTCATTGATATGGATATTTCCCCCTATACAGCTGACACTGACCTAGTCTGGTCAGAAGCCATGATTACTGACTCCCATGCTCTTTCTGCTATAGCTGAGTCACTCATGGTCATTTTCTTTTTCATTTTGAAACAGGGTTTCATGTATCCCAGGCTGGCCTCAAACTTGCTCTGTAGCAATGATCTTGAATTTCTTTTTAAAATATTGTACTATATTAACTACACACAATATGTATTTCATTATGACACTTGTATGCATGTATAGGATATAATTTGTTTATATTCACCCCCAGAATCCTCTTATCCCCCTCCTACTCCCATCAATCCTCCTCTTCTTCCCAACCAATTCTCTTTCTTTGCTTTGTTTTAAGGCAATGTCTCACTCTAGTCCCAGGCTGACCCAGAACTCACTCTGTAGCCTGTAGCCTCAGGCTGACCTTGAACTCACAATGATCCTCCTACCTCAGCCCTCCCAAGTGCTGAGACTAAAGGAGTACATAACCATGCCCCAAACCTTTTTTTGCACCCAAATATCTTTGATGAAATGCGGGCAGTCAATTCCTGGTGGCTGCCTCTGCTTTCTTAGACAACACATGTGCTATTTATTCATGCATACCATACACTCATGCACACCCCCCCACACACACTCTTTGACATTCTGGTTAAGAATATCTTGAAACACAGCTCCTGACTTAAGTTTGTAACATGGAAGATCTCCTTGCTAGCTTGATTTGTTTGGTTGTTTGAGGGTTGTGGATTTATTTTGATAGGTAAAAGAAACAAAAGAAATCATGCAATTTGGGTTTTTTGTTATTTTAGAGCTTTATATACATCTATCAAGAGTAAACCTAACTACTGTCAACAGGAATAGTTCAGGAAAAGGAACTTTTGGATAAATAACAATGGAGAGAAACCTAGAAGTTTATAGGAGCAGTTATGTCTTTACTTGGCATGGAGAAAGTGATCACTAGAGTATACAGTGGACAGGGATGAGTAGACAGCATACTGGGTAAAGTGCTTGCTACACAAGCATGAGGAACTGAGTTTAGCTCTGAGGCACCCAGGTTAAATGCTAAGCATAGTGGTATGTTACTGTAATCCTAGTGCCAGGGAGGCAGAGACCTGCCAGCCAGTTTAGCTGAATTGGTTATAGAGTGGCTGTACAAAGCCTCAGATGAAGAACATTGACTATATCTGAGTTCGATGGTAAAGAATGCCATGATGTGTTAGTTATGTCTGTGTTGGGCCTTATAGGTATTTTGTTCCAATGTCATATACATAAAGAAAAGATCAAGCAATTTCATACTGAAATATCAAAAAGTATAGAAATACTGATATGAGAATTAGAGGAGCTTCTCTTTCTGAGCCTCAGTGTCCTCAATGGTAAAACAAGGATGATGTTATATGTAGATATATCATTGTTAAACTGGAAAAGAGCTTCATAAAGGGACACACTGTCATGAAGATAGAGTTCTGAAGACAATGGCTGGGAAACAGTGTGGTGAGAAGAAGGGAGAGCTAGCAGTTCAAACTGCCCTTTTCTCTCACAAACCATTTACTTCATGGCACTATCCTAATCTTATCTGTGAAGTGGTATAATATCTACTCAAGGCTTTGTTAGTTGACTGACTTGTAAAGAGAATGGCACAGCAGCTAAAATACTTAAAAATGGCAAACATGGGCTGGCAAACATGCTCAGTGGCTAAGGCACTTGTCTGCAAAGCATAAAGACCAGAGTTCATTCCCCAGCACCCAAATAAAGCCAGATGCACAAGGTGGCACATGCACCTGAAGTTCATTTGCAGTGGATAGAGGCCCTGGTATGCCCATTCTCTCTCTCTCTCTAATTATCTCCTAAATAAAAAAAATAAACATTTAAAAAAGTGAATGGCTCAGAATAGGCATTGAATAAAGGTGGACTTGGTAAGAGATGTATTTCAGACAGAACACTTAGAATTGTTTAAAATATTTGAACATGAATAAGAGGATACATTTTTTATATAATAAATGGGTTTGGTCCAAAAGATAGAAATTATACAAGGGGGATAATGCACTGAAGGTAAGAAAAGGAGCTTCTAAAAATCAAGAAGCAGATGGGCGTGGTGGTGCACACCTTTAATCCCAGCACTCGGGAGGCAGAGGTAGGAGGATTGCTGTGAGTTCAAAGCTACCCTGAGACTACATAGTGAATTCCAGGTCAGATTGAGCTAGAGTAAGACCCTACCTTGAAACCCCTACCCCAAAAATCAAGAAGCAAACACTGGAATATATTGGGACAGACAGCAAATATGCTAGCCCAGGAAAGGTTCAGAGAGAGATGTGGCCTGGTTTTGCTGGTGGTGTAGGAAGATTCTCAATTTCAGTCATACTGTAAGTGTACAACAGTGATTTGTGAGTGTACAACAGTGATTTGTGAGTGTGTGTAAGAGAGAGTGTAAGTGTGTGTGTGTGTGTGTGTGTGTGTTGGAGTTGGAAGTCAGGGTCTTAGGAAGCCAGGCAAGTGCTGTGCCACTGAGCTATATCCTCAACCACAACGCCAGTAGATTTTGGAAAATTATGCTCTCTGTTCTTATTTTACATCATTCCCAGTGATAACTCTTGGTTTCTACAGATTTGAATTGCTGTAGGACCCATGGGCTTTAAGATATTTCAAAAAGAAAACCTTAGCAGACCCACCAAATTGCCCTCCAAATACTTTTGTTGATGTCAATATATATTTGTTGCTCTTGCTTTTGGTTAGAGAAATTTTTCTTTTCAAATGGAAGTTGTTAGGTTGGGATGGGCTCGCAAGATGGAGTCACCATGGTCAGCAGAATGGTGACAGAGGAATAGGAAAGTGGATTGTCTACATTCCTCAAGAAACCACTGGTCATTATCCCCTCCTTGCCTAACAATGCCCCAGGTCATGGTTTCCTGACTCCTTATCTCATAAGTCACATGATCACTGTTCTGGTGCCACACCCTAGCTATTTTAATGTAATGATCTCCCTTCCAGGAACTTTTCTTTTCCTTCCTCACCTTTCCCCAACTGAAAAAGCCCTATAAATCCCACTACATAAAAACTCAGATTAGCTGTGCTCCTCTCTTGTGAGTCAGCCCTGGCACCTCATGTTTTTTCCAGAATAAAAGATTTCATCTTAGCCTCAGAGTGGTTTGTGTGGTCTTGGTCACTTCCAAACTTACCTCAAAGTTCTTAGAAATAACAGTTGAATATTCAACACTAAATGAGACATATATTTCACACCCTCTAAGGCTCAGAGAGCATTGTGGAAAAAGTGGCAGAAAAAATGTAAGAAGCCAAAGGATGGGGAGGAGTGCTTTGGAATGTTGTCTTTCAGACACAAAGAGATCAATGCATTCATGACCTCACAGAAGCTGTCATTACCTGCAAAAGTCCTACGTAAGATTGGACCTATTAACATGTTCTCATGGATGATGGAAGAGGGAAAAAATTATGCCCTCCAAATAGAAAAGGGGTTAGTTAGAATGAAAAAGGGCTTCATTGGAGGGATGTGGGGGGACAAAGAGGGTGGTAGGAGGGGATTATGATCAGGGTATGCTGTATCTTTGAATGCTGTGTCTATGTCTAGGAGGTCCTAAATAAAATTATTTTAAAAAAATAAAAACTTAACAGACTCATTACTTAGTTATTTTGGGTGTTGAGGAACAAACCCAGAGCATAAGTTCAGGATTTAAAACAGAGAAACAAATGAACACCAGATAAGTATTCCTTTTCTTTAAGCATAGTCAGAAAAGCCTTGCTTAGCTAAGGGCTCATGTGCTGAATGTACCCGTCTAACCAGTCTGAGATTGATGTTACTAACAAGAATGCATTCCGAGAAAGCACATGGCCAGGCAGCCCTAGGAAGAAGCACATGGATGTGGATGGATGTTTCTGGCACAGTGAGCAGTGGGAGATGATTAACAGTGCTGGCATTTAAGTGATCATAATTAGGTTTCAAAGTTAACAGCCCATTGAGGTAAACAGTGGAAGTTCACACCTCTCTCAGTGCTACTGTTTATCATATCATCAAGTTGCAGATTCAGGAAGACAGCATTAATGTGACTCTGGACACTAATTGTCTAAAGCCAAGTTACATCTACTTGGGAGAGCCCTTTGAGTATTTGCTCAACTGAAATGTCAGGGAATATGCAGTCCTGACATTATCATTTCCTGACAGAATCCAACACTGTATGGATATTTTGTCATATAGAAAGAAAATGATATAGGCATATGTTGTCAGGTTCAGAGGATCTCTTGGTTTAATAGCTTATTTGCCTCAGTTTCTCCCTTTAAATGGTGATGTAACTGCTCATTTGGATAAAATGGTCCTTGAGAAGGATGAAAAATTAAATGATATAAACAATAACAATTACCATAGCAAACCCTTTGCTTTCATGAATTAGACTTCATTATCTATGTTGTTGTCTTGAAGGAGTTCTGTGCACATTCTGTCAATAGGAAAACTCTGAGAGCATAATTGAATTAATTTTCATAGGATTCTGATTTATTTTTCCACAATAAGTTACATGCATGACTGAAAGCTGTTTGATGCTCAGTAAGGGTGGAGGTTGGAATTTCACTTTACAAAGTTAAGGATTTTCTTTTTCAAGTGACAGTCAGTAATTAAAGGCAGCAAAAGTGAAGGTGATAAACTTCCCTAGGCCTTAAAAAATAGAGTGCAACTTTGTAGAAGTGGTTGTCTTTTCATGCAATAATGTTTCCTGAAAGTACTGAGCTATTGGAAATTTATTATGGTCTTCAGTATGAAACAATAATGGGACATCCTTTGAAGGATGGCACCATGAAACAAAATCACGAATTTATGAATTGTTATAAGTCCTATTCTCATTCTTCTTGAACAGGGTCTTTCTATGTCTGCATTTGTTTTATCATTATTATCTTTTGCATCCTGCAGACAGATTACTAAATGGATTCTCTTTAACACTACAGTGCTACCATAGGGCTAAACAGAGACCTGGACAACAATGGTGAAGTGGGGAGGGATGGGAAGGAGGATTAAGGCAAGAAACAGCAGAGGGATGAGATAAAAGTGTGGAGAGGCTCAGTCCCTGTGGATTGAATGTAAAATGACCTCCACAGGTGTGTTTCACTACCTAATATCTAGCTAGTAGTGCTATGCTGTTTGGGAAGGTGGTGGAACCTTGAGAGGTGGATCCTTGCTTGGGGAATTGTGCCACTGTGGGTGGCCTTGAGATGTAGCCTGGTTTGCTGTCTGCTTCCTGAGTCTAGTAAAATGTGACTTGGGCTTTCAGCTCCAGCCTGCCATGCCCTCCCTATCATAATGAAACTTCTCCTTGAAACGGTAAGCCAGATTAAACCCTTTGCCTTCCATAAACTGCTTCTGGTCATTTATTTTGTCCCAGCAATGAGAAAGTATCTGATAAATTGGTAAAGTGTTGGAAAAATAGGAGGACCTGAGCACAATTGCCAGTTCCAGTTCCCACATTGAAAAACTTTAGGTATATTGTAGAATGGGTTTGTAATCCCAGTGATGGGGAGGCTGAGCAAGGCAGATTTCCAGGTCTTGCTGCCAGCTAGGTTAGTCTAATTAGGGAGGTTCAATGCCAATGAGAAACACTGTCTGATCCTCACCTCCACACATACATGCACCTGCACAAAACTGCACGCACACACACACACACACACACACACACACAGAGAGAGAGAGAGAGAGAGAGAGAGAGAGAAGAGAGAGAGAGAGATACTAGTGAGACTATGGGTTGGATTAAAAGCAGATGAACTGAAGACTAGAGAGCAGCTGTAGGTGCTGACATGGTTGTTTCCTTGTTTCCTTGTGTGTGGCCAAGGTTCTGCTACAGCCTCTAAAAGTTTGTAGTTCTGCCTTGGGAAGCTTTTTCATTAAAAAAAAAAAAAAGTTTCAGAAAGAAGTAGTTTTAATGTTTTCAAAAGAATGGAAAGTGTTTTCATTTTCTAAAAAGTTCTAATCTGAAAATTTATTTCCATTTAAAAATTTAAATTATATTTATTTTTCATTGATACATAAAACATAAATCATGGACATCTATTAATGTGATATTTTGATACATGCCTTACAATGAGTGTGCGGTGTTAAGATCAGGATAAACACACCTCAGTTACTATTTCTTTAGGGTAAAACACTCAAAATCCTTTCCCTTGGCATTTTGAGCTATATAGTTCATAGCTGTCATATATAGTCACCTTACTATTTTAATCTTTTGAATTTAAATTTCAACTAACATACTCTGCCATGTGAGGTTTAGAAGCCAGTTGGTGGACGGTGTAAGCACAGACATCTGAAGCAGGTTGGACAGCAGGGCAAACCCAGGTAGTCAATGTAGTTCATCTTATGGTTGAGGAAGGATCATGTTTCATTGTTGCACAAATAGGAGCAGACTTTGAACTTCCTGAGGCCAGGTTTTATGCCTTATTCACTTTATTATTCTCATTCTGAGCTCAATTCCTGGTATTGTTCATTGTTTAGAGGAAAAATGCAGGATTCATGCTATAAACTTTTAACTCCATTCATCCTCATTCTTTGTCAGGAAACATTACAGGAAGATGCGTCCATTACAGAAATCACAATAGAGCTTTATTGTCCACTTGATTAGGTTACTTTGTTATTTGACCAAAATTTACTCTAAGGCAGATGTGGTGTCTCATTACTGTAATCTCAGTGTGTGAGAGGCTGATGTAGAAGAATGGTCATGAATTCTAGGACAGCCAGGACTACAGAGTAAGAACTTCATCTCAAAAATGAAGGTGTTCCTGTGCGGGTAATTTTAGTATGGTGAAAATCTCAAATCTGTTAAGTTAAAGTTAGGAAAGTCATGGTAGGTAACACGTTAGGCCAGACCTCATCAGCTGAAAGGCCTCAGCAGTATTTCCTGAGGAAGAATAAATTCTGCCTGTGTACTGAAGCTTCAGTCTGCATCTGAGACTCCAAACCTGACTTTTCAGACAGCTTGCCTCAACCCCTAACTTTGCCTAACTCCCTAATTGAGTTAGCTAATTTCTTTCTTTCTTTTATTATTATTTATTTATTTTATATTATTCTAATTTTACATTCATAGAATTGGTTCAATTGTCCTCCCTCTTCCAAAGGGAACCTCGTCAATGGGGAATGTGGGTCATGCATTGTGGGGATAGTCAAGAGTTCTGGTGGGTAGGCCCCAGTCTCTGTGCATAATGCCCCAACTTGTGACTCTAACAATCTTTCCGCCCCCTCTTCCGCGAATTTCCCTGAGCCACATTGGGGTCATTTTAGTTCTGCTTCAGTGATGAGGTTTTTTTTTTGTTTGTTTGTTTTTCGAGGTAGGGTCTCACTCTGGTCCAGGCTGACCTGGAATTAACTATGTAGTCTCAGGGTGGCCTCGAACTCACGGCGATCCTCCTACCTCTGCCTCCCGAGTGCTGGGATTAAAGGCGTGCACCACCACGCCCGGCTAACAGTGATGAGGTTTTGGGAGCCTCTGTGTCTCTGGATATCTGGCTTAGTTGGAGTTGGATGTTCTCTGTGTTTATCTCCTTCAGCCTTTTTCTGGTGTCGTGATCGCCATGAACGCTGTATTCTTGCCCTTCCCCTGCATTGTTCTATGGAGTTAGCTAATTTCTTGAATGAATCTCTCTCTCTTCAAAACAGTCTAATGGACATATGATTCACATATCATAAATTTATCCATTTAAACATTCATTTAATTTATCCATTTAAAAATTGATGTCATGGTATATTTCATTATTGATTTGAAATGTGATCAGATGTACATATGTAAACAGAATACTTGCTGCTTTGAGCATTTTCATTCAGTGGTACTCATTATGTTCACAATGTCATGTAGTCATCATCCCTGTCCTTTTCCAAATCTTGTTCATCACTCAGAGCAGAAACACTATATCATCAAGCAACAACTTCCCACTGCCTTCTTGGTCCTGGTGACCCCTATTTGGTCTCCACCGCTATAACCTGGACTGTTGGAGGTGTTTCAGATCAGTACAATCATTCAGATTTTGTATTTCTTGGTATGGCTTGTTTCACTTTTCCCAGGTTCCCAAAATTAGTCTATGTTGTAGTGTATATAAAACTACTTCAGGGCCTGGGGAAATGGCTTAGCAGTTACGGCATTTGCCTGAGAAGCCAAAGGATCCCGGTTTGATTCCCCAGGACCCACATAAGCCAGATGCACAAGGGGGCAAACGCGTCTGGAGTTCGTTTCCAGTGGCTGGAGGCCCTGGCATGCCCATTCTCTCTTTCTCTCTACCTCTTACTCTGTCTCTCTCAAAAAAAACAAAAAACAAACAACAACAAAAAAAACTACTTCATTCTCTTAATGGCAGAATAGTGGTTTATTGTATGTGTATATACTAAATGTTATTTATCCATTCATCAAGTGATAGACACATGTTATTTCCACCTTTGTGAGTAATATTGTAATGAATGTTGGCATGCAAATCTGTTGTTTTTAGTTCCTTGTGATATATATCCAAGAGTTGAAATTGCTAAGCCATATGGCAGTTATATGCAACACACACACACACACACACACACACACACACACACACAACCTCTTTTACTATTCTTTCTCCAACTGAACCCCTGTGGTAGATACAAAGGAAAGAAAAGGGAAGAAACAGAGAGAACATGATATTTACAGAGCTGAAGGTAACATGCTGGCTACATTTATTCTGTTTACATTTTTTTCTGTTATGAAATTACTGATGCAGTTGAAATTTTACATTTCCATTCTTTACTTTCTCATTCCCATTCCTTTTCTTGGGACTATTCTACAGCTTGTATGTACACATCCAGTTTTGTTTATTCATTTTAATATATATTTATATAAAATGTTGAGTGTTATATTTTTTAGCTTTAGAAACTTACATAAAAAATTAAATTCCAAACCTCAAGCTGGGTGTGGTATCTCCAGCACGCTTGATGCAGAGGTAGGAGGATTGCCATGAGGTCTAACCTGAGACTACATAGTGAATTCCAGGTCAGCCTGGGCTAGAGTGAGACCCTACCTCAAAAACAACAAAATATAATTTTTTTCATAAAATTATATATATGTCTACTTCCTTCATTTTAACTTCTGAATAGTATTCTGAAAAATATACTATTTGTATATATATATATATATATATTTTAATTAATTTATTTATTTGAGAGAGAGAGAGAATGAGTGCAACAGGGCATCCAGCCACTGCAAACAAACTGCAGACGCATGCGTCCCCTTGTGCATCTGGCTTATGTGGGTCCTGGACAATCGAACCAGGATCCTTTGGCTTTGCAGCTAAATGCCTTAACCACTAAGCCATCTCTCCAGACCAAAATATACTATTTTTTATATACTCCCTTTGAGTTTACTCTTTCTTTATTTCAAGGAATGCAATGAATTCTTTGCATGCATCTTGTGAAAATGTGCAAAAGTTTAGGGCATAATCAAGGTTGTTTTAAGGTTGATGACACAGAAATAAAATTGTTCTTGTTACAACCAGACAAAATGAGAGTGGGAAAGGCATAAAGGAGGAAGAATGTTGCCTGCTTAATTGAGATAAATACAATATCCAGGATTTTCTAAAACCCTTCCTGGATTCCTTTACATTATATGTGCCCTTTGCTTTACAAAATCATACATATGTATAGATTTCTTTGAAAACAAGTAGTTTATCTTGAACATATTTTAATACTGCAGTAACTTAGAAAAATGCTTTGAATTGAATGCTTGTGCAGCACCTAGCACCTCTAGTGTATCTGATCTCCAAGATCAATGAATTCTGTATCCAGATGCTTATGTATATCCCTCCCCCAACTTTTTTGAGAAAGAGAAAGAGAGATAGAGAATGGGCATGCCAGCAGCCTCTCAGCCTCTCAGCCACTGTGAGTGAACTCCAGATGTGCGTGCGCCCCCTTGTAGTGCATGTGCAACATTGCATGCTTACATCACTTTTGTATTCTTAGGTAAATTTCATATGAAATTACTGATGAAATTCTTACATTTCCATTCTTTACTTTCTCATTCCCATTCCTTTTCTTGGGACTATTCTACAGCTTGTATGTACACATCCAGTTTTGTTTATTCATTTTTAATATATGTTATATAAAATGTTGAGTGTTATATTTTAGCTTTAAACTTATAAAAAATTAAATTAGGCAACTCGTTGGGTGTGGTATCTCAGCACGCTTGATGCGGAGGTAGGAGGATTGCCATGAGGTCTAACCTCGAGACTACATAGTGAATTTCCAGGTCAGCCTGGGCTAGAGTGGAGACCTACCTCAAAAAACAACAAAAATATAATTTTTTTTCTGTAAATTATATATATGTCTACTTCCTTCATTTTAACTTAATGGTATTCTGAAAAATATACTATTTGTATATATATATTTTTAATTATATTTATTTGAGAGAGAGAGAGAGAATGAGGCAATAGGGCATCCAGCCTGCACTGCAACAAACTGCATGCATTCCCCCTTGTGCATCTGGCTTATAATGGGTCCCTGGACAATTGAACCAGGATCCTTTTGGCTTTGCAGCTAAAATGCCTGTCCACTAAGCCATCTCTCCAGACCAAATATACTTATTTTTTATATACTCCCTTTAGGTTTACTCTTTCTCTATTTCAGGAATGCAGTAATTCTTTGCATGCATCTTGTAAAATGCAAAAGTTTAGGGCATAATCCAAGGTTGTTTTAAGGTTATTAACACAGAAATAAAATTGTTCTTGTGCAACCAGATAATAGAGTGGAGAAGACACTTAAAGGAGAAGAATGTTACCTGGCAATGAGATAAAATACATATCTAGATTTTCTAAACCTTCCTGGATTCCTTTACATTATATATGTACCCTTTGCTTTACATGCTCATACATATGTATAGATTTCTTTGAAAAAACAAGTAGTTTATCTTGGAACATATTTTAATACTGCAGTAACTTAGAAAAATGCTTTGAATTGAATGCTTGTGCATCAGCACCTCTAGTGTCAATCTCTAAGATCAAATAGTTCTGTATCCAGATGCTTATGTATATCCTCCAACTTTTTTTTTGAGAAAGAGAAAGAGAGATAGAGAATGGGCATGCCAGCAGCCTCTCAGCCTCTCCCAGCCACTGCAGTGGGCTCCAGATAAGTGGCCCCCTCCTTTGTAGTACATGTGCAACATTGCATGCTTACATCACTTGTCTGGGTAAATGTGAGACCTGGAGAATCGAACCGGGGGTTTGTGGCAGGTGCCTTAACTACAGCCATCTCTCTAGCCCTATCCCTCCATTCTTTAACAATGTATGTGTCATTATTGTGTCTGGCTTTTTACATGGGTGCTGGGAGGATCAAAACAATAATACTGAGATAGAAGGGGTGTTTTAAGAAAGAAGGCACAGGCAAATGTCAACAAACTTATAAATGTTCTGCACAAAAATAACCACATAGTGTGCACTGGATTGAGAAACTAGCAGATTACTCTGTCTCTCTCAAAAAAAAAAAAAAAAACAAAAAAAAAAACTACTTCATTCTCTTAATGGCAGAATAGTGGTTTATTGTATGTGTATATACTAAATGTTATTTATCCATTCATCAAGTGATAGACACATGTTATTTCCACCTTTGTGAGTAATATTGTAATGAATGTTGGCATGCAAATCTGTTGTTTTTAGTTCCTTGTGATATATATCCAAGAGTTGAAATTGCTAAGCCATATGGCAGTTATATGCAACACACACACACACACACACACACACACACACACACACACAACCTCTTTTACTATTCTTTCTCCAACTGAACCCCTGTGGTAGATACAAAGGAAAGAAAAGGGAAGAAACAGAGAGAACATGATATTTACAGAGCTGAAGGTAACATGCTGGCTACATTTATTCTGGTTACATTTTTTCATATGAAATTACTGATGCAGTTGAAATTCTTACATTTCCATTCTTTACTTTCTCATTCCCCATTCCTTTTCTTGGGACTATTCTACAGCTTGTATGTACACATCCAGTTTTGTTTATTCATTTTAATATATGTTATATAAAATGTTGAGTGTTATATTTTTAGCTTTAGAAACTTACATAAAAATTAAATTCCAAACCTCAAGCTGGGTGTGGTATCTCAGCACGCTTGATGCAGAGGTAGGAGGATTGCCATGAGGTCTAACCCCGAGACTACATAGTGAATTCCAGGTCAGCCTGGGCTAGAGTGAGACCCTACCTCAAAAAACAACAAAAATATAATTTTTTTCATAAAATTATATATATGTCTACTTCCTTCATTTTAACTTCTGAATAGTATTCTGAAAAATATACTATTTGTATATATATATATTTTAATTTATTTATTTGAGAGAGAGAGAGAGAATGAGTGCAACAGGGCATCCAGCCACTGCAAACAAACTGCAGACACATGCGTCCCCTTGTGCATCTGGCTTATGTGGGTCCTGGACAATTGAACCAGGATCCTTTGGCTTTGCAGCTAAATGCCTTAACCACTAAGCCATCTCTCCAGACCAAAATATACTATTTTTTATATACTCCCTTTGAGTTTACTCTTTCTCTATTTCAAGGAATGCAATGAATTCTTTGCATGCATCTTGTGAAAATGTGCAAAAGTTTAGGGCATAATCAAGGTTGTTTTAAGGTTGATGACACAGAAATAAAATTGTTCTTGTTACAACCAGACAAAATGAGAGTGGGAAAGGCATAAAGGAGGAAGAATGTTGCCTGCTTAATTGAGATAAATACAATATCCAGGATTTTCTAAAAACCCTTCCTGGATTCCTTTACATTATATATGTACCCTTTGCTTTACATGCTCATACATATGTATAGATTTCTTTGAAAACAAGTAGTTTATCTTGAACATATTTTAATACTGCAGTAACTTAGAAAAATGCTTTGAATTGAATGCTTGTGCAGCACCTAGCACCTCTAGTGTATCTGATCTCCAAGATCAATGAATTCTGTATCCAGATGCTTATGTATATCCCTCCCCCCCAACTTTTTTTGAGAAAGAGAAAGAGAGATAGAGAATGGGCATGCCAGCAGCCTCTCAGCCTCTCAGCCACTGTGAGTGAACTCCAGATGCGTGCGCCCCCTTGTAGTGCATGTGCAACATTGCATGCTTACATCACTTTTGTGTCTGGGTAAATGTGAGACCTGGAGAATCGAACCGGGGTTCTTAGGCAGGTGCCTTAACTACTAAGCCATCTCTCTAGCCCTATCCCTCCATCTTTTAATGTATGTGTCATTATTGTGTCTGGCTTTTACATGGGTGCTGAGGAGGATCAAACAATAATACTGAGATAGAAGGGTGTTTAAAGAAAGAAGGCACAGGCAAATGTCAACAAACTTATAAATGTTCTGCACAAAATAACCACATAGTGTGCACTGGATTGAGAAACTACAAGAACTTCTGAAGAGCAGTTTCAGATTAGTGATGGGGACTGAAACAAGCTGTGGTGGATGGATGTGAAGAGATGATGTGACAGCAGGAAAGTCGACAGCTCTTGTCACCTGCAGTAGTCAGTCATCAGTCACTTGATTCCTTGGGTTGCTAAGTCAACAGCTACTCTTCTGTTCTATGGGCTCTTCAGTGAACAGCATTTATCTAACTGTGAGCCCACACAAAAAGTGCCATAGTGTTGGGTTTGCTCAAGAGGGAATCATGCAGGGCTGGAGAGGAGGCTTAGCAGTTAAGGCCCTTACCTGTGAAGCCTAAGGACCCATGTTTGACTCCCCAGATTCCACCTAAGTCAGATGCACTAGATGATGTTTGCACAAAGTCATACATGTACACAAGGTGGTATATGCATCTGGAGTTCAATTACAGTGGCTGGAGGCCCTGGTGTGCTAATTCTCTCTTGAACACACACTCTTGCTTTCTCTCATTAAAAAAAAAAGCCAGTTTGTAGGGCTTACCTCACAAAAAGGGAATCATGAAAGCATTAACAGCTGCACACAGAGATTACCAGTGGGGTTCAGAGCCCCTCTGGGTAAGCAAGTGCCCATGGTATGCATTTGAGCTTTGGAGTTTAGAGGTGCTCTGGATCAGACAGATCCAGCCTCAAATCCTGTGGTACTTTCTGACTAACTGAGCAACCATTCCAAATCTTTATTTCCTTATTTGCAAAAAAAAAAAAAAAAAAATATCAGTTTGTTATGACTATCACAACAAAATATCACAGTGGATTAAACAATGGGATTTTTTTTCACTGTCTTGGAATCTGGAGTCCAATATCAGCATCCTTAGCTTGCAAATAGCCCCCTTCTGGCTCTATACTCACATGGTTTCCATCGGTGTTGTCTGTGTTCTAATTACTTCTCATAAGGATGCCAGTTATATTGGGTATTGGTCCCATTCTAATGATCCTACTTCAACTTAATGATCTCTTTAGACACCCTCTCTCTAATACAATCACAGCCTGAAGTACTGGGGTTTAGGGTTTTAACATATGGATTTTGTTGAGAAGGGGCAAAAATTATCCTTTAGTAAAGGATATAGTAGCAAAATTTGTCCTATATGATTCTGAGAATGACAATTGAGGAAAGAAACATAATTAGTAGACACAATACTCTTGCTAGTTCATCTGGATTTAGACTCACCTCTAGGAGTTTCTATAAAGGTGGATTTAGAGACATTTATCCAAAAAGGGAAGACCTACTCTGTCATGAGAGAGTACCAGCCCATGATGTGGGGTCCCAGACTGAATAAAAGAAGAAAGTGAGTGGATTCACATCTGGATTCACATCTCTCTGGTTCTTGACTATGGATGCAATGTGACCAGCTGTCTCAAGCTCATGTTGTCATGCCTTCTTGGCTGTAATGGAGTATACCATCAAACTGTGAGTGAAAACACACCCTTATTTCCTTTAGTTTATTTTGTCAGGTATTTTGTCACAGCAACAAGAAGAGTAAGTAATACTGTACAATACTGGGGACCTGGTAACTAACTATGAAATAAATAACCTTGAAGAAACTGCAAACCTATGCAGCAGTGCTGACTAGTTGGAAAGGAAACAGAGGTCAACCAAGTTTCATTCCTTTCCTGAATAATTTATCCTGTAACCATCCCCTGTCTACAGGCTAGTCTCCTCTTTGCTATGGCCATATTTGCCCACTGTGACTATCCTACTCATCTCTTGATTTTCTTCCTTATTAATGGTGAATTTTTTAATGCCAGGAATCACAACTTTTTTTTCTAGCTCATCAGCACACAAATAGGAAAAAGTGAGCAATCATTGCTTGTTGAGGGAATAAATAAATGCCAATGCTTTTCTTAGATGTGTGGTGACTCATTTTTTTCTCATTATTTTTGCAGCACAGGTGTACACAATACAAATGAGGAATTAAAAATGCTAAAAGCATAACTTCAGCTCATCTTTTCAGTGACACTGCTGTTTAGGTTTTCATTTTTTAACAAAAGAACCTCCCTAAACTTGCAGAGCATGCCGTTCATATACTGTTATGCTTTCTCAATATTTAGTTAGCTTTTTCCCCTCACAGCTCTAGTACAAGTTCTGAATTTTAACTTTGTAACTTTATATCACAAGATTTTAGTTATAGTCCTTTCACAACTATGATGTGGTAGTTTGAATATATGTCCCCCAATATATTCAATGTTTTATTACTTTATAGTTTGCATCTGCAATCACCTTGCTAGAGGCAAGGTCACTGGGGGCCAGTCTTAAGGTGTGGTGATGGTTTGAGATTCCATTGTAAAGATATGCAAATGTGCCTAGCAGGAGTTCCTGAAGTGTGCTGTGTGATCTTTTTGGCTGTAGTTCTGCTGTGTGCTGTGGTGGCTGGTTGGCTTTGCTCTCTTGCCTGGTCCTGTGAAGAAAGGCCAACTTCTTCTGCTGTTATGGAAATTCCTCTGGATCTGTAAGATTCAATAAATAATATCCCTTCCTCCATAACTGTGCCTGGTCTGGAAGTTCATCTCAGTGAACCCGAAGCTGTCTGCAACATATGGATATATATATATTGTCCCCTACCCTAAAAATACATCCAAATTCAAAATAAGCCTTATGTAAGTTAGCCTTCCCAACTTTATATATCTGAATTCTATGAGGCTTAAAAGAATATTTGCAATTCAGTTAATATTTTTCTCCTGACACAGAATTTTAATTTGGGGAATTACAATTTTTAAAAGGTTTCACAGTTTAGAAGGCTGGCAATTTAGCAGTCATATGGTATGTAGCTCTGTTGGTCTAGTGCTTGCTAACCATGCATGAAGACTTAGGTTCAATCCTTGGTACTGCATAAAACTGGGTGTGGTACTACACACCTATCATCCAAGTACTTGGGAAATAGAGGCAGGAACTCAGAAGTTCAAGGTTGTCCTCAGCTATAAAGGAATTTTGAGGCCAGGCTGGGATACATAAGATTCTGTCATAAAAAAGAAGATAAAAAGAAAAATTAAAAAGATAATTTTCCTGTCAAGGGTAGAAAAAGGACAGCTTTTAGGTTAGGTCAGAGGTTCATCAAGGTCAGAGAGTATCAAAAATTCTTGACTCTGAAAGGCCTCCACTTCACAGTTCCCTGGTCCTGGTACCTGGGCTCCTGGCTTGAGGTGGCTTGGACCCTGTATGAGTGCTGCTTAAGCAGGCCCTTTGCTCTGGCTTTCTGATTGACCAGCCCCTGGTCCCCAAACCCCTGGTACCCTGAACCAAAGGGTTCATGGGCCATTGCCCCTGGCTTCTTGCCCCTGGCTCCTCAGCTTCTTGGCTCCTAGTTGGCCAATCCCTAGATCCCCTATGCTAAAGATTACATACAAGAGAGTGAGTAGGCCAGAGATCCCAGTTCTCCACATCCCAATTTCCCAGGTACCTGTACTTTGATGTACTTGCAATCTCCACACTCTGTGCATCTGCAGTTTTAACCCCATCCTATTCCAATCCACTTCACATTTAAAAAAGAACAGTCACTGAAGATCCTAAAGGGACAAATACTTCTTTGCTCCTCAATAAAATAAGACTTTTACCACGAGATTGGCAGACCACATGCAAAAAAAAAAAAAAAAAAAAAGTCAGAAAACTGAGCAATTTCCACCAAGAATACCTAATCACACAATGGAATCCTCCAGTGAAAACATAATAAGCAATGTGACCCTGATCAACAGAATTGCTGGACTGGAAGCAAAGGATCAAAAAACCAACAATCATATAAATGAAATTGAGCAGAATCATCTCTTAGAGTACTCAGCTTTTGTCACCAGGCTTAACTTAATTGAAGAAAACCAGAGTAAGCTCAAAAGACAGATAAATGAATGTAAGGTGAGTCAAAATATAGAGGATCTTAATAACTAGCTGATTAATCTTAATGAACACATGGTCAAATGCAAGAAAGAATTCAGGAAGCATCAAGAAAATCAAACCCTGAACTGAAACCATACTTCAAAAAAGAGATGTACATGATGCAAAGAAAGCATCCCCCCACAAAAAAAAAAAAACAAAAAAACACAGAAAACAAAATCAAAATCAAATAGAACTTTGTTTTGGATAGAGACACACAAAGAGAAAGAGGGAGATAAAGAATGGGTGCACCAGCAGCCTCTTAGCCACTGTGAATGAACTCCAGACATGTGTGCCTCCTCGTGGGAAAGTGTGGCATTGCGCCCATGCATCACTTTGAGTCTGGCTAAACGTGGGACCTGGAGAATCAAACGAGTGTTCTTAGGCTTAGCATGCAGGTGCCTTAACCACTAAGAAATCTCTCCAGCCCTCAAATAGAACTCTTAAAAAGCTCTCTACAACTCCTCATGAGCAGAGTCACTCATGTGGAAGACAGAACCTCTGACCTGGAAGAAAAGGCAGAAGAAATTGACTGGGAGTCCAAAAACTTTGCTAACTTCAAAAAAATCATGTAAACAGAATATGAGGAGATTGTGGGATTCAGATCATGGGTATACCAAAAGGGGAAGACATACAGGTCAGAGGCATAGAGAACATATTCAACAAAATTATTGAAGAAATTTTTCCAAATCTCACAAAAGAGAGGCCCATCCAGATACAATAAGCTCACAGAACATCCAACAGGCAGGATCAAAGAAGAAACTCTCCAAGGAACATCATAGTTAAAACTCTTAACAATGAAAACAAAGAGAGAGTACTAAAAGCATCAAGAGAGAAACAACTCAATATATACAAAGGCCATCATATCACAATTATGTCAAATTTCTCAATGGAAATCCTGAAATCCAGAAGGGCCTGGAATGGAATACTTCATAGTCTAAAAAACAATGGCTTCCAACCTAAACTACTATACCCAGTGAAAGTAATCCTCATAATAGAGGGTGAAATAAAAAAAAAATTCCATGAAAAAGGCAGCTCTATGATTATATAGAACCAAAGCCAAATCAATAGAGAATAATTCAGGGAATACTCCAGACAGAAAAGTCAAACAACCAATCTCAAGAACCTAGAAGAAATAAATCACAATAAACAAAACTAGAGTAAGATTAAAAAAGTACAAAACACAAGAATGTACCAAAACCTACAAAGCACCCCATCATGTATGGATTAAATCAAACCTCACGTTATAACCTTAAATATTAATGGTCTTAACTCTGCCATCAAAAGACACAAGTTAACAGGGTGGGTCAAAAAAAAATGGACCCTTCTATCTGCTGTCTTCAATAAACCCACCTCACCACTAAAGACAGACACCTCCTTATGATGAAAGGATGGAAAATTATAGTCCAAGCAAATGGAAATAAGAAACAAGCAGAGGTAAGTATATTAATATTTGAACAAATGGGTTTCAAACCAGAAGTAATCAAAAAGGATAAAGGCCGGGACTTCCAGTCAAGATGGCCTAACCTCGCTTCACCTCACAGGGAAGTAAAGGCAAGAATTTTAAGATTAAAGGGAATCTTGTAAAGGGTTTGCTGGCCCCTGCATGCTTCGGGGGGGTGGGTTTGTAAAATAGGTAATCCACTGATTCCCATGCTCTCGGGCAGGTGCCATGGCCTGACAGGTCCCGCTGGACTTGCCTAAGCTCGCTCATGGCCAGAGTCCATGAACCATTGCAGACAGGTACCTGGGTCTGTGGAGCTTCTTGGTGAGTCAGACCCCTCCCACCCCTCGCTCTCTGGCCAGAGCCCCCATGCACATCATTGCACCCAGGTGCCCAGGTCAGTGGAGCCACAGGGCAAGTCAGATCAAGATCCCTCCCAATACTCCCTCCCAGGCCAGAGCCCCTGCATGTACCATTGCAGCCAGGTGCGCCAGGCCTGAGGAGCAACTCGGCTAGTCAGATCCCTCCCAATCCTCCCTCCCTGGCCAGAGAACCTGCATGCACCATCACAGCCAGGTGTCCGGGCCCGAGGAGCCACTTGGCTAGTCAGATCCCTCCTAATCCTTCCTCACAGGCCAGATCCCCTGGGCATGCCATCACATCCAGGTGCCCAGGCCTGAGGAGCCACATGGCAAGACAGATCTCCCCATCCCTCCCTCCCCACCAGAGCCCCAATGCACCATTACAGGCAGGTGCCCTGGGCTTATGGAGCCATATCGTGGGTCAGATCCCACCCATCCCCCAACCCAATACAAGACAGATCCTGCTGAGCCTGTGTGAGCCATATCACTGCTCTGATCCCTCCCTCACCTGCCAGAGCCCCAAGCACCTGCCCAGGCCAGGTCTTGCTGGGCCTGCCTGAGCCACATCAAGTCCCAGTGGGCTTGCCTGAGCCCTATCACTGGTCAAGTCCCTCCCTTGCTGGCCAGAGCTCCACCCACTACTGCTGGTCAGGTCCCACTGGACCTTCCTGAGCCACCATCACTGGTCTGGTCCCTCTCTCACTGGCCAGAGACCCAACATTGGTCAGGAGCCTCCCCAGCCTTCCTGAACCCCATTGCCAGTCAGGTGCCACCATGCCCCCCCATGGCAGATCAGGGATCCAGGGGAGGAGGCCAGTGTTCCTGCACTACCCTTCCTGAGCCCAACTAAGGCAGTTGCAGTCCCCTCTCCTTCCCACCTGAGACAGAGAACCCAGGTCAGCAGGCCAGTGTCCCCCACCCCAGTCTATCAGAACTCCAGGGTCCACTGCCCTGACACTCACCACTGCACCCCACCTCATCCCAGGGAAGCAGGCTAGCATTTCACACCCTAGGCTCTCTGAACCAGTGTGATGGGCAGACCACAGCAAAAGAGGAATAGCATGAAAAATCAGATACAAGTAAATCCAGCTAGACTATCCTGTCCCACAATGGATGTCTCAAATAAAATCATATAAGAGACAATAGAATTCGAACCCCAAAATGAAGAGACAAGCTATGCATCCCTGGCCAAGCAGATTGCACAACTCTCAGAAACTCAACAAAGAGCCAATAATTGTATGAATGTTATCCTTGCTAGATTAGACCTAATAGAAAAGAACCAGAAAGGGTTCCAAAGACAGTTAAATGATCTGAAGGAGAATGAAAAAAAAGAGGTCCTCAATAAACAGCTGGCTAAGTTCAATGAAGACATAATAAAAAAAATGCAAGAATGAACTCCAAGAAGCATTAAGAAAGTCAGAAAATGACATGAAAAGGGAACTAGACAGAGGGATGGAAACTATACATTAAAAAAAGTAGAAAATATGAACCAAATTGAACAAACCCAAAACTCCATAGAAGCTCTTAAGAATAGAGTCACCCAAGTAGAGGATAGAAACTCAGAACTAGAAGACAAAACAGAAGAAACAGCTCGTGAGTCCAAACATTTCAACAAGTTCAAAAAAATACTGTGAACAGAACATGAGGGAAATGTGGGATACCCTTAAGCATCCAAACATTAGGATCATGGGTATACCAGAGGGGGAAGAAACACAGACTAAAGGAATGGGAAGCTTATTCAACAAAATAATTGAAGAAAACTTTCCCACCCTCTCAAAAGAAAATCCCATCAAGTTGCAAGAAGTAGCAAAACTCCAAACAGGCTGGACCAAAAGAGAAATTCTCCAAGACACATTATCATTAAAACTCTAAACATCAAGCACAAAGAGAAAAATCCAAAAATCAGCCAGGGAGAAACAACACATTGTAATGTATATACATATAATGTATATAAAGGAAATCCCATCAGAATTACCTGAGACTTCTCAATGGAAACCCTAAAAGCCAGAAGGGCATGGAATGGAACACTACAAACTCTAAGAACCTATGGCTTCCAACCCCAATTATTCTACCCAGCAAAAGTATCCCTCATAATAGATGGTGAAAGAAAACTTGCCATGATAAAACTCACCTTTACAACTATCTGAACACAAAGCCAAACCTACAGAGAGTACTTCAGGGAATTCTTCACACAGAAGAATCAAATAACCAATCTCAGGTGCCCCCAAGAAGCAGTCCACATTAACAACAACAACAAAAAAACCCCACAAAGACCAAAAAACACCAAACCACATAATCCACCACAATATGGCAGGTATTAAATCAAACCTCACAGTTATTCCCTGAATATTAATGGCCTTAATTCACCCATCAAAAAACATAAGCTAACAGGGTGGATCAGAAAACTAGACCATAAATCTCCTGTCTTCAAGAAACTCACCTCAACACTGAAGACAGACACCTCCTCAGGATTAAAGGGTGGAAAACGATATTCTAAGCATAATCAAATAAGAAAAAAAGCAGGCATAGCTATACTCATATCGGATAAAATAGATTTCAAACCAAAAGTTACCAAAAAAGACAAAGGAGGCCATTTCTTACTTATCAAGGGAACAGCCCAAAAAGAGGATATCATAATCATCAATATTTACACACCAAACACAGGTGCACCACAATACATAAAGGAAAAACTACTTGGCAACAAAACAGAAATAACTACCAACATCATCATAGTCAGGGACTTCAATACTCCACTATCAACAATGGATAGATCATCCAAACAGTAAATTAATAGGGAAGTAATAGAGCTCAACATCACCATAGAGCAACTAGACCTAACAGACATACAGAACATTCTACCCAAAATCTACAGATTACACATTCTTTACTCAGCAGCTCATGGAACCTTCTCTAAAATAGATCATATATTTGGCCACAAAAGCTGCCTCAATATTTTCAAGAAAATTGATACAATTTCCTGCATGATATCAGACCACAATGCTGTAATGCTAGAAATTAACAACAAAAAGTATGCCAGGAATCCCTCCAACTCCTGGAAACTGAACAACACACTTTTAAACAATAAATGGGTTGTGGATGAAATAAAAAATGAAATTGCAAAGTTTCTAGAATTCAATGACAATGAGAACACATCATACCAAAACTTATGGGACAAAATGAAGGCAGTCCTTAGGGAAAAAAAAATCATAGCACTAAATGCCCTCATAACCAAAACAGAGAGATCCCAAATCAATAACCTAACCATCCACCTAAAGGCATTGGAAAAACAAGAAGAAGCCAACCAAAAAAGCTCCAGAAGGAAAGAAATAATTAAGATCAGAGCAGAAAGTAATGAATTGGAAACTAAGAGGACAATTAAGAAAATTGATGAAACATAGAGCTGGTTCTTTGAAAAAATTAACAAGATTGATACACCCCTGGCCAATCTGATCAAGCAAAAAAGAAAAAAAAAACAAACAAACAAACAAAAAAAAACGCTTCACATCAACAAAATTAGAAATGAAAAAAGGAGAGATCACAACAGACATGAGTGAAATAGGGAGTATTATCAGGACTTACTTCAAAAAACTCTACTCCACAAAACAAGAGAATATGGAGAAAATGGATGAATTCCTAGACACATACCACCTACCAAAGCTAAGGCCAGAGCAGATTAATCTCCTAACAAACCCATCACACCCTTCAAGATTGAAGAGGTAATCAAACACCTCCCAAAAAGAAGAATCCAGGACCAGATGGTTTCTCAGCTGAAATCTATCAAACCTTCATGGAAGAACTGAAACCAATTTTTCTCAAACTGTGACACACAATCAGAGAACAGGGAGAGATCCCCAATTCCTACTATGAAGCCAGTATTACCCTAATCACAAAACCAGGCAGAGATGCCACAAGAAAGGAAAATTATAGGCCCATTTCCCTGATGAACATAGATGCAAAGATCCTGAACAAAATCTTTGCAAACCGAATTCAACAGTACACCAAAAGCATTATCCATCTTGATCAAGTAGGCTGCATCCCTGGGATGCAGGGGTGATTCAACATATGGAAATCTGTCAATGTAATAAACCACATAAACAAGCTTAAACACAAAAACCACAAGATCATTTTGATATATACAGAAAAGACCTTTGACAAAATACAACATCACTTCATTATCAAAACTTTGGAGAGAATAAGCATGGACGGCCCATGATACAGGCTACATATAAAGCTCCTAAAGCCCAAGTAATTCTTAATGGGGAAGAGACTAAAAGAATTCCCATAGATATCAGGAACAATGCAGGGGTGTCCACTCTCACCTCTGCTCTTCAATATAGTCCTAGAAGTATTAGCTCAAGTAATAAGGCAGGAGAAAGAAATCAAAGGGATACAAATTGGAAAGGATGAAGTTAAGTTAGCCCTATTTGCAGATGACATGATTCTATACATAAGTGACCTGTGAACCTCCATCTCAAAACTCTTAAAGGTCATTAGCATCTTCAGCAAAGTAGCAGGATAGAAGATCAATGCTCAGAAATCAGTAGCCTTTCTGTATGCAAAAGACAAAGAGACAGAAAAAGAAATAACTAACATTGTCCCATTTTCAATTGCAACAAAGAAAATAAAATACCTTGGAATCACATTAACCAAGGAAGTGAAAGACTTATACAATGAAAACATAAAAACACTCAAGAAAGAAACTGAGAAGGTCCTACAAAAATGGAAAGACTTCCCATGCTCCTGGATAGGTGGAATTAACATTGTGAAAATGGCAATTTTACCAAAAGCACTATATAGATTCAATGCAATGCCAATAAAAATCCCAACTTCCTTCTTCAATGAGATAGAAAAACCTATCTCAAAATTCATATGGAAAGGCAGAAGGCCTTGGATATCCAAGCTCATCCTCAGCAAAAGAAACACCTCTGGAGGCATCACCATACCTGATCTAAAGCTATACTACAAAGCCATTGTAATAAAAACAACATGGTACTGGCATTAAAACAGGAATATAGACCAATGGAACAGAATAGAAGACCTGGACTTTGGCTCAAGTAACTACAGCTACTTGATATTTGATGAAGGTTCTACCAATGCAGAATGGAAAAAAAAAAAAAAAAAAAAAAAACAGCATCTTCAACAAATGGTGCTGGACAAACTGTACAGCCATATGTAGAAAAATGAAACTTGATCCACACATTTCACCATGCACAAAAATCAAGTCCAGATGGATCAAATATCTTAATATAAAACCAGAAACTCTGCTACTATTGGAAGAAAAAATAGGAGGAACCTTCCATGACATAGTAGTGGGAAAAGACTTCCTGAACAAAACCCCAGTAGCTCAGGAAATTAAACAATCACTCAACCATTGGGATCTCATGAAGCTGAAAAGCTTTTTCACTGACAAATATACTATAACCAAAGCCATCAGATTACTCACAGAATGGGAGAAAATTTTCACTAGCTATACAACTGATAGAAGACTAATTTCTAGAATCTACAAAGAATTCCAAAGCCTAAATCATAAATCATCAAACAACCCACTCACAAAATGGGGCAGAGAACTGCACAGGGAGTTCCCAGAGGAAGAAATACAAATAGCAAACACATTTAAGAAAATGTTCAACATCCCTAATCATCAGGGAAATGCAAATTAAAACAACTATGAGATTCCACCTTACCCCAGTAAGGATTGCTAACATTAAAAAAAAAAAAAAAAAAAAACCACGATCAAAACAAATGCTGGTGAGGCTGTGGAGAAATAGGAACAAGCCTTCACTGTTGGTGGGAATGTAAAATGGTTCAACCATTATGGAAAGCTATATGGAGACTCCTGAAAAGGATGACCATAGACTTACCAATGGACCTAGTTATTCCCTTACTGGGCATTTACCCTAAAGGCTCCAAGCCTCAGATCAGAGACATTTGCTCAACCATGTTTAGAGCTGCTCAATTCATAATAGCAAAGAGCTGGAATCAACCCAGATGTCCATCGTTAGATGAATGGATAACAAAGATGTGGTATATCTATACTATAGAATTCTACATAGTAGTAAGGAAAGATGAAATAAAGAAATTAAAAAAAATGGTCAAACATGGAACAGATCATCCTCAGTGAGCTCACCCAATCACAAAAAGATAATCATCGCATGGTCTCATTTATCTGTCACTAACCTGAATCCACAGGAGATGCTACCAAGCCTAATAAGCACTCTGAGGACCAGACAATAGTGAGAGTGGGATGGAGGGAGGGTAAGGGTGGGAGAGAGTGAGAAGGTGGGAGGGAGGACAAGGGTGGGGGGATACAAATAGGGACCCAAAAGGAAATGATACTATAAAACCCTTTATTCTGAACAACAGGCTAAAACATTGATCCTTCAGTTGGCCTGCAGAGGGAACACCTGAACCACAGGAAACTGGAGAGAACATCATGAAGACCAACCTTATTTTTTTCCTGCTTTCCTTTCTCTTCACTCTCCCTCTCTCTCCCTTTCTCCCCATCTCCTCTCTATACTCACTTTCCCTTTTATATTATCTATCTTTTTCTCCACTCACCTTCCTAGGTGCTGACTTATAACTCCCAGTACCAGCACGGGGTTAACTTTCACAATGAGCTGTTGATCCGAGAGACCTACAAGGTTTCCCAAAAGAGACAGATTTCTGTCAGAGTTCTTGATGACCCACCAAAGGTAAATGGTAAGACCCTACTGTTGAAGACAGCATATGCATGAGAGACCAAGCGTGGAGAGACCTGGCCAGAATCTGGAAGAAGGTCAGTCCCCAGACAGTCTAGTGCCAGAGGGTGCTATGCACGACCCACATTCCCCATTGATGAGGGTCCCTTTGGACTTCCTGAACAAAATACCAGTACCCAGGAAATTAAACAATTACTCAACCAATGGGATCTCATATAACTAAAAAGCTTTGGCGCAGACAAACATAAGTGGAGCCAATAGATTACCCACTGAATAGGAGAAAATCTTCACCAGTTATACCATTGACTGTAGCCTAATATCTAGAATCTATGAAGAACTCAAAAAACTAAACAGTTAAAAAAAAAAAACAAGCAATCAACCCACTCCAAAAATGGGGCATAGAACTGAATAGGTAGTTCCCAGAGGAAAAAATACAAATGGCTAACACATACTTAAGGAAATATTCAATATCCATAACCATTAGGGAAATGCAAATTAAAACTACCATGAAAGTCCATCTTATTCCAGTAAGGATGGAAATCATTAAAAAAAACTGACAACAACAAATGTTGGTGGGCATGTGGGGAAAGAGGAACCCTCATCCACTGTGGGTGGAATGTAAACTTGAACTTGGAAATCAATATGGAGCTTCCTGTAAAGGATGAACATAGAGTTACCAACAGACCCAGTTGTTCCCTTACTGGGCATTTATTCTAAATGCTTCATGCATCACTACAGAGATACTTGCTCAGTGATGTTTGTAACTGCTTAATTGGTGCCCAACATTGGATGAGTGGTAACAAAGTTGTGGTACATTTACACAATAGAATTCTACTCAGCAGTAAGAAAAAATGAGACAATGAAACTTCTAAAACATGGACAGACTTGACACAGATCATACTCAGCGAACTCACACAATCACAGAAAGACAAATGCCACATGGTGTCATTTGTGGTTCCTAATTTGGACCAGCTTGAGTTGCTGACATACTTTAAGGTCCAGACAATAGGGTTGAGAGGGTTTGGGGGTACAGGAAAGGGATGGTGGGGAAAAACAAGCACAAGACTCAATCCAGGTCCCGCCCCCCGCCCCCCAGACTGCAGGCTAACTGCTCTTCCCTGGGAGCCGCCACGCAGTGTCAATGCTCCTCCTGCTCCTCTCCTTTTTCTCCTCCTCCTCAGGACTCCAATCAGGCCAATCAGCAGCACTCCCAGCATTTTTATTTTATTGGATGGCCAACTGAGATATAACTTACTGATTTATGTGGTCACATAAATCACATAAAGAAAGTCAACTCTGTAACTTGATGGATGACAACCTATTTCAATAAAACAATAATTCAAAAATGGCAGAACTCTTTATGGAATGTGAAGAAGAAGAACTGCAGCCCTGGCAGAAGAAAGGGAAAGTTGAGGAAGATGATGATGATGAGCCCATCTTCTTTGGAGAGATAGCAAGTTCAAAAGCAGCTATTTCCAATATTTTGAAGAGAGTTAATCCCAGCTCATATTCAAGGGGAATAAAGAACGGCACACTCAGTTGACTTATTATTACTGCATTCACGCCAACAACTCAGCACTACCTGAATCCTTCAAATCCAGTGGCTGCCTCACCTGTCAGTTTTCATTTTGCATCTAGAGCTTCAGATAGCTCCACTATTGTTCAACCTTTTTCTAAACCTGTATGTTTGACTTGACCCAGGATTGTCCTGATGCAATCTGTAGCAGGTCTAAATGAGACTGCATTTTTATTAAAATGTCCTTCTGTTTCTGAAGTAAATAGTGTTAATCCAAAAAAGCCTAAGCCTTTTTTTGAAACAAACCCCTCCACTGTAGTTCCTGTAGAGCTCCTGCCCTCATGTCTCCTCTGGAGGGGTCACCCAAAGGTACAAATACCTCCTGAGATCAGTCTAAAACTGGAACACCTTTTCCAAGAGCTTGTCCAAAGTGCAATATCCACTTCAACCTGGATCCTCTGAAATATCACATGATGTATTGTTGTCCAGACATGATAAATAACTTTTTGGGATTGGCTAAAACAGAAATTTAAAATCCAGCTCCAACTCTTGACTCAGAGAAAGGAAAACTGATCATGTTGGTTAGTGACTTTTACTATGGAAAGCATGAAAGCAATGTCTAGGAAGAGCTGAAGATGCACCTTCAAGTGCTTCTGCTGCTTGAAGATCCTGAAGAACAATATTAGGTTCATGAACCACATGAAGCACCACCTAGAGCTTGAGAAGCAGAGCAATGAGATCTGGGTGAACCACATCACCTGCCAGCACTGCTGCCGGCAGTTCCCCACCCCCTTCCAGCTGCAGTGCCACATCAAGAGCACACACATGCACCACAAGTTTTCCACCATTTGTAAAATGTGTGAATTATCATTTGAAAAGGAACATGTTCTTTTACAACATATGAAGGTTAATCATAAACCCAGTGAAATACCATATATCTGCCAGGTGTGCAATTACAAATCCTCCTCCTCCTTTGATGTAGAAATGCATTTCAGAGCCCCCCATGAAAACACCAAGAATCCGCTATGTCCATTTTGCCTCAAAGTTATTAAAATTGTAATGCTGTACATGAACCATTATATGGTGCATCAGAAAAGAGGAATCCACTGCTATACAAAATACAGACTGTAATTTAAAAAATATTTTATTTATTTATTTGAGAGAGAGAGAGAGAGAGAGAGAGAGAGAGAGAGACTGCATGCTAGGGACTCCAGCCACTGCAAATGGACTCCAGATGCATGCACCCCCTTGTGCATTTGGCTTATTTGGTACTGGAGAGTCAAATCAGGGTCCTTTGGCTTTGCAGGCAAATTCCTTAGCTGCTAAGCCATCTCTCCAGTAAGCAAGATAAAACTGCTTTGTCGAAAGGAAAAAATGGATGTGATGTAAGTCTGTCTGAATGCTTGTCAGCAACAAAGAGTAAAGAACACAGAGCAGTTCTGGATAAAGAGAGTGACACAGCTCACGCTGATGGGGCTGCTAGCCCTAAGGAAATTTTCAGCTCTGGTTCCAGTGTTGGTGCAGAGCACATGGAAAAGTAGAAACCAATGCAGCACACTCATAAGGACATAGAACTGAAGACCGATCAAAGTTCAGAAAACTTAGATTCATGTAATCAAAGTCAAGATTTAAACTCCAGTGGCACTCAGTTTTCTTCCAAGATTTGACGGTGACATCAGGTGATGTTAGCATTGATCAGTTTTTGAGAAGAGATGAACCTGAATCCGTTAGTTCTGATGCCAGTGAGCAAGGCAGTATTCACTTGGAACCTCTGACACCATCAGAGGTACTTGAGCACGAAGCTGAGATGCTTCACAAAGTAAAGGGAGAGTAGAAAACCAAGTGCCTTCTGTGAGTAACAGATATGGATATGCTGCTGAGGAGGCTGACTTTGAAGATGATGCTGGTAAACGAAACATGCTTGAGTGCTGGGTTGACTTAGTGAGATTTGAATGAACAAAAATTCAATTTTGGGCTTCCTGTAACATTCCAGTCTGTCAAAGCATGTACACAGAATATTACAGTCTATGCATCTCCATACAAGTGTTAGCCTGCTGTGCTATAAGCTTACCTTTAAACTTTCAGTGAAAGTGAATTTATTAAAATACAAACTTATATTTGTGCTTTTAGTTAATGAATAAGCTGTACAGAAACTCCTTGGACTAGTTGTTTAAATAGGCATCCATTACTGAAACTCCTGTAGCTAACCACTAAAGACATAAACCTCCTCAGGGTGAAAGGATGGAAAAAATGATAATCCCAGCAAATGGAAATAAGAAACAAGAATGTGTCATTATATTAATATCTGATAAAATAGACTTAAAACCAAAAGTGGTCAAAAAGGACAAAGAAGGCCACTTCTTACTCATCAAGGGGATGATCCAACATGATGAGCACATCACAATCTTAAATCAATACATACTAAACACAGGTGCACCACAGTTTGTAAAACAAAATTTACTTGACACTAAAACAGAAATAAACACCAACACTGTCACAGTTGGAGACTTCAGTACTCCACTATCATCAATAGACAGATCATCCAAGCAGAAAATTGCCAGGGAAATAATAGTGCTCAAAAACACCATAAGTCAACTAGACCTAACAGACATCTACAGAACATTCCACCCTAATTCAATAGAATACACATTCTCCTCAACAACCCAAACAATCTTCACCAAAATATATCATATATAAGGCCATAAAGCATGCTTTAATAAATTTAATAAATAAATAAATAAATGATGCTTCCTGCATCATATCAGATCACAATGCTTTAAAGTAGAAATTAGGGCTGGATAGATGGCTTGGTGGTTAAGGCACCTGCCTGCCAAACCTAAGAACTTCCATTCCAATCTCCAGGTCCCACGTTTAGCCAGACCCAAAGTAACACAAGGACACAATGCCGCATTTGCCCACAAGGGGGAGCATGCATCTGGAGTTTGTTCAAAATGGCTGAGAGGCTGCTGGTGCGTTCATTTTCTCTCTCTCTCTCTCTCTCTCAAAAAAAAAATTAAATTAAAAAAAAGTAGAAATTAACAAGAAGAGATACCCCCAGGAATTCTATCAGTTCCTGGAGACTGAACATCACACTTTCAAACAATGAATGGGCTGTAAAAGAAATAAAAAATAAAATTATGAAATTTCTAGAATTGAATGATAATGAAAATACAACTTACCAAAATTTATGGGACACAATGAAAGTAGTCCTAAAAGGAAAATTCATAGTGCTAAATGCCTTCATTACAAAAATGGAGAGATCCCAAATTAATAACTTAACTATCCTCCTAAAAGTGTTGGGAAAAGAAGATGAATCCAACTGTAAGAACTCCAGATGGATAGAAAAAAATCAAGATCAGAAAAGAAATTAATGAATTGAAAAGTATGAAACAACTTAGAAAATCCATGAAATGAAGAGCTTGTTCTTTGAAATCATAAACAAGATTGATTATCCCTTGGCCTATTTAAGTAAATGAAAAAAGAGAAGTGTCAAATTAAAAAATCAGAAATGAAAAGGGAGAAGTCACAACAGACATCAATGAAATTGGAAGAATCATCAGGACATACTTCTAAACCCTCTACTCCACAACATTGGTCAATCTGGAAGAAAGGGATGAATTCCTAGACCAATACCATCTACCATATCTAAACTCAGAGAAGATTAACCTTCTAAACAAACCTGTCCCATTCATCTAGATTGAAAAGGTAATCAAAAACTTCCCCAAAAAGAAAAGTGATGAACTGAATGTCTTCTCAGGTGAATTCTATCAAACCTTCACTGAAGAACTGATACAAATTTTTCTAAAACTGTTTCACATAAAAAGAGAATAGGGAATCCTCTCCAAATCCTTTTATAAAGCTAGCATCACCCTTATACCAAAACCAGACAGAGATACAACAAGAAAACTAGAGCCCTATATCTCTGATCAACTTAGATGCAAAGATCCTGAACAAAATTCTATAATAACATTGTCCACCTGGATCACACATGATTCATCCCAGGGATGCAACAATGGTTCCACATATTAAAACTGGTCAACAAAATACACCACATAAATAAATTTAATCACTAAAAACACATGATAAAAATATAACATTATTTCCTGATCAAAACCCTGGAGAGAATAGGCATGGATGGTTTATAATCAACACAATAAAAGTTATGTATAAAGAACCTAAAGCCCAAATAAGGAAAAGACAGGGGTGCCCACTCTCACCACTGCTCTGCTACATATTACTAGAAGTCCTAGCCCAAACAATAAGACAGGAGATAGAAGTAAAAGGGATTCAAATTGGAAAGGAAGAAGTCAAATTAGCCTGATTTGCAGATAACATGATCCTATATTTAAGTGACACAAAAGTCTCCATCTTAGAACTTCTAAAGGTAATTAATTCCTTCAGGAAAGTGTCAGGATACAAAGTCAACATACAAAAATCAGTAACCTTTCTATATGCAAAGGACAAATATATAAAGAAAGAAATCAGTGAGGCTGTTCCATTTTCAATAGCCACAAAAAACTAAATACCTTGGAATAATACTAATCAAGACATAAATGACCTATATAGTGAAAACATAAAAATATTCAAGAAAGAAACTGAGAAGGACTTCAATAGATGAAAAGACCTCCCATGCTCCTAGATAGGTAGAATTAATATTGTGAAAGTGGCAATTCTACCAAAATCAATATACATATTTAATGCAATACCAATAAAAATTCCAGCATCATTCTTCATAGAAATATTAAAAATAATCTCAAAATTCATATACAATGGCAGCAAGCCTCAGATATCCAAATATATCCTGAGAAAGAAACACCTCTGGAGGTATCACCATATCCAATCTAAAGCTATTTTATAAATCTATAGTAAAAAAAACAGCATGGTACTGGCATAAAAACAGAAATATAGATCAATAGAACAGAATTGAAGACTGGGACCTTAGGTCAAATAGCTACAGGTACTAGATCTTTGACAAAGATGCCAATAATGGAGGTGGAGCGAAGACAACATCTTCACCAAATTGTGCTGGAGAAATTGTTTAACCACATGTAGAAAAAAGAAACTAGACCCACTCATATCACCGTATACACAAATCAACTCCAAATGGTTTAAAGACCTCAAGATAAGACCTAAAATTCTTCAACTATTGGAAGAAAATATAGAGGGAACTCTCTAAGATATAAGAGTGGGGATGGACTTCATGAGAAATAACTCAGTAGCTCAGGAAATGAAACAATAATTCAACCAATGGGATCTCATGAAGCTAAAAAGTTTTTGCACAGACAAATATACCACAAGCAGAGCCAATAGATTACCGACAGAATGGGAGAAAATTTTAGCCCACTATACCATTGACAGAGGTCTAATATCTAGAATCTACAAAGAACTCAAAAAGTAAACAATAAAAAGTTCAAGAACCCCATTCAAAAATGGGGTAGAGAACTGAATAGATAGGTCTCAGAGGAAGAAATACAAATGGCTAATGAACATGTAAGAAAATGTTGAACATCCCCATCCATCAGGGAAATGCAAATTAAAACAACTATGAGATTCCAACTTACTCCAGTAAGGATGACAATCATTAAAAAATCAAATGACAACAAATGTTGATGAGGATGTGGAAAAAGAGAAACAGTCATTCACTACTGGTGGAATGCAAACTTATACACTAACTATGGAAGTCAATATGGAAATTCCTGAAAAGATGAATATAGACCTACCAATAGACCCAGTTATTCCTTTACTGGGCATTTGTCCTAAATGCTTCACACTTCACTACAGAGATATTTGCTCAATCATGTTTATAGCTGCTCAATTCCTAATAGCTAAGGACTTGAATCAACCCAGGTTACCATCATTGGACAAATGGATATTGAAGTTGTGGTACATACACACAATGGAATTCTATTCAGCAGTAAGAAATAATGATACAATTAAATCTATAGAAAAATGGATGGAATTAGAACAGACCATACTCAATGAACACGCACTATCATGGAAAGACAAATGCCACATGTTCTCATTCATCTGTGGTTCCTAACCTAGATCAGCTTGAGTTGCTGGCATGCCGGATAGGCAACTTCAGGCCTATAAAATAGAGATGGAAGGGTTCTGGGGGGAGGGCAAGGGAAAGGCAGGAATAAATAAACAGAAAACTAAAGCCAAAATGAATTGGTACCACAGAAACCTTTTTCCTTGAAGGTAGACTACAAGATATAACCCTAAACAGAAGAATAGGGGGAGCACCCAAAAAGATGGGCCCTGGAGAGGGTGGGAGGAAGCCTGATCTTAAAAAAAAATTGTTTCTGACCTGTAGCTCAGGTGCTACCCACATTGAACTGTTGATCAAAGAGACCTATGAGGTCCCCAAAAGAAGACAGGCTTCTGTCGAAACACTTGATTACCTGCCTGAGGTAAAAGGTAAGACCCTGTTGTTGAAGACACCATATGTTGATGATACAGCACATGGAGATAGATAACTGGCTGGAATCTGGAAGAGAGCCAGCCCCAGACAGTTAGCCCAACTAGTGCTGTAAAGTGCTACATGAGCTACTGTGAGAAAGTAGTCAACAACATTGTGAACAAGCAGAGGTCTAAGCTACTCAGAAGCAAGCAGCCAGACAAGAAGTACACAACAGAGAAATGGTGACACACAGCCTTCATGGGTAACCAATGGCTTTCTGACTGGCTAAAAGATCTGCTTGTCAGTAGAAACGAACCCATATCTGGAACTGGGAAACAAGTATGAATCCTATGGAGACAAAGATTATGCTCTCCAATGTCATGTTCCCACTAGTCTTTGGCTAAAAGAGGGGCTACATCCACCAAACTATCCCTAAATTAATAATGCTTATCCAATTTAACCTATTCTGACTTCTCTGTTGGAGAATCTGTTATTCTTTTGCAGAAGATAGCAAGGCCTGAAAAGATAAACCACCCCTTACATCTCAGTCAAGGCCCAGGCAAAACCACAAAGTAAGTAGGGAGACAAGCAAGAGTGCTATTTCCATTGTGAGCTTGACAATCAATGCCAGAGTGAAGGAGACAGATGCTGAAAATACTCAACACATACCAAAGCAGAAATCTAGAGGCTCCTAAGCACTCATCACTGAAGTAGACTTAAGAACACCACCAAGGCTCAGGGAATTTTGCAGAAGAGGGGACGGATGTTGATGTTGTCACCTGCTGATACCTACTGAACCTGTTTACAGGTCCTGAATGACCAGTACCAAGGAATTGAGCTGTGACTGGGGGGAGTCAACAGAAGCAGGAAACTTTAGGTGATTTCTTCTGCATGGGAGCAGCAGCCTGCAGAACTTGTATTAGAACAGCTCTGTGAACAAGGTTCATGCAGTTTATGCAGATAATGGCTCCAATACAACAAAATACACAGCAACCCCTTATCTCAGAAGCAGGAGACGTTCTGGCCAGCTTGAAACTATAGATGAATATTAGACCTCCTTAACAACAGGAGACATCACAAATTCTGTTCCCAGCATTCTGGGATAAGCGCAGATGTTCTTATTCCCAAAACATGGTGTCAGAAAAATAACAAAATGTTCTACAAACAGAAAGTTTTAACTAGGATAGGCTAAAACTGTACAACTTCCTTTCTTTTTGAACTCATTAAAAACTAAGTAAGCTTCATGGCAAGTGGTGTGACATGAGTAATATAAGACATGAGAAATTGTCAAATACAAAGAATGATGATACAATGGCAAATCAGAACCTAGGAAAGGGAGTGACCAAGAAAACCACTCAGGCCAAAACCAGGTATTGTCTTAATGAGTCTTATCTAGCTCTCCTCTGACTTGGTCTAACTGTTGCTGAATAATATTGGAATTATCAGTGATATTGAAACAATACATTCCTGGGAAGTGGTCACATCCTAAATAAATCTTTATGAACAGAAAATCAATAGTAGCCCTTCATTTCTATGTTGATCTCAGCCAAGGCTTGGGCATTGAGATTAGCTGTTTTACTAAATACACAGGCTAACTGAGCAATTTCTCTGTGCAACCCTACCACTAAACCTGGTACTGGTAAAACAAAAGCAGCCACAATGGTTATTTGGGGAATACGCATAAGATGCAGTTGATCATCACAGGCGGCAGGAAGCCCTATGGATGGCATGTCATGAGTTGGGTAATGTGGGCAGCAAAAGGAAAATTCTTCCTAGTGAGCAAACAGCAGAAAAATTAGCTGGCAAAGCTTTATAAGTAGTATTTCTGCACAGAAAAACCCATCCCACAGGAGTCTTCCCAGCAGGAAAGGAGACATAATGTTCAATGGAACAATTTGCAGGAATAGGCAAATACACAAACACTGGTGTAGCAGAGCAAAAGAACTGGGCAATTTAGGTTCAGGATTGCCTAAAAACAACCTAATATTGATACCAGCAGTGGAGTAAATAGTACCTACATTAGAGCCCTTCTTCAGTTTTGTACAATTATACAATCTAGCATCCTGAGCTTAAGCTGTTTGTATGTACCATATTGAGTGTTATTCCTTCTAGATTGATTAGTAACATTTCCCCATAGGCCTAACATATTGACCTGACTGAATATCCTCCCCCACAATTCTTATAGCATCTAATAGGGCCCATCACCATCTCTGAACAGAAAAAAAAAAAATCAAAATCAAAGGAGAACCTACAACAGCTGGGTCAACTTGTTCAATAGTTGGCAGACACAAGTTTTATACAGTTACAATACAGCAATGAATGAGAGCAAGAATCATTAGGAACCTAGTCCGTAGGGTTTCACTGGCAGTTTTAATCTGCTGTTCAGCTTCTTGTTGTGAGTTTTAATTTTTTTTTTTTTTTTTTTTTGCCTCTGGGTGGGGATCAAAGCTTGCTGTGTCTGAGGAGGAGTACTTTCTTGTTTTGGAACCATGATATAAGCTCTTTTCAACAACATCTCCAAGTTGTTTCCAACATCAAAGTGTTGTCACTGTCACTCATGTCAAGGCTTCACTCTTCATGCTGGTACCCAGATATTCTCTCCTTGCTTCTATGGATAAACTAGCCAATCCCTGACCCCACACTTTAACATGGCCTGGCTTCCACTCATTAGCCATACTGTCCTTCCACCATATAGGCTGAGGGACAGCAGCTGGAACCTCCTTGGTCCAGTGTTTCTGTGCAGCTGAGTATCCATCATCATGTAAAATTTCATAATTTATAGCATATAATACCATTGCCAATTGTTCTTTGGGAGTCTTATAACTCCTCCCTGTCTTTGGTTTGCAAAGTATAACTTCAAAGTATGATTTTTATATTCTATAACAGCCTGGCCTTGTGGATTATATGGAATCTCAGTAGTATACGTTATGTGCCAATCAGCAAGAAAGTGAGCAAAAGTTGTTAGCATATGGGAAATAACATGTGTAATCTTTTCCCTTCATTGAGCAGTAACCCAGTTAAATCCTGAAACATGTCCATTGCAACATAAACAGAGTGGTGACCAATGTTGCGGGCATGTGTAACATCCACCTGACAATGAAGAAGTATGAAATGGGGCACAGGAAGGGCAAGATATGACAATATCAAGAGCCTGAGTTTTAGGTAAAGAAAATTTGTGGTTTAAAAACGTTATTGCAGCATGGGTGAAAGAATGCCATTTCTGTGCTTCTTTCACAGTGGCAAGTGATACTAGCTGATCAGCTTGAGTGTTGCCTTCTGATAAAAATCTGGGTAGACCTGAGTGGGGACAGATGTGGGTAACATATGTTGGGTTTTTTCTTTGGCAAATTAGTTCCTGTAACTTCAAAAATGACTGTGAGATAGGATTAGCATGGTTTGTTATAAAAGCAGCAGTTTTCAGTAATGGTAAAGAACAACAACATATTGTGAATCTGTGGTTAGATTAAATGATGTATGTATAATAACAGATTTACAACAAATAATTTATTTTGGGGCTGGAGAGATGGCTTAGCAGATAAGGTACTTGCCTGCAAAGCATAAGGACCCAGGTTCGATTCTCCAGGACCCACATAAGCCAAATGCACTAGGTGGAATCTGGAATTCCTTTATAGCAGCTGGAGGCCCTGGCACACTCACTTTCTTTCTCTATCTTTCTCTTTCTGTCAAATAAATAAATAAATAAAAATAAAATATTAAATAACAATAATTATTTTGTTGAGTGGAGGTGTAAGCTGTATTGAGAGTTTTTATAGTAGGGCCAGTATAAATCTTATCTCATTGTAACCCACAAAACCTATTAATCATTTTTAATAGGACTAATGAGAGAAATCACACTTAATTGATTTATTTCATTATTAATTGACAAAGAAGTAAGTACATTGGTATAATCAAAGATTTAATCATCTTATTATTGAAAATTTACAGAGAAACATCCTTAGCAGAAAAACTAAGAACTACTCATTTTTAGTATGAAAATTTAAAGTTCTAAAAGTTTTTTCCCTTTATTATTTATGTCATCAAAACTTCTCTATAGATGTACTTAAGGAAAAGTGACAACTAGACTTGTTTTGTAATATTTACAAGCATGCATATACAGGCTTATTATCTGTTGGTTTGACAGCAGATTTTATGAAATACTTTTTTAAAAAATTAAAACGTTTTTATTTTTAAACATTAGGACATAATTTATGGTTTGTATTTAAAATGGCATGTTTTGTAAATCATTCTAAAAGCACGAAAACAGGTTAAAACCAACAATATATAAATGAGAATTTAAATCTTTAAATTTTGTCAAAGAAAAATCATGGGAGACAAAACAAATTTTGAAACATATATAACATTTCTTTAAGAGCCAAAAGCCATGGGAGAACAAAGGCTGGCATTCCTGCCATTAGCATACAGCCAGAAGCAATTTCAGTGTGAAATCCCCCTCAGATCTGGCCCAAGTATCTCATCTCCATTAAGCTCAGAGGCTTTGGCATAAACTTGCAGCAAGACTTTCGTCTTCCTTTATCTCCTTCCATCATTTAATCATTTAATTTAAGCCTGAGTGTCAGGCTGTAGAAAGAAGGAACTGCCCAGTAGTTCAAACAGCAGTGTTTCTCCCTTTCTGTGGCCTTAGGTCTAGCCATTCTCAGGCCCTGTCAGCCAGCTCCTCACCTTTCCTCTTTACTGGAGAGTGAGTTTGGAGGCAGGTGTGTGTGTGGGTGGGCGGGGAGCGGTGGCACAGCTCTGGCCTTGAAGCCTCTGGTTTGACTCTAGTTGAATTGTTCCAGGGAGAATTTTGAATTTTTCTCAGGACTTTGCATCAGCTCCCTGCCCTTTTTATAATTTTTTAAAAATTATTTATTTGCAAGCAGAGAGAAAGAGATAGAGGAGATAGTGAGAGAATGGGCACACCAGGGCCTCTAGCAATGGCAAACGAACTCCAGATGCATGCGACCCCTTGTACATCTGGCTTACGTGGGTACTGGAGAATTGAACCTGGGTCCTTTGGCTTTGCAGGCAATCGCCTTAACCACTAAGCAATCCCTCCAGCTATATTTTTTTTTTTCTAAGAGTAGGAGAATCTTGCATTTTTTGGTCTATATTCTTAATTACTTTTTTGATTTCCTCTGAAGGTCATTTGACATTAAACACTGGCCATCCTAATTTAAACAGGGTCATTAATTTCCCTGGTGTTTTGTTAGTATTATAGCCTCTTGAATAATGTTTTAAATTGCAAACTATTTAAGATAATTTACTATTTTTTAATTTATATGAGTACTCACTTATCAGTCACCATTACCATATCAGCAATATGGAATATATTTAAGTCATATTTAAGTATATATATATATATATATATATATATATATATATATCCACACACCACACACAAACACACACATATATATTCCTAGTCACAAAGACCAAAAAATTTTAAAGCTTATAAATTTGTTTTCAGTTTAAAATTAAATTATTATTGTTATTATCTTCATATCTTCATAACATTTAAGTAATCCCTCAAACAGAGCAGGATAACATCTTGACATTCTTATTATACAACATTTTTTGTTAGTCTGTGTACCTCTATAGGCAAATATATTATTTCATTCAAATATATTAATTATCTAAGAAGGACAAAAAAACAGAAATAAGTCATTGTCTCAATTTTTGGCCTTTTAGCCTTTAGAAGAAATCTGGATTAACAGCAGCATTTTTCTATATAACCATTTGCCTATAAATTAATTTGGTATTATATAAGCATTATAAAAATATAAACATATTTAGTATCCACTTTTATTATACCCAAATTGGTCCACTCACATTTTGAATGTCATTGTTTTATGGAACTGAATCACTTGAAATCACTATTGTTAAAAAGACATTTAACATAAAAATCCCCAATAAGCTTCTAAAATAGATTTTATATTGGTTACTTGTTTTTTAGTCCTAAAAAAGAAATCCATTGTAATCAATCTAATTAAAGAACCTTTAATGTGGACTTCCTGTCAAGATGATGTCTGCCTAACGTCACCTCACCTCACGGGAAAGTAAAGACAAGACCTTTAAGATTCAAGGGATTTTTTAGGGGTTTGCTGTCTCTAGTATGCTCCCAGTGGGAGGGTGTGGAGGAGCAAAATAGGGAATCCACTGATTCCCATGCTCTTGGGCAGCCAACCAGTTCCCCAATCCCCTGAAGTAACCATTCTAGCCACAGTCCCTGCTGGAGGTCCCTCCTGCACCAACCACAGGCCTGTAGACTCAACCTGGAAAGCTAGGACCTTGGCCCCAGGGTTTCCCAGAATTGCACAGAGCTCCACAGGCACACAGTCCTGCCCTAGCCTTTCTGAAATCCCTACACAATCATAGTCCCACTCAATGGTCAGGTCCCGCCCTAGCCTGCCTGAGTTCTGCATGCCATTGTGGACCCATTGGCAGGTCAGATCAGGCCCTAGTCTTTCAAAGCCTTGCATGCCATCACCCATTCGCAGGTCAGATCCCATGCTAGCCGGCCTGAGCCCCATGCAGGTGATCCCGCCCCCCCTCCCCACTGCTGATCAGTGAGCCATGCCACCAGGCCAGGGTTCTTCCCTAGCCTTCCTGAGCCCCAAGGGCAATCGTGTTTCCAGTAACCATTCCCACCCCCACCTCCAATCAGGGACCCAGGGAAGCAGGCCAGGATTCCAGCCCTAGCCTTCTTGAGCCTGTAGGGTGATAACAGCTCCAGTTGCCAACCCCCCACCCAGCTCTGATCAGGGACCCAGAGCAGCAGATGAGGGTTCCCTCCCTAGCCCTCCTGAGCTCTGCAAGAGATCTAGGTTCCAGTTACCACCTACCCTCCCACTTCCAATCAGGGACCCAGGGCAGCAGGCCAGGGTTCCTGCCTTAGCCTTCCTAAGCCTTGCTCTGGAGATCACGTTCCCCTCCCCTTCCCACCTCTGATCAAGAATCCAGGCCATCAGGCCAGTGTCCCTGCCCTAGCTGTTCTGAGATGCCATGCACTGGGTTGCGGTCCCAGTTGCCCAGTTGCTGCAGCACCCTCCCACCTTCAAACAGGGATCCAGGCCAGCAGGCCAGTGTCCCCACCTCAACCTTTCTGAACTCCTCAGGCCATGCCCTCACACTTGCCAGCCCCCCCCCCCAGGCCATCAGGCTAGTATCCCACACCATAGGCTTTTTGAACCATTGTGATGGGCAGACTATCGCAAAAATGATCTCAAAATTCATATGGAATGGCAGAAGGCCTTGGATATCCAAACATATCCTCAGCAAAAGAAACACCTCTGGAAGCATCACCATACCTGATCTAAAGCTATACTACAAAGCCATGGTAATAAAAACAACATGGTACTGGCATAAAAACAGGATTATAGACCAATGGAACAGAATTGAGGACCCAGAGTTTGGATCAAGTAACTACAGCTACTTGATATTTGACAAAGGCCCAAACAATGTAGACTGGAGAAAAGACAGCATCTTCAACAAATGGTGCTGGACAAACTGGAAAAACATATGCAGGAAAATGAAACTTGATCTACACATTTTGCCATGCACAAAAATTAAGTACAAATGGATCAAAGACCTCAATATAAGACAGGATACTCTGCTACTACTGGACGAAAAAGTAGGAGGAACTTTCCATGATAAAGGAGTGGGAAAACACTTTCTGAACACAACCCAGGTAGCTCAGGAAATTAAACAATCACTCAACCATTGGGATCTCAGGAAACTGAAAAGCTTTTTTCACAGACAAACATACAATAAGCAGAGCCAATAGATTACCCACAGAATGGGAGAAATTTTTTTCCAGATACATATCGGACAGAGGCCTAATTTGCAGAATCTACAAAGAACTCAAAAACCTAAACAATAAAAAGTCAAACAACCCATTTACAAAATGGGGCATAGAACTGCACAGGGAGTTCCCAGAGGAAGAAATAAAAATGGCAAACACACATTTAAGAAAATGTTCAGCATCCCTAATCATCAGGGAAATGCAAATTAAAACAACTATGAGATTCCACCTTACCCCAGTAAGGATAGCAGACATTAAAAAATCTAATGACAATAAATGCTGGCGAGGTTGTGGAGAAATAGGAACCCTCATTTACTGTTGGTGGGATTGTAAACTGGTACAACCACTATGCAAAGCAGTATGGAGACTCCTAAAAAGGATGACTGTAGAGATACCAACAGACCCAGTTATTCCCTTACTGGGCATTTACTCTAAAAGCTCCAAGCCTCATTTCAGAGATATTTGCTCAATCATGTTTATAGCTCCTCAGTTCATAATAGCTAAGAGCTGGAATCAACCCAGATGTCCATCATTAGATGAATGGATAACTAAGATGTGGTATATCTACACAATGAAATTCTACATAGCAGTTAGAAAAAATGACACAATGCAATTTGAAGAAAAATGGTCAAACTTGGAACAGATCATTCTCAGTGAACTCACACAATCACAGAATGATAAGAGTCGCATGATCTCATCTGTGTCTCCTAACCTGAATTTGCCTGAGTTGCTGACACATCTAATAAACATTTCTAAGACTGGACATTAGGGATGGTGGGGCAGGAAGGGAGAGTAAGGGGGGGACAAAAAATGACCCAATTGGAAATGGTACCACAAAATCCTATATCATGAAAGACATACTGAAAGGCTGAACCTTCATCAGGTGCCTAGAAAGAACACCTGAATCACAGGGGCCTAGGTAGGGTAGGATGAAGACTACCCTTAACCTTCTCCTGTTCCTCTCTCTCACTCCCTCTTCTTTCTCCTCTCTCTCTCTCTCTTTCATACTACCTATATTTTTCTTCCTTCTTTTACCTTGGCACTGACCTGTAACTCCCAGTACCAGCATGTGGTCAACATCCACAGTGAGCTGTTGATCAGTGAGACCTACAAGGTTTCCCAAAAGAAGACAGATTTCTGTCAGAGTACTGGATGACCCACCAAAGGTTAATTGTAAGACCCTATTGCTGAAGACACCATATGCTGTTGGGATGGAACATGAAGTGACCTGGCTGGAATCTAGAAGAATCAGTCCTCAGTTAGCTTGTCTAGTGCCAGAAGGTACTACATGAGTGACTGGGGGGAAATGACCAACATCTGTCTAAGCAACTCGTCGTGTAAACTACCCAGCAGCAATCAACCTGATGTGATGCTCACACAAATGCAATAATGGCACACAGCCATGGTGGGTTACCAACTGTTCTTGATTTGGCTACAGATGCACTCAGTGGAACAGAACCATTCGTGGAACTGGGAAACAAGTCAGAATCATATCCAAAAATGAGTTTGCTGTCCAATATCAAGGTTCCCACCTGATTTGGAAGGAAATCATCAAATGTATGCATGTAATATGAACCTTTATAGCACAATGAAACTTTCATCTCAAGCCTCTAATGAATATTACATCACCCAAACAAGCAACATTTAAGATTTCATGAAACATAATCTAAAGATAACATTTTTTTTTATCACATCCATAGAGATCGGAAAGGTAATCAAAAACCTCCCAAAAATGAAAAGCACAGGACTGGATGGCTTCTCAGCTGATTTCTACCAAATCTTCATTGAAGAACAGAAATCAATTTTTCTCAAACTGTTTTGCATAATTGTAGATCAGTAAATCCTCTCCAACTCCTTTTATGAAGCTAGCATCACCATAATACCAAAACCAGACAGAGATGCTGAATTTAGATGCAAAGATCCTGAACAAAATCCTCACAAAACAAATTAAACAACACATCCAAAGCATTATCCACCTTGATCAAGTAGGCTTCATTTCAGGGATGCCGGGATGGTTCAACATACAGAAATTGGTCAACATAATACACCACATAAATAAACTTAACCATAAGAAGTACATGATCATCTTATTAGATGCAGAGATGGTCTTTGACAAAATATAAGACCACTTCATGATCAAAACACTGGAAAGAATAGGCATGGAGGGTTTATATCTCAACATAATAAAGACTATATATAAAGTACCCAAAGCCCAAATAATATTTAATGGGGAAAGACTCAAGGAGTTCCCACTGAATCGGGAACAATACAGGGGTGCCCACGCTCATCACTGCTCTTCAACATACTACTAGAAATACTAGCCAAAGCAATAAGACAGGAGAAATAAATAAAAGGGATTCCAGTTGGAAAGGAAGAAGTAAAGTTAGCCCTGTTTGCAGATGAGATTAAGTGACCTGAAAGTCCCCATCTCAAAACTTCTAAACATGATTAATTCCTTCAGTAAAGTGGCAGGATACAAAATCAATGCACAAAAGACAGTAGCCTTTCTATATGCAAAGGACAAATATACAGAGAAAGAAATCAGTGAGGCTGTCTCATTTTCAATAGCAACAATAAAAAATACCTTAGATATAATAAAAACATTTAAAAACTCAAGAAAGAAAATGAGGAGGACTTCAGAAGATGGAAAGACCTCCCATTCACCTGGATAGGTAGAATTAATATTGTGAAAATGACAATTCTACCAAAAGCAATATACAGATTTAATGCAATACCAATAAATATCCCAGCATCATTCTTCACAGAGATTGAAAACATGATTTCAAAATTCATATGGGGGGGCAGCAGGCCTTGGATCTCCAAACATATCCTCAGTAAAAATAAATAAATAAAAACAACAACAAAGTACCTCTGGAGGTATCACCATACCCGATCTAAAGCTATATTACAAAGCCATAGTAACAAAAACAGTATGGTACTGGCATAAGAACAGAATCATAAACCAATGGAACAGAATTGAAGAATCAGACCTTATGTCAAGTAACTACAGCTACTTGATCTTTGACACAGGCACCAATAATGTAGACTGGCAAAAAAACAGCATCTTCAACAAATGGTGTTGGACAAATTGGATGACCATGTGTAGAAAAATGAAATTAGACCCACTCATTTAACCATACACAAAAATGTAGTCCAAATGGGTTAAAGACCTAAATATAAGACCTGAAACTCTTCAAGTACCGGAAGAAAAAATAGGATGCACTCTCCATGATACAGGAATGGAGAAAGACTTCCTAAACAAAACCCCAGTAGCCCAGGCAATTAAACAATCACTCAACAAATGACATCTTATGGTTAATAAGCTTTTGCACAGACAAACACACCATAAGCAGAGACAATTGATTACCTACTGAATAGGAGAAAACCTTTGCCAACTATACCACTGACAGAAGCCTAATATCTAGAATCTACAAAGAACTCGAAAAACTGAACAATAAAAAAATCAAACAACCCACTCCAAAAGTGGGGCAGAGAACTGAATAGGGAGTTTTCAGAGGAAGAATTACAAATGGCTCACATCCACTTAAGAAAATGTTCAACATCCCCAACCATTAGGAAATGCCAATGAAAACAACCATGAAATTCCTCCTTACTCATTAAAAAATCTAACAGTGACAAATGTTGGTGAGGATATGGGAAAAGAAGAACCCTCATCCACTGTTGGTGGGAATGTACAGTTGTACAACCACTATGGAAATAAATTTGGAAATTCCTGAAAAGAATGAACATAGAGCTACTAACAGACCCTGTTATTCCCTTACTGGGTATTTGTCCTAAATGTTCCATGCATCAATACAGAGACATTTGCTCCACCATGTTTATAGTGGCTCAATTTATATAGCTAAGAACGGAATCAACCCAGATGCCTATCATTGGATGAATGGATAATGAAGTTGTGGTACACTTGCACAATGGATTCTATTCAGCAGTTTAAAAAAATACAATAAAATTTGTAGAAAAATGGACAGACTTGGCACATATCATACTCAGTGAACTCATACACTCACAGAAAGACAAAGGCTTCATGGTGCCACTTATCTGTGTTCCTAACCTGGACCTGCTCAAGTTGCTGTCATACTTGATAGGAACTCAAGGCCCAGACAATAGGGATGAAATGGTTTGGGGGGATGGGAGGGGAAGGGGAAGGGAGAAAAACAAACACAAATTAAATGCAAAATGAGCTGATACCATATAAACCTTTATCCTTGGATAAAGTCTATCAGATATAACCCTCAAAAGGAGTCAGGGGGGAACACCTGAAAAGTAGGGCTCTGGTGAGGGAGGGATGAAGCCTAAGCTTAAAAGTAATAATTTTTTTTCTGCCTTTGACCTGTACTCACAGTACCAGAGGTTGTTTGCTACCCACATTGAGCTGTTGATCAGAGAGACCTATAAGGTCCCCAAATCAAGACAGTTTTCTGTCAAAAAACTTGATTACCCACCTGAGGCAAAAGCTAAAACCCTATTGCTAAAGACACCATATGCTGCTGACACAGAGCACGAGAGACCTGGTTGGAATTCAGAAGAAAGCCAGTCCCCAGACAGTTAGCCTGTCTAGTGCTGGAAAGCTCTACATGAGAAACTGGGGGAAAATGGCCAACAACGGTCTGAGCAACCAAAGGTCTAAGCTACTCATAAGCAAACATCCTGACAAGATGTAAATGCCAGTGCAGTAGTGGCACACAGCGTCAGTGGATAACCAATAGCTTTCTGATTGGCTGATCTGCTCAGTATAAAGGAACCCATATCTGGAATTGGGGACCAGATCAGAATCTTATGAAGACAAAGATTATGTTCTCCAGTATCAAGCTCTCGCTTGTCTTTGGCTGAAAGAGGGGCTACATACATCAAATTCTCCCCAAATTAATAATGCTTACCCCATTTAAACTATGTTGACTTCACTCTCCATTGGAATATCTGTTCTTCTTTTTCAGAAGTTTGTGAGACTGGAGGAGATAAACTACCCCTCGCACTTGAGCCAAGCCACAGCTGAATCCTCAGAGGAATTGGAAAGATGAGCAAGAGTGCTGCTTCCATTCTGTTCCTGATAATCCACACCAGGGTGTAGGAGACAGACCTGAGGATATTTAACACCTACCAAAGTAGAGATCCAGAAGCTCCTAAGAGCTCATCACTGAAGTAGACTTAAAACTTACCTGCCACGGCTTAGGGAATTTTGTGAAAGAGGGGGCAGAAAGATTGTGAGAGCCACAAGTTGAGACATCATGCCCAGAGGCATTCCCTGTCCCCCAAAATAACTGACTACTGCTCCCACAATGCATAAACTCCAACCCCATAGGGAATACCTGCAACCCCACTGAGGTGCATCCCCAGTGGAATGCTGGCAGGGATGATGGAGAAGAAGGAATCAACACATGATGTATCCATAGAAAACTTCTTGTTAACAATAATAATAATAAACATTAAAAAAATTAAGCAGAGCATGGTGGAGCAAGCCTTTAATCCCAGCACTTGGGAGGCAGAGGCATGAGTTTGAGGCCACCCTGAGACTACATCATGAATTTCAAGTCAGCCTGGGCTAGAACAAGACCCTACCTTGAAAAACTGAAAAAAAATTAAGAAGCAAAAAAAAATAATAATAATAATGGCTGGGGAGATGGCTCAGTGGTTAAAATCACTTGCAATGCTACTGGCTAGGGTTCAATCCCCTGCACCCACATAATGCCAGATAAAAAATGTGGCACAAGCTGCTGTTATTTGTAGTGGCAAGAGACCCTTGTGCAATCCCCCCCCCCCACATGCACAAATTAATGACTATTGAGAGTGTAACAACAAGTCTGAAAGCCAGGAAGAATTTTTTGATGGCGTTTCCCTTGGTCTCTGTAAACCTGAAATAAACCCCATTCCTTCACTCACCAAAAAAGAGAAGGGACTTAAAAAATAAAAACCTGCATTTCTAAAGAGATTAAAAAGTAAAAACAATAAATAAAAAATGTCCCTTTCCCACCCTGGCAGTCAGGCTGCTGGAATGGGAAAGATAACCTTACCAGTGTGAACACCCAGACATGGTGTGTGTGCAGCTCATGGCCAAGGAGGAGAAATAATTTATTCTTTATGGAAATTCTAGTGTTGATATTTTTTTGAAATAAAAATTTTAATACTTATGAATTAAATTTATTAGACCCGGTGGTCTTTGGGATTCTAAATTTAGAGATCTAAGTAGGTGGTCAAGGCAGATTCTGAGATAGGGCTGTGTTTGGGATAAGGGGATGAGGGTCCAGCCATACTTTCTTGGTTGTGATGTCTTAGTAAATATTTCTTAAGCTCTCTTAAAGAGAATGTAGTTTCTTAACAATTAGTTTGCTCATTTACAGGCTGTTTTCCTTCTCTCAGTTGTTTAGGCATTATATATGAATTAGTTAATCTAGATTGTCAACTGGCAGTATCTAGAATCACTTAGGATACAAATTTTAAGGTAAGCCTGTGATGGAGTTTCTAGATTAGGTCAGTTGAGATTGCCTAAATGTGTTTGGCAACATTGCATGGGTTGGGGTCACAGACTGAAGCAAAAGGAGATGATGAGCTGCGTTTATCTCTCTGTTTCCTGACAGTGCATACCATGTGACCATCTGCTTCATGCTCCTGCTGCCATGCCTTCTCTGGAATGATGGACTGTAGCACCTCAGACTATAAACTGAAGTAAACCCTTCTTCCCTTAAGCTGCTTCTTGTCAGGCACTTTATTTTATTTTATTTTTTGGAGAGAGACACAGAAAGAGACAGGCAGAGACGGAGAAGAAGACAGAGAATGGGTGCACCAGCAGCCTCTCAGCAGCTGGAACAAAATCCAGATGTGTGCGCCCCCTTGTGGGCAAGTGCGACATTGCGCCCTTGCATCACTTTGCATCTGGCTAAACTTGGGACCTGGAGATTGGAACCTGGTTCTTAGGCTTAGCAGGCAGGTGCCTTAACCGCTAAGCCATCTCTCCAGCCCTTGTCAGGTACTTTTTTCAGTAAAGACAAAAATAAAATAAGTAAAGATTTTTTGTACAGAATTTCTTTCCAAGATGTTTGTGGACTGTCCCAAAATGTGCTATCTTCCAGAGCTTCAGGTTCAGTATGACCAGTGCTCACACTAAGGATGTATTTGCTGAAAGTACTGACTCATCACTACAGCCTGCAGATGTCTTGCATAACTAAAAGTAAGATAAAAGCATGTCATTTCTGCTTTTGTTTTGTATGCCTCCTTTATTACTTTAAACTTGGGTCATATCTTGCCCAGTCTGCACATAGACATGTTAATCATTTAAGGAAAGTTGGTCTAAAAACTAGTAATACAAAGTTTATTAGTCCTAACCTTAACTAAGTCTATTGGTCTCCCTTTAATGCTGAAGGCACCAGGATAAGAGTAACTAAGGTCCTATCAAGACTTGCAGGGACACTGAAATCAATACAGTGTCAACTGTCTCCTTTCACAATGTTCTGTTCTAGATACCCTTAGCAATGTCTGGAAGTTTTCAGCCATTGCCTTCAACCTACCAGGAATAATGAGTCTTGCAGACAGATCACCCTATGATGAGTTGCAGGAGCAATTACCACACTATAGGAAGTGAAGCTGTCTCCTTAAGCAGAGATAATTATTCTTGATGGCAGCAGTGATTCAGCAGTAATGATTTTTCCAGAACCTTACAGAACTTTACCGGAGTTAGTGACTGACGAGACCAGTTTACTTACACAAACCTCTAGTATCTTCCATCTAGTTCTTTCCCTATTTAAACCTGAAGCTCCCATTAGTACCCATGAAGATGGCTTAGGATACTGGTCCCTTTTTCTTCCTAGTATAGATATACTGATTAATATACCTTTCTTATTTTACTATTAGTTTTTCCCCCCATTTTCTTTTGGGGGCCTGATTAGTTTGCTGGGACTCCCAAAAATCAGTCATTGTCTGGTCTAGGACTTTGGCAACATCAGCACAGTAGGTCACTTAATAAGATAATCAGTACAAGGTTGCTGATGCCCCCTGGCTGGGAAAAGAACCACCACCACCAACAACGCAAAACAGGACTCCTTGTACAAAGACCAAGCATTGAGACAAAAATCACAAAGTTTTCTCAGGCCACTGCCAAGTAGTGTTTAGAAGTGAGTGGCTTTTTGTAAGATGACTTAGATTAAAGCCATATTTAAGAAACACTTATTTCCCTAATTCTTGTGCCTTGAAAATATCCTGAGAAAGAAAATTCTTTAATTTTCCTAAAGAATTTAAAAGAAAAACGTCACGGTATTGGGATATTCAAGTTCTGCTGAGGCTGAGATGGTGGGTGCTGTGGGCAAGAGAAGCAAGGTGAGAATGTGAGGTTTGTGAGTGTCATCTTACTAACCTGACTTTGGATGACTCAGTATAGCCCTAACATCTTTAGGTTACTTCCAACAGAAGGAGAAGGTTCAGCACACCTGGAGAGATGCAGGCATGCCTGGTCTGGCACCATAGAGGATTGTAAACAATAAGAATCAAAACAAATTTGGCTGTTGTATTTAGATTCTGTTATAGAATTAACTGGGGCTACTGTGAAAATTTTGAGCAAAATAAAGGCATGCTTTTTCTAGCATCCAGAAAATAACAGAGGTGGGACAGGTAGAGCCCAGGAAGAGAGACCATTGTGAATCTGTTATTAAATACTGGCCTGGTTATATTCTGTAAAGCTATGTCACTCAGAGTGTTTGGTGCCCAGCTAACAAACACTATGTGAACTCGTTAGAACTGTAAATTCATAGGTTTTGCTCTGAATATTATATTTGAATCTCTGAGGTTGAGGATGCTGCTATAAAGGATATGCTTAGGAATGATCTCATTCATATTTTGGTCACCTGAAGTACATCTGTATCCATCCCTCAGCTCCTGCTTTGGAGGCACACTCATGTAATATAGGGATGCTTTTCCGTGATCCAGGTTCAACTGGGAAAACCACAACTTCCAGGAAATAAATTACACCTCCTGGGTTCAGTCTCTTTACGTGAGAGGAGTGTTTCATAGCTTTGATTCATCAGAGCATAGGCCCTGCATAGTGATGATGATCGTGTTATGACAACCACCACTTAAGTAGGCATGGATGATGGCAGATTATGGAGGTTTCAAGTGTTGAATAGCAATACATCCTCTCTGTTTTGGTGAGTTAGAGTAACCCTTCTTCCCTCTCTTCTTTCCCCTTCCTTCCTTCCTTCCTCCAGTTCCGTCCCTGCATTCCCAACTGGTCCCTCCCCCTCCCCCTCCCTCCCCTCCCTCCCTCCCTCCCTTCCTTCCTTCTTCCTTCCTTCCTTCCTTCCTTCCTTCCTTCCTTCCTTCCTGTTGCAAGGCTATGGATACCCAGAGAAAAAGCAGACAGTAGCTCCTCGGGGTGGATTCAGGAAAGCTACAAAGATCTCCAGGAAGGCCCCACATTGTTTCTGCCTGCCAATGTTCCCTTTGAAATGTGATTATTTTCTTTTATTATTTAAGCCTTAGTTACTTAAAATATGATTTTAATTAATTAATTAATTAATTTTAATTTTACATTCATGTTGGTGCCTCTGGTAGCCTCCTCCTTTGTCCTCCCTTGTAGGTCTTGTTCCATGCCTGTTCCCTGGGGTCATTGGCCACCGACGTCCCAGGTGAGAGGGAGAGGAGTTGGGAGGGAAGTAGCAGGGTCCTTCCTGGCTGAGCGGGTGAGTACAATACGAGGACATGACGGGGCAATGAGCACCCGGGAGACTGTCTGATGGACAGCACTCATTTATTCAAAGGGGGATGGTGGGTTTATAAACACTTGGGGAAGGTTGAGATGGCACGTACAGACTATATGGCAATCAGGTGCATAGTTTATGGGCTGTTACCTAGGTGGCTGAAGGACTAGTAACTTCAAAGCTATGGGGGAAGGATAAGGGAAGGTAGGGGGAAGGGTGGAAGAGAAGATTAACAGAAACTGTGGGGGGTGGGAAGGCTACATGACTTTAGCCACATGAGGGTCTCTTGGGCAGCTAGCCACAAGGTCAGGGAGGCAAAGCCTGACTTATGGAATGGTCAGAGCCTGTTGGGGTCTCGGGGGAGCGCCTTGCCAGTTCTGCCCACTCTGGGCGATGACAGCTCACTACAACCTACAACATAGGGAAGGCCGTTACCATCGCCAGGGACTTCCTGACAGAAGGCCAGCTGCAACCCCACAGCCCAGGGTCCCTGGCCATATACAATAGTTCAGGCCAGCCTCCTCACAGGTCCAGCCTGTTACTAGCAAGGCCCAACACTCCCGCCTTTGAAGGGACCCTCCTCATTGGGGAATGTAGGTCATGCATTATGGGGGTAGCCAACAGTTATGGGGGAGAGGCAAAGTCTCTGTGCATAATGACCCAACTTGTAGCTCTAACATTCTTTCCACCCCCTCTTCTGTGAATTTCCCAAGACCTCATCACTGAAGTAGAACTAAAATGAACCCAACGTGGCTCAGGAAAATGATTTTTTTGAGCAGGTAATAATTTAAATAGACTCCATTAGTGAATTTTAGAAGGACCTCAAATATGTATATCTTTACCTTAAAATACACATATAACACCAATATAATTATTATATACTTGGTATATACCTGTGTATATCTATGGGATTCTCTCCTGGAGAACCAAATAACTACAGTAGAAATGGATTTTTAAAAAGTTGGCTCTGTACTAAACATGGATGGACTTTTTTTCTTCTTTTCATCTTTTCCTAATCAACACAAGTTAATAGTTAGTATATAGCATTTATACTGCTACATTTTTAGGATGTAAACAAATACTATGCCATTGTGTAAGAAGCTTGAATATCTGAAGATTATGGTACCTGAGGGGTTATGGACTAAGTCCCCCATGGAGAATGAAAGTAGAGGTTTATTTTGATTATTTTGTGGTAGCCTCTCTTACCTTCTAATAGACCAGACTGTTGCCCATTGTTTTCTGCCTGAGATAGGTTCCACCCTAATCATTTTTCTGCAAATTGCTACATGTCCTTTTGATTCCACTTTACACTGGAATGACTAGATTTCTTCACAATAGCAGGCATCCCTCCAGACATTTTAGTTGAGCCCTGTGTTGTAAATCCTGCTCACCCATTTGTCATGGTTACTAGGGGTTGAGTTCTGTGAGACCCCTGAGTGCTGAGGCTGGACTTCCTAATTGTCAGGATAGGACCAGGGGTAGCAGAGAGTGCTTCTTGATCCAAAATGTTCTTGAGATGTTTCCTTAGAAGGGCAAGGGAGCCTAACTTACTAGAGAATAATGTCCACAGTGGACAGTGCAAGTCATATGGCAATTAGATGCTAAATTTTGAGATATAGTCTGTGCCATAAATTGTTAAGGATAGAAAAGTGAAGGTGATGCTGATAGCCAATTAAAAAATTGTGGACATGGGTGTATGGGCCTGTGTTTCTAGTAGGAAAGGACAATAGAGAACACAAGCCACTTGCTTTTTCTACTGTGGAACAGTGAGGGTCTGATTAATCTCAGAGAGCTCTGGTACCCTCTGGTCTGTGTGCTGCAATGAGCAGAAGGATAGGGAAGGAATAACAATAGCACTTATACCAGTTAAAACAGAAATGATATCATCTGGGACCACTCAACCAATTACTGTACAATTGAGAGCAATAAGAAATCAGAGAGAAAGAGAATGAGAGAGAGAGAACACATATGTGCATGCTTAGAACAAGAGGATCCAGAGGCCCGTAACTGCTGGATTTCAGAGCTGGTTAGATCTTCCTCACTTGTCAAGAAGAATTGTACCCAAGAAGGAAGATAACACTATCCTTGCCATTTTGGAGTCCAGCACATTATCTTCTGAAGACATTGATATCTTGCTTATCTCTGGGCCAGCCTGATTTTAGGAAGACTGTACATTATTTACATGAAAACAAATCTGAGCATTAGGAGACATATTCCCCCTGCGTGCAATTCCTACTAAAGAATTTACATTCTTCTAATTTGCTGCTTTACTGCACCACTTAGTATCCGCCTGAGATGTGCACAATGTCCTCACAGTGAGGAAGGTGCTAAGGAAATTTACCCTTTTTGCACTGAATTACTTGCTCCCCTTTGAAGCCACCAGAACTCTTCTTTCTTTGAAATTCTCCTTTCCAAGCATCTGCTTTGTTTTGCAAGGATCAGCTAGTTCAAAGCACACTAAAGCTTGGGAAGATATTAGATTGAAACTTTTCATTTCTAGTGCCCTGTGGAAGTATTTCTAATCTGCAAAGGGTCCTTTTAAGACAAATGCAGAAACATATGTTTAATTTATGCTGCAATTAATGAATTCTTTAAAATGAGGCTTCTGGATGTATTTCAACAACACACAAACATGAGCACTATATGGTGTCAGTGCATACTGGAGAGACTTTGGATAAACATCATGAATAGCATTGATGTAAAACACATGGATTAGTGGTACCCAACCTACTGGCTCAATAGACCAGAGTTTCTTAGAAACTGAACATTACACTTCTATATGTCAGGAAGCCTGCGTGGGTTTTCCCTAAGAAAGGGAAGGGAAATACATATACTTTTGCTTATTGTGTTTAGATCTATAGGCTTAAAGCTGCTCCAAAAAGCCAACTTTTGACTTAGATTTATATGTGTGCATGTTGTGCACATATGGATGGGGCAAAAGAACAACCTAAGGTGTCTACCTCATTTTGGGATAAAATCTCTCATTGGATTGGAACTTACCAATTAGGCTAGTGTGGCTGGCTAGTGGGCCTCAGGGATCCTCTGTCTCCATGCCCCCAACACTGGGATTACAAACAGCTGCCATCACACCTGGCATTTATGTGAGTTCTGGAGCTTGAACTCAGGTCTATATGCTTACATAGCAAGCACTTTACTATCTGAGCTATGTCTTTAGCCCTCTTGCTAGATTTTGATGTGGTTTTATTATTAAATTGTAAAGAAACACTGTAAATGATGGAAGGTCTTTGAGGCAACAGAGGACCTCACACTTACATCCTGACCACTTACCATGGGAAAGTAGCTCATTGTATGTGGAGAAGTTTTTTATGTATTGAAAACAAATTACACAAATGAGATTAATCTTTATGAGAATGACCAAGGCAAAGGGCCTGAGAAGAAAGAAAACAGGTCTCAACTGGTGCCCACTAAGTTCCCTTCCTTCTGATCTTTCATATCTCTACTTGTGAGGGTGGACAGTTTATTAGTTTATATTTCTGTAACTCCTCTTCCTTACCATGAAATTTTCTGATTAATTTTGTTTCCTATCTTTTTCCTATCCCCCAACCAGAGTTGTTTCAGCTGATATGACTTCTCTCATTTATTTTCTTGTGAAACTCTTGATATGATAGAGAAAGCTGTATTTGAGCTTTAACCCCATAGTATTTACTTCTTAATGTAGTAGGGCATTGTATGGCACAATGCAGGTTGGGCCCTACCCAGACCACATGCTAGAAGAAACCAGGAAGTGGCTTCTGTGGATGTGGCATCCTGCACAGGCCTGGCATGACAACAGCTACAGTCCCATGCTTGCAAGCAACCTGCTGCGAGATGATCTGCCTGAAGACAGGCTGTCATTGGTCATAAGAAGGGAACCACCCCATACAACGATTGGCCAGTCAAACTCTTTAAACCCCCTACACTTCCTTGAATAAATGAGTTTGCAGCAGCTCGCCCTCTGCCTGCTTCCACCCAACTCCAGGAGTCTGTGTCGTGACTCCACGCCTCTCACCCCCTACCTGGTGGAGACCCTGTGGTCCCTCCTGGGCTGGCCCTAGGAGGGACCCCAACAGGCCATCCTTCAACATCCTAGGCACTGACTTCTCATAAATACTCATAATTGCCTCCATTGGATTTGGGGATAATGTTTGTTCAATAAAAGATGCCTTTTAGCCATCTTTGTCCTCTGTGCTCATTCCTTTTCAAAGTGTGGCCTATGCACAGAAGCATAGCACAGCTGGATTTTTTATATAAATGCAGAGTTTCAGGCTATACCCTAGATGTATCCACATGCCCCCAATGTACTAGGAATGAGTTGGAGTGTGTTGCTCTTGAGGATAGACTGATAGAAAGTGAACACTTCTTCAGGTGATCATCCAAACTCCATCTACCACAGGTCTTCTGTTTGAGGCCTTAGGAAGGTTTCTCTCTTCAGGGCAATAACAGTTTCTCATCAACAAGTAAAATGTTCATGGCCATCTGACAATTCACTGGAAGTGAAGCTTACACCTTCCTGAGCTAAGAAGTCTCCACTATGTAGACTCCCCTGAGGCTAAACTTCAGATGCATTTTGATGAGAGAATTGTAGATGAAAATCCTCACTTATTGTTGACTAGCTGTATAAGATAGGCCACTGCATTTGTCATGGTTCCTCAGAGAAACAACCCATAGGATGGATGGATCCTATGTGTATATGTATACAAGTAGGGGTTTATTATGGGGATGGGTGCATATGATTTTGAGGGGCAAGAAGCCCCATGATATGCCACCTGAAAATCAAAGAACCAGGAAAGCCAGTAGTGTAGTTCAATCTGAGTCTTAAAGTCTGACAGCAGGGACTTGAGTAGGGGACATAGCACTGACAAAAATTCAGACTTGGAAAACCTGAGAATCAGGTGTGCCAATGTATGCAAGCAGTGGAAAATAGATGCCTCAGCTCAAGAAGAGAAAATCTGTCCCTTTTCTGCCTTTTTGATCTATTCAGAATCTTAATGGATTGTATAATTTTTCATCAATCTACTGATTCAAAAGCTTATCTTTCTTGAAAACCCCCAGTAATAAATGTTCTACTGGATATCTAGGTATTCCTTAGCTCAGTCATATTTTTTTAAATTATTATTATTTTTATTGACACCCTCTATACTTACGTACAAAACCCATATGATATTTCTCTCCCCTTCCCCCATTCCACTTTAGAACTACAATCTCCATCATATCCCCTCCCTCTCTCCATTAGTCTCTCTTTTAATTTGATGTCATCATCTTTTTCTTCTATTTTGAGGGTCTTGTGAAGGTATTGCTAGGCACTGCAAGGTTATGGATATCGAGGCCAATTTCTGTCTAGGCAGTTGCATTGTAAGAAGTCATACCCTTCCTTTCGCTCTTCCATTCTATCTGCCCCTCTTCTGCAATGGTCCCTGAGCCTTGGAGGGTGTGACAGAGGTGTTTCAGAGCTGGGAACTCTTCTATCTCTTCTTCTCAGCCCTATGTTGCCTTTTGGGTCATCCCAGTGGTCATCACCATCTGAAAAGAGAAGCTTCTCTAACCAGAAGTGAGAGTAGCGTTAATATGTGAACATGAACATTAAGTGTAGTGCCCCCAGGGCAGCTTGGTGGGAATAATATATACATTTAGTCAGACAAGATCAGGCTTTATACCCCTAAGGCTCATGACCTCACCTGCCATAGACTTTTGCTTAGGTTTTCAGTACCAGGTATGTATTCCCTCCCGTAGAGAGGGCCTTCAGTCCAATTATGGAGCAGTTGGTTACCCTAAGAGTAGACATGCCACTATTGCACCCGTTCAGTCATTGGGCCTGTCTGGCCAAACTTGAATTTTCAGTGTCCACTGTTTTCACTGCTGATGACTTCTGTCTCCCATAGGGCTGCATGCAGTGCAGCTTTTTCCAGCTTTCAGTTGGCTGGTCTACAGGGAGAAGGTTTCCTACTCAGCACCAGCTTGCTTTTTCAGTGACCTTGCCTCTCAGGCAAGAAATGTCTTCAGCAATAGGGTCTTACTATCTGTTTCTCAGGGGAAACCAAGGGCTTTGGCAAAAGCCTTTAATGTTTTGCAGGCTACCGGGACCTCCTTGGCCAACAACTCACTGGAAGGTATCCCATCCCAGGTACTGAAAATTTTCTAGTAACAGTCTATAGCTTCCAGATGTGCCATTATTCAAAAAAGTAGGTTTACATAAGCCTTATTCACAATATCTTGAATTTAGATTGACCCTCCCCCCTGCCCTTCTTTTACACATTCTCTTCCCATGGCCTTGCTTAGGCCATTCCCCTCCCTGTAATTTGTTCTTCTACTTACATATGTGCAATACCATACACTTAAGTCCTTCCCTTTCCTCCCTCCCTTCTAGCCTTTTACCAGCTTACTGGTTTCTGGTACCTATTTTTGGTTCCAGTTCACACACAAGTCTATACATTTGTAGCTAGGATCCACATATGAGAGAGAACATGTGACGTTTGGCTTTCTGAAGCTCAGTCATATTGACATGAGAAATGAACCACTGTATTACATAATCTCTCCATATATGTTTAACACATGCATTAACTAAACATTTGTGGAGTGATTTCCATGAAGCAGGCACTGTACTGACTCACTTGAATTCATAATTATTATTCAAAACTATTTATTAGCTTCTGTGGTAGTTTGATTCAGGTGTCTCTCATAAACTTATGTGTTCTGAATGCTAGGTCCCCAGCTGATGGCAATTTGGAAATTAAAGCCTCCTGGAGGCAGTGTATTGTTGGGGGTGGGCTTATGGGTATTATAACCAGCTTCCTCTTGCCAGTGCTTGGCATACACTCCTACTGATGTTGTCCACCTGATGTTGGTGAGGAGGTGATGTTCACCTTCTGCTCATGCCATCATTTCCCCCTGCCATCATAGAGCTTCCCCTTGAGTCTGTAAGCCAAAATAAACCTTTTTTTCCCCCACAAACTGCTCTTGGTCATGTGTTTTCTACCAACAATGATTGCAACAGTGAACTTGGTACTGAAAAGTGGGAATCATTGCTGTTAGAAAACTGACTCTGTGGCTTTAGTCTTTTGGAGCTGATTTTTAAGAGAATTGTGGAAGGATTTGAAATCTTGGCCTAAGAGATTCCTTGCAATGTTATAAGTATAGCTTACTGGACTATTCTGGTCAGAGTTGAAAGAACCAGCAGTAAGAACTATGGCCTGTGAGGTTTGGCTTATGAGGGTGAGAGAAAGTGCTTTGCCTAGACTGGGCTATCAGCAGTTTGTGTGAGAGGCTTGATGTTATGCCCATGTCCTGAGAACTTGTGCAGGGTTGCATTGCATAGAAATGGACTTGTGTGAGTAGAAGGATATGGCACAGAAAAATGAAATATTTGGGCCAAAATTAATGCCTGTTCAGCTGCAATTGTTTGAGAGATTACAGCCATTGAGATTAGGCCAGGAAAGAATGCAGTCTTTTGAAGGGGCCTGAAGGAGTGTTTTGTTCTTCAAAGTCTGATTTATTTCCCCTGGATTAACAAATTGGCACCCCACCTTGTATTATAGAATATAAGAAATGCAGAAAAGCTAGGGTCATTGAATTTGCAACACAATCTTATGTTTTGGAAACAGCCATGGGCAGTATGAAGCAGGAGACCCAATGGAGCCATGAGGATGGACTGTGGGTTGCAGTGGAGACCCAGTGGAGATGCCAGGACCACAAGACAGCTGCTAAGGAGAGCTGCTGGCCCCAGATGAAGTTTTCCAGGACCGTGAGTAGCCTGTCTGGAGGAGCAGAATTGGAACTCCGGAGACTTGTTGCTGGTTAGAATTATTACACTTGAAGATTTGTCACTGATTAGAGTTGTTGGACTTGGAACTACAGAGTTTAGTCTTTGCCCTGTTTGAATCTTATATTTGTTGAATATTTCTTTGCTATGCCTGATGCCATCTTTTGTGGTGTGAATATTTATTCTGTGCTTTTATGGGATTTTGGATGATTTTTTTGGTATTATGGCTCAGTTAAAAGATCTTAGATTATGGGGATGTTTGAACATCTTTGGGATTGAGAAAAACTATGGGGACTCTTAAAATTGTACTGAATACATTGACTTTTACATCATGTATGATTATCAGTTTATGGGGGCTAGGGAAAGAATGTGGTATTTTGATTCAGATGTCCCTCATAAACTTAGGTGTTCTGACTGCATCAGTCCCAGCTGATGGCAATTTGGAAATTAAAGCCTCCTTAAGTCAGTGTATTGTTGGGAGTGGGCTTATGGGCTTATAACCAGCTTCCTCTTTCCAATGTTTGGAACACTCTCCTGTTGCTGTTGTCTGCCTGATGTTGGTGAGCAGGTGATGTCCACCCTCTTCTCATGCCATTGTTTCCCCCTGCCATAATGGAGTTCCCCCTTGGGTCTGTAAGCTGAAAGAAACCTTTTTTTCCCCCCTCAACCTGCTCTTGGTCAAGTGGTTTCTACCAGCAATGTGAACCTGACTACAACAACTTCATTTCTGAAATTCTTATATTGAAGCTGTGTGGCTCAGAGGAAACAGCTGGTGAGTGGCTACGATGGGCAGCAAACCTTCAAGATTTTATTTCCCTTCTCAGCTTCTATGGGGCTATAACACAACACTGATACATGTCTAAGCCCTCTGTCAATGCTGGCGAGTGAAATCATGAGTGAAGACCTGGCAGCTCTTTCTGACATAACCACTTTGTACATATGGCCCAAGAGCGGCTCCATTGTGTCTGTGCATGTCCATAGACTGCCTTTCCTCTGAAAGGTAGAGCATGATGAGGTTGCAGGAATGCTTGCCCTCTCCTCTGGGCTGAGATGGTCCAGGCATGAGGCAAAAGGAGAACTACTCTCCTCTATGAGCCATATGGCAAGCAAGAGATGAGGAATATTACATGGCTGATCCATTTATCTGTTCCTTTAAAATAGAAGAGGGCTGGAGAGATGGCTTAGCGGGTAAGGTGCCTGCCTCCTAAGCCTAAGAATGCTGGTTCCAATCTCCAGTGGTTCCAATCTCCAGGTCCCATGTTTAGCCAGATGCAAAGTGAGACAAGGGCGCAATGCCGCACTTGACCACAAGGGGCGCACACATCTGGATTTCATTCGCAGCAGCTGAGACACTGCTGGCCTGCCCATCTCTGTCTTCCTCTCTCTCTCTCTCTCTCTCTCTCTCTCTGTGTCTCTCTACAAAAAAAATTTTAAAAATTAAAATAGGAGAAGAGCCAATGTTAGTAACTACACAGGGCTTATTCCCCTTCAACCAAGAATCTCAAAATGCTTACTGTGTCATGTCTTATTATATGCTTCTATCATTTCTGAAAATAATATAAGGCAGAAAATATACTTCCCCCTTTATTATTTTGTGTATATGTATGTGTGTGGTGTGTATGTGTGTGAAGACCAGAGGTTGACATTGTTTTATTTTTTTTCCCTTCAATTGCTCTCCACTTTGTTTTCTGAGATAAGGTCTTTTGCTGAACCTCAAATTAATCAATTCATCTAGACTAACTAGCCAGCAATTCCCAGGTTATTATCCTGTCTTTGCCTGTCCAGTACTAGGATTACAGGCATGTGCCACCATGCTGGGCTTTTATGTAGGTCCTAGAAATTGAATTTAGGCCCTCATGCTTACACAGTAAGTACTTTACTGACTGAAACATCTCCCTGACTCTCATCCTATTTTTACCCCTAGGAGTGTAAGAAGAGATAATATCATTTGCCTATGGTAACAGACTTCATCATTGTTAAGAGTAAAGACCAGGAACTTATTATTTTTTTTTAATTTGGAGTCTTATCTCTTAGATGCTTCTGCTTGGTGTTTCAGCTAAGCTGTATTTCAGACTTTCTCCTGATGTATGGTCCAAATTCTGCTTCAGTGGGTCTTGCTTAAAACTCATTTCTTTTGTGAACCATCCTCTAATCTCATATGACCACAGGCTCTCCTTAGACTGAAGCTTGAAGACATGGTCTTTGAAAAATGACATCAATAATCCTTAAAAGAAATGAAGGAAATTGAAACCAATCTTTGCAACATACTATTTTTATTTGGTTGCTTGTGTTATTTAGATGGAGAGAGAACTGGATAAAAACTATATCTTTTCCATGTTTTATGCCATGCCTAGTAAGTTCTTAGAAAATAATGAATGTTTCACAGGCCAATGAAAATTTCTAAAGCACATAACCTACTGGGAAGGCTATAAAATTATTCACAGCTGACAATGAAGACAGCATCAGAGTATCTGTAGGGGAATGATACCCAGAAGCTATGTGAAATTCTTGGGAAAGTTATAGGTCTGAAATATTAAAAAATATCTATTCAGACTGAATGTTAATAAAGCATTCAAAATATGCATAATAACAGCATGCAGATATAGGCCAATCTATGGCAAAACTCATAGTTGATACTGGTCATTTATCAAAAGTTGTAACAATTTTAATATGGATCTGAAAATAAGACCTTCAAAATTATATATAGCTGATTGAGTAAGAGAATTCATATAGACGGGATCATCTGAATTTTGAGTGTTATATTTGTAAATGGTCATTTTTAATAATGAAATCTTGTCAGATATCTGGACATGTGAATGAGCTTTGTATAATTCTTAGAAAATAAAAGTGAAAATTGTTAGTCAAATAAAATATAAAATTAAAATAGCTGTCTTGTAATCATAATGGTTACATGGACCATTAGAGAGAGGATTATCTGGAATTAGAGGTAGGAGAAAAGATGGTCTGGGGTAAGAATGGCAGAAAGTACTTGTACTTTTGTAGTGCTCATAGAAGTTGATAACATTTACTTTTTCTTCTTTCTTTTTAAAATATCTTTTTATTTATTTGTGAGGAGAGAGAGAGAGAAAGTGAGAGACAGATGGAATTAGGGCCTCTTGCCACAGCCAGCTAACTCCAGATGCATGTACCACTTTGTGCATGTGGCTTTATGTGGGTACTGGGGAGTTGAACTGGGCTGGCAGGTTTTTAAGTGAGCACCTTTAACTGATGAGCTATCTTCTCAGCCCCATTTTCTTCTTTGTTTTTACTTGATTTTTTTTTTTTTTTGCCATAGTGGTGATTGAATCTAGGACCTGTGCATATTAGACAAGTGCTTTGCTATTAAATTATATTTATCATTCAACATTTGTTTCTTTATTTGTTTACTGGTTGTTGTAATGTCCAGAAACCAACTTTTAATTGCAAAGGAAATAAGTTACTAATGTGCATATATGTTACTTAAAGATGAATTCATTCTGTAACAGTTCAAACAAGCATACCCATCAAAGTAGTTCAATACAGTGAAATTTTGGCTCAGTGAAGGGGTGGGGCATGGGTCCACTGGAAAGTAGAGGCCATGAAGGACTCAGGTCTGGGTCATTAGTGAAAGCTGGTATGAGCAGGGCAAGGAAAGAATGACTGGAGTAAGAGGAAGGTAGAAGGATAGGGAAGTCATGGTTTATCAGAGATAGCTGTGTATGAAATGCTACTTTTAGGATGGTCAGGGAGATTTAGTTCATTATTTTAAAAGACTAGGAAAATGGAAGAATGCTATAATTTATTCATTCATCATTTATTTGTTTATTCATACATTCAAGTCAAATGCTTGTACACGTCATGCATGCCAGCCTTTACATTGACTTTGGTGAATCTACCATAGTTGCTGAGATCAAAGAATAAAGTCTTATGAGAAGGACTATTGAATTAGTAGTTACAAATTGTAGATACTATGTATAAAAACATGTTTGGAACATTTACTTTTGTCATGTTCATATTTTACATGAATTCACATGTATCAGAACTTTGTTAAGCATTTCTCAGGCACTATAACAAAGTATCTGAGCTAATTAACTTAAAAGGAAGAAAGGTCTACTTTGGCTCACAGTGCTTGAAGATTTCAGCTAGGTTGCTGAGACCTTCTGCTTGGTCCTGTGGTAACACAGTAGATCATGCTGGGAATTCATGGTAGAAGATGCCTGTATACCTCATGATGGCCAGGAAGAAAAGGGCATAAGTAAGGGGCTGAGGTCCCAATGTTTCCTTCAAGTGCATGCCCCAGGGACCTGTCTTCCACAAAGCCCTACTTCTTAAAGGGTTCTACCAGCTCCAATGTGTTCCATGTTGGGGTTCAAATTTTGAATACATAGGTCTTAGGGATGCAATTAAGCGTCAAATTTTAATTCAGGCATGCCTTTAGTCCCAGCACTCAGGAGGCTGAGATAGGAAGATCACCATTAGTTCAAAGCTAGTCTGGGCTACAGTGAGTTCCATGTCTGTCTGGAACTTTACCTCAAGAAAAAATAATTTGTAACAAGAACATTTTGTCTTTATTTGAATGCTAACTTCAGGATCCTATGAAGCCACATAAGAGATATATTTAATATAGGTTGCTTCTAGAAGGCAAATATCTTGTATGAAACTGAAGGTGAGATAGATCTGAGAGAGGAATAGCTAGAAGGAGAGAGTAGAATGTTCATATAATACAGTAGAATGACAAACACAGACCAAACACAAAAAGATTCAAAAAATGTGTGGCATGGTGGCACACACCTTTAATCCCAGCACTCCAGAGGCAGGGGTAGTAGAATTGATGTGAATTTGAGGCCATCCTGGGACTACAGAGTAAGTTCCAGGTTAGTCTAGGCTACAGTGAAACCCTACTTTAAAAAAGAAAAAAGAAAAAAAATCCAAGTAACTCCCAGACTCTCATCCACATTCAGCAGGATTATGTATGAATGTTATTCTTGATAAAACTGGGACCCATGCATATTGAGTCCCCGCTCCACTACCTGCCTTTTCTGTTTGTGGTAGACATTGTCTTCTCCAGAATATTAAATTTCCCATATCCCCAATGGCATAGCCATTGCATTTTCTTTAACACATGATTGATGAGTAAATGTGACTTGGGTGGGCATATGGATGCTGGCTTGCATTCTTTATGTTTGTTTGTTTTCCTGAACCACCATGTTTTACAGCTAGCACTGCTATACGAAGGAAGGGCATTGCCACCTTGGATCAGTGACTTGCTTCCTGGAATGGCTTCATTCACTGTACCTGCAATACTGGAAGGATATTCAGACCTACAGCAAATTTGGAATGATAAATAAATCTCTCGGTGTGTGTGTGGGGGGGTGCTGTGTTTGCAACTATAACATTTCCCATTATTTTACTTTATTTCCATTGGAAAACATTATTATTCTTAGATTGCTATCTTGTTTGTGTAGCTTTTAGCTCACTTTTTTTCATGAGGTTTTGTCAAAGGGTCCTTAACATTTATGCAAGAACAGGAATTAAGTGACTTTTTTATAGTTTTTTTTTTATTACAGCAGAGAGAGAGAGAGAGAGAGAGAGAGAGAGAGAGAGAGAGAGAGGGAGAGAGAGAGAGAGAGAAGTGGTGTGCCAGGGCCTCTGGCCACTGCAATCAAACTCCAGGTGCATGTGCCACCTTGTGCGCATGTGTGGCATGTGTGACCTGTGTGCTTACGTCACCTTGTGCCTGTGGCTTACATGGGACCTAGAGAATTCAACATGGGTCCTTAGGCTTCACAGGCAAGCATCTTAACTGGTAAGCCAGCTCTCCAACCCTGAATGACTTTTGATAAAAAGATATGCCTATTCACATTTTTTTGTGAATGTCATCTGAGAATTTGAGCTGAAATGTAAGAAATAACTATTAAAATGGAATATGGGTAGTACTCTGTAAGAGATATTTAATGCTATATTTCTTTCAATGGTTTGACATTTGTTTATTTCTTTTTATTGAAGGATACACTTCACAAGTTTCTTATTACTATTTAAAGTAACCCTAATGTTCAGGTAACATGACATTTTTATATTCATTTGGAATTAGCTTCTTAAAATTATATGTGTGAGTTAAATCCATATACCTTTTGGAACCATTTCTCTTTTTAAAGGGAATGTTTCCACTACACTGCTAGACCTCACAGTTTCCATTAATTAAAATATGCATTAATACATTTCACTAAAGTTAGAATTTTAACTTTAGACACTTTTGGATGGTATAAGAAGGTTGGGCCAAAACTTGAAAATTTTGACCAGTTTCTTGCTTAGAATCTTCTGTCCATTTTATTTTCCAAGGTAATTTACAACTAAGGGAAAACATTCATAGAGATTCAGGTGCAAATGATTCACTAGTAGATGGGATGGTTGAGAAGAGAGGTTGGCTGGAAACACAGGCAGACTTACGAAATTATGAAATTTAAAAAGCATAAGGGAAGATTTGGGGGGGTCAGTTTTATTTGGGGACCTAGAGAAAGATGATAAGAGGTTCTAAGATATTTCCTATGCAGGGGCTCCTTTCCTACTAATAAGAGAAAAAGAAAAGATGGTGTGTGTATGTGTGTGTGTGTGTGTCTATAAGTCAGAGGACAGCCTTGTGTGTCATTTTGCCTTCTATATCTTTTGAGACAGTGTCTCTTGTTGATCATCTCTGCATTTGCCAGGTTAGTTGGCCTGTAAGTTTCTGGAGATTTTCTTGTCTCCACATTCCTTCTTGCCCTAAGTAGGCTGGGATTATAGACACTGGTTCTACAGTGTCAAGTTTTACGAATATGTAGCAATAAACTCAGGTACTCAATTATATAGAAAGCACATTACCCACTTAATCATATCCAAAACCAGGGAACATACTCAACAGTGAACACTGAAAGCTTTAAATTTGGCAAGCCAGGCCAAAGGAGCCAACAGGTGCAATAGTGGCATGTTTGTTGTGGGGGAAACCAACTGCTCTCTAATTGAACTGGAGGCCCACCTCATGGGAAGGAATATATCCCTGATACTGAAAACCTATGACAGGGGTAGTCATGAGCCCAAGGTGTGTAATGTCTGCTGGTATGTGGCTAAATGTATATACTATGCTCACCAAACTGTCCAGTAAGCACTTCTCTTAATGTCCGCACCCATATATTAATGCTACTCTCACTTTTGGTTAGAGAAGCTTCTCTTTTTAGATGGTGGTGACCTTGGGATGACTCAGAGGGCACCATGGTGCTGAGAAGAAGGGACAGTGGATGTTCAGCACTGAAACATTTCTAACACAACTTCCAAGGCTCAGGGTCCATTGTAGAGGAGGCAGAAAGAATGTAAGAGCCAAAGGAAGAGTGAGACTCCTTACAATGTGTCCTCCAGATACAAAATGGCCTGGATATCCATGACATCACAGTGCCTGACACTACCTACACAAGACCATAATAATAGGAGGAAAAGATCATGACATCAAAATGAAAAGAAAGACTAATTGAGAGGGGTGGGGATATGATGGAGAGTGGAGTTTCAAAGGGGAAAGTGGGGGGAGAGAGGGAAGTTCCATGGGATATTATCTTCAATTAAGGAAGTTGTCAATAAAAAAATTAAAAATAAATAAATAAATAATTGTTTTAGATCCTGTAACATGAATTAGTGTTATCTAGGTTATGTGAGGTTCTACACAAAAGTGGATGTACATGTTGGGATTACCCAAAAAGTAAAAGTAATTGGTAATATCCTATAGTCATGATGACCAAAAGAATGGCCTCTGCCCCAATTCTCTACATTTCCTTCACAAAGGTCCTGTTACTTTTCTGCACTTTGAATTTCTTCTGGCTCTCTCTCATCTCTTACCCTACCTCCCTCCTTTCGATTTTTCTTTCCTCTTGATGCAGCTTGTCTTCCATTTTCATGCTTTCCCTACTTCTTAGTTCTTGGAGAGAAATAGGATGAATGTTTTACAGTTCTCTCGGCAGAAAGAAGCATCCTTTCTGAGCATCCATTCTTAACCCTTTGAGCAGATTTTTGGGGATTGTTTGAATATTTTCTCAACTATTATTATGCAGGTCCTATATTTCCTTTGCTTCAGTAAACAGTGTTCTCAATAAGAAGATATAAACAAATGGGAATGACCTACCTTTGCAAAAAATTTAGTACCAACATCTTTTGTATAATGCATATCTTATTGTGAAATACAAATGTGTAAATCATATATGGAGATAATTATAGCTTAAATATTGTTCCTTAGAGATGAACCATGCAAAATAAAGTGATGTTAAGAGTGATTCACTTGAGAGCAGAATTACACCATTACTGAAAAAATTAAATTCTAAACTTCTGATTGAGGGTTCCCTTGTGGGGTTCATCCTGAGTGCACTGTGTGTCTTTCAGTCATTTTTGTATTCCCCACCCCCACAGGGTCCTCTGAGAAATCAGCATTCCTGGGTAGTTTCCAGAAGAGGCATTGGTGCTCTGAGCAGGAAGTTGAAGTCAAGCATAGAAACTGGATTGGCAAACTGGTCACTGGTCACTTAGATACCTTCTGTGTTCTTTCCAATTCAATCTGTGCTCTACAATATCTGTTTGGATTTGGAAGAGAATGAAAAATTTTAGGTTTTTCCATCAATATAAGTGCAAACATACATGTGGACACATGGTGAGCAATATTTTTTGTATAGATATACATGTTCCATTTGTGTCACTCTCTGATTTTCTCCTATGTGTTATGTATGTACACAATACTGTTAAGAAACCTGTCTGTGTATCAATGAATTACTGTGGACAGAAATTTCCAGGTAATTATAAATACTACCAGAACATGGTTATGTTATTACTTTTAAACAGGGGTCAAAAGCAATTTCACAACAATTGGGTGGACTATTCAAATAATAGTATCTTTTATGTTCTTGTTTTGATTTTCTCAAGTTTGTTGTTTCATTGTATTAGCTATTTTTGGATAACCTAACACAGATAACATAGGGGAAGGAAGGCTTAGTTTGCTCACAGTTTCTTGACTTTTGTCCATCATGGAAGGAAGGGTGTGACAGAACAGAGTTGACATTATGATAGACAAAAACAGAGAACAGGAATGCTGGTGCTATGCTTCTCCCTTTTCCTACTTATATTGTCTTGGTGCCCCTCAGTTAACCCTGTTTATAAATACCTTCTCTTACACTGAGAGGTGACTTTCACCAATCTTCTAGGTGATTCCAAGTCTTACAAGGTGACAATCATAATCATCTATCATATTTATGAATGAACTCTCTTGTTTAATGTATCAGAACAACAGAGCCATACATTCTTTTAACAAGCATAAATTTTGGTTTCAAATGTATATAAAAGAGTATTTTACTTATTTTGTAAAGCCTACATATTATGTTTCTCATTCCTGTTTTATTTTATTTTGGCTAATGGTTTATATTTCCTGTGTACAAACACTAATTACACTTGGAGGAAGGCAGGTCAGGTTTCTATGGGTATGATGAGAGAATACAATGGACAGAAATTTGCCTTGCATAAAAACATCTTTTGGTGATGGTGAAAAGGAGTTGAAGGAGCACTCTGGGTACATTGATAACTTCTGTTTTATTACAAATACATGAAACTATTTACTTGATTTTTTTAATGATGAGAACATTCATAATTTTCCCCTTCCTTTCTTTCCTCCTTCCTTCCTTCCTTTCATCCTTCCTGTCTTCTTTCTTTCTTTTTTTTTTTTGTTGAGACAGAGTCTTATGTAGTCCTGTCCAACCTCCTGTTCTCCCTAACAGAACTCTTTCCCCTAATTCACAGTTTTCACATCTATATTCATCTTCATGTTTGTGTCTCAGAAAATCTGGACACTTATTCGTGGTACATACTGATTGTCACCAGTTTCAAGGACTTATCCCACATCTTAATTAGGGCAAATATGAAAGTTCCATTTAATATCCTGCTACATATGTAGTGAATTCAAACTCTGGAATATTTGGTCCACTTCCTGATATCTAAAACCAAAGTGGGATGCATGTATGTGTGTGCGTTTGCATGTAGACTTGAATCAACAGAACACTTGAAATAAAATTTTTGGTATAGATCCTGGAAGAATTACCTAGCTTTCATGATCTTTTAACCTAATCAATAGAAATAACACAATTAGATAGCACTTGTGACAAGCTGAGATTGGAGGATTACAGGTTTGAAGCCAACTACATATGAAGAAATTGTCTCCAAAAAGCAAACAAGCAATCGGTGTGTAGACTGCCTGTGCTCACCAGCCTGGATCATGGTAGATTAGGCAGCACCCAACCTAGGTAAGCCACTTCTGCTTTGGTAGGTATGGAGTATCTTTAGGGTCTGTCTGTTACACCCTGGTACTGATTATCAGGTTTAACATGGAAGTAACATTCTTGCTTATTTCCCCAATTATTCTGTGGTTTCAGCTGTGTCTTGGTTGTAGTGCAAAGGGTAGTTTATCTCCTCCAGTCTCACTACCCAAACTCCTCTACTCACTACTCCTCTTCCCCCTACCCAAACTAGTACTTCCCACTAAGTGCCCATCTCAGAAATATAGAGACAAAATATTCCAAAATGCCTTTATAAGCATATTCAACAAACTTAATGAGAACATGAACAAACAGAAAAAAATAACACAATGGGCAGCAGAATGAATTCAGAGAATTAAAAGAAGACATGATTAAATACTTGAATGAATATTAACAGGGAACAAAGAGCTAAATGCAATGAGAAAGTCAAACCAAGAAATAACAATAGAACTCAGAGAGATAAGGGTGCTGACGAATAACCAAATGTAAATAAAAACTTGAAATACCTCATTTAAAAGACTCCCAAGAATGCCTCACCAACAGAGTAGATCATGTGGAGGACAGAATAGCAGGATTTGAGCACAAGACAGGAAATAATGTAAGAGGCAAAAATAAATGACAAGTTCAAATCAGTGTGTAAAAAGAACATGAGAGAAATGTGGGACACTCTAAACAGACCAAACATCTGAATAATGGGCAGACAATAAGGGGGAAAAACTATAGGTCAAGGGCATAAAAAATATTTTCAGGAAATTTCCAAAAAAGGTTGATCCAGGTATAATAGGCATGCAGAATGCCAAATAGACAGGACCAGAGAAGTAATTCCCCACATTGCATCATAGTTAAAACACTAAACACAGGGAATGAAAAGAGAGCACTAACCCACATTGAAGTTTTGACTTCAGAGAGACATATGACATATATCAAGACAGCTTTCTGTCAAAGCACTTGATTACCCACCTAAGGCAAAAGCTAAAACCCTGCTGAAGACACCATACGCTGCTGACACAGAGCATGAAGAGACCTGGCAGGGATTCAGAAGAAAGCCAGTCCCCAGACAGCTAGCCTGTCTAGTGCTGGAAAGTGCTCTTAGGGGAAAATGGCCAATAACAGTCTGAGCAACCAGAGGTCTAAGCTTCTCAGAAGCAAACACCCTGACAGGATGTAAATGCCAGTGCAGTGGTGGCATACAGCCTCAGTGGATAACCAATAGCTTTCTGATTGGCTAAGAGATCTGCTCAGTGCAAAGGAATCCATATCTGGAACTGGGAACATATCAGAATCTATGTAGACAAAGATTATGTTCTCCAGTGTCAAGCTCTCACTAGTCTTTGACTGAAAGAGGGGTTACATACATCGAATTCTCCCTAAATTAATAATGCTTATTCCATTTAAACTATGTTGACTTCACTCTCCATTGGAAAATCTGTTCTTTTTCAGAAGGTAGTGAGACTGGAGGAGAAAAACTACCCCTTGCACTTCAGCCAAGACACAGCTGAAACCACAGAGGAATTGGGGAGATAAGCAAGAGTGCTACTTCCATGTTAAACCTGATAATCAGTGCCAGGGTATAGTAGACAGACCCTGAGGATACTCAATACCTACCAAAGCAGAGATCTGAAAGCTCCTAAGAGCTCATCACTGTAGTAGACTTAAAACTCACCCACCACGGCTCAGGGAATTTTGCAGAAGAGGGGGTAGAAAGATTGTCAGAGCCACCGGTTGAGACATCATGCCCAGAGGCATTCCCTGTCCCCCAAAATAACTGGTGCTTCCACAACACATAAACCACAACCCCATTGGGAATACCTGCAACCCCACTGAAGAGTGTCCCCAATGGAATGGGAGAGGGATGGGGGAAAAGAGGGTACCAACACATGATGTATTCATATGAAATAAGTTGTTAATAATAATAAACTTTAAAAAAGAGAGCACTAAATGTTGCAAGATAAATCCAGCTCATGACTTACAAAGATACACCCATCAAAACAACATTCAATTTTTCAATAGAAACTATAAAAGTCAAATGGGCTTTAAAGGTAATATTTCAAATATTGAAAAACAATGACTGTCATCCTGAACTACTACACCCAGCAAAATTATCCCTCATCATAGGAGAAAGATAAACTTTTACCAATAAAAGCCCATATATGACTATATGAGCACTAAGGCAGCTCAACAATACTGGATGGAAGACTTTGCACCAAAGAGAATAACATACCCAAGATGTTATGAGAGAGAAAATGAATAACAGAAGAAGGACAGTTGTAAAAGAAAAGGAATATAAAAAAATACCAAATTCCACAGAGTCTTCAACTTGACAGGGATTAACTCACACATCTCAATAATAACCCCGAACATCAATGGCCTCAACTCCCCAATTAACACACACACACACACACACACACACACACACACACACACACAGATTAACAGGATCCACTTATTTGTTGTTTTCAAGAAATGCACCTGATCATTAAAGACAGATAACACCTTAGAGTAAAAGTGTAGGAAAATATATTATAAGAATGGAAATAGGAAACAAGCAGGTATGGCTATACTAATATCTAAAAAATAACCCTACCTCGAAAAACCAAAAAAAAAAAAAAAAAAAATAGACCTTACAACCAAAATTAACCAAAGACACAAAGAAGGCCACTTTATACTCATTAAGTGAACAAGTAAAAAAGAGGATATTATAATTCTAAACATGTTTGTCCCAAACACAGATGCAATAAATTTTGTAAAGCAGAATCTACTAGACTTTAAATCAGACATTATCATGATATAATAGTGGGTGATTTTAATGACCCACTATTGTCAATAGACAGATAATGTAAATAGAAAATAAATAGAGAAACAATGGGGCTAAATGACATCATAAATCAAATGGATATAACAGACATCTACAGAATACTCCACCCAAAGTTTGCTTAATAAACATTCATCTCAGTAACTTACAGAACATGATCTTTAAAATACATCATATGTTAGGACACAGAGCAAGCTTCCACAAATTCAGGAAAATTGAAATAACTCTGTATATTAAATCCAAACAATGCAATAAAGCTAGAAATCAACAAGAGAAAGAAAAGAAAATACACAAAATCCTGGAAATTGAACTCCATACCATTGAGCAATCGATGGGTCATTTAAGAAACTGAAAAAAAGAGAAAAAAAACCATAGAACTGAATGAAAATAAAAACACAACATATTAAAACCTCTGGGACACAATAAAGGCTGCCCTAAGAGAGATGTTTATAACTCTAAATGCCTCCATTACAAAAATAGAGCAACCTCAAATAAATAACTTGGTGGTCCATCTGAAGGATTTAGTAAAACAGGAAAAAAAGAACAATCCAAACCTGAAAGTACCAGACAGAAAGAAAGAATCAAAAGCAATTAGGGCAGAAATTACTGAATTAGAAATAAAGAAAAAAAATTGATGAAACAATAAACTTGTTCTTCAAAAAAAAATAAAGTTAACAAGATTGCTAATCCTCTAACCAAAAATTAACTAAAAGAAAATGAGGGAAGACCCTAATCAATAAGATTACAGATGAAAGGTTATATTAGAGAAGATACTAGTGAAATTGAGAGAATCATAAGGGCATAATTCAAAAACACATACCACCAAACTGGAAAACTTGGATGAAATTGATAAACACCTTGAGATATATGATCTACCAAAGTTAAACCCATTAAAAGAAAAATAATATAATGAGATTAAAACAATGATTAAAATTCTCCTAAACCCCAAATGTCCATGCCCAAATAGATTCACTGCTGAATTCTACCAGACTTTTATGGAAGAATGGAAGCTGCTGCTTCTCAAGTTATTTCATATAATTAAAAAGGAGAGAATGCTCCCTGATTTCTTTTATGAAGCAGCATTGCACATATACCAAAACCAGATGGAGACACAACAAACAAGAAAATTATAGAACAATATCCCTCAAGAAACTAGACACAAAAATTCTCAATAAAATTCTGGCAAAATGAATCTAAGAACACATAAAATAATCATCCACTTGATCAAGCAGGTCTCATCCCACTGTGCAGGAATGGTTCCCCATATGAAAATAATGAACATAACACATTGTGTAAATAAACTTATCGATAGAAATCACACAATCATCTTAGTAGATGCAGAAAAGATCTTTGATAAAATACAACATAAAAACACTGGAGAGACTGTAGATGGAGGGATCATATCTCAAAATAATAAAGGTTATATGCAGTAAACCTAATGCCAATATCATCCTAAATGGGCAACACCTTGAAGCATTCTCACTAAATTCTAAAAGAAAACAGGTATATCCACTCTCTACACTGATATTTCACCTAATACTTGAAGTCTTAACTCAAGCAATGAGACAAGAGAAATAACAGGTACACAAATGTGAAAGGAAGAAGTCAATGTAGCCTTATTTGCAGATATGATTCTGTACTTAGGAGACCCAGAAGACTCCACCAAAAATAAAGCTACTACATTGGATAAACATTTTTAGCAAAGTGGCAGGATATAAAACTAACACACAAATATCAATAGTCTTCATATATGCCAATGACAAACATACTGAGAAAGAAATCATGGAAACAGTTCCATTTACAATAGCTACAAAAAATAAATATCTTGGAATATCCTTAATCCAGGAAATGAAAGACCTCTAAACTTAAAACAATAAATCACTGAAAAATGAAATTGAGGAAGACATGAAGATGAAAATCTCTCTTTTGCTTATGGATCACAAGAATTAATATTATGAAAATGACCATCCTACCAAATGCAATATCCAGATTCAATGCAATTCCAGTGAAAAATTCCAGTATCATTCTTCATAGAAATAAAGAAAATAGTCTCAAAATCCATATGGAAGAGCAACAGGCTTCAGATAGCCAGCAAAAAAAACACTGTGGGTGGTATCACTATACTTAATTTCAAGATATACTACAAAACCTTAGTAATAAAGACTGCATGGCACTGTCACAAACACAAACCAAAGATCAATGAAATAGTCTAAAAGATCCAGGTATAAGTTCTAGTGACTATAGCCACCTGGTCTTTCACAAAGAGGCCAAAAACACTGGAGGAAAAAACAGCATTTTTAAAGCTGGTGCTGGAGAAACTGGATAACTACATGTGAACAAGTTAATCTAGATTTTATTTTCTCACCATGCTACATGTGAACAAATTAATCTAGATTCTATTTTCTCACCATGCTCAAAAGTCAACTCCAAATAGATCAAGAACCTCAATAAGAGCTTAAACTATTACACAACCAGAGGTAAAAAGTAGAGAGAACACTCCAAGATATAGGCATCTGAATAAGACTGCAGTAGCCCAAGAAATAAGACAAGCACTCAAGCACTGGAATTTATGAAACTAAAAAGTTTTTCTTAACCTAAGTAAACTATCATTTGAACCAATAGACTAGACAACCTATAGAATTGGAGAAAATCTTTACCAGCTACATATATATCTGATAGAGGTTTAATATCTAAGTTATACAAAGAACTCAAAAAACCAAACAATAAAAAATTACCCTTATAAAAAATGGAGCAGGGAATGGAAAACAGAGTTCTCAAAAGAAGAAATACTAATGGCCAATAAACAGTTAAGCAATGCTCAACATCTTTAGCTTTAAATGCAAAGTAAAACTATTTTGTGCTTCTATCTCATTCTGGTCAGAATGGCTATCATCAAAAAATCAAATAACATCAAATGCTGGTGAGGGTGTGGGCAAAAAGAAACCATCATCCTCTGTTGGTAGGAGTGTAAGCTTTTACAGCCATTATTGAAATCAGTATAGAGGTGTGGTGGTTTGAATAAAAATGTTCCCTACAGCCTCAGGTATTTTAAATTTTTTTATGGCTTTTCGAGGTAGGGTCTCAATCTGGCCCAGGCTGACCTGGAATTAACTGTGCAATCTCAAGGTGGCCTTGAACTCATGGCGATCCTCCTACCTCTGCCCCCCAAGTGCTTGGGATTAAAGGCGTGTGCCACCACGCCCGGCTTTTTTTTTTTTTTTTTTTTTCATTTTTCGGTTTTTCAAGGTAGGGTCTCACTCTGGTCCAGGCTGACCTGGAATTCACTATGAATTTTCAGGGTAGCATTGAATTCATGGCGATCTTCCTACCTTTGCCTCCCGAATGCTGGGATTAAAGGTGTGTGCCACCACACCCGGCTTATTTTTAATTTTTTAAAAATTATTTATTTGTGAGTGGAGGGTTGAGGGGGGGACGAAAATGGGCATGCAGGACCTCCAGCAACTGCAAATGAACTCCAGACCCATGCACCAGTATGTACATCTGGCTTTATGTGGGAACTGGGAAATCAAACTTGGGTCATTAGACTTTGCCAGAAAGCACCTTAACTGCTTAGCCATCTCTCCAGCAATTTTATTTTCTTTTAAAAATTAATTAATTCATTTATTTGCAAGCAGAGACAGGGACAGAGATAAAAGAAAGCAAGAGGGCTGGAGAGATGGCTTAGCGGTTAAACGCTTGCCTATGGAGCCTAAGGACCCCGGTTCAAGGCTTGATTCTCCAGGACCCATATAAGCCAGATGCACAAGGGGGTGCATGCATCTGGAGTTTGTTTGCAGTGGCTGGAGGCCCTGGCGCACCCATTCTCTCTCTCTCTCTACCTGCCTATTTCTGTATCTCTCTCTCTCAAATAAATAATAAATAATAAATAATAAAATATTTTAAAAAAAGAAAGCAAGAGAGAGAGAGAACTAGAGAGAGAGAGAGAATGGGGGCACCAGGGTATCGAGCCACAGCAAATGAACTCGAGACAGATGTGCCACTTTGTGCATCTGGCTATAGGTACTGGGAAATCAAAATCAAACCTGAGTCATTAGACTTTTCAGGCAAATGCCTTAAACACTAAATAGTCTCTACAGCCTTAAAAATTTTTTTTTAAACTTATTAAAGATATACTTTGTATGGACACATCATGTGTTGGTACCATCATTTCCCTCCTCCCTGCCTCCATTCCACTGAGGAGGGCCCTCAGTGGGATTGCTAGTTGTTTACCATGGGGTTGTGGGTATGAGTTGTGAGAGCAGCAGTCAGTCATTGTGACACTAAGGCTGTGAAGAGAAGGTTTTATCTTGCCTAAGTCAACCCAGCTAGGGTACAATAGAGTCAAAATTGGACAGAAATATTGGTGACTGTATAGCTTTTCCTCTTTTCATCTGCTTAGAACAACATCCTCTAATCTCATAGAATTTCCAATTATTAATTTTATGGATTTATACACTTGGAATGAAAAAATAACCCTTTTGTCTAAACCCATATTTTAACTGTGCATGGATATTTTCTATTAGTTATGGGAATCACCTTATTTGGCCAGTGTAGTTTATTTTTTATTGGCTGCTTTACTGAGCCTCGTCAAATGTATTTGTTTTGTAGAGTTACCATGGATTTGTCCTGAATAAGTAATTTGGAAATGTTTTTATTCATTTCTGTGGAAACCATTTATTTGGATTTTCAGATATTAAGATCATAGAGATTTGTCCCAGTCCAATTGCAGTGTTAGTTACAGCAGTGGCGGCTTACATGTTCAGGGCATAGTTTTGCTTAAATGGCTCTTCAGAAATCTGTAACTGGTGTGGAACACTGGCACCCACCGAATGTGTCTTAGGAGGGCCTGTGTGTGAGGCTTCTGCAGATTAGTGGAATCCTTCTTGATGAAATCAGCCTCTCAAACTTATTAACTCTACCTGTCTCTGCCATTAACCACTTACTTCCCACCTAATACACTCAGTCTGCTTTTGCTGGCTTTGAAAAAAGGGTCAAATGTGAATGTAAGTCTAATTGATGTCTGCAGAAATATATTTCTTAACTTTTTACTCCTTCAAATAAGTCTCTTTTACTTTCTTCAAAAGAGAAACAATGATTACTTTCCATAGGCAAAGCCTTGTCTTTTTAGTCTCTGAAGATAACTTCTGCCTCTGACAGCACTATTTTGGGGTTCTTGGGACATAGTGTCTCTTCTCCTTCAGCTTGGATCCTACGAGGTAGGTTTAAAGAAAAATAGTGTGAGGGGTGGCCTAAATGTCTAAGAATTGTGTTAGAATTTAAACCATGGATGTGAATTCTGGGAGAATTTTAAACAAATATACTCTCCATCTGTTTTTATTTTGTTTTTTTTTTTCTTTTAAGTCAAATCATTTTTATACAAAATTATTTCTTAAAACACTGTTTCCCTACAACTGATTTGTAATGTATAAAATGCCATGTAGCATACCAAAATATTATATCATGTTCCTAATAAGTGTCATAATGTTGATAACTCAATCTGGGGGCTGGAGAGATGGCTTAGCGGTTAAGGTGCCTGCCTGCAAAGCCTAAGAAAGCTGGTTCCAATCTCCAGGTCCCACGTTTAGCCAGATGCAAAGTGACGCAAGGGCGCAATGCCACACTTGCCCACAAGGGGGCGCACACATCTGGATTTTGTTCACAGCAGCTGAGAGACTGCTGGCGTGCCCATCTCTATCTGTCTTCTTCTCCCTCTCTATCTGTTTCTCTCTGTGTCTCTCTCCAAAACTAAATAAAATAATTTAAAAAATTAAAAAAAAACTCAATCTGGGAAGGGGGCTACTAAAGGAGCTATTAATTTTGATGAACTCTTTATTTTGCCTTCATGCCACCTAATGGTATTAATAACATGAGCCTTCCATTGGATCACCACTATGTTTAAGTTTTGTCTCCAGTAAGAATCATATAATCATATAATGACTTACTTGGAATATTTCAACCATTTAATCTTTAATGAAATTTCAGATATATTTAAGTATACATTTCCCAACTTAATACTTGCTATTTAGAATATTCTTCTTTTTTTGCTTTTCTTGAAGCACTTAAATAATTACCTTACTCCATTTTCCTCTTACTCCTTCATTAATTTTGCATGATATTATTCTATTCATGATTAACCTATAAACCACAATATATGTCTTTGCAATTATCAGTTGTTACTCTGGTCTCTTTAATATTGTTAGAGACTTGGAATATTTGTTCACCCCTCTCTCCTCTGCATTTTGCATGGCTTGTTATGCATTTTAGTTGTTGATATAATTTGTGTCAGAAAAAGTCACAATTATTTTTATGTCTCCACATATCTATATCTATAGTCACATAATATTGTTCTTCTTTGTCTTTCAGTCCCTATTATTGTGTCCCTGTGTGAATTCTCTTTTTTTCTGAAAATCTCTCTCTGGTACTTCTTCTGGTGCAGAAGTTAATAAACTCTCTTAATTTTTGTTAGTCTAAAATTTTATGTTATTTGTTTTCAGTTATGAGAGATTTTTTTTCACTAGATATAGAATTCTGGGATGTCTTTTCCTTTCTTTCTTTCTTTCTTTTTCTTTTTTGGGTTGTTTTTCAAAGTAGGGTTTCACTCTAGTCCAGGCTGACTTGGAATTCACTATGTAGTCTCAGAGTGGCCTCGAACTCACGGTGATCCTCCTACTTCTGCTGGGATTAAAGGCGTGAGCCATCACTCCAGGCTGGAATGTCTTTTCTTTCAGTGTCTCAAACAATATTCTCCTGTTGTATCTGGCTTCCCTTATTTCTCTTGAGAACTAAGTTGAATCCCTCATTGTTCCTTCTTTGAAAATAATTTCTTTTTTTCCCTAACTGTTTTTAAGTATTTTTGTTTTTAGATTTGGTTTTCAGGTGTTTGACTGTAATTTCAAGAGAGTGCACTTCAGAATTTTCTCTGCAGTTTTGTTTTTGTCCTACTTTGAATTTTTTGAATCTGTGTCTTAATATCATTTAATAGCTTAGAATGCTACTTTCTTATTTTTCTTTTCTTTCTCAAAATATAATGATGAATTTTTTAGAAGATCTCTGAAGTCACCTTTAAAAAATTTATTTATTTATTTATTTGGGAGAGGGAGAGAGAGAGAGAGAGAGAGAGAGAGAGAGAGAGAAAGACAGATAGACAATGGGCATGCCAGGGCCTCTAGCCACTGCAAACGAACTCCAGACACATGTGCCACCTTGTGCATCTGGTTTATGTGGGTCCTGGGGAATTCAACTGAGGTTCTTTGGCTTTGCAGGCAAATGCCTTAACTGCTAAGGCATTTCTTCAGTCCTGAAGTCATTTTTTCTTTCATTTATATGAACTGGTTCTCTATTTGCTTTAACTTATACATTTATATTCATTTATTTTTCAGTTTACCAATCTGTTTTGCTGCTAGTACCATTGAAATATTAAGTTATTGCATCTTTCAGTTTCATAATATTGAGTATTTTAAAAACATATTCTAATTCTATGGTGCAATTCTTAATCCTCTCCTTTGTTTGTTTTCTCTTTATTTCATTAACATACTTTAATACTTATTTACTGCTTTACTTCTAAACCTGCATCAACAATGGGTCTATATCTATTCCTGGTTTTACTCCATTAACTATAGATCATGAAAAGTATTTTTTGCAAGTAGAGCAAATTTTGGTTTGATGAAATAAAGAACTGCAGGCTGCATACCACTTGACCTTCCATCAGGATTGTCTCTATCCCTAGAATGGTTCACTCAGGCTTTTGGATAAGTCTGGTCTTTGTCTCCTTAGCTCTAAAGTCTTTAGGAAATTCAGGGTTTTTCCCCCTTCAGAAATGTTTAACTCAATCCTTTCCCATCCCATCTGACAGAGCATTAAAATGTACATACAGCTTGAGGCAGGGAACTCCTCCCTTAATCTGGTAAGCCTTTAGTTCTTAGTTTCTAAGCACTTCACTTCCACAGAGGTTGTGGAAGTCCTCTTTTTATCTGACTTTTGAAGCTTTTTAGTCTGGGTTTTTGGTTTAGGTCTTGTGGAAATTTGCTCCCCAGAATTTCAAAAATTCTCTTTGGAGAAAACTGGATGTGTATTTAAGGCTCCCTAAGTTTTCACTTTTTTAAATAACTTTATTTCTGTGTGCAAGCCAGACTGAATACTTCTTTTGCCTGAAAAAGGTTGATCATATTGTGGGCAGAACTGGAAAATGACTCCCAGAGGAAAAGGAATAGCTCACCTCAGCATTTCTTTAATTTTTAATTTTTATTTATTTGAGAGAGAAAGAGGCAGAGAGAGGGAGAGAGAAGAAGAGAGAGAATGGGCATGCCACGGCATCCAGCCACTGCAAATGAAGTCCAGACACATGTGCCACCTTGTGCAGTTGGCTTATGTGGGTCCTGGGGAATCGAACCTGAGTCCTTTGGCTTTGCAGGCAAATGCCTTAACCACTAAGCCGTCTCTCCAGACCTCTTATCTGCAATTTCAATAACTCTGCTTCTCATTGCTTTGATAACTCCCTAATAAGGTCTTAAATATTTACTTTTGTTTTTTGCATGTGTGCCTTTGTGCTGGGTGTGCACTTGTATGTATGCATGTTCATATGTATGTGGGCATATGTGTATGCAAGCCAGAGGGTGATGTTGGTGGCTTCCTCTATTGCTCTCTTCCTTATTCTTTGAGATGGAATCTCTTGCTAAACCTAGAGCTCACCTATTTGGATAGATCCACTAGCCAGTGAGACCTAGGGATTCCCTGTCTCTGCCTATTCAGCCTTGGGATTGCAGGCTGATAGAACCACACCTGGCATTTTTGCGTGGGAATTGGGTATCTTATCTCAGGTCTTCATGCTTGTGCATCAAGCACTTTACCCACTGAGTCAACTCCCTAGCCCCTTAAAAGATTCAAAATAACATCTTCATACAGGAGAGATTTTGGCCTGTTGTGGACTACATGGTTCCATGTGGGCAAAAGATTTCTGGCCTTCATGTTTTCTGCAGCATCTATACCACCATTCAGATGACTATAGTAATATATCTTTGACCTAGCACTTTTCCATGTGATAATGGCTTTGTTATTATTTAATGCATTTTCAAGGACTAACTTACAAACAATGTGAGGGAAAGACACCAGTTTTTTTCCTACCTATTTTCTAAACTGACATCATATGCTCTCTTTCTGTCATTCTTTCTCAGCCTCCCAGCTGGACATAAGCTCTTTCTTTCTGAAGCTCCCATAACAGCTGTTTATATGCTTTCATTGCACATGAACCATGCAGTTTAGTTACTCATGGATGTTTATATTCTTCCCAGGGCAATCCAAGAGCTTTGTCTACAGTGGAAGGAATAAATAAGCAAAAGGCTGACAATTTGATACTACAAATACCAAGAGAGTTATTTCATATCCAGCCTCACCTTTTGCAAAGAGAACATCTAGGACCAGAAAGACACCCATAATATCCCATTTGTCTATTGAGCAAATATTTTCATAATCATAGGACTAAAATTCTGGCTTTCAAGGCTATTAAATAGTAAAAACATAGTTAGTATGACAAAGGCAATTAGCTTGCATATACTTACAGATTTGTGTATCAAAGGTTGTCAGGAATTGTCACATAGGTGGCAAATAAAAATAGAGAAAATCCATATTTAACTTACATTTGCAAGATGATAGGTTTAAAATTTCTGAGTCAGAAATGATTCTATTACTCAGCAGATTCTAATATCTTATCTACTCACATGTATTATACACCATTGTGAGAAAAACCCTGTGTGTAAACACATAAGGAATCTTGCCCTTTCTATACCAAGAAGTTTAATAAGATATCTCATTCCTGATGGCTTTAATAGTCTGAATTGCTTTTAAAGAAAACTTGCAAGGCAAATAAAGAATCTCTTATTAAATCCTATAAATGACATATGGCCTTAAAGAGAATCATGTTGGCCTAAATCCATTCATAAAGAAAATACAACTCACCAGAATAATTCTGAAAGAACCTGGAGGTGTAGGCAGGTTGTTGCATTTCTCACCAGAGATATTACATGACAAAAGGACCAGAGATGATTCCAATAAGCAGTATCTCTGGAGAGAGAAAACTTTCACATGTTTCAAAGTGTTAAGGTGGCAAAGTATTAGTGATTATTAGGTGGGACATGGATTATGGCATAAAATTGGTGGGAATCACAAACAACATAGTAGAGTACTGTTTGAGGATTCTCTGTGACATCAGTATATACTTCAAAAATTTCCAGGGCCTTGTTCAGAATAATAGGTAACTGTTAGAGCTACTATAAATACCACCTGATCAAATGGAATCATGCTTGCAAAATGCTAAAAATGCTAAGCTGTAAAGATATAAACTTAGTTGTACAGTCTTTAAAATTTAACAAAATTACTATAAATACCACTTCATCACATGGAATCATGCTCAGAGCCCAAAAGATAAGAGCTGTTTGGGGTGGTAGACTAAAACTTCCTTTCCTTGTCCTTGCCCACAGTTTCATAATTATATTAATGGCTGTAAAAACACCACTTTTACTTAATACTTTACTCATTTTCTGTGGTGAGCTCATGCACATATTCTGTGTCATCCTTAACTGCAAGGAACCCTGAGTTTAGAAAGAGGATAAAACATACAAATAAAATGGAATAGAGGAAGTCAAAGAGTATTTGGGAGTTGGGTAAAAAAACATTCATCTAAGTGTTGTGATCATGATGGATTAATGAAGGAAACAGATTTTGAAATGAACCTTGAAGAACAGGACTTTAATATAGTATTAAGCATGAAATGGCATTCTCTGTGGAGAAAACACAAGCAAAAGGAAAAAGATGGAGAAGCATAGCTGTATTCATGGAACAGCCAAGATTTCCCTTGTCCCATGAGCTTAGTAGAGAACAAGGTGACTGACAGTGAGGTTGAAGACAGATTGTAAGGTATCTTCCATAATAATTGAGAGTTGGGTTTAATCATTGCGTTATAATACTTGATTTATTCATTTTATAAGTATAGCATGTTTTCATATACTTTATATCTGTTCCTTATAATAGTGATTTTAAAAATGACTATTACCCCACATACACATGATAAAACTGAAATTTGGGAAACAACACTCCAAGATCACAAGTTTGCTCTCTGCCCCTTTTATACTTTCTGTCTGCTAATTCACACCAACAATACAGCAATTAGCATAATAGAGCACTGCTTACTTCTTCCTCCAGCATTATCCTATTTATATGTGGAAAAGCAGCCTGTAGGAAATTCCACATGATTATGTGTGACTCATTTAAGACATTTCTTATAGCAGTTGAGTTTGATGGTTAGAGAATAGCTTTGGACTAAAATCTTGGTGAGGATCCTGGCTCTGTTCTGTCCTAGCTGTTTAAACTTACAAAAATGTTTAGGCCTAAGTGTCCTTATCTTCCCTATATAAGAAGGATCCTGACAGATGCCACCACCTTGATATTATACTTGTTAGCCTCTCTGAAGCTCCAAGCCACTAGATTAGTTACTGTTCTCATTGTTGTGACAAGATCCCTAACAAACAACTTGAAGAAGGAAGGGTTTATTTTGACTTATCATGATGGGGAAGACTTACAGGCAGGAGTGTGAGGTGCTGGTCACATTGTATTCTGAGCAAGGAAGCAGAGTGAGAGAAAGGCTGCTGCTTTCGTTTTTGTTTGTTTCCTTTTTATCAGTCCAGGACCTCAGTCCATGGAATGGTACCTCCCACATTCAGGGTGGGTCTTCCCTCTTTAGTTAAAACTTTCTGGAAACATTCTCACATATATACCCAGAGGTGTGTCTCCTAGGTGATACTAAACCTAGCCAAGTTGACAATGAAGATGAGGCATCACAGCTAATTCTTTTCATTAAAAATTATCCAGTCCTACATACTGAACAGACTAAGACAATCTCCATTGAGAAACCCACACCAATAGTTGTCATCTTTAGATCAGCACTCCACAGCTATGGCTATACATATACATTATATATATATTTTGTTTATTATAATTTTGTTTTATTTATATATTCATTTGTTTTATTATATATTTATAATATATAGTATATATATTATTTTATTTTCATCTTACATTGACCTTTTTTTATTACTCTAATTGTCATTTTATTTTTCCACCAAGGTTTCAATACGTTCTATGTCAGGTGTTTCTAAGAAGTCAGATTGGTCAGTCTGACTTTTGCCTTCTTTGAAAACCCAGTCTATCAAGATGTTTGTCAATGTGTATTAGTTGGTGCTGGTATGCTTTGGTAATCTTATTAGTTTGTGCGTCCAACTTTAACTGCTGATGTCACATAATTACTGTCATTGATGTTATGAAACTATACTTCCAACTTCAATTTTTTTGATCATTTCTTAGGTTAGTGATTTTTGATGTGATTTTATAAAATTTATTTTTTTAATTAATTTTTTTTAGAGAGCAAGCAAGAGAGAGAGACAGAAAGAGAGGGAGAGAATTGGTGTGCAACAGAACTCCAGATGCTTGCACCACCTAGTGGGTATGTACAACCTTGTGCTTGCCTCACCTTTGTGCATTTGGTTTACATGGGATCTGGAGAGTTGAACATGGGTCCTTCCTTACATTAGGCTTTGCAGGCAAGTGCCTTAACCACTAAGCCATCTCCCCAGCTCATAAAATTTTATTTATTTATTTATTTAATTAATTAATTATTTGCAAGAATGGAGATAGTGATAGATGGATAGAGAGAAAAAGGAAGAGCGAGACTGAAAGAAAGAACACACTAATGCCTTCTGCCACTGCAAACAAACTTCACACACACTCTCTACTTTGTGCACCTGGCTTTCCATGGGTACTGGGGAATTGAACCTTGGCCCTGTAAATTTTGCAGGCAAGTACTTTTAACAACTGAGCCATCTTCCCAATGCAAATGTGATGTTCTTTTATGATGCTGGGCAGTGGCTGTAAGTCACAGTTCTCATCCAGTCATGTGATTATCAGGATAGATAATTGCTCAGTGAGAATGTTCAGTAGGTTAATGCACATTTTTAAAATTATCAAATTACTACATTTATTTAGGAAAAAAGCACAGAGAGCTTCTGCCATGTGGAAGGTAGGAGTAGAGAGCCCATGTGGGAGTAGGGATAGGGGAAGGAGTCCCACCCCCCATCTCAGACCAGCAGTGCCAAGATGAGGGGACACTTACCAGAACAGGCAATTGAAAATTCAGGAGAGGTACCAACCCAAAAAAGAGCAGTTAATGCACTTTTAAGTTATGATATTTTCAATGTACAATGGCTTTACAGGATGTAACCACATCATTAGATGGGAAGCATCTGTCGTTTGACCCAAAGAAGCAAGTTTAATCAGAAGTGTGGCAATTGTAATGATGCCCTTTAGGATTTGGGCAATAAATATAAATATTTGATGCTTGCCATGTTGATAATGATGATGACTTGTTAAGTGATGGAAGGGTCAACTAGATGGGAAAATGTAAGGCTGGTAGAGAAGGAGAGAACAAATGCAAACACTAATTTTAAGCTGACAGACCTTTGTTAAAAATACAGTTCCTATACCTGTTCCCTCAGTTTTAACTAGCTTTAGGACCTACTCTTAGGAAGAATCTATTTTTTTCCTCAGCATATATAGTGTAGCTGTGGATTTCAAATGGGTGGTTCTTCCTTTACTGCTCATGATAACTGTGCCCAGGGTATCTGGAAGAAGCCCTGCTTGGCTTCTTGGCTCAGAGGTGCCAATGGAATCTGACTTTGAGAAGAGTCTTGTTCTGATGTGTACACTAGTATGAAGAGGAGAACCAGAGGGGAAAAAGGAATTTTTTTTTTTTTTTTGCTTTCCTGGTGTGGTAAAGAAGATCATCATTCCTGTGTAATTTAATGATCAGAGTCAAGTCTTCCTAAGTTGCAAGCTTCAAACACAAGCTCCTGACTCTGACCAGCTCTTTGCCTAGAGGGCTGCTCAGTAGCTACTCTCAATCACAGGTCTGGATTTCCCCTCTCTTCCATTGCTCTGCACAACTTCTCTGTCAAATATTTTTTAAAGAGAATTAAATAATACTATGCATTTAAGTAAATGTGGAATTCACTTATTCCTTGGGAAGTATGCAAGTGTTTTTAATACATATTACATATACCATGGTTCCTATAGAACTTATAATAAGTTTTATAAATATTTAGTTTTTAAGTCATGGGTACATTATGTCTTATTACAATGTCTTGTAATAGAAAAATCAGATTCAACTGGTGATTTTCAACTTACAACATTTTTCTAGAAACATTTCATAATTTTTAGCATTGTCTGTATATTGTTTGTGTACATTTACATATTATGGAGTGAAATAAACTTGTAAAGCATAGCTGCCAAATAAAAATATTTAGCTGTTTACATATTATAAACCTTCAAATAACTTAATAATTTATACATATACTTTATAAGTAGGTATATGAGAGACAGTTCAATTAGTACATAAAGTTTTTATTTAAAGTTTTCCCCTTCCAAGCAAGCTGCATTTACATCCCAATACTGTACAAAATTTACATTCTCTGTGACTTTTTGTTCACTTTTCACTTTCTAGTAGTTTGTGTCTTTCTGAAATACAGAAAGCTTTACTTATAGTTTTAATAAATGCTTTTATTTATTTTGGCTAGAGATAAAAATAAAGTGAAGAACAAGTCCAAAGAAAGCAGAAATTCTTGTATAAACTGTGACTTTTGGAAGAAATAGTGATGGCTGACAATAAAAGTTTCTAAAACAGATCTCATTCTAAATCAGCTGGGATTTTCCCCACACTCCAGTAACTTTTCTTTATTTTAATATAGTCATATGCTTTTGTTTTCGAGGCAGGGTCTCAGTATTTGACCTAGAACTTTCTCTGAGTCTAGGCTGCCCTGGAACTTATGGCAACTCCTCTACTTCAGCCTCCCAAATGCTGGGATTACAGACACAACCCACCACACCTGGATTTTTATTGTCTTTGCTTTTGAGGCAGAGTTTCACTCTAGTCCCAGCTAACCTGGAAACTCCTCTGTAGTCATATGTTTTTAAGGAAAAAGAAATGAAAGGTGATTGCACTGGATAGATATATTAATGTCTATATTTTTACAACGGATCTTTTGGATCTGAACATACAAATAAATACAAAACAATGAAGTTTGCACTTTTCTGTAGAAATGGCATTGGGTTCTGGGATGCTCATCTGTCCTCACTTGCTCCACAGTGAAAGTATATCACCATTTCACCTGTGGCTTTCCCCAATTGGTGTTTCAACATTACATTTGTGGAAGGATTCAACATCTCTGGGTGATTAAATAATATTTAGGCTTTTATATACTCCTAACAGTTGTTGGTCAAGATCAGAGGAGCTTGCAAGTCAGATCCAACTTCTTGTCAGCTTTGTTTTACTGACTGGGCCACAATGAGATGTCATCCTCTCTTGACATTTTCATGCTCCTAAAGACAAGCAATAATTGTTCACTTAACCAACTCAGGCATCTTTGGTGATAACAAAGGGAGTGTGTGAGCAGGGAGATAATGAGCATAAATGGAGTGTGAGAGTCAAGTGACAGTGGGGAAGAACAGAAAGGAGGTTGTCATGTGTTACAGCTTTGTAAGTGGTGCTGTTTTACAAATGGAGAGACAACTGGGATTGTGTTTAAGACAAAAAAATAATTCTCCCTGAAAGTAATTTTTTCAGTTTTCATTATGGATGAAGTTTTGGACACATGTATGATCCAATAGAATTTGTGAAATACTCTATTATAGAAGTTTGTCAGCACTCTTTTGTAGCAAATAGTATGTATGTTCACTATTCAAAATGCTGCAAAAAATAAGAAAGCATAAACTTCCAAGGCCTGAATAATGACAGAGTGTACTTTGTTTTAACTTTCAACACAGAACTTGGAAGTCTGGCTAGCCTAGAATTCATTGGACAAAAAACCAGGAACTCACCATGACCTGATCCATGTGGAATAAAATTGTACATAAAAAAAGTATCCCTCTTTAGTCTTCTGACTTTCAATAGCTGTGTTCTCCTATGGAGTCTGTAAAGTTGCCAAAGGTTAGGAAAGCACAATCAAGTGACAGTTTCTGGAATGCAGTGTATTTTGGTGGGTCAAATTTGAATCATTCATGTACACAATACCCCCCAAACTTGAACATTGATCACATGCAGTTAGAATACAATGCACAATCTTGCTCTTAGGTCACTGGGGCCAGTCTTCTGGAGCTTATCTTTCTCCTTTTGAAAGGTGAGATCCATGTAAGGAATTTTTGTAAAACTGGAACAAGTTCAAACATATCTGAAATGGAAGAGTCTGTCACCAAAGAAAGTTTGGTGTGATTTGAGTTATAGACAACACTATCCACCCAAGAACAGGTCTCTTTCTTTTGTAGTTACTTGTAAGTCATCAGAAATCAAAGATGGGTTTTGACAGTTGTACCATTAGAATGCAATGTCACCTGTCAGTACTTCATAGGATGTGGCACTGCTCCAGGGCTTCCTGCTGCTATTTGTTGTAGGGTACACAGGCAGGCAGGATTACAGTTGCACAAGCTGGTCCTGCCAGTGGTTCAGCCACATCTCCCTCCAGTTCTGTCCAGGTTCCTTTTTCTGGACAGTAGCATATTGTAGATGACTTGTAGGCCCCCTAGAATGGCAGAGCAGGGGACAATAAGAGGAAGATTCTGAGAGAAGTGCAAAGGCCATGCTATTCATCATATTAACTTGGAATGAAAAGATCCCTTCTCTCACTAAAATATTTTCAGATGAGGGCCCGAGGAGATGGCACAGAGGATGAAGTGCTTGCTACATAAATGTGAGGATGACAGTGGATCCCTAGCACCCACATAAATATCTGGTGGATGTGGTAGCCCACCTGTAATCTCAGCTATGAGCTTAGGAACAGGGAATCCCTGTGTTAAGCTGGCTGTTTAGACTGAGTGAATCGGTGAGGTCTGGATTCAAGTGAGAGGCTTGCCTTAGCAAATAAAGTGGAGAGTGAATGAAGAAGATACTCAACATCAACCTCTGGCCTCCACATGCATGTGCTCCCATGCCCATATGAACAAGAATACACATACAAGCACAGTGCACAAAACACATGCAACAAATAAACAAATAAAAATTCCAAATGAAAGCAGACTTTAAACTGTCCTAACTACAAGGGAAAATTTGAAATGGACAGTACAAAATGTTGTTTCTCATTTTTGATGACTAGTAATAAAACTCAAATACTTAGAACATCTTTGATGCTTAACAAATCCTTTGAAATAATTGGCTTAAAATAGAAGTTATTACATATAAAGAAAAAAGGAAAAATTAAATACCCTTTCATATTCAAATAGCTGCAGTAAAATTGTATGTTATAGTGCTGCATCACTTCTTCATTTTCTTTTTATTTACTGAGGAGATTCTAAGACAGGATAGCAAATCAGTTTCAAGTAGCCTGCAAACTACTGCACACTATTTATTGATAAGAGGCCACACTAGAAACACACAATGTCTTTACTTTTGCTCCCTTTGTCAACTTTAGGGGTTAGTTCTTGAGTAAATTTCTTCCCAAACCAAATCAGTTTTGGTTTTATTATAGGAAAAAAACAAAGACTCCAGCCAAATCAGTGATAACTTCCTGAAAGGCTCTCTTGTCATCTGCTTGCAAATATATACACTCATTTTTTGCATGGATATGAATTTGGTGATGTGAGTACATGTATGCACACTTATGTATATGTGGTCACACATGTGTGTGTATAGGTTCATGTGTGTGTGGAGGCCAGACAGAGATAGATGTTGGGTGTCTTATTCAATTGTTCTCCAACTTATTCTTTGAGACAGAGTCTCTTGCTGAACCAAGAATCACCAATTCGGTTAGACCAGCTAGCCAGTAAGTTCCAGGGATTCTCCTATCTCCACCAACCTAGTGCTGGGATTACAGACACACTCCACAATGCTGGACATTTTACATGGATTGTGGGCATCCAAACTCAGGTCCTTATGCTTGTATGGCAAGCACTTTATCCACTGAGCCATCTCCCAACCTCTGCAAACATGTATTTTTTGGTAGCTAACAGTTTGAGCCAGAAAATAATAACATGTATGATTTTATTACATATGTCAATTTGCATCTGCCTACAAATTTCTAACTTTTTAAGCTCCCTAAAACTTTATATCACAATTTGTTTGTTGCAAAAGAAATTACGCTAATGTTATCCAAACTCTAAAATTGATCTTATGGAAAAACACTCAGATAAATGAGATACTGTAAAAGAGCCACCATTGTTAAGGTGGAGGATACAAGACCACAAGACCTACAGTGTCTCCTAATGTGATGTAATCTGAGCTACAAAAACAAAAATATGAGGCTAGAGATGTGGCTTAGTAGTTGCTTGCTCCAAAAAGCCAAAAAGCCAGGTTCATCTCCCCAGAACCCACAAAAGCACATGGTTCGCATGCATCTGGAGTTTGCTAGAAGTTTTGGCATGTCCTTTCTCTCTCTTTCTCTAAGAAATAAATAAAATATTTAAAAAAAAATTTAAATGAAGAATAAATAAATATAAGACGTCTAAACCTGATTAATTTCTATCTCTGATGTCCAGCCTGTGGGAAATAAGTAGCTGAATACTACTTTAAATGTCAGCATAAGGAAGTCATCACCCAACCCCACAATGCAGGGTATTCCACATGACAAATGACTCAGTTTTGCAGCAAGTCAATGTCAAGGAACACAAAGAAGGGCACAGGCAATGTTCTAGGTCACAAGAGATCTATGGGGCATAATAACCAAGTTTGAGCCAGGCCTATTGGGTCCTGATTTGAACATACATCTGTTTTTTATGTTAATAGGGAAATTTTAAATGTTAATTGGTTAAGGGAATTATTTATACTTTTATTGAGTGTGATAAATGATAGCACATTTACATAAGTGAATTATTTTAGTATGCATGTATAGTGTGCATGTATGTAGTGCATGCACATGAATGTGTGCAGATGCACATGCCCTATGTGAATGCCTGCAGAGATCAGAGGAGAATGTAGGGTCTCCTTTTCTATCACTCATCCATGATATTTCTTTGAGATGGAAGTGCTCACTGAATCTGGAGTTGTCATTTGTTTAAAAAATATTCTATTAATTTATTCATTTGAGAGAGGGAAGAGAGAGAGAGGGAAAGAATGGGCACATCAGAGCCTCCAGCCACTGCAAACCAACTCCAGACACATGTACCACTTGTGCATCTGGCTTACATGGATACTGGGGAACTGAACCTTGGTCCTTAGGCTTCATAGGCAGGTGTCTTAACTACTAAGCCATCTATCTCTCCAGCACCTCACTCTTTGGTCAGACTGGCAGACCAGTAGCCCTAACAATTCTCCTGTCCCTGCCTCCCTCAGGACTGGGGCTATTCATGTGTGTGGCCATACCCAGTTTTTTACATGGATGCTGGAGTTTGAATTTGGTTCTTCATGCTTGTCTGCCAAGTACTTTTACTTCTGAGCCATCTACCCAGCCCCATTTCTTTTTATATACTGAAGCATTTAGAGTAAACTTATGGGATATCTGGGGTTTGCTTCAAATTTCTTCAGCCAAAGTTTTTTAAAAAGGGAATTTATAAAGTAAGCAAGCAAGCAAAATACTGTTGGGTGGTTAAGGAAGGCTCACTGTCACCTCAAGTTTTATGTTTGGAAAATCTCATGATAATCAGAGGTAAACATGAAAAGTTAATTATGCCTCCTAAATAGAATTCATGGATGCTGCAGAATCAATTTCCATGTTTCACACCTCAGTGTCAGAAACTCTTCAGACATTCCTATTCATTTTCAGAATAACATTTGAAAAGTCATTCCAGTGTGGCTTTTAGTTGGAAAATCACAATCACATGGGCAAAGGAGAACACCATGGACATAACACCTGCCATGATACAGCTGACCAAAGAGTAAGCCAGTTCTGTAGCATCTCACTAGTTCTGTTTTACTGTGCACACTAACTTACTGCCTGCACATGTGATGCTCTTCAAAGCTACATGTATGAATGATAATGCATCTGAAGGAAAACAGAAAAATTGAATGCAAACAAAAGTCTGAGAAAATGTGGACACATACCATACTCCAGCTGTAGCCACCCACAAGATAAATGCTGTCATCAAGCACTGCGCAGCCAGGACCACTTCGACCCTCTAGTATGGGAGTTTGGAGAATATTCCACTGGTCACCTTTTGGGTCATAGCATTCCACAAGCATTACATCCAGGTGGGAGAAACCTAAGTGACATAGCAAAATGAAGCCACAAAGGAATAAACACTCAGTCTCCCCACTTAAGGCTATGGTTTCTTAGAAAAAAAGGGACTTGTCCCAATATGTAAACAATTATGTCTGGTGAAATTGGGAGTTATGTCATATAGCTTAAAAAAAATTAAACAAACTATTAGTGTTTCAGATTAAGCCAAAGCATGAGTGCCTGAGCACGTGTTATTAGTAAAGGTTGATTGTATGGGGAGTGGACCTTATTTAAATGGTTTATCAAAATCTTACTTTAAAAATTTTAAGATAACAATAATTAAAGCAAGTAGTTTTATAGGTGTTTATAATATGGTGGTTATGAGTGTCAGATGTGAACATAAATGACTAAGTTTAAGAAAGCAAAATTTACACACTAAACTGTATTGTTTTCTCTCTCTCTTTTGTTTTTCTAGGTAGGGTCTCACTCTAGCCCAGGCTGACCTGGAATTCACTATGTAATCTCAGGCTGGCCTGGAACTCACATTGATTTTTTACTTCTTCCTGAGTGCTGGGATTAAAGATGTGAGTACTTATACCTGGTTTCTTTTTTCTTAATACATATGAGATTTATTTCTTTGTTTCTTCCCTCCCTCCCTCCTTCCTTCCTTTCTTCCTTCCTTTTCTCTGCCTTTTTCTTCCTCTCATCCTCTTCCCTCTTTTCCTTCTTTACTTCCTTCTTTTTTGAGATAGCTCTTTCTATATAATACAGGGTGCTCCTCAAACTCACTACCCTCCTGTCTCGGCCTCTCAATACTGGGATTTGTAGAAGTGTGTACCTCTTTCCACCTTTGGTAAAGTTTCTCAGTGGCTAAGGCAGTAACAAATTCAACAGGTCATCAGGACACCAGAATAATTAATGTAGGTATGGAATCTCCTGAAGGCCAACCTTTAATTTAGGTGTTAAAAAGCCCTTAGGAACTTCATGGTCCCAGGCAGTCCAAACGATTTTTTTCCTCTACTAAAATATATTCTATGATATGTCTATCTGATAAGCTATGTGCACACATATCTAACACTCTGGATTCTTCAAAGTAATTGAGAAAGCAAAGTAATTATCCAAAGGAATAATTTTATTCTTGAAGAGGCATACAGGTGATTTTAGGCCACTAACATGCTGTGTAAAATAATCATACAGAGGTGGTTACAATACAGAAAGCCACCCACTGCAGATTTTGCAAACACTTAAAAATGTTTAAAAATATTTTATTTATTTACTTATATGTCATGGCTTCTTGATGCTGCTTACATCTGGCTTACGTGGATGGCGGGGAATTGAACCCAGATTGACAAGCTTTGCAAGGAAGTGACTTTAACCATAGGTATGTGCCACCATGCCCAGGTTATGCCATACTGGAGATTGAATCTAAGGCTTCATGCATGCAACTCTACCAGCTGAGCTTCATCTCTAGAGCTACCTCCTCTGCTTTTGATATGTACTTGTGTTTGAGTACTGATACTGTTTTTCACTTAGGTTGTTACTATCTAGTCTTTCTGTCCAAACATAACCATAAATAAATATAAGCCGGACGTGGTGGTGCACGCCTTTAATCCCAGCACTCGGGAGGCAGAGGTAGGAGGATCACTGAGAGTTCAAGGCCACCCTGAGAAGACATAGTGACTTCCAGGTCAGCCTGAGCCAGAGTGAGACCCTACCTCACAAAAAATAAATAAATAAATAAATAAATAAATAAATAAATAAATAAATATAAAAAGTTCCTAAACATTTAGGCAATAACATAAGCAAAAGAAATTAGAAGACATTACATTTTATTTATAAAGCTACACAGTTAATATAAAAATTGAGGGGAGGGAATGGAGCATGTGTTGAAATTGAATTGGTGAGAGTGACAAGGAAGAAAAAGGACAGAGCTGCATGCAGATATAGAAAGACTCCTCTTCCATTAGAAGAGCTCAAGGGTGAACACCAGACATGTGCACTCAGGTGCTGGTGTTACTGAGCAAACATGAACTTGAAAACATACCTAAAAGTTACACCTATGGGCTGGAGGAATGGCTTAAGGCACTAGCCTGCAAAACTAAAGGACCCAGGTTTGATTCCCCAGGACTCACATAAGCCAGATGCAAAATGTGGAGCATGCTTCTGGAGTTGTTTTGTACTCGCTGAAGGCCCTGGTGTACTCGTTCTCTCTCCCTCCCTCCCTCTCCCTCTCTCTCTCTCTCGTTCCCACTTTCTCAAATATAAATAAATATAAATATAAATAAAATATAGAAAATTAAAGAAAATATACCTATGTAATTTTTATTATGTTTATGGGTAAATCTGCTTTACAAAAGAGCAGTTTTCTATATTTATTACTTTTTAAGATGCATTGTGTTATGGTAAAATAAATGTGCAGACATGCCTTATCTTAAGATAGGCAGCCTGTTTCCCATAAATTCAGTTTCAAGAATCATGAAACTCCATAATGGGAGGGAATTTTAGAGTTCTATGCCAGTTTTTTTTTCACTTACCAGATAAGAAAACTGCGACACAAAGTAGGTGAGCAAAATTTCAGTATCACAGATCTCCCATCAAACTCAGCATCACACACACACACACACACACACACACACACACACACACATACACAGAGAAAACATACACATAAATGACAAAAAGTCGCAGCTGTATACATATCTGATGGCAGAAAGGAGCCAAAATATGGTTTTAAAAATACTGTTCTTTTTTGGAAAAAAAAAAATTAAAGAGAGCAAGAGAGAGACAGAGAGAACTGTTCTTTTTTTAAATTAAAAAAATTCAACAGTTCAATTTGAGAATCATAGATCATTTGATATACAATACTTAAAAGAGATAATTACAAATTTGACACATTTTTCTTTAAGAAAAAGTTCTTGTATTATTATTTGCTTTGTGAAGCTATCACTGCAGTTCTTTATGATAACTGTGAAAAACAATTTTCTGGGAAAAAATTCATTACAGCAACTTTGGTGATAAGCAATACTTTATTTCACTGGATTCACTGTTATGACAAATTATGCTTTTCAGTTATTACTGCTCTTGTTTTGTATTTTCCATAGACATCATTATTAATTTCTCTAATGTGTATAATAACTCAAAAATTATCCTATCTGCAGAGAAGCCAAAGTGAATGCTTGCTCAAGGACACTGCTTAGACACAGTGGATTTTCTTTGATGCACATGTCTTTACTTGGATAACTATGATTATCTAATGAGAATGCCTTTAGCAAGACACAAAAAATGTAAATGTGATTTGATTTTTTTAAAAAGAGACCTTTCAGATGATTTCCTCCAATTGTATACAAGCGGTCATTCATTACAGCCAAAGTGTGGATGGCACGTTTTGTGTTCATATCTTGTTTTCGAGCCCAAACATCCATTACAGGGTCATAGCAGTATAACCATGGGACATACTCTCCATTGTGCACACCCCCTGTGAATTAAACATACACATCAAGTCAAGCAAGGCCTGGGAACTGAACTTTGTAAGAGAAAATCAAGGGATTACTTACCTGAAATGTATATTTTCCCATTGTGCACTGCTCCTGCATGAGCTGCCAAAGGCTGAGGCAAGGAAGATACATAGCGCCACTCATTTGTATCCAGGTTGTAGCACTCCACACTAGACAAGTAGCCTGTTTCATTCCTTCCACCAATTACATATAAATGTTTGTCCAAGCGGCACGCATAGAAACTTGCCCTTCTACAATGAAAACAACCTTCAGTGCATCACAAATTAGCTGGGACATGTTACTTTTGTAAGTGAGATAAAGGGGGTACAACCTGTTTCATACAGGACTGCAAATCTATAAACAGTATGCATGACTCCAAATCAGAGATGTATACATTAATCCTCTGCATTACACATTCTGGTTAACATTTTTTTTTAATGTTAAGGCACTAGAAATCCATCAATTCTTTGTTTCAGTTCTTTTTCTTCTTACTTTTATACACTGCTAAAGTGTTCCTTACTGTTTGGGATATTTAGTGCCTTGGAGGGACACCACAGCTCAGTAAGACAGAGTGGAGAATAAGGTAGCAATGTAACAATAATAAATTATCTTGACATTCACTTTTTCTTGGTCCTTCAAGGGTCATTGTTCCCAATTTAGAAGAGAACTACATCATCAAAAATTTTCTTCAATTATCTTTTTTTTCTTTTTCCCCTCCTTGTACTACTGCAAATAGTATAACTATTGTGAAGTTCATGTAATGTTCAAATTTTCCTCTTCTACACCAAATTACAGGAATTTTGCCCAAGTAACTTTTCATATCAATTCTAATAAGGCAATAGGACATTTTAAATTTTCTGTTCAAGAGAGACTATTGGCAATATTTTCCTACTATACCATCAAATACAGAAGATGCAAAATGTATTAAAAAGAATGGATATAAAGAACAGCTCTGAGGTAGGTCATGATTTAGTACCTGAATTTTGAATTTTATTTGAATAAGCGGAAAGGGATGGTACAAAAACTCTGCTAAAGGAATTATAGCCAAGACTTGTAACTAAGACTGAAAGGTAACAAGAATAAGGGATCAAAGAGGTCTAAAACGTTTGGCATTAGGATGGCTAGGTTGAAACATTAAATATGTCCCAGACATTTTGTTTTTCTCTTTGATCCTATTATGATAATGTACTTTACAATGATAGCATGTAATCAACTATTGAATAAATGTAATTGCTGAATTCCAAGACCTTGCGTTACATAATTTATGCTGGATGGATTAATGGGTTTATCAAAATTGATGCTAAGATTTTGGGCAATGTCAATTGCAAGATGAAGAATGCTAAAAGTTTTTATCAGGTAAACCTACATTCTTTGGAGATTTTTCCAGGTGTATTTATGAGTAGCTAAAATCTCTGGGAGTCAGTACATAGCCTCTTGAACAATCTGATGTCTTGAGTGAGATTCTTGGTATGATTTATGAGGTGTGTGACTCACAGGGTGCCCAATGTCTCTATGCCTCAGATTGCTCATGAGAAAACAGTACCTTCCTTATAGGACATCTGCACACTTGTGCTTTTCATAATGATGCCCAGTGTTTTGCTTATTCTAGGGAATTATCAAGTCATCTTGAACTGAATAAAAAAATTTTAGAATTGGCTATTCAAGATGTTTGCATGAGAACTTTTCCCAATACAGAATAAGTTACTCATATCCAAAATAGTTGTGATCAGAAATATTCTGGATTCCAAGTATTTTTGTGTGTGAGAATATTTGGATTTTTTTTGAGGCAGTGTCTCTCTAAGCCATGCTGACCTAGAGCTTAATCTGTAGCTCCAGGATGGCTTCAAACTCATGGTAATACTTTTACCTCAGCATCTTGAGTGCCAGAACTAAAAGTGTGCACCACCATACCTGGATTTTGAAAACATTTGTGTGTGTGTGTGTGTGTGTGTGTATAATCTTGGAGATGAGACCCAAATCTAAACACAAAATTTACTTACATTTCATATTCAGTCTATACATTTAGCCTATAAATAATTTTTTGAGTCCAAGGCTTACAGAAGATGTAGGGTAGGAAGAGAGTAAGAGGGAGAGAGAGAGAGAGAGAGAGAGAGAGAGAGAGAGAGAGAGAGAAAGAGAAAGAAATAGAGAAATACTAGAGATAGTAAGTGGAAATGAAAGGAAGACAGCAGGTGACGTAGGTAATTTTATTTTATTACAATACTTTGGTGTCTTGTGTTTAGCTGTGACTCTGTCACCTGAGGTCAAAGCATCATGTTGGCCAAGATTTGAATTGCAAATGCTCAGCTGGAAATTCTTCATATTTGTTCAGATGATTGATTCCCATAGAAATGTGATATTGATTGCACATGGTGACGTGTTCAGCTGTTTTGATAGACCGAATTGATGTGATAATAATATCTGATAATCGTACATTCATATCTTGGCTATGTTTGTAATTTGTATATTTTATTTCTGTTTTTAAAAGCAATATGTACTTTGAAAGATTTAGAAGGATGATGAGAAACAATGAGAATGGAAAAAAGTAGAGGGAGAAAAGTAGGAAGAGAAATAAAAATGAGTCAGATTTTATAAAGTAAGGGTTTAGAATTCTGATTTTGTAATAAAATGTTTTACAGATGTTTGTAATTACATTTATTTTTGGAGAAAGGTATTACATAGCTACTAATCATATAATCAAAAAGATATTTCTGATTTAAAAAATGAGATTTCCTGGTAAGGGGAGGAAAACCTCCTGTAAGTGCATGTAGTGGGTCTACTGATTGTTCCATTTGTCTAACCAAATTTCAAGTGTCCTCTAACTGGATATAAGATGTCAGAATTATTTCACTCTTTTTTTCTTTTCAGGTTAAAAAGTTTCTTTGAAAATAATGAAAGGTCTCCAAAACCTGTCCTATGATGAGTCATTTCATAGTACCAGTGGCACAAGGCTGGTCAATATACTTTTATATGATTCTGTGAGAGATGTGGGGGTTTCTGAAAGAATAAATTTACTGATTTCACTAATGAGTCATCTTTACCTAAGTGGACAGTGGATTGTAAGGTGGGACAGTGAGTTCTTTGCAATACTGATTTAGAAGATGACAATCATGACAAATACAGAAACTCCTGGCTTGAGTTTAGATTGTGAAGGATAAGAGAAAGACAACCTTTTGTAATTTGACTCCTGTGTATCTAGCCTAAGTTTCAGTCTCTTTTTCTTATCAGGTTTCTTACTGGGACAAAATCTGTGAGAAGATGGCTTCCTTTCTGGACAATGTGTGCATATGTCCACATGTACTCCTGGCTTTATCCACACAGTGTCACTGTTAGGATCTAAATGGGGAAAAATTCATCAAGTTTCATATCCTGACTGAAAGTTCACTTTTTATGTAGAAATTTCAATATAGATGGTTATAAGCCTTTCATTTATTTCCTTTCATGTCCATACAGTTCCTGAAGGCATCCCAGAAACCAGGAATTGGCAATGATCTCTCAGCCACTGTGAACATCTGCTCCAAAATGAGATTTTTCAGACCATGCCCCTCAAGGAAATACTCCTTATTTTCCTCCTCATATGAAGAACATACATGGTTTAGTACATTTTGTTTTCTTTATAAAAGTAAGTTCAAGATGATTAAAGATTCTCTAATAGAATCTGCAGTGCTTATAGTTCAAATTGTTTATTTCTTCATGCTTCTTCTTTTCCTTACCAAGCCACACCAGAAGCAATATTCAGCAGCAGTGTTTCTGAGGTAACTTAAACATATTTATGCACTGGTATGGCCACTGCTAAATAATTCCCCACCCCACCTATACTCATGCAAGTGACCTTAGTTAATCTCAGTGAATCTCTCTCTCTCTCTCTCTCTAGCAAATAATTTCTACAAATATACTCTAAACCCAGCTTATCTGACAAACTTTTACAAGTCCTTTATAAACTTTGGGGTGATTTTACATGTCTGTCTGTCTGTCTGTTTGTCATGGGAGTGAATTATCCTAGTTTGAATTACTGACCTCCATTGTCAAGTTAAAACAACAGATTTTTCAAACAGAATATTGTTTCCCATGGTTTCTATTGAAATCATTAGAAGAAAAAATATTTGAATTCAGAAACATTTTAAACATTTAGCTTCTAGTTATTGTCTTATTAGTGAAGCAAAGGGTTTGTTGTTACTCTCCAAACAGATCTTTTCTCTTTTATTTTATATCAGGTAAGGGTTAAGAACTCAAAAAGAAAGATACTATATAGCTAAATATATAATGTCTACTTTATCTAAGACCTGGAAATTACCAAAGCATTTCTCTTGATCCAAGGTTTCAATTTTTCCCTCTCTTAATGCAAAATAAGACCAAAACAATTACAGCATCACCATATATATATATATATATATATATATATATATATATATATATATTTTAATTTAAACATTTTCTAGTAAATTAATATCCCAGCTCAACAGAAAGGGTAGTCAGCAGTTTTATTTTACCAGTAGGAAGCACCAATTAGGTAAGATTAGGTAAGATTAGGACTCTGTCACCAGCTTTGAAAGGGTGGGTTCCTCAAGAGATTTCTTACAATGTTTCTATTAGTGTCAATCAGTTTGGTAACTTCTTAGAGTAAGAACTCAGCTGTTTGTTAGCTATATAATGGAAATGGGTAGGTGGGGGCTTCTGTATTTATTCATGAGCTACATATTGTAAAATTAACTCAAATGTTTAATACATCTCTCTGATCTGAGAAGTTTCTTACACATCTTGGGTTTTTTTCCTCCTATACTTAACCACCAATTAGAATGCTGATGGTCATTTCTGTTTTGAATGGAAACCCAGCAGTGGCACAAGGCACATTTCATTTGAAGTTATGGATTTCTGCCTGGGTCAGTCAGCCTATAGGAGAGATGTACCAGAAGATTGACAGCGTATTGGGGAGATGTGCCTTTTCCCACTCAGCTTGGTAAGGAGCTCTTTATTTGGTCTATTGAGTTGATTGTTCTAAATCTAAAAAAAAAAAGAAAAAAACCCAAAAAACAAAAACTTCTTTTACTAGGGACCTGACATGATATAACATAATGACTCTGAAAGAAATGTTAAACAGTCCATCCTGTCAATGGTGGCTGCCGGGCACCGACAGACCATGGCAGATCTTTTTATCAGGTCAATGAGCTGCTAAAAATTGTCTAAGTAGTACCCTGCCATGATAGGCCACTGTGCCTCAGAGGAAGTCATTATAGACCATCAAGTAAACAATGCACATTTTTGAAAAAAAAATTACTAATTAGGTTTTGCAGCAATACTTCCCATCCTTAGGGGCTCTATAGTGAGATAATTGACCGCGACGTGAATTATACCTCTCAAGACTAAGGCATGCAGGTTAACTATCATAGTGTGTAGCCCCCAGCAACAGGAACCACAGTGATAAGAGGATGACATTCCAAACATGTGTTGATACTTATGTTGTAAATAAAACTTTTTTGAATGGTTTTGATTAAAGGGAAAAGTGAAACCACTATAATAACATCTAACAGGAACTTATCCCCAAAGAAAGAGTGTTTTGGAGAAAGAGAAAAGAAAGATGCAGGGTGCTCTGGAAAAAGACAAAACAGAGTCAGGGTGTTCTGGAGAAGGAAAGACATTGGGAACTTTCTGGATCCTGAAGCTTGTCAGCATATTAAGTGGCTTGGAAGTATTTTTTGAGGTTCCCTTGCACAAGGCACTCCTAAACTCTTATAATTTTCACTGTCCTGAAAGAGTTTTATTTTAGTTTGTTATTTTGGGGGGCTTATTTATTTATTGAGACAGGGTTTCACTATACAACCCAAGATGACTCCATGGTAATGATCCTTTTGTCTCTGCCTTCTGAGTGCTGGGATTACAGAAGTGTGCCATACCAATCTGAGAGCTTTAATGTATAATATAGGATTGATATTGGATTTCTTTAGAACATAGATTCATATGGTCTGCTATAGAAATATATATTTTGCAAAAAAGATATATTCAGAAAATGTGTTTTAACATGGAATTTTTGACTAATGATCTCATTTGATCTCAGTGTAATCTATTGGAATGTTAAGAGAGATGCGCAAGGGAGGGACTGTGTGCAAACCAGGACAGAACAAGGATGCTGATGACAGATCTTCAGTAAGCCAACACAGAAAAGGAGAAATCTATCTGTCACTATCTTTTTGAAGTATATGACCAAATTAAAAAAAAACACTGCATGCATATAAATTCTCATGTGCATATATAAGACATGAAGCCATGAAAGTAACATCCAGGAGAAATCAAATATGTATAAACATATAGTCATCATGTATTTTGGTAGCTAAAGAGACATATGGCATATTCTGAGTATAAAAATGGAAAATTTTAAAGTACATATAATAAATAAATATATATATTAATATATATTTTAAAGCATATATATATATATATGTAGAGAGAGTATCATGTAGCAGAGACTAGCTCTGAACTCTTAATACATTTGCTTACATCTCCCAAGTGTTGAGATTACAGCCATGTACCCCCATGCTCAGCTAGGGCTACTAGTTCGTTTTTAATTTGAGAGAGACAGAAAGAGAGACAGAGAATGCAGCCTCTTAGCCACTGTGAACAAACTCTGGATGCATGCGCCCCTTGTGCACATGTGCGACATTGCACACTTGCTTCACTTTTGTGTCTGGCTAAACATGGGACCTGAAGAATCGAATGGGCGTTCTTAGGCTTCACAGGCAGGCGACTTAACCACTATGCCATCTCTCCAGTCCTATTGGGTTTTTTTTTAAGCTAATAAATGACTGACTTGTTCTTGAAGACATTTGTGGAAACAAATTTAAATGATCAGAGTGATTGGAATATTAAATAAACATTAAATATTTAAATGGAAAACTTTAATATTGAATATTAAAATTAATATTAAATACTTAATATTTAATAAAGGAATTTCTGCATGGAATGCATATTACTGTGAGGGTGGTACTTTATATTTTGATTTTAGGATTTAACTATATTATTACTAAGAAGAGTCATATGTCTGGTACTTATAATCTATGCCGAATGCTGACCCACATAGTCAAAGAAGACAAGTCAAATGATTTCTTTTCCTTCCTTCCTTAGGAGAAATACTTCACTTATTTTTCTCTATTGAATTAAGAAGGTAAGTAATCTAAACAGGGCAGGTCAAGTTTAGTATTTTGCCTTATGCATCTTCCATCAACTCTGCTTAGCCATGTAGTACCCAACTTCTGTTCCAAATGTTTCAGACACAAGAAATAAACACTTACCTTTCTTGCATGGGTGGAAGTTGAATCCAGCTATTAAATCGGGGGTCATAACGGCTGACAAAATTTGTACTATGTTTCCCTGTAAAAATATATTTGAGATATTTAAAACTTAGATCCCTTTGCTGATTTGCACATTTATCAGTTTTTTAGATAAAGTATCTTTGTTGTCAAGTTTAATAGAGACAGATTAAGTAGGGTGACTCCCTTACACAGCAAGAGAGGGGAGCTGTCACAGGAATGGCCATGCCTCCTCAGATGTAGTCCCTTGTTCTCTCTTTTCCTTTATTGATTGTAGAATAAATTAAACTAAATCAACCATAGTAAAAGCCAGTGTGTTTGATAAACTGCCTTATATAATATCTCTGTTTAATCTTTTGTTTTAAATTTCTTACATTTTTCTTTATTTTTTTTTGTTAAAAATATTAAGGCATTTTTAAAGTATAGTTCCCAACAAAATTGAGGGGGAAATGAATAAATTTCTCATGTATCTCTGCCCTACACATGACTAATCCCCCCAATATTATAACCTGTCTTTCATCAATCCAAGAACCTTAGTTTGGTCATCTTTGTCTCCCCATGGAAAAAACAGTAATCACTACAATCAGTTTTGTACTACATGTGTCATGTAAGCTATATGTGTGCATTTGGGAAACACACAGTTGCTGTGATGTGTGCACACTGCATTTGCTGAAATGGAAAGCAGGAGTCCTCTGAGCTGCTTAACCAGCTTATCCCCTCTGTTGAGCTTATGAAGCACATTAGCGCTTCCAAGGTATTAAAATGAATCCTATTTTGCATACATATTGACATCAAAGCAAGAAGTGGAAGCAAAAGAATGCATTATATATTCTATGTTGCACTACAGATGGGAATCACCTCACACTTGAAACCTTAACTCTAAAATGCTGCCATTGTTCATATATGTAATTAAACATTAGATAAGCCTACCAGACTTCCCCATAGGAGTGAACAGGTTCGTGTGTGTCTGTGTCTGTGTGTGAGTGTGTACTCACATCACCTCACCCATATCATTAATTGTACAAATAGATATTTAGCACCTAATATGTGACTAGAGTGCTCTAGGCTCTGGTGATGTATTGATATAAAAGAAAGACAAGGTCTCTGTGCTTGTAAATATATAAGCAAACATAAATGACATCCAGTAGAGATGAATGCAATAAGGAACAATCAGGGTTGGCACAATGGAGTAGAGGAGCTGGAAAGGAATAGTTGCTTGTTTGCTGTATGTACAGTTCTGCAGAATAAGCCTCACAGGCAGCAGGTCAGTGATGAGTTCAAAGCTTGAAAGAAGGCTTGGACAATTGGACAATGCTGGAATGACTTTCAAGGTCAAAACGCAGTGTGCCTTATGGACTGGGGTAGGAGTTTTGCATGTTGTTTTAAGAAGCTATCAAAGGGTCTTTGAGCAATGGTATGATTTATCAATGTGGCTACTAGATGAAGTCTGTAGAAGGGCTACTGTGGAAGCAGGGAGAACTTCTGGGAGGCTGTTGCAGTCAGGTTCACACTGCTGGCACAAAGCACCCAACCAAGAGCTGCTTCTGGGAAAAAGGATTTACAGACTTGAGGGGAAGCTCCATGATGGCAGGGGAAAATGATGGCATGAGCAGAGGGTGGACATCACCTTCTTGCCAACATTGGGTGGACAACAGCAACGGGAGAATGTGCCAAACACTGGCAAGGGGAAACTGGCTGTAGTACTTGTGGTGGTTTGATTTGGGTGTTCCCCATAAAGTTAGGTATTCTGAATGCTAGGTTTCGAGCTTATGGAGATTTGGGAACTAACAACTCCTGTAGAGAGTGTATTGTTGGGGGCTGGCTTATAGTTGTTATAGCCAGTTTTCCCCTGCCAGTGTTTGGCATACTCTCATCAGTGGATTAATAAATTATTGACAAGTTCAGCATTGAATGGGGTAGTATAAGGTGGGGACTAGTTGGTAGAACTTGGTCATCAGGGAGTGCCTTTGGATAGTATGCCTTGCCTCTATTCCTATTCCCTCTGTCTGTGGCCTGGACATTATGAGGGAAGCAGCATTACTTCAGCATGTACTCCCTACCACAGGCCCATAAACAATGGATTCAAGTGGCCTTGGATATCAAAACCTCTGAAACTGTGAGCTCAAATCAATCCCTCCTTTCTTAACTTGATTTTTTCTGAAATATTTTGCAAACAATAGAAATCTGACATAATTGTGTAACAATGGAAATAAGTGAATTGATTGATCACAAGATGGAGAATTAATACATTAAGAAACAAGGCTACCTCGCTGAGAGTAAGGATAGGTGTGCTGGTTTGATTCAGATGTCCCTCATAAACTCATGTGTGCTGAATTCTTGATCCCCAGTTGATGGCAGTTTGGGAACTGGAGCCTTCTGGAGGGGGTGTGTTGTTGGGAGCAGGCTTATGGGTGTTATAGCTAGCATCCCCTTGTCAGTATTTGGCACATTCTCCTGCTGATGTTGACACCTGATTTTGGCCAGATGGTGATGTTCAGCCTCTGCTCATGCCAAGTATTCCCCTGTCATCATGAAGCTTTCTCTCAAATCTATAAGCCAAAATAAATTTTTCCTCTCACAAGCTACTTTTGGCTGAGTGCTTTGTGTCAGTAATGTGAAGCTAACTGCAATAGTAGGGATTTTGGAGAAGGAGGTGTTTGAAGAGAGAAAAGTTAGAAATAGATAGCTTGGAAGATGCACATATGCTGACCATGGAAATTCATGGGGCTGATGAGAAGCAGCTAGGGTGACTGTGTGGTTTCCTTCTCTACATTTAGTGGCTTAAGAGCAAACAAGAGGTAAGAGGAGACTTGAGTTTAACCAGGACTATCATTGTTGACAGAGGGAGAGTGTTGAAGGAGAGAGAGAGAGAGAAATAAAAAGGAGGAGGAGAAAGGGAAGAGAATAGAAAAGAAGAGGAGAGAATGAGAGGAGAAAGAAGATGATGAGAAGAGAAGAAAGAGAGAATAGAGGAAGGCTATAAAGAAAAGCTTGGTACTCATTTCAAAAGATAATTGGAAAAGTAGTACTTTCAGAAGATAGCCTTGCTCTGAGTAGAAAGTTGAAAAACCCATTCAGAGGAGAGGTTAAGGATCCTAGCCATTATGCTGGTATGAGATCTGGAGTTTCTTTTCATGGTGGGGAGTTGAGTCTTCAAGCTGGGTGATAAACTTGATTTTATCTGGTGATATAAAGAGGAGATAAGAATTCCAGGGGTAAGGATGACCCAGAGATGTGGATTTTACACAGGAGGCCACAACTCCAGGAAGAATCATGTCTAGAACCGGATTAAGAATGCCTTTTGTGGAATTTGTAACAATTTTCCTATAGGAAGAAATATTATCCTTAGGACTCAAGTGCCAAGGTTAATTTCTAAATATATCTGCAGCCCAGTGATGCCCATAGGAATGTAGTGTAAGAATATTTCTCTAGAAAATTTGGTTTAGGTTTCCATTTGGAGGAAGGCATTTGCAGCTGTTAGAAATGGGCATATCATTCCTTCACATGCTGAGGAGTGGTGGTAGAAACCAGCAATGTTAGTTTTGGGTGGCAATGGTAGTGGCCTTGCTCAGGGAAAAGCTCAGCAGGTTCTTCTTGATGTGAGTATGAGATGGAGAAAAGAGATTCCTTTGGCAGAATCAGTGAAAGGGACAGGGATGGAGAACTGGGAAGGTAAAAAGTATGACATTCTGTAGGTGGCAAAGAAGGAGCAGAGGTGATAAGGAGTCTCAGAAAAGTGAGAAAAGTGACATGAAGTCTCCTTCCCTGTGGCTTACTATTGAGTCTCTATTTTGAGAGAGACAGTCACATACAATGGAATTTTGGATCATTATTCATACTTTTCCTTCCTTTCCCTTTCCTACATTTCTTGTCCCATTCTTTTCCCTCTCCCATCCCTCTCTCTATCCTTCTTTTTCCATTCCCTTCCATTTTCTTTCCAGTCCAACAGGGCTTCACTATACAGTTCCGACTGGCTTCAAACTATCAAACCTTTTACCTCCTCTTTCCCTCCTCTTTCTGACTTTTCCCCTCCACTTCTCTTTTTGTAATGATACTCTGTTGTCAGACACTATTGCTGACTAGCATCAAAATGATGTTATAAGTGAGGAAAGGGGATTCCAGCCAATGGTAGTGGGGGAGGAAATGGGAAGGAAAGTCCCCTGTAAGTATGGGAAGTCAGTATTTAGAAAATGTCAAATGCAAATTAAGTTTCTGTAAGCAAGGGGACTAACAGAATATATATGCACATTGATTAGAATATTAAATATATTCTGATTACTAATAATATGAAGGAAGTTGATAGGAGTTAATATTCATGCCAAAACTGAATAAAAGAGTTGTGCTGGTTGTATTTCCAGTATTTAACTTTTTCTGACTTTCAATTTTGCTTTTGTCATCAAGATAATGACATAAAATGACATTTTTTCTTGTTGAGCACATACTTGTGTTTATGATCATAGGTGAAATTAAAACTTTGTATTTCATTCAATGATAGACACTTCTTGTACCATTTTCCTAAGAACTATCATTTAAATTAAGGAGATTTCATCTTTGGAGTAAGTGTGTACATAATATCTAAACTCATGGATTGAAATTTTGTCTTCCAGCTACTACATTAAAACCTAGCATACATTATCATGAGCTTTTTTATTCTTTATAAGTTTTGGTGTTATAGCAAGCAGTATTATAAAATAAAAAGCTCATTTTTGTGTTTTTGTGTATGTGCATTCATGTATATGTGTGTGGGTGTATGTGCATGTGTATATGCCCATGTGTATACTTAAGAGGAGGACAGAGATTAATATTAGGTGTTCTTTCGATTGCTATACACCTTATTTTTTTTGAGACAGGATCTCTAACTGAACCTGGAACTCTCTAATTTGACTAGACTCGTTAGCCAGCAAGTCCTAGGGATCCTCTCATCTCCACTTCCTCAGAGCTGAGATGGTCATGTATGGCCACAGCTGCCTTTGTTTTTTGCATAGGTGCTAGGGATTAAACTCAGGTCCTCATGCTTATGTGGCAAACGCTTAACTGACTGAGCCATTTCCCCAGCTCCAATCTTAATATTTTTGAGATGCTTAGTCCTTTCACAGATTTTATAAATTTTGAATGACAAATTAGCCTTTGTGAATGAATTAAGCTACTTTCCATTTATGTAATATTGACTGAAATTAAGTCAATGGTAATATATAATATCAAAGGAAAAAGCATGGTTGTTTCCACTCTGGTTGACTAGATGGATGTGATATGTTTATATGAGAGGCAATGTAATATAGTTGTTAGGAACAAGGCTCTGTAATCAGACAAAACTGTACCAGAATCAGTTGCTTTCTTTTTGTAAGCAATATGTTCTATAGCATATAAGGTCTTTTACCTCTTCAGGCTAAGTCTCCTCAGAGTAAAACTTGAGCTGCTATAAAACATGGCTTATAAGATACATCTGAGGATGAAGTGCAGGTGAGAGTTTAAAATTTCTTGTTTAAAATAATGAGTATTCACCAAATGTTACTAATGCTAGATACATATGTTATGACGGCCAGATGGATGGAAAGTGAAGTTACATGGAAAGTTTCATGGTAGATCCACTTGATAACTCCCCATATTAATCAGCTACTAGCTGTAGGGTTGGTTGATCATGGCCACAGATACCCTTTTCACTGAACAGGCCACATCACCTTCTGCCCTTATCCTTCACCTGCGGATGATTTCAGACAATGACTGATTAACATGAAGTACTTAAGATTGTTTATTTGCCTCCTGTATAACCAGCTCTCTTCTGTTTAGGCGAGTCAAGCCAGTGGTTCATTAGCCTTTGCCAAATCTGTTAAATGATATCATATACCAAATGAGTCAGAGACAGGCTGGCTCAGTCTTCTATCTGGCAGTTTGCAAATTCTGGAAAGGAATCTTACAGAAAGAGATAGCTGCCAGACCTGAGGTTAGTGGTGAAATGAACATAAGGTACTCAAAACAGCTTCCTACTGGCTAAAGTAAAGAGAAGTGATATTCACATGATTAGCAGTAATGATAATTTTTGAATGTACACAATGCTGCAGCACTTTGAACTGATAATAATTTGCCATGTGAGTTTCCATAGTGATTAAGTACCCACACTAAGTGAACAATTGTAGGTTTTAATAGTCTTTCCTCAATAGCATACTCATGTAAAGCTTCACACCTAAATGTTTGCCTCTGAGGTGAGTGGACTGGTATCACCATAGTCTAATGGCATAGTTTTATGGGGCTCTGAATTAGTTCAAAAACAATCTTTTGCTTCTCTGAACTAGAAGAGAATTTTTTTTTAATTCTTCCCTAACTCCCATTTACTTTTCTCAGAAATTTTTTATATGAAGTTGGACAACAAACAGATAATTATGTGTGTGTGTGTGTGTGTGTGTGTGTGTGTGTGTGTATGTGTTTTATGGGGTTAAGGCAAGGCTTGGATTGGGATGTACTTCAGTAATAGAGCTCTTGCCCAGCATGAACATGGCTCTATGTTTAACCCCTTTAGCACTGTAAAAAAAAAAATAAAATAAATAACTAAATAAAAAATGGTTAGGTATCATGGTTCATGCCTATAATCCCAACCCTTGGGAGACAAAGATAAGAAGATCATTAATTTGAGGTTAGCATGGGATGAATAGGGAGATCCTATTTTAAAACAAACAAATGAAATCTCATATCAATTGGAGGTTCATAAAGTTTTAAATTTTATTTTTTGTGAAAAGTGAGTTGTGGCAAGGATGTTGGTTTTCTTTTCTTTTTCTTTTCTTTTCTTTCTTTCTTTTTTGTTTTTGTTTTTTCCAGGTAGGGTTTCCAGGCAGACCTGGAACTCACTATGTCGTCGCAGGGTGGCCTCGAACTTGAACTCACGGTGATCCTCCTACTTCTGCCTCCCAAGTGCTGGGATTAAAGGCATGTGCCACCACGCCCGGTGATGTTGGTTATTTTAACAGAGGCCTATCCTTGGTGGCCTTTTCTTGTCATGCTTTAGTTTTAATCTGGCCTTTGCAAGAGTGTCCTGCAGATTCCTTGCATAGATAAACTCCTTGGCTGTGCATGTGGTTATTTACACTCTTCATCCAGCCTAATCCTACTTAGAAAGGATAAATTAGAGAGCAAATAGAGGGTTATCAGTGCAGTTTTTCTAAGATCATGACAAATCTATCATGGCAATGGTAAGCTAGAGGAACAATGTTAAATATCATGTTTGCTCCTCTTCAGAATTAGTTTTTCACAAAATCCCCAAAACTTGTTCTTTTCTAATTCTGGAAATGAGATTCCACAAAACTACAGGTCTTGAGAAAGAATATTTCAACCTTTCTTAAAAAATACTCTTAGTGGGCAGCCTGGATTGTTTTCCTTTAGGATTTTCTTGTGTGAGCAGATGTTGGAATTTTTCTATAATTTGCCTTGTTGTAGCTGCTGAAGGAAAGCATTCAAAATAAAATATAGGTAATTTAAGCTGTATATTCTGGGCCTTTAAAGGAAAAATGTGTACCTGCAAGCTGTTCTATGGTTTCTCAGTCATAATCATCTCTTACACAAGAGGCTACAACCACAATTCCTCTTTCACATGCAAGCTTTCCAGAAAAATCTTGATAATTTTGCATATCTACAAGGCACATTGTACTCCTTTTGTTTGGCTTGGGAAGTGGATTAACAGGTTTATTTTCTCTCATGGTACATTTATGAAGTAATGGGGAGAGTGGGAGACAACCTATGGAAGAAGAACTCGCAAAAGCAAAAGCTCTGATGAGTACGATGCATTTTTAGTCCTACCTGCTGCAAATTGGCTTTAGCTAGAATTACAGAACTAGAGGGAAAGCTGAATTACTGCAAGTATTTTATCATATAGACAAAATGGGAGGAAAGTGGTGGAGAAAGGGTGAGGTCTGAACAGATGCTGCTGACTCAGCCTTCCTCTGGGGACTTAGTGCTTATGCTTGTGACAATCCTCAGGAGATGAATAAGGAAAGGGGCTGGGTATCACTGTGAAGCCAGATCCCTGAAGAGTTGATGAGTGAATGCTCTGCTACATAGATTCTCAGATAGGTCCAAGAGTGACCCTCTCTTCCACTGTCAGCCCAACCTCCAATACTTCATGTATCTCTGTTATGCAAAAATATTTTTTCTATAGTAACTACAACATGGATGGACACTAATGCCTTTTAGTATAAGCACCCTTGTTCTTCAATGCTATGGTAGGAATGAGAGTCTTATCCAAGGACTATCTGTATGTAGAAGGCATGGTCTGCAAGGTAGCAGTGTTGGGAGATGATGGCATCTTTAGAAGGTTAGCCTTTTGGGAGGTTCTTAGTTCACTTAAGAACATGTCCTCAGAAGGTATTGTGTGATCCTTCCCATCCTCTCTCACTTCCTTCTCCCATTCATGATGTGACTCTTTCGCTTCTACATTCAATCTCATGATGCTCCACTAGCCACTCTCTCCATCAGATCTGAAATAATGTAGATACACGACTTGTACCTCAAAAATTGTGAGCTAAATTGAACCTTTCTAGGTAAAGTTAGTTGTCTTAGGGGTTTTACAATGGCAACACAGAGCTAAGTACCTACAATTAAAGTTTTCTCTAAGGGCTGAAAAGAGCTCAGTCAAGTAAAGTGTAAGCAGGAAGACCTGAAGTTAATTCCCAAAACCCATGTAAAAATGTCAAACATGGTGACATGCATCTATGACCCCAGAGCTGGAGAAGTGGACAAAGGAGGATCCCTGGAGTTCACTGGCCAGCCAGTCTAGCCTAATTGGTGAGTTTCAGCCAACGAGAGACACTGTTTCAAAATGGCACAGGATATTCCTGAGGATCATACCCAAGGTTGTCCTCTGGCTGCGCACTTGCACACACACGAGAAGGCACACACATATAACTTTAAAAAAATGTAGAAGCTTTTCAATAGTTACCATTCGGATTCCATTGGTCCTCTCCACCCAACACGAACAGGAAGTTTTCTACCTCTACAACACAGTGGTGGGCACTGTTGTATGGCATAACTGGAATCAAGAGGAGAAAAGACATATACAAATTTCCATCTGAGCATTTGGTACTTCAGCTCACCTGCCATTTGCTTCACCACAATGTGTAAAAACTGTGAGACTTGATCAGCAGGAAGAAGTCAGTCCAGGCAGCAGAGGGGTTCCTCACAACTCTGATGATCCATACCCAACTGGCTCAGTGGTATGTGTGCTCCCAGCAGTTTCAAATCCACCCCTTTCTGATTAATTTTACATAATGTTATTCCATGAGTTAGTGAAGAACAACCTGTCACGCTGCTTTCCATTCGAGTTCTCTTCACCTGCCTGATGATGGGGGCCAGCATTCCTAAAGGAATGACTGACACTCCCAAATGGTCAGGGCTGGCAGTCACTGCTTGAAGAAGCAATCCTGAATATATGTAGAACCATTAAGATGTTTGCCCAAACTTTGTTTTTTTGGCAGTGTTTCTACAGACAGACTTACGGTGCTCAGGAGCCTTGTATTCCACAGCCATGAGCAGGCTGAATTTTCATAAAGTTTTAAGTTTTTAAATTAAAGTCCTGCTGATTTAATGCCTCCTACAAATGTATATGCCTAATTTCCTGCACAATGTCATTAGCAGCACAATCACACATTTTCTATGTATCTGCACTGAAAGCTATCAAGGACATCACACATACCATACTCATTCTCTTAGGTTCTCTCTGTTCCCAGGCCACTGCAGTAGCTGAGGAGGGGATGTTAGTCACATACCCACTAAAGCCAGACTTCTCTGTAGTTACTATTATGTGCATCTACTTTAGGGAGTAGAGCCATGTACCAAATAGTATGCCACTGTCACCTTGTATATAGTGCTAGTCTCTGACACTATAATAGCATAAAGTGAGTGTAGACACATGTGGCATTAGTTATCATGTCACGTGCAATTGTTTGGGCCCCATGACACCAGTAGGAAAAATGATGTCCTTGTTCAGCTCATCATATGGGCACCTTAAATCTAGGTGAGGACAAATGGGGAGGTGATGTGCCTGTTCAGGCAGGGAACTTATTGCTTGACACGGATCAACAGAGCACTTAAGAAACCAGTGCAGTGGGAAATCAATATGAGCCCCAGCCAACTCTTACTCTGCACTCTTCCTCTGATGCCAGGAGAGGGGGTGGAGAGGGAGAGCCTTACATTTTGGGTGATATATATGTTATCTCATTTTGCTTTTATCTCTTATTTTTTCCCTGAAAGCACTTATACTGCTATATATGCAAATCAAAATAATATGAAAATGTATGTCTTTGAGACTGAGGATACAGTAAAGCCTTTTGACAGCAAATCAGATCGTATAACTTACTCAAGGACCACAGACTTGTCAAAGAAGTTCTAAGCCATTAATTAATTAAGGTTTACTGTGAATATGCATTGTTTCTGAAGCCATGAATTATATCAATGGACTTAAGTCATCTTGGGAATGTCCTTAGCCCAGCCCCTGAATCCTCAGCTTTATCTCTTTGGAAAATGCTTTTTAATGTATAGATCCTGTTGGAACTATGATTTTTTAATTCATTCATGCAGCATCCATTGAACCATTAAGGTTTAATATATTTTGCAGTTTTAAAAAAAATTAAATCACTGTCATTTGAATTATAATGCTTGTTCTATGCTACCAAAAACTCAACTATACTGTTCCATGGTTTACTGTGAGTGACATGTGTTATCCCTATGTGTTGTGATGTATACTGATCAGTTCTCAGATTAAATATAAACATGTGTATTGTTTATTAATCATATGTGTCAGTTTACAGGTGATATGGTGCAGAGACAGAGGCTGGAAGCTACTATCAATTCACTCTATGACTACCATGCTTCATAAACTTACTTTAAGCTTTTGGTTAGTTCAATGCATATATCTTTAAAATAATGAAAAAATGATGTTTTTTTTCTCTAACCAGGATGCCAGTTCCAAAATAAAACAAAATCTCTGAAAATAAAACAATAATTGCATTTTATTCATACCACTCATTTGCTCCCATTCTGGCAGGCAGAAATGAAGTGAAGGAAATAATACATGATTGACTTCAGGCCTCTTTCTCATTTGATTACCCATTGTTGTGCTTTATACAAACAAATGAAGCTACTCCCCTAAGCTAACTACTGACTGCTTCAAAATAGGGGGAAAGAAGTCCTCAAAGTCTTAATGAAAGGTTACTAGAAGGTACTCTCACTTATTTGCATATTTTTATCATTTAAAACCTTGAATATACCATTTTTATTAGTTGAGCATTTTAGTATGTTCATTACTGAATTAATGTCTTTTTTGAATTATTACTAGGAAGCAAAAGGCTATAAACATGCACAAATTACTCTTGGAGATTATTTTGAAAGTTAAACACCCCCAAATTTATTATGAAAAAAATCTATATTTAATCAATGTTTGAATTCTGCAAAAGTTCTAATTTCCTTGACTTCTGATTAAACTTGAAAGAAAGCAGAGCAAACAATCCATGAAAGGGCCTCAGCACTGAATTTACTTGCTCTCTTTTAAATAACCCCAAAGGCACTCTTTCCATATCTCTCCAGAGGTGGATACCTGCCTGCCCTCACAGCAGGTGGTGGAGGAGGTTTGTACTTCAAATTCAGGTACAGCCCAGTGCGCATTTTTAGCGTGTCAGTCAGTGAGTTAGAGGAAAAGGGGAAAGAGAAGCTAATCAGGATGAAATGAGATTAAAGGCTGTCTAATTTTACAGCAACTGTGATCCATCAGCCACTGTGAAAGTGACAGTGGAAATGAATGATGAAGACAGACAGGTGGGGCTGTACATTTCACTGATTTATCCTCAAATGCACTGGGCCTTATTTTATTGAGTGAACATGACCGCATTTATCACGACTGTCATCTAAAGCCACTTCCCTCCATTTAAAAAGGTCACTTTACTCAGAGGGAGTAGGGGAGAGCACTTTCAAATCAGATTTAAAATCGAATAACATATGTTTATAGGGCCCTTTGTGAGGATTCTCAACTTTATTATAAAACTGATAGTGCTAGAAGGAAAGGGGGGGAAAGGCCAGAAAATCAAAAATGAGAAACCTTTGGTCATCTGGGGGAGTACTTTCACTTTTCTAAATTTGAAGCAGTTAGTACTGGCTCACTTTTTAATCTTATTTATTTTGTCTTACCCTCTCCAAGCACCTGAAACTTTAATCTAGCCTGGGGAATTCACTGCAACATTTACATTTAATATTTTTAATTAAGAAAGTTGGAAGCAGGTAATACTATAAAACAATAAATGAAGAGAAGGATAAGTCACAATATTTATTCTGCAAAATGACTAGTCATCACATATGAAATAGATGTTAGCATATTCTATGAGCTGAGTCTGCTACAATGAGTTTCTAGACCTGTTAATTGTTTTCTCATAATTTAAACACCACATGAATCTCAGTCACATAAAATCTTTCACCTCTTCTTGCAATAAAATATCTGAGATTGTGATATACACAGTTTCACTTGGTTGATATGAAAAGGGAGAATTAAATTCTCACAGTACTGTGTGTTGCCTTTCGTAGTAATAGCCACCATTTACCACTTACCATGTACCATATTTACATAAAATAAATATGCAATTATGTTTATATGTTTACCTGCATTATATCTCTGAAAATACAATACAGATTTAGTTCCATTTAGAGAAGAAGAAATTAAGGGAATGGAATAATACACTATATTATGATACATGACAAATATATGGTAAAACATACTGGTATGTGTCTATCTATATTTACTTACATATGTTTTCATTAAATACAATTAACTTTTAATCAAGCATTACCCATCTACTTTACTTTTAGAAGAAACACTGAGGCCTTAAGAAATCAAGTCACTTGTTGAAGGTCAAACTCAGCTAATGAATAGCAGAGATGGAATCCAAACACCGGAATATTTGAACCCCAATCCACGCTCCTATTCATCTCACTCTACTGATTTTCAATAGGTATGTTCAGCCAACCAGCAAATAATTACTGAGTATCTGAGTCTTCTATGAAAGTGTACCTGAAATTTGTATATAATTTTTATACTGATCATATTTTATATTTATATTTTCTCATTTGATACTTAAAGAAACCCTTAAATAAAGTAAGTAGATGCTACTTTAATTCTTCTGTAAGTATGCTACATTTTTATTTGGTCATATTAATTATACAAAGTTAGAGTTATATTAGGACATTTCCATATAGGCACATATTTACTTTGATTATATATACTCCCTCCATTACTCCTTCTTATTCTCCCTCCTCTTCCTCTTCCATATCCCAAATAGCCCTCCCCTTTTACTATCATGTCAATTCTTTTTCTCTAGATCCTACATTTGAGGGAAAACATGTGATATTTGTCTTTCTGAGTCTGGTTTATTTTACTTAACACAATGATGTCCTGTTTACTTATTTTTCTGAAAGTGACATAGTTTCATTCTTTATGAATGGATAAAACTACTATCCCATCATGGACACCTAGGCTAATTCCACAACTTGGCTGTCATGAATAGAGCATTTACATGAGTGTGTGGGTGTCTCTTTTGTAGGCTGACTGACTTTTTGGGGGTATACATCCAAAAGTGGTAGAACTGGCTCTTGTAGAAGTTCTGTTTCATGGATGAGGGACAACCATACGGATTTCCATAGGGATTTCTAATTTGTATTTCCACCAACAGTAAATCAGGATTCCTCCACTCTTGCCCAAACATCTTCACTAACATTTGTTTTCTATGTTCTTGATGACAGCCATTCTGACTGGACTGAGACAGAATTTCAATGTCATTTTGATCTGAATTTCCCTGGTGGCTAGAGGTTGAACATTTTTTTCATGTTTATTGACTATTGTATTTCTTCATTTGAAAAGTGGTTTTTCAGTTCATTTCCTCCCTGAGACAGGATATATTGTCTTGGTAGAGTAAAAAAAAAAAATACTGAGCATATCAGCCAGTTATGGATAGGTAGAATATAGTTGAAGAGGATTTATTATTATTATTATTAATATTAATTATTTTGACAGAAAGAGGAAGAAAGAGAGAGAGGAGAGAGAGACTGGATGTGCCAGCACCTTTAGCCACTGCAAATGAACTCCAGATGTATGTACCTCTTTGTGCACGTATGTGACATTGTGCACTTGCATCACTGTGCATCTAGCTTACGTGGGACCTGGAGATTGGAACATGAGTTCTTAGTCTTCACAGGCAAGTGCCTTAACCACTATGCTATCTCTCCAGGCCTATTATTATTTTTAAATGAGTGCTATTTCAGCTATTGGGATATCACTATCAAGATATTGGGATCTTTCGTTTTTCTATTTATGTAGACCTTATTCTACTAGAGATCTGTATTACTCTGTAATATCACTGTCTTATAATATGATTTATCTCCAAGAAATGTTTCCTCCAGAAGAAAGAATGTCCAAACAAGAAGTTTTCATGAGCATTCAAATGAGAGGCTGCTGGAACTATGTTGAGAATAGATAATTGCTAATTAAATGGTTATTGAAGTTTAAAGTTTAGATATAACAGTTATGATGGACTTGGTTTCCCATTGGCATGAATATTTCAGCCTAAAAACCTATCCAATATTGCTGAATACTCCACATGCTTGGGTTAAAAGGTCACTGAGAAATCTTGCTGGAGCTGCACTGAAAACCTCCTCCATGTGGACCAGCTGACAGAAAGCTGGAAAAAGCTATGCTGCATGCAGCCCTATGGGAGAGAGAAGTCATCAGTGGAGATAAACAGTGGACACTGCAAGCCTTAAGTTTGGCCCGCCAGGCCAAATAAGCCAATGGGTACAATAGTGGCATGTCTGTTATGGGGGAAACCAACTGTTCACCAATTGGACTAGGGCCTGCTCCATGGGAGGGAATTCATGTGTGGTAGAACACCTGTGATGGGGAGGTCATGAGCCCTAGGGGTGTAACACCTGCTGGTGTCTTGCTAACTTCATATATTACGCTTACCAAACTGCTCCAGCAAACATTTCTCTTAATGTTCATACCCATATATTAATGTTACTCTCACTTTTGAGTTAGAGAAACCATCTTTTCAGATGGGATTGACCAATGGGATGACCCAAAAGACACAGAGTGCTGAGAAGAAGTGACAGGGGAGTGTTCAACACTGAAACATCTCTATCACACCCTCCAAGGCCCAAGGTCTATTGTGAAAGAGGTGGCAGAAAGTACGTAAGAGCAAAAGGAAGGGTAAGACTGCTTACAATGCAGTCTTCCAGACACAAAATGGCCTGGATATCTATGACCTAACAATGACTGGTACTTCCTACACAGGACCCTCATAATAGGAGCTAAAGAAGATGACATCAAAATATAAGAGAGACTAATTGAGAGGGGGAGGGGATATGATGAAGAGTGAATTTGTGAAGGGGGAGTAGGGAAAATTAGGCAATTATCATGGTTTATTGTCTATATTATGGAAGTTGTCAATAAAAATGTTTTTAATAAACCTGTCCAAAATGGCATATTTTACAGATTTTTTTGATGCAAGCCCAACCAACTGGCTTTTATTATGAGAGAGAAATTTAAGTAATTAAACACTATGGTTAATATATAATCTTTCTTTTAAAGATATACAAGGGCTAGGATGGTAGAGTGTCTAGCATGATGAAGCCCTGAGTTAATACCTAGTACCATATAAACTGGGTGTGATGGCATATACTTATAATCCTAGAAAGAGAATGAAAAGTTCAAGGTCATCCTCAGCTACATAGTGAGTGGAAAGACAGCCTGGGTAACATGATACCCTGTCTCAAAATGAGCAAACAAAAAACAATATACAAATCCAGGAAGTTTCCTTCCTATTCCTGAACCCTAGCCTCTCAATTTTCTATAATAGAGGGTATCTCTGTTACTGTGTCTTTGGGTTTCCTTTTAAGAGATTACATAGATGAGAATTATTTATTTGTGGTACTGAGGGCTGAACCTGGGGTGTGGCATATGCTAGGTAAGCATTGTATCATCAGGCTATAACCAAGCCCATTTTTATGTGTGTTTGTGAATGAGCACATATATGTGGGGTGAATGCATATACAAGTGTGTGTGTGTGAAGGCCAGAATGGTTCAAATGTCAACCTCAGGAATGCCATGCACAAGTTTTTTTGTTTTGTTTTGTTTTGTTTTGTTTTGTTGTTTGAGGTAGGACCTGTCTCTAGCCCAGGCTGAATTCTCTAGGTAGTCTCAGGCTGGCCTTGAACTCATGGCCAATCCTCCTACCTCTGCCTCCCAAATGGTGGGATCAAAGTCATGTGCCACCACATCAAGCTAATTTTTAAAAAACATTTCATTTATTTATTTGAGAAAGAATGAGGTAGAGGGAGAGAGAGAGAGAGAGAGAGAGAATGGGCATGTCAGGGCCACTAGCCACTGCAAATGAAGTGCAAACACATGTGCCACCTTGTGCAGCTGGCTTACATGGACACTGGGAAATCAAATCTGGGTCCTTAGGCATCAGCAGGCAAGTGCCTTAACTGTTAAGTTACCTCTCCAGCTCCCATGCACCATTTAAAAATATTTATTTAATGTTTTTAATATATAATTTTTATTTCTGGTTATAGAAACAAATGCTAAGAGGAGAAACAAAACTTCCCCATCCACATACAACAATTTAATAAATAAAAGTACAGTTAAAATAAGTGAAAAACAAAAAATAGAAATTTTCAACTTTGTAATAGCTTTTACATCTGGTATTGTTAAAAAAATCACATTCAGATCGCAAACTTAAAAAAAAGTATGGCAGGGCTGGAGAGATGGCTTAGTGGTTAAGGTGTTTGCCTGCAATGCCAAAGGACCATAGTTCAATCTCCAGGATCCACGTAAGCCAGATGCCCAAGGTGGCGCATGCATCTGGAGTTCATTTGCGGTGGTTGGAGACCCTGGTGTGCCCATTCTCTCTCTCTCTCTCTTTCTCTCTGTCAAATAAATAAATAAAATAAAACATTTAAAAAAAAAGTATGGCTCTGTTGCAGACAGCTTCAGGTTCATTAGACCAGGCACAGTTATGGAAAGGGAAATATTTATTGAAGCTGATCCAGGGGATTCCATAATGGCAAGAATGCTCTCCATAAAACCACCACAGCACACAGAGCAAAACAAACTTTTGCCAAAAGGTCACACAGCACACTTCAGGTTTGCATATCTTTACAATGGAATCTCAAACCCATCACCACACCTTAAGACCCCTGTGACCTTGCCTCTAGAAGGTGATTGCAGATTCAAACTATAAAATAATAAAAAAAACACTGAATATATTGGGGACATATATTCAAACTACCACATTTTTCCCAATATATTTAGCTCCTGGCCCCAATAGATTTATAACTATCACACATTGTAAATTGTTCAGTTTTTAAATTCTTCTTGATCAACTAAGATAGTGAGTCCTGTAAAATCAAACAAGTTAAATACTTTCAACATGTAAAGGCACAGAGTAAACATTTTTAACTGGTATAAGGCATAGCAAGGAGAGACTAAAACAATGCAAACTCAATCACCATCAGCCATCATCAAACTTCTGCAGTTCAAGTTCAATATAACCAGAGACTAACAGTCTCCATGTTTATCAATTCCGCCCCTCCAGCTGGGCAGAGTCGCCAGGAAAAACTTTCATCCCAGTTCAACACTGCACTCCATGGTAGTCCACAGTCCTGCACAGTCCTGGAAAACATCCAAAACATCTTCAGGTCTCCATGCAACCCACAGTCCATCTTCCAAAGGCTCTTCCAGCCTATTCCTGAGGGTCTTCATGCCCTGCTTCATGCCGCATCTCAGCAGCGGCTCCTGGAACCGTGTGCAACTCATGACCATTCTATGCATTTTTCATATTTCCAAAACTAATACCAGGTGTGCAGGACACAGCCATATTCTAAATCCAGGGACAAAATAAACCATAGCCTTGAAAAGCAGGTTCCTTCTCCAGTCAACTCTTTCCAAAGAGTTTGCATTTTTAACAGTCTTTTCCTCAGGCATTAAACATTGTTTTAATGTAAATCAAGTCGGGCCACCTTCCTTCCACCTTCCTTCCACCTTTTTAAGATTGCTAATGTGTTTGACAAACAGCTAAACCAGTCTCAAACAAACAAACAACAACAGGTTTTCCGAAAAATCTTAAAATCTCAGTCTGATATCTTTAGCCAAGCACATCAGTCCATTACAAATTTAACCTTTATCAAACTTTCTGGGCCTGGATAGCAGAACGTCCATCCCTATGCCAGTAGCCTAGTTCTAACAAAGTCCTCTGCAGTCTTTCCTTCCCCTTAGAAAGCTCATAAGCCAAGCCTCGAAGTTCAATACAGTCTGCACTTAGCATTCTCAAACTCTCATCAGAATAGTCCATAAAACTTGGCTTACCACTCCAGAAGGCATCTTTAGTTGCAAGCACCAAGTCCATGCCCATTCCTCCAAAACAAAGGTTCCAAAAGATGAATATCCACACGGTCAGGTTCATCTTACCCCACTCCTGGTACCACTTTACTGTTGCAGACAGCTTCAGGTTCAGATGAACTTCCAGACCAGGCACAGTTATGGAGGAAGGGATATTATTTATTGAAGCTTACAGATCCAGGGGAGTTCCATAATGGCAAGAGAAGCGGCCTGCTCTCCACAGGGCCAAGCAGAGAGAGAAAACCAACCAACCACCACAGCACACACAGAGCAAAACAAACTACAGCCAAAAGGTCACACAGCACACTTCAGGAACTCCTGCTAGACACATTTGCATATCTTTACAATGGAATCTCAAACCCATCACCACACCTTAAGACCGGGCCCCCAGTGACCTTGCCTCTAGCAAGGTGATTGCAGATGCAAACTATAAAATAATAAAAAAAAAAACACTGAATATATTGGGGGACATATATTCAAACTACCACAGGCTCCATTATAAAAAAAATACTGTGTCCAATTTGAAATATAAAGCCAAGGGGGGGCTGCTTTTGATGTGGGTTGCTTGGTTTTTCTGATCCCAGAGCTTGCCCCTGTCCCCAGATGGGACCATCACCCACTGATATGGGGCAAGCCCCATGCCACAAAACCCAAATTCCCACTTTATAGGATACCACTGTTTTTCTTTTTTTTAAATTTTTTTTATTTTTTTTTTATTTATTTTTGGAGAGAGAGACAGAGAGAGATAGACAGAGAGGGAGAGGGAGACAGAAATGGGCGCGCCAGCAATCTCTCAGCTGCTGTGAATGAAATCCAGATGCGTGCGCCCCCTTATGGGCAAGTGGCCTCACTTTGCATCTGGCTAAACGTGGGACCTGGAGACTGGAACCGCTGGACATTGGAACCAGCATTCTTAGGCTTAGCAGGCAGGCGCCTTAGCCGCTAACCCATCTCTCCAGCCCGATACCACTGCTTTTTAAAGCACTGATGATTAAACATATTGTGAAAATACTTTAAACAGCCACTGTAAAACAAAACAAACAAACAAAAAAAAAAAAAACACACACACATACTCCCCAAATTTGAGAGAGAGTCAGATACAGAGAGAAAAAGGCCAGACACAGAGTGAGTATGGGACCACCAGGGACTCCTGCCACTGCAAACAAGCTCTAGATGCATGAGCTTTACATGGGTGCTGGGCACTGAACTTGGACAATTGGGCTTTTCAAGAGAGCACCTTTAACCACCAAGACATCTCTTCAGCCCCCAGTTTTTTTTTTTTTTTTTTTTTGAAACGGGATCTCTCATTTGCTTGCAGCTTACCAATAAGGCTAGAGTGGTTGGCCAGTGAGCCTCAGGGATCTGCCTGCCTCTGCCTTCTCAGCCCTGGCATTACAGGAAAGTGCCACTACATCTGGCCTTTTTATGTGGGTTCCAGGGATTGAGCTCAGGTCTTCATGTTTGATGGGCAGGCACTTTATAGCTTTAGCCTCCTTCATTTTTTGGTACTTTCAAAAACATTTTTAAGGGCTGGAGAGATGGATTAGCAGTTAAGGCGCCTGCCTGCTAAACATAAGAACCCGGTTCCAATCTCCAGGTCCCACGTTTAGCCAGATGCAGTGACTCAAGGGCGCAATGCCGCACTTGCCCACAAGGGGGCGGACGAATCTGGATTTCATTCATAGCAGCTGAGAGACTGCTGGTGCGCCCATCTCTATCTGTCTTCCTCTCTATCTCTGTCTCTCTCTGTGTTTTTCTCCAAAAATAAAAAAAATAAAATAAATTTAAATTTTTTAAAATTTATTTTTATTATTAGAGACAGAGAAGGGGAGAGAGAGAAAGAAAGAGAGAGAGAGAAAATGGGCGCATCAAAGCCTCTAGCCACTGCAAATGAACTCCAGGCACATGTACCATCGTGTGCATCTGGCTTACGTGGGACCTGGAGGATCAAACCAAGGTTCTTAGGCTTCACAGGCATGTGCCTTAACCACTAAGCCCTCAAAAACATTTTTACTGAGAATTTTACTACATGAACATACTATAGTTTGTTTTATTCCCTTCATGTTGCCCTTTTTTGCCCCCTACTCCCCCACTCTAATCTTTTCAAGTAGTCTTTGTTCTATTGTGATGTCTCGTTATGTTTGACCTACTCTGGTCTCTATGTCAAAATGTTGGAAGCCATTGCATTTATGATCTCACAGCAGTTGTTACCTACTCAGTATCGGGTCCATAAACATGTCATAAGAACAAGTCATAAAGTAAGAACAAGACATAGAATAAGAACTAGATGGAAAAGAGTAAGAGGTTATATGGAAGGGATAAGGGTGAGGAGGGCCAAGGTATGTAATGAGAGGGCACAGTGTTTAGTGACACTTCTGCCCCCCCCAAAAAAAAAGCCAACATGTTTTTTCTGAGACCATCAACATTTTGATATGGAGTTTGGAGAGCAATAGGAAAGAGGCAACAAACCAGAGGAAAGATTACCTTGAAGGGCAAGAATACAGTGTTCGTGGGAATCATGACACCAGAACAAGGCTGAAGGAGATAAACACAGAGAACATCGAACTCCTACTAAGCCAGATAACCAGAGACACAGAGGCTCCCAAAACCTCATCACTGAAGCAGAACTAAAATGACCCCAATGTGGCTCAGGGAAATTCACAGAAGAGGGGGTTAGAGCCACAATTTGGGGCATTATGCACAAAGACTTGGCCTATCCCCCAAGACTCTTGACTACCCCCACAATGCATGACCCACATTCCGCATTGATGAGGGTCCCTTTGGGGGAGGGAGGACAGGGAGGAAGATAATGGAGTCACCATTATGAATGTAAAATCAGAATAATATAAATAAAAATAAATTATATTTTAAAAAGATTACCTTGAAAGAGGAGGGCTCTTAGGGGATGGAGGTGGTTGAACAAGGACAACAAAAGGATAAAGGGATTGGAACTTGACAAATTTCTGTGTGTTCATATGTTAAAATTCTCAAAAGAAAAGAATGGGAAGAGATTATGATCAAGATACATCATGAACATTTATGAAAATTATCTATAAAAATTATATATTATACAAAGGTTGTTGGGCTCAAAATTGTGCAGATTTTGAGAGGGTAATAACAACAACGGTGAGGTCATGAATACACCAGTCAGTTCATATCCTGAGTACAGTGCCCCAGAGTATTCCTTCCCATCCTGGGTTGTTTACATTCTTTTTGCTTCTTCTTCTGCAATGTTTCTTGAGCTTGCAGAGTGTGATAGAGTTGTCTGCTTTAGTGTTGCACTCTCAACATCATCTTATTTTCAGCTTTGATGAGGTTTTTAAAAAATAATTTTATTTATTTGCAATGAGAGAAAAAGAGAGAGAATAAGCATGGGAATGGGCATGTCAGAGTCTAGTGCCACTGTCAATAAACTGTGGACACATGTGCCACTTTGTGCAACTGGTTTTCATGGGTAGTAGGGAATTGTACCCAAGCCTTAAAGCTTTGCAAACAAGTGTTTTTAAACACTTAGCCATCTCTCCAGCCCAGCTTTGATGAGTTCTGAGTCTGTTCAGGGTCTAGTACTATCATCATAGAAAAGTTTCTCTGACTACCACTGAGAATAGCACTAATATTCTTTCTTCCATCTCCTCTGCAATGTGCCCTGAACCCTGGTGGGTGTGATAGAGATGACTGGTCCAATGCTAAGCACTGGATTTCTCTTCTTCTTGGCACACTGGTGTGCCAGTATTCACTGGCTGTGCACCTTCCTGCTGGCTAGCTTCCATGGTACTGGAAAGTGCTATGCAGGATGCTTATGTAGAAAAGCAGGTAGCCAGTCCTGCAAGCTACACAATCAGTAATGAAGCAAGATATGTCCACTGGTGCAATAGTGGCATAGCAGTCATGGTCAAACATTGCTCTCTCATTGGATTTGAGATAGTCTCAGAGGAAGGGAATTCATGCCTGGTACTGGAAACTGAGTCAAAAGCTGATGGCTTGGAAGGGTGTAGGCTCCAGGGGGAACCTACCACTATTGTTTGGCTGGATAAGTTCAGTCCATCAAATTGCCTTCTAGGTGTATATGTCTGTGCCCACTGATTGATGATTTTGGTTTTTTTTTTCTTACTTTTTATCTTGAATCAGGGTCCCACTAAGTTGCTCAGGCTGGTCTTCAACTTGCTAACTTCCCCCTTCTGCCTCCCAGCAGCTGGGATCACAGACCTGCACCATTGATGAGGCATTTTCTTTAACATAAGTAGAAGCAGCATGCTAGAGAGGCACTGTTTAGTATCTTGCTCTTTTGCATTAAAGAATGCATTCATTTTCTTCCTATAATCTCACATTTGTTGTGCATCTGCTCCATGCCAGGCAGCGCTGCACTGGCTAGGAGGGACCTGGGGCACAGCATCAAGGACCATCCACTCAGAGGATGTATGTAGCACACATGTACACAAGTGAGCAGGTCCTTTTGTTTAAAATGACAAGAATGAAAATAAATACATCAGGGTTGGGGTGAAGCAGTGACAAAGGTGACAAGGTGTGCCAGAGGCCACAAACATGACTTTCTTCCCTGGGGCTAAGTGGATGACTTCCTTTTAGAGAAGCGACTAAGTCAGTGAGGGTGCCATTCAGGCATGGGAGCAGCAAATACAAAAGCCTGGAGATGCTGACAGGGAATGTCTTCAGAACAACAAAAACCCAGCACAGTTAACAGTGGAAGCTGAGGACTAGGAGGAAGATTTAGGACAGGTTAGCAAAATATTGGAGGGTGTGGTCAGGAGGTAACATTGCAACTGTCTTTACTGCACTACTTTAAATGGTTGCATAGTGTGTTCTCTAATTTATCCCTTTCTTTGCAGATGGTAACTTATTAATGTCTTCAACAAGCACTTACTAAAACTCTCCTTATGGGCACACAATTTCCTTCTAACAATATGGCAGTGAATAAAGCAGACAATGTCTCTGTTTTCATAGAGTGTGTTTTGCCCACATTACACACAGAAAAGACATAAACAAATACCTAACAAAGAGGAGCCAACCTAGACAACATAAAAGAAGTGAAATGGGATGATGGGCTGAGGGAAGGGATTATTGCTCTAATTGAAGTGGACAGAGAAGGTCTTGATAGGAAACAGTACGTAAACTTGAATTTTAAGGGTGGAAAGAAGTCATCTATTAAAATTCCTTTAAAGGGAAAAGGACCCATGCAGAGGTCCAGATGTGGGACTAAGCTTGCTGGGTCTGAGAAGCAGAGGGAAAGCCCTGGGTGCTGAGCAACTAGGGGAAGGGATTATATCAGCAGGCAGCCAGAAGTCGGCAGAGGGGTCTTCATGTGCCAAGATGCTTTGTGGATTTTGTTCTGCGCATGATAGAACCACATTTGAGGGGTATTAGAAGCAGGATGACATAATCTAAGTTGAGTTCCCAAAGCATGACTCAGTTACTATTATTGTGGAATGGATAACTGAGGGAATTCTCCATGGTTCATCTGAGTGGTGATGGACACTTGACAGGATGCAGTAAAGAGACATGTGCTGAAAATTGCTGCTACTGTTGTAGTACTGTGCTGAACATCCTTGGAGTGACACAGCACACACTCAGGAAGTTGTGTGTGGAATGAATGCATCTGTATAATAGTTCTTATTATTTGATGGACCTTGTCACATTCTATTCCATTTTTACATTTGTATCTTTGACAATATGACACATGAAAAATTGGTATCTAGCTAAAATTTCAATTTTTAGTAATTTTTAAGGTAGGAGTTGACTGTCTTCTCATATATTTAAAGTACATTTGTATTCTGCACATTCTTCTATTGAGTTTTGATTTCTTTATACATTTTATATTATATATAAATATGTGATTTCTGTTACTAGGGCTTTTTTTTCCTTAGGGAGTTACCTAAACAGAAAAACTAATTGATATCTTGGAAGTACAGTATTGCTAGAATATGTATTTGTGAAATATTTACTCATTGAAGCAAATTCTAATAGCAATTACATGCTGCTGAAAACAAATACAACCTGAAAGAAAGATACTTCACTTTAATAACATTGAATGAATATTCCCTTCTGCAGGATCCTTGAGGAGTTTTTTTTTTTTTTAAAAGAAAGAAAGAAAGGAAGGAAGGAAGGAAGAAAGAAGAAAACCACAGTTTCTTCAATTTTATAGTAAACAAAATTAAACATGATTATTTAAAAATGTACTAGTTAGTTTAATCCTACCATTCAAGCTTTTTGTAAAGATCTAGCAAGTTGACCAGTGCATTTTGAGGTAGAAACAGAAAACAGAAAATAAAACATCTTACACATTATCATCTTACACATGATCATAGTGACTAAATAATCTATAGAAAGACTTTGCTAAACTTTTATGTTTGGATGGTACTACCCCTCTAAGCTACCAATAACTGGAAGCATTTTGCATATTTGGGTGTGGTATATTATAGAAAGATTGGAAAATTAAGTCTTCTAAAAATTTGTGAAGCCAAAATCCAGTGATTTACCAACACTTTTCCCATCACCCTCAACCTGTTCTGCACACAGTGAGCCAGGTTGTCATAGTTACTGGAGACAAGGTTATTTAAATGAATTCAATATGCAGAAATAGAAAAAAGTGCACATTTGTTAGGTTTGGGAGGCAAAAATTCTTTTTGTTGTGTGTGTATAGTATGTGATATTCATGTATGTATGCAGTGTATGCACATGTGTATGCATATGTGGCAGAAGCCAGAGGGTGACATCGGGTGTCCTCCACTATCACTTTTTAAACTTTATTTCCATGAGACAGGGTCTCTCACTGTCCCTGGCAATACCCATTTCTTGGGGTCAGGTTGGCTGACTAGGGAGCCCCAGCAACCCTTCTTTAGCACATGTATGACATGCCCAATTTTTTATGGTGGGTGCTAGAAATTTAACTCAGGTCCTCATGCTTGAGCAGTAATCACTCTTATCTGTTGAGCTATCTCCCCAGCCCCAAGAAAATCTTTTCTTTTTCAAGTTCAAAGTTACATCTAAAGGAGTCAGCCTCACAATACATTTTCCCTTATCATCCCTCTGTCCTAATGATTAAAATAAATGCATGCCTTTACTATATCACTTTCAAAAATATTTCTTTGTTTATTTGAGGGAAAGAGAAAGGCAAATAGACAGAGACAGAATGAGTTCAAAAGGACCTCTTGCCACAACAAATGAGCTTGACACATGTGCCACTTTGTGCATCAGCTTTATGCGAATACCAAGGAACTGAATATGGGCAGACAGGCTTTGCAAGAAATAGCCTTTGACTGCTGAACCATTTCCCCTGCCCTACTGTGTTACTTTTGAGTGATGCAACAGTGCATGAAAACCAGGTGCTTTTTGTTTATCACTGGATTTTTGAGTTCCTTGAAGACAGCCTGTATCATGTATGCAGCTTTGTGCTTAGCAGAGAATACCCAGGACAAGGGCCAGCCTTGAGAATCTCTCCAAATGTTGTGCCTCATACACAACAGAAATATCAATGGGAGACTTCTGGGTAAGATGGTGACATAATAGCCAAGACAAAGCAGCCCGGGGAGGGAAATAAGCAGAAAAACAGAAAAATACACTCTTCTACTGAAAAGTGAAGGTGTATAAGTTATTACCAACCACACTAGAGGAGAGGCTCAGATTTTCTAGAAAGGAGGAAACTGGCCAGAATCCCACTGAACCTCCTGATCAATGTACCTGCCCACCCACCTGGCCAGCACAGAGCTGCAAGAGCAGAAACCAGGTGGACAGATTTTCCACTCACATCAGCCTCCTTGGAAAGTCAAGAAACCTGTAGGGTAAAGCAGTAGGGATCAGCTGAGCATCTGCTGAAGGAGAACACATACAGGACCAGCTGAGTAGCTCAGGTACAACTCCAGGCACCCTGCACAGTCTCCCTTCCCCCATTCGCCAGTGTCTTGGTGAAACACAAGAGGACTCATTCACCACACTGATCCCCAGACCCCACTGCATGGCATCCAGAACAATCATGAGAACACCAAACCCACAACACAACAGAGAAGGATCGAGGTGGGCACACAGCACTGGAGAGATTGGAAGACATTCCAAAAGGTAACAGGGCTTACTTACACAAAGGCCTGCAATGGAAATGCTAATCTCTCTTTCCATGACACGGCCTGATATAACACTTACTGATTTATAGGGCCTTTGTCTTTTTCTTCTGTCATTATTAGGGGCAGGATCTCACTCAGCCCCAGGATGACCTGGAAACCATTTCAGACCAGAAGTCTCAGCCTTCCAGTTGATAGAATTAAGGGTTTGGGGGCAACACACACCCTTAGGGACTTTGGCTTTATTAGAGATTCTGGCATAAATACTCTGTGCTGGTTTTCATTGAATGTCTATATTGCTCAGTTGAATTTTAGAATTTGCCAGCAAATTGCTCTACCTAGTCTACTGGAATACTTGAATAGCAGGTAAACTCAACACCTAGGGTCACTTCTGCTGTTTCTCTTGGAGTATAAGAGCTACACCTGGCACCTAAAATTCCAGCCCTGAAGATACTTAAAGTCAGATTTACATGGCTAAGAACACTTCAGATAATTAGAACACACAAGCATCAAATTAACTCAAGGTGCAAAATCTCTACATTATAATACAAGAAACACAAAAAGTCAAGATAATACAATCCCATCAAAAGATATAGCTGCTCAATTCATAATAGCACAAAGCTGGAATCAACCCAGGTGTCCATCACTAGATGAATGGATAACAAAGATGTGGTATATCTACACTATGGAATTATATGTAGCAGTAAGGAAAGATGAAATAAGGAAATTTGAAAAAAAAACAATGGTCAAACATGGAACAGATCATCCTCAGTGAGCTCACCCAAGCACAAAAAGATAATTGTCGCATGGTCTCATTTATCTGTCACTCCTAACCTGAATCCACGTGACATGCAGCCAAACCTAATAAACACTCTGAGGACCAGAAAAGAGGGAGGGAGGGATGGAGGGAGGGTAAGGATGGTAGGAAATGAGAGGGTGGGAGGGAGGACAAGAGGGGGTGGGATACAAATTGGGACCCAAAAGGAAAAGATACTATAAAACCCTTTACTCTGAACAACAGGCTAAAACATTGATCCTTCAGCAGGCCCGCAGAGGGAACACCTGAACCACAGGAATCTGGAGAGAACATCATGAAGGCTAACCCTAATCTTGTCCTGCTTCTCTTTCTCTTCTCTCTCTCTCTCCCTCTCACTCTCTATAATCACTTTCTCTGTTATATTATCTATCTTTTTTGTCCCTTACCTTCCTAGGTGCAGACTTATAACTCCCAGTGCCAGCACGGGGTTAACTTCCACAATGAGCTATTGATCCAAGACACCTACAAGGTTTCCCAAAAAGGACAAACTTCTGTCAGAGTTCTTGGTGACCCACTAAAGGTTAATGGTAAGACCTTACTGTCGAAGACATCATACGTGTGTGACACCAAACACAGAGAGACCTGGCCAGAATCTGGAAGAGGGTCAGACCTCAGACAGTTAGCTAGTCTAGTACCAGAGGATGCTACACGAGCCACTGGGAGAAAATGTCCGACATTGGTCCAAACATCTTGCAGACTAAGATACCCAGTAGGTAACAACCTGATGTAATGCTCATACAAGTGCAGTAGTGGCAAACAGCCATGGTGGGTAAACAACTGCTCTTGATTTGGCTAATAGATCCACTCAGTGGAATGGAACACATTGCTGGAACTGGAAAATAAGTCAAAACCAGGTACACAAAATGAGCTCAGTCTCCAAGTTCAAGATACCACCAAATGTGGGCTAGAAGAGAGCCGACGCATATAAAATTCCCTCTGAAACATATATGGTCATCCCTTCTAGCTAGTACTAACTTCTCTCTCCATTGGAGAATTTGCTTATCTTTTTCAGATGGACAATGAACCTGATGGGAGGATTAGCTAATCGCACCTCAGCAGGGCCCCAGCTGAAACCATAGAACAATGCAGGGGAAGGGCAAGAATACAGCATTCATGGTGATCACAACACCAGAAAAAGGCTGAAGGAGATAAACACAGAGAACATCCAACTCCAACTAAGCCAGATATCCACAGACACAGAGGCTCCCAAAACCTCATCACTGAAGCCGAACTAAAATGACCCCAATGTGGCTCAGGGAAACTCGTGGAAGAGGGGGCAGAAAGATTGTTAGAGTCACAAGTTGGGGCATTATGCACAGAGACTGGGGCCTACCCCCCAGAACTCTTGACGACCCCCACAATGCATGACCCACATTCCCCATTGATGAGGGTCCTTGGAAGAGGGAGGACAGGGAGGAGGATAATGGAACCAATACTATGAATGTAAAATCAGAATAAACGAAATAAAAAAAGATATAAATCCATCAGAAATGACCTCCAGTGAGATTTTTTTAGATGAAATGTCTGCTAAAGATTTTTTTTAAAAATATTATATCTGCCGGGCGTGGTGGCACACACCTTTAATCCCAGCACTCAGGAGGCAGAGGTAGGAGGATCGCTGAGAGTTTGAGGCCACCCTGAGACTACATAGTTAATTCCAGGTCAGCCTGGACCAGAGTGAGACCCTACCTTGCAAAAAAAAAAAAAAAAAAAAAAAAAAAAAAAAAAAAATTATATCTATGTTCAAAGAAATCCAAGAAGAAATCAAAGAAATCCAAGAAGAAAACAAAGGAATCAAAGAAGAAAACAAACTCATGAAGGAGAACACAGGAAACCAACTTAATGAAATAAGGAGGTTAATACAAGGCATGAGTAACAAAATAGAAATAATGAAAAAATACTAATCAAAAATACCAGAAAGGAAAAACAGACTAAGCCAAATAGAAAACTCTGGGGAAAGTCTTACCGGTAGAATAGATCAAGGAGAGGATAGAATATCTAAAGTAGAAGACCAGGTGGCAGAGTTAATACAGTCCAACAAAGAGAAGGAAGACATGAATGGAAATTGCAAGACTTCAGGACACTAAGAAAAAAATCAAATATAAGAATTCATGGCATAGTAGATGGAGAAGAATTTCACTAGAAAGGCATTGCAGGTACTTTCAATAAAAGCATAGAAGAAAACATCCCCTAAGTAGGGAAAGTGATGCCATTACAGATACAGGATGCCTATAGAACACCAGACAAAATTCAGGAAAGAACCTCTCTCTGTCATATTACAATTAAACTACAAAATGCACAAACCAAAGAAAATAAATTGAAAGCAGTTAGAGAGAAAAATAAAGTCAAATACAAAAGAAAGCCCACCAGGATAACAGCAGATTACTAAACACAAACTGTAAAATCCAGAAGGGCCTAGAATGATGTATTCCAAGATAACAACTGTCAACCAAGACTATTTTATCCTGCAAAGCTATCCATCTAAATAGATGGAGAAATAAGGACATTCCACAATGAAACAGTCTAAAGGAATATATGAATACTAAACCAGCTCTACAGAAAATACTTGGAAGGACCCTTCATGATGAAAAGAAAGAAAAGCACACACATAAGGAAACAGGAAAAAATAAACCATATTCAAATAATACTTAATGCAAGAGAGTAAAAGAAAAACCAGAAGAAAAATAAAACAAGAATTGCAAGAATAAATATATACCTTTCAATAATAACTCAATATCAATGGCCTCAATGTCCCAACCAAAAGACACAGGTTTGCAGACTGGATTAAAAAGCAGGATCCTTCTAATTGTTGCCTCAAAAAACTCACCTTTCCATAAAAGACGGATATTACCTTAGGGTGAAAGGATGAAAAATGGTATTTTAAGCAAATGGGCCTAGAAAACAAGCAGGTATTGCTATCCTATTATCAGACAGGGTAGACTTCAAACCAACAGTAGTTAGGAAAGTTAAAGAAGGTCATTTTACATTGATTAAAGGAACACTCCAACAGAAGGACATTATAATTCTAAACATATATGCACCTAACATTGGGGCTACCAATTTCATCAAACACACACTACTAGAATTAAGGTCACAGATAACACTGAACACAGTTGTAGTCAGTGACTTCAATACCCTACTCTCATCCACTGATAGGTCATCCCAGCAAAAAAAAAAAAAAAAAAAAAAAAAAAAACAGAGAAGCATCTGGATTAAATGAGGTCATAGAACAAATAGACCTAATGGATATCTATAGAACATTTCATCAAATGCTACATAATACACATTCTTTTCAGCAGCACATGGTACATTCTCTAAAATAAACCATATATTAGGACACAAAGCAAAATTTAAAAATACAAGAAAATTGAAATAAATCTTTGCACTCTATTTTATAGCAATGGGATTAAACTACAAACCAACAGCAAGAAAAACTATAGAGCATACACAAAAATCATGGAAACTAAACAATACAGTGCTAAATAATGAATGGGTCAATGAAGAAACCAAGAAGGAAATTTAAAAATTCTTAGAAGTGCTGGGTGTGGTGGCACACACCTTTAATCCAAGCACTCAGGAGGCAGAGGTAGGAGGATCTCCGAGAGTTAGAGGCCATCCTGAAACTACATAGTGAATTCCAGGTCAGCCTGGACCAGAGTGAGACCCTACCTCAAAAACAAAACAAAACAAAATTCTTAGAATCAAATGATAATGAAAACACAACACTGGGACACAATAAAGATAGCCCCAAGAGGGAAATTTATAGTTTTATGTGCCTATATTAAGAAATTTAAAAGGTTGCAAGAAAACAACTTAATGCTTCACTTTAAGGCCTTGGAAAAAGAATGAGGCAAATCAAAAATCAGTAGATGGGAAGAAATAATAGAGATTAAGACAGAAATTAATGAAACAAAACCAAAAGAAAATAATACAAAGAATCAATGAAACAAAGAGATGGTTCTTTGAAAGGATAAACAAGATTGATAAACCCTTAGCAAATCTGACTAAAAGAGACAGAAATCAATAAAATTAGAGATGAAAAGGCACCATTACAACAGATACCAGACCAGAAAATGTGATGGAGGAATGTTCAGCATGGAAACATCACTATCACACCTTCCAATGCTCATGGTCCATTGCAGAAGAGGTGGCAGAAAGAATGTAAGCCAAAGGAAGGATATGACTCCTTACAAATAAACTCTTCCAAACACACAATGGCCTGGATATCCATGACCTTGTAGTGCCTGACAGTGCCTACACAAGACCATCATAATAGGAGGAAAAAATGATGACATCAAAGTAAAAGAGAGACTGATTGAGAGGGGGAGGGGATATGATGGAGAGTGTAGTTGTGAAAGGGAAAGTGGAGGAGGGAATTGTCATGGTTTATTGTTTATAATTATGGAAGTTGCCAGTAATAAAAATTCAATGAATCAATACATATCAGTAGCACAAGTGGGTGAATGCTGCAGTGTGTAGAAAGAGAGACTATGCACCTCCCTGCTTCAGAAGGCATAACATGAGATGGATCTCAGAGGAGGTGAGGGGAAGATATGAAGGAGGCAAAAGGCAGAAAGGGTGAAATGTGTCATGTATCAGAGTACTGTAATTTGAGGGGAGACATCACCATGTGGAACACAAATGTCAGCTTTAGGTAAAGGAGGTTTGTAAACTCTTCAAGGATTGGTCAGAGATTAAGGACTTCTATTAGTGATTTAAGCAGAACTGACTTTCAAAGTGTTATTTAATTTTTAAAAATTTATTTCTTAGAGACAGAAAGAGGGAAAGAGAAAGAGAGGGAAAGAGACAGAAGGAGAGTGAGAATGGGCATATCAGGGCCCTAGCCATTACAAATGAACTCCAGACGTGTGTGCCCCCTTGTGCATCTGGCTTACGTGGGACCTGGAGAATCGAACCAGGGTCCTTAGGCTTCGCAGGCATGTGCCTTAAGTGCTAAGCCATCTCTCCAGCCCTCAGAGTTTTATTTTTATTAGGACATTTTCACTAACATGTTCCCTACATGTAGTTGTATTATTACAATTATCAATTATTTTATTTTGGATACATCCTGCCATGGTAGTTTCAATTTAAATAGTTTTTAACCTTTGGGAAGAAAAAAGAAACAAAACCTTTGTGAAAGAAAGCAGTAGTCCCTTTCAAACAGTTTTATTTTTGTTCTGTTTTATATGGTGCTGTGTTTTATTATTTATTTATTTATTTATTTATTTATTTATTTATTTATTTATTTATTTATTTTTAGTTGAGAGAAAGGCTCATGTCCCCCTGGTGGCTTCAAACTTGCTATATAGCTGAGGATAACTTTAAACTTCTGCTTCTTCTGCCTCCATTTGAGTTTTGGGATTACAGGCTCACCACCACTGTCAGTTTTTATGTGTTTTGGGAACTAAACCCAGAGCCTCATACATGCCAGGCAAGCACTCACTGAGCTATATCTCCAGCCCCTAATGTGTTTTATATTGACTTCCTTATTTCTAATTCTTGAAAAAAGTCAAAGAAACAAATTTGAAAACTAGTTTTAACCTATTTCTATTTTTTTAGACACACACACACACACACACACACACACACACACACACACACACACAGAGAGAGAGAGAGAGAGAGAGAGAGAGAAAGGAAGGAAGGAAGACAGAGATGGGCGCGCCAGCAGTGTCTCAGCTGCTGAGAACAAAATCCAGATGCGTGCGCCCCCTTGTGGTCAAGTGCAGCATTGCGCCCTTGCGTCACTGCATCTGGCTAAACGTGGGACCTGGAGATTGGAACCAGCGTTCTTAGGCTTAGGAGGCAGGCGCCTTAAGCCCTAAGCCATCTCTCCAGGCCTATTTCCATTTTAAAAAATATATTTTATTTCTATTTATTTATTTGACAGAGAGAGAGAGAGGGAATAAGAGAGAGAGAGAGAGAGAGAGAGAAAAGAGAGAGAATGGGTGTGCCAGGGTCTCCAGCCACTGCAAACGATCTCCAGATGTGTGTGCCTCCTTATGCATCTGGCTAACCTGGGTCCTTTGGCTTTGCAGGCAAACACCTTTAACCACTAAGCCATCCCTCCAGCCCTATTTCCATTTTTTTTTTTACTCAAACAAATTTCCTGAAATCTTGTATGGAATCTAATAATTTATGCTCATTATTCTATAACCTATAGAACATTGTAAACCTTTGGACAATAGAATTTTTACATGCCATTTTGACAATACCACTTCCTTCATTTTTGTGTGATGTCTGTACAGACATTAATAAAATAACATAGAACATATGTTCATTTTATTTTACTTTCTAAAATTAGACAATGGATTATTCCTATTAAAGAAAATTCTGATAAAGTTTTAGAAGACACATAATTCTGCTAGAGTATACAAAGTAATTTATTCAGTGTAAAGTATGAGTTAAATTGCTTCACATTCGTATTAATATAACAGTTGTATACAATAAGATTGGTCTATTAATTACAAACCAATCGTTATGGTACTTTATTGACAATTTTTATACATGCATATAATAATTTTGGTCGTAATTCCTTCCCTTCTTTTGTCTTCTTCCTGTCTCCTTCTATTGAATTCCTGCTTCTTCCTAACTAGACCCTCTTCTACTTTAGTCATCCATCAGGGCATTGACTCTAGGGGTGGATTTAGGAGGTTTCTGATACCATAGAAGTAAGGGAAACCTCAAAAGTATTTATGGAATAAAGTGTTGATTTAATATCTTCACATTTTTTCATTGTTTTTTGGTGTATGCCATGTTCATGCGTTTGTGCCTGTGAGCCGTGGGTATATATGCCTGCTAAGGTGTAGTGGTCAGAGGATTTTTGGGTACCCTGTCTACTTCATTTGAAGCCAAGCTTCTTGCTCTGGATTTCTGCACTGCTGTTCTTTACTGTGCTCACCATTAGCTTCTGGGATATTCGCCCATTTCTGCTTCCCATTTTACAGTCAGAGTAAGTGTCCACTTGCTGGTATTACAGAAGCCTTTATTCCAGAGTTTGTGTGAGGTCTGAAGATTGAACTCCAGCATTCCAGCTTGAGTAGAGAGCACTTTATCCATTGATTTAATATCTTAAAATGACTGAGACTTCTGCAGAAACTTTCTACAGTATTATTCCACAGGGAAAGATGATGCGTCCAACAGAAAGCATTTGAAAAATCAGTTGTTGCAATAACTCAGGTTGTTTTCTATTGGTCCTGTAGCTGAACTATGTTTATTAAACTGCTTGTGGATGAGTATATGTCTAACAAAACTGCTTGTGAATTTCTGGCAAACACTTTTAGCTGGAGAAGCATCACAGTGGAGGGATTATGACTAGATTAAACAGGTCACATCTGATTATCAACTGGTACCTACCACTGTCCCATAGTAGGTGTCAGAGTGGTTGACACCATGGCTCCTTTTATTTTCTGGGAAAACCTGCACTCTATTTGAAACAATAGTACAGACACATTTAAGACCATTTTCAAGTAACAGTACAATGGCATAATCATTTAATCAAAGAAATTTAGAGGAAAGAGACTCATTGGAGCATGGCTTACCCAGGGTCATTTGCTCATTTGCTCTATTTTTAAAGTTGTCTTTTCTAGCTACCCCATGAAGTACTCCATTTCCTGAGTCCCAAAGCCAGGCACGTATGCATAACAGTAGACACAGTGAGCAACTCATCTAGGGATGACAGAAGCCCCTTCTAAGGGTTGTCATGCCAGAATTAAAAGGAGACCTTGGAGCTGTCTGGACAAGGGAGAAGTAGACCAGATAAATGAAGGAGCATCTATCGTGAAGAGCAACGAGACTGACACAGAGAGAAACCTGGAGGGTTTTGAAATGTTTATATGTCATTCTAAGACCAGCACCTTTCCATTCTCCTCTTTATGCTTCTCCATGGACCTTGGCTATAGTATCTTTCTGGGTCGTTTTGCTTTCATTATGGTCCTCTTTCGGTTATTCTTCATGAAGTACCTAGAATGCTACTTTTTCTTTTCATTGGTATATATTAGTTGTACATGGTACTACATGTACCATTAAAGGTATCTTTCTAGAAGCATATTTTCCCCATAATTTCAAACCCACTCTTTTCTCAGCTGTTCCCCTCCCATTAGTCTCCCTCATTTCCCTAGATAGTTTCACTTCTATTCACACACACACACACATACACACACACGATTTTATATTTCTATATGAATTTAGAAACCACAAGCAAGAGACAATATACAACTGAGACTGACAATATGATTACCTTCAGTTGCATGTATTGTTTTGCAAATGATATAACTGTACTCTTCTTTATTACTCAAAAATTCAATACTGTATATAAATCACATCTTGTCTTTAAAATTGTATTGACAATTATACGTCTATGTATAATGAACCCTGATCATATTCATCGTCCCATTACCTTCTTTTGTTTGCCTCCCACTGAACAGTTTCTTCTTAACTACTCCCATGTTTTCTTCATCCACTCTGCTGGACACCTAAGTTGGCTTTATAACTTAACTATTGTGAATAGTGTTGCAATAAACATTCATGTGCAAATATCTCTGATATGTGGATTTAGTCACTTGAATAAAGACCCAGGAGTGGTATTGGTAGACAACATGGTAGTTCTATCTTTAGGATTTTGTTTGTTTGTTTTTCAAGGCTGGCTGTCACTACTCTAATCAAGGCTCACCTGAAACTCACTGTGTAGCCAAAGCTGGCCTCAAATTCATGGCGATCCTCCTACCTCAGTCTCTTGAGTGCTGAGATTAAAAACATGTGCCACCATGCCAGGCTTCTGTCTTTAGTTTGTTGAGGCACCTCCACAGTGGCTGGACTAGTTATGTCCCACCAGCAGTGTATAAGAGTTACCTTTTGTCCATTCTCTAACCAGCATTTCCTGTTGTTCTCACTCTTGAACTGCTTTGGTCTTCTCAATAGCATATGACTATCATAATTCAGTTTTATTTTTGTATTAACTATTTCTCTACTAGTCATAAATTCTGCATAAATACCAGACTGTCTTATTTATTACTCCATCTCTAGTGTAAAAAATGTTTTGCCCAATAAGTATTTGTCAAAACTGTGACAAAATAATTTAAGTTAAATTAAATTGAAGTTAAGGTGAAGTAGTAATTTAATAAGTATACAGTTTTATCCATACTGGACTCAATTATTGGAGATTTATGCACATTTTGTTTATTTTATTTTATTATTTATTTATTTGACAGAGAGAGAGAGAGAGAGAGAGAGAGAGAGAGATGGGTGCGTCAGGGCTTCCAGCCACTGGAAACGAACTCTAGACGTGTGTGCCCCCTTATGAATCTGGCTAACATGGGTCATAAGAACCGTGTATGTATATGTTAAATATTGAACTCAGGTCCTTGTAGATACTAAGCATATACTGAGCTTCACCTCCAAAGACGGTTTAATATCATTTGGCTGTGAGATTAGGAGTATGGGTTTTCTCTCTTTTTAAAATATTTTATTATTTATTTATTTATTTGACAGGGAAAGAGGCAGAGAGATAGAGAGAGAGAATGGGCATGCCAGAGCCTCTAGCCACTGCAGACAAACTCCAGACACATGTGCTCCCTTGTGCATCTGGCTAACGTGGGTCCTGGGGAATCGAACCTGGGTCCTTTGGCTTTGCAGGCAAATGCCTTAACCACTGAGCCATTCCTCCGGCTCTTTTTTTTTTTTAGCTTTTTAAGATACCGTCACAGTGATTTTCATAATGGCTGTACCATTTTGCATTTTCACCAAGAGTGTAAAAGGTGTCCTCTTCCTCCACACCCTCACCAACATTTGTTGTCATTTGTTTTCTAGGAGTCTGGATTTTCTTCATTAGTAAAATGTTGATTTTAATATCCACCTTATGGGGCCATTTAATTAGACTGCAGAAACTTATGTAAAGCACAAGGCTCATTACAGACAAACTATACAGGGTAGCTTTTTATTATCTTCTGTCTCTCATTCCTCCACCAGGTATTTTTACATTTTTTAATTTTATAAAGGACAAAACATCTCCAAACAAGCAATATTCTTTCACTTAAGACATTAACTATTTATGAAAAGTATGTAATTGGGGCTGGAGAGATGGCTTTGTAATTAAGTGCTTGTCTGTGGAGCCTAAGGAGCCTGGTTCGAGGCTCAATTCCCCAATACCCACATTAAGCCAGATGCACATGGTGGCACATGTGTGTGGAGTTCATTTGCAGTGGCTAGAGGCCCTGGCATGCCCATTCTCTCTCTCTCCCCTTTTCTCTGTTTCTAATAAGTAAATAAATAAAAATTTAAAAACAACAACAAAAAAAGAAAACTATGTAATTATTCAATCATGTATTTGATCTAGAACAAAACAAAGTACAATTTCATTTACTGGGGTAAGAATATATGATCACATGGGTAGGAAAGATGAAGTGACATAGTACAGGTCTCCAAATTTTCCAGTTATGCTGATGATGTCAAAATGGCTTCAACTAACTTCCTAACACATATTGCAGACAACAATAAGGAATTTATTTTAACATGCAAGAGACTTTGACTATGTGCAGAAGAGTGTAAGTATGGTAACCCTGACTATTAGAGGCTTGGGGAATTCCTGTCCATGAATCTGTGTTCACAAAGGCTTGGTGTCTGGGGAAGTGTTACACAGCTTGGTAGGGCTTGAGTATAAAAGGCAGTTTAAGTAACAATGGCATTTAAAGTGGAAAGTAGTGAGGTGTACGCCATCAGGGTCTTTAAAAGACTTGGCTCCTCTCTGTAGAGAGACTTGAAAAGCACCAAGAAAGGAATAAATCCTGGACTGAAGGAACAGGATAGACCTTAAATCTTGTGAACATTCTTGCATCCCTGGACTATGCTTCTGCTAAGACAAAACAAAGCACCATAATCTTAAAGTGCAGAAAGAAATCCAACAAGCAAGTCAAAGATGTAGGGGGCAGAAGATGAGGGGTATAAATTACACCTTCAGATGTCAACCCAGAAAAAGTAAACCATAGCCACATGCAAAGATTAAAGGCAAAAGAGAAGAGAGAGTGACATGGAAAGAATGAGTAAGAAAGAGCAGCAGAGAGATAAAAGCACTAACAAACTCACAACAATGGGTATATGTAGTATGAGAGGAGAGAGCAAGCAAGAAAGTTTCATGTGATAAAGGGAAGAAGAAAAGGAGTGAGGCTGATAACTAGGAAAGTGGATGTGATAAACAAGAATGTCATTGATTTAACTTCCAATTCCATTTGATGTTCTAAATCCACAAATGGGGAGCTATATCTCATTTACCCTGCCACACACATTGCCACTCGACAAAGTTAGAATGGCTATTCAGCTCTTATGTATTAATGAAATAGCTAATGAGCTATCTTCTTTTCTCATGATTAGTATCTAAAGCAACAAACGCTAATAGCAAAACCCAAAACTGTCAGGCCTGTCTTCTTTGCACCATTGCTCATAGTTGATATCCCCCATACTCTTATTTTTAAATAAAATAGTTATTTGTAAGCAAAGAGAGATAGAAGAAAGACAGAGAGAATAGATATACCAAGACCTCTAGCCACTGCAAACAAGCTCCAGATGCATGTGCTACTTTGTGCATCTGGCTTATGAGGACACTGCAGAATTGAACCTGGGCCCTTAGGCTTCACAGGCAAGTACCTTAACCACTGAGCCATCACTTCAGCCCTCCTTCATACTCTTATTTGTCTCATGATTTGGCATTGATTCCATAGCTTTCCTTTATAGTAATTTCTTAATACACACACTTCAGCCTCTTAGTCCTTTCTATACTCTATACTCTTCATATTTGGTTAAGAAAATCAAATGATAGTTCTACTCAATCTCATGTCATCACCCACACAGCTGAAAGAATCTGGAGAAATTACACTACTATCAAGGTTAATCTGGATGGTCGATTTGATTGAGTTGAGAAACTCCTAGAAGAGTAATAGGGAGTACACTGTTGGGTGTGTCTGTGAGGGAGTTTGCAGAGATGAATCACTAAGTGGGTAAAACCCATCCTAAATGCGGGCTTTAACCATCCTACAAGATGGGGGACTAAATGAGATAAAGTAAGCAGGAGGAGGGTGAGTGGGGAGGAGGGAAAGGCGGAAGCCATATAGCTCAGGCATTCTGCTTCTGCTTCCTAGCTACCATGAAGCTATGGTCTTTGTTTTTTTGTAGCTAGTTGTGATGGACTGATATTTCCAAAACCATGAGCCACAAAACAAACAATCAAATCAAAATAAAACAAAACAAAATAAAAACCTCTCTCTTTCCCTAAATTGTTTAGCTCAGATGTTTGGCACAGTGATGAAATAGGAAAATAACCATTGTGTGAATAATTATTGGCCCTGGCTCAGGTTTCCTACCATGTGATTTATAAGTAAAGTTTTATTTGCCCACAGCAACCACCAGCCTATGGCAGTTTTTGTACTGTAGAGAAAGACTTGAATAACTTCCAGGAAGATCTAATGGCCACAGGGGGTAAAATATTTACTATCTTGCTCTTTACAGAAAAAGCTGTTGACTTGTATCTTAAGTGACTTTCACACCTTGTTCTCCTTCTTCAACTCTAACATCTGCTTCCTAGTTTACATTTAGCTGATAACCTTGCTTTGTATGTCATTATGAAGATAAAAACTTTTAAGAAAAGAATTCCCATTAGGCTTCCAGGCTTACACCCACAAAATTACCTGTGTCCTTTTTTTCTGTTATTATGGATGTCCATGTTTATTCCTAAACTCAAGCCCTCTATTGTGCATCAAGTCTCATTTCTTTTAAACTACTCAAGGATATTTTCTCCAGCATTTTATCATGTCTTGCACCATTAACTTCTCCTGCTTTATCAGACCTCTCCTATCAGCAGAGAAACATGATGTTATATTGCTCACCTTAAAAGAGGACATTTCTTGAATCAATATTCTCTTCTTCCTACCAATCTCATTTCTTTTCTTCTCTGCATAAATAATTCATCAAAAGTGTTTATTCAAAGTTTCCAATTTTCCCCTTCTATTTTCACTGCAACCTTTTTTTAATTAGGCATTTAGCTTCATTCCACTGAAACAGCCGTTGTTACTTTAACCTGAGGTTGCAAAATCTAGTGTCCCTTCTGGATGCTCAGCTCACATGATCTGAGGCACTGAACACTTTTGACCATTCCTTTGCATTTTCTCTGGCTCCTCTTTCTACTTGATCTGTCTTCCCAGCTCTTAAACCTTGTTGTTTGCTCCTCATGTCCTCAATTTGTAAATTGTGGCTTGTCTTTATGTCTTCTCTTACCTTCTTCCACACTGGGGACTTTGGTGATTTTCCATCCACATGGCTTAAATCATATCAATATAGTTCCACTTGGTTATCAAAACACACCTCTCCAGCTTAGTGTGTCCCCATGCATATCTTCACATCTCTGGGCTTCCCCTTCAAATACTTTCCTTCCCTTATGAGCCATTGTCAACTCTGTCCTTGCACTTGCTCATGACAAAGACTCTGGAGATACCCTAGACTTATCTTGCCCTCCTGTATCATGCCTGATAAAATAACTTATTTCTACCTCTTAGGATATATGATACTTTTTTTTTTTTTGAGAGAGACACAGAGAGAGAGAGAGAGAGAGAGGAGGGAGAGGAAGACAGATAGAGAATGGGCGTGCCAGCAGCCTCTCAGCTACTGCAAACGAAATCCAGATGCGTGTGCCCCTTTGTGGTCAAGTGCAGCATTGTGCCCGTGCGTCACTTTGCATCTGGCTAAACGTGGGACCTGGAGATTGGACCCGCTGGAGATTGGAACCAGCATTCTTAAGCCTAGGAGGCAGGCACCTTAACCGCTAAGCCATCTCTCCAGCCCGTTATATGATACTTTTTAAAGGCATTTTTCTTTGCTTATTCACAAATACATAAAATGGATCATGGCATATATGCTTTTGTAATCTGTTTTTTGCCACTGTGAATATGTGATATGGTAAGCTATTTCAATTTTAATAAATATAGATCTTCATTAATAGCTTTGAGTAATGGTATGCTGTGTTTTGGTATGGCTAATCTAATACTTATTCATCAATTTTTTAATAGTCAAAAAGTTAGGTTCCAGTTTTTTGTTGTTATAAACAATAAACAATACTGAAATGATTGTCTTTTAATAAGTGAATAAAAGATAAATGAGTGATTTTTTTTCCTTAGAACAAATTCTTTGTAGTGGGTTTGTAGAAATCAAGACAATTGAGATCATTACATTTCAGAAAAATATACCTTTAATATGATTTACCTTTAACATATATACATGTAAGTAAGTATGTTTTGCATATTCCTGAATGAAAGATATGTTAACATTCATTGATGAAAACTATACAACAAATAAATTATCATTTAGTAATGATTGATTACCAATTTGAAATAGCTGTCATGAATCCAGATTATGAAGAACACACTGTACATTCAGTTTATAGAGAATGTACTCAGAAACTATGGATTCAAACTATGAATTTACTCCCTGGCAACCACAGATTTCACAATGATAATTTACAGTAGGAATCCACTTAGCAGATGATCACAAATGGACCCATTCTTTCTTCACCCAAGTAGCTCACTTCATGCTAACAAAGTATTTACTAGTAATATTAATCCTGTTACTAAGCAGGCAAGCAAAAAGTTTCATTTAAGCAGAGTAATTACAGATATGTAGTTGAAATAAAGCAGGATTTCAACTGTGGGGCATTTAATGTCACTTCCTATATTGCATCTTTTTGAGTGCCTGGAGGGCTTCCTTCCTGAAACTTGTAGCAACCACCTCAGCTTTTCTCAGGAGCTTGGAGAAATGCTGAACGAAAAAGCAAGTCTGTTAACGGCCAGGGCTACAGATACCCCTTGTTACTTCTGTTCATTTATTTGCTGTAATTCTGAACTCAGCCACTAGATGGTGTACGCTGTACTTTGCTCACTCCCTGACAGACAAAAAAAAAAAAAAAAAAAAAAAAAGCATCAAGAACTATGCTCAAATATGAGACTTCCGGGCCAACAAAAACAAAGTAAACTTTACCAGTAAGGCAAAATTCAAGGGGATCTGGAGTTTATTTATTGATGTATATTTTTCTGGGTTGGACAATATTATCAATTGTTTTTGTACTCTTCCTAACATTCCAAATATTGGAGAAAAACCAAAACCGATCTCCAGTTCTTTTAAAGGTGTGCGCCATCACACCTGGAGATTTCATTTTTATTTATTTATTTATTAGAGACAGAGAAAGGGAGAGAGGGGAGAGAGAGAGAGAGAGAGAGAGAGAGAGAGAGAGAATGGGTGCACCAGGGCCTCTAGCCACTGCAAAGGAACTCCAGGTGCATGCGCCACCATGTGCATCTGGTTTATGTGGGACCTGGAGAATGGAACTGGGGTCCTTAGGCTTCACAGGCATGAGCCTTAACTGCCTTAATCACTAAGCCATCTCTCCAGCCCCCAATCTCCAGTTCTTTAAATATCCACAACACTTTGCTTTCTGATTTCATAGTTTATTCTTGAAGGCAAAATAAGATTGTTTATTTCCTCATTTGAAAATTCATATGGACATATTTTAGAACATTTATCCTAAGTTAAATTGTTAAAGATAGATTGTGTTGTGTGTGTGCATGTGTATGCATGTGGCTGTGTATGCTAGGCTAGCTAGCTCACATACTTCTGAGGTTCTCATGTCTCTGCCCCACATCTTGCTGTGTAGGTAGTCTGGGATTACAGACTCTTGCGCTATGATGTCCTGCTTTCGGTGGGTTCTAGAACCTCAACTCATGCTTGCTTTGTAAGCACTTTATCCACTGAACCATTTCTCCATCTCAAGGATATACATTTTTTAATGGGTCAGATTTTCTACTATCTTGAAAGATCTGCAGGTGAATCCTGTGACATTTAACTGCAGAGATGTAGAGATCTAAAATTTATACTGCCATGCAGCCTACAAGCAACTTCGATGCATGTTTCAATAGAAACTTGCTGTAGGGTGTGTATAGGCTTGGGCGATGAGATTTTCTGGATTTTTTCCCTTTCCTTCCTTCCTCCCTCCCTTCCTTCCTTCCTCCCTCCCTCCCTCTCTCTCTCTTTTTCTTTCTTTTTTCTTTTCTTTCAAGGTAGAATCTCGCTCTAGACCAGACTGACTTGGAATTCACTCTGTAGTCTCAGATTGGCTTTGAACTCAGTGATATTCCTACATCTGCTGGGGATTACCACACCTGGCTTGTTTTTCATTTTTTTTATTATTTATTATTCTGATTTTACATTCATAGTATTGATTCCATTTTCCTCCTCCATGTCCTCCTTCTTCCAAAGGGACCCTAATCAATGGGGAATGTGAATCGTGTATTGTGGGGGCCATCAAGAGTTCTGGGGGTAGGCCCCAGTCTCTGAGCTTTAATGCCCCAACTTGTGACTCTAACAATCTTTCCGCCCCCTCTTCCGTGAGTTTCCCTGAGCCACATTGGGGTCATTTGTTTTTCATTTTTTAATTTGATTTTTAGAGACTAACATGAGTCAAACATCATTAGATGAAATTTATATAAATAGCAAATTGCTTTAAGTTAAGAAACATTTTAGAGAAGTTGACAAAATTATATGTTATTCCTTATCTAAGTGTGGTCTCTTCTCTTTGCACATATATGCAGGCATTTGCCTGTGGGTGATGTACATTTAGTAATGTTAGGATATCTTTTACTTTTGTTGAGTTCATTTTTTTATGTAGTAAATTACCTTATGTAAAAGATCAAACATTTTAATGATGAAAGGATAACATCTCATATTAAGGTGCCTCTGAGATTTTTTTGTCAGTAGACATACACTTAAATATGATCTCTTAAAAATAACTAATTGAGGGCTGGAGAGATGGCTTAGCAGTTCAGGTGCCTGCCTGCTAAGCCCAAGAACCCGGTTCCAATCTCCAGGTCCCACGTTTAGCCAGATGCAAAGTAACGCAAGGGTGCAATGCTGCATTTGACCACAAGGGGGGCGCACGCATTTGGATTTCGTTCATGGCAGCTAAGAGACTGCTGGTGCGCCCATCTCTATCTGTCTCCCTCTCTCTCTGTCTGTCTCTCTCTGTGTCTCTCTCCAAAAATAAAAAAAAAGAAAAAAAAGAAAAAAAAAGAAAAAATAACTAATTGAACATATATTTTACTCTGTCTTGTCATTGTAGTCCAGATCCATTATGAATCCTGTTTTAAACTTCCCTATCTCAAACTTCAGCTAATTTTCTGTATCTTTAATGGTGAAGGAAACCAAAACCAAGCCAATGAGAGCCTTTGAGCTGACAAGAAGTGAGCAAAGTCCATTTCTACTGCAATGAGAAAAGTCTAAAAATTCTCTAAACTTACTAAAAGACTTTTGACTGGTGCTTCTGCAAAGAGATGCTAGAGATGCTAATTTTATGTTATAATACTCTGAATTGTATGCATCTGACATTTAGAACTAATTTTAAGAGATTTTTTATTAACTGAAAAACATCCCTTGTTATATGATGGATGATGTCTATATTTTTAAAATATAGTCAATACATGATTATTCAATGACCAGTGATCTGGTTAATATATTCTTCCATTACTAGTATTTCTTTCGTTGCTTCCTTTTTAGCCTGTCTTTTGATATTTTAATTCTTCAGAGAGTGGAAAAAGTCACAGGGCAGTAGTAAATGCAAATAAATTGGAAATGTATCAGCTATGAAAAATTGATTTTATTTTTGGTGGGAAGGGGATGGGATGACTAAGGTTAAAATCTTACAAATTGTGTGTTTTTTTGTTTTTTTTTTTTTTTTTTTTTTTTTTTTTTTTTTTTTTTTTTGGTTTTTCGAGGTAGGGTCTCACTCTGGTCCAGGCTGACCTGGAATTAACTATGTAGTCTCAGGGTGGCCTCAAACTCTCGCCGATCCTCCTACCTCTGCCTCCCGAGTGCTGGGATTAAAGACATGTGCCACCACACCCGGCTTGTGTGTATTTTTTAACTTGATTAGCTTTATTCATCTCTTTCTTCATCTACTCTTGAAAGGCTAGTATTGATTTATTTCTTCTTTCATCTGTTGATAGAACTTATGGAACCTACAAATGCTAGGTAATGGATATATATGACCCGTTCCTCAGAAATCCATCTTGTCTTTATCTCAGTGGAGCATCTGCTTACATGCTACTTTCTGAATTTGTACTTCTAACCTCTTTTCTTCTGTGATATAGGCTCATAACTTCTAGTCCTACCTGGATAAACTCCCTTGAATATCTTAGTCTGTATCTCTCCCTTTTTTTTTTTAATTGACACATGTATTTTAAAGAGCTCCAAAGTTGCAGGCACAAGGGTATTTATGATTGTGATAGATTTAAAGACCCTGATACATTCAAAGTTAACTTACTCTCTCCCCCTCTAACCATGCCTCTTCTCCTTGGTTTGCTCTTATAATCAATGGTATCAGCTCAGTTTGGCTACTTTCTACTGCCTAGCAGTTAGCAAATGATGTTTTAACTCTATGCAATTTGTTCCAAATTCACTATTCTTTCATTGTTTCAATAGCTATCACTGTAAATCAGGTTCTAGTTATCACCTGCCTAGATTATGCAACAAATGTTACCATGGCCCCAAACTCTGTTCCCAATTCATCCCAAATTAGCTTTCTAACTACAAATTTAATTATGTTATTTTCCTGCTCAGCATATCTGGTGACTCTATTGACTGCAAAAGAAAATCCAGTTTTCACATAATCTCTTATGCGTGATCTCAACTCACCTTTCAGCACTTCCAACTTTGCAGTTCTCCAAATTGAAATGCAATGTGACATGCTGCCTCTGCTGAGGTTGTCCCCTCTTTGCCCAACACAGGAAGCACACATCACACTTGTATGTTGCCTCTCAGTGCGCATGAGACTTTCCCATGAGATTTCTATGAGGTTGGCAATCTTTTTCTCTCAAATTTAACACTGACAGAACCAAGGCTCCAAAAACAGGAATGATTTACCCAGCAAGCTAACTTTGCTTATTATTAGCAATAAAGCCCAGACACTAAATATCAGTCTCCAGTAGAACCAAACCAAATTAAATCAAAACAACAACAAAAATAGATGAGGATGAATGGAGTAGATTTAGAATATAGGTATCCATTAACATTTGGCATCACAGATCTTAATCTTAGGGTTTCTTTTACATAGAAAGTCAATTTTTTGTTGTTGTTGTTGTTTTTCAGGTTAGCCCAGGCTGACCTGGAATTCACTGTGTAATTTCAGGGTGTCCTTGAACTCACGGCGATCCTCCTACCTTGCCTTCCAAGTCCTTAGATTAAAAGTGTGCTCCACCATGCCCAGCCAATTTTTAAGTTCTATATATATTGTGATGCATAACAATAATTTGGGTTTAAAGTATAACTAACATTTCATAGCCATTGTGATAAGTTTTGTCCTTTTATCAATCTGTGTACCTTTAGAGTGATGTAGATATATCCAAGACACTGGCACAGTCTAGATTTCAGAACATTTTGCAGTAAATAGTGCTTACTAGTTTCATCACAATGTGACATATGCTATCCTATGATTTCCTGGAAATACACACTTTCAATGGATATTTAACTAAAGCCTGTTTTGTAAAATAATGGTAAACATTTAATGAATAATCCATAGGAAAGAACATATTTTAAAGCTTACTTACAAATTTTGAACTTAAACAATAGGGCTGGGTAGATGTCTCAGGGGTTAAAGGTCCTTGATTGCAAAGTCAGCCAGCCTGGGCTCAACTCCCCAGTACTCATGTAAAGCCAGATGCAGAAAGTAGTACATGCATCTAGAGTTGCACTGGCAAGAGGACCTAGTAAGGTCATAGCTCTCTCTCTCGCATACATGTACAAATAAATAAATAATAATTTTAAATGCTTGAACTTGAATAAATGTGATATATGAGCCCAGGTGTGGTGGTTCACACCTTTAATCCCAGTACTCAGGAGGCAGAGGTAGGAGGATTACCATTTGAAGTGACTTTGAGATTAATCTGAGACTACAGAGTGAATTCCTGGTGGGCTTGGGCTAGAGTGAGACCCTACCTCGAAAAACAGCAAAAACAACAAAAATTATATCTCATAAATTCATGTATGAACCCAAAATAATGATATTTAAAAATGGATATTTCTTTCATTCTTAACATTTTGAGACCTTGCTACATAACATCTCATATATAACAAATGATTAGGGAGATTGCTTTGTGGGTAAGGTACTTGCCACACAGGCATGAAAACATAAGTTCATTTATTATGAGTTTATTGCTTATAATACTAATGAATTATTTTGATAAATTACCTACCTACCATGTCAAACATGTTAAATTTATTCATTCTAGGAGGTTTTTTTTCTTGCTTTAGATTAGTCCTATATTTTCTATATAGATAGTCATGTAGTCTGTGAAGAAGGAAGATTTGTCCCATTTAAATATATGTTTACTTACTTTTCTTGATTTATTACATTGACTAGGACTGAATAGGAATAGTGAGAAGAGGATGATGGCTTTGTTCCATTTTGATATCATAGGGAAAATGATGAGCATTTCTCTTTAATTATTGCATAGTCATACATGTGTTAAAATTTATAAAAGATTGCTGAGTGGTTAAAGGCACTGGCTTGCAGAACCTGGGGATGTGAGTACAATTCTCTAGTACCCACATAAAGCCAGGTGCACAAAGGGGCACATGTATCTAGATTTCATTTGCAGTGGCGGAAGGCTCTGGTGTACCCCTTTCTTTCTCCCCCCTCCCACCACTTTCTCCCTCACTCATGCTCTCTCAATAAAAGTAAATAAATAAAAATTCACAGAAAAATACACTAAATTGGTATTGGTGTATGATAGCTTTTTAAAATTAAAATTTAAAGTAAAAATTAAAAACAATGTCGTTTTTATTGGCAACAGAGAGAAATGGAATACATAGATATACATCCAGCAAAATATATACAAGATCTCAATCCTCAGCACCTATGTAAAAACTGTGTGTAGTGGTGTGCATATATAATCCCAGTGCTGAGGATGCAGACAGGAGAATCAATTCCTAGGGCTCACTGGCTAGGTGATCTAGTCAAATCAGTGAGCTTCCAGTTCAGTGAGAGGCTCTGTATCAATAAAAAGAAAGAGTTGAAGAAGACACCAACATCTGCTTTGGTTCTCCACAAACTTGAACACACAGGTCAACATGTATATGTACCTCACACACATGTACATCCCTATACATGTGTAAAATAATTTAAAGTAATTTGATGTAGACCCATCAAAATTTATCACATATGAATAAGACAACATGATGAATGACTTTGATATCAGTTTACTGATTGTCGGGGTGGCTTAAGCATTTCTTATTGTTTAGAGACTGCTTATTCAGTTCTTCGATAATTACCATATGTACTAGGTATAGAATGGCTATAAAGACAATAACCCCTCTACAATATTCTTGCCTCCAGTCTATGGAGGAAGGCAGACATTTAAATATCAGTGGTGTAAAATGATAAGCTTTCCAAGGTAAATGAAGGCATGACATGTGACAATACTGTGAGGTAGGCCAGGCATTACCCTGGTACTTGGATAAAATGATGTATAACCCTGTGTGGCCTCTTAACAGCCTCTACTTTTATCTTGTCCTATGGTGCTCTATAGAATGGATTCATGTGTGAAATTGTAAATCCTTAGCAATATAGGCCACATTTTATTTGTCTTCCAAATTCCTAGCACAAAGTATGATTGTGTATAGAATTAACAAGAACTAATTTCAAGGTCAAATGGAGATGTTCAAGAGGCAGACAGAAACACGGTAGTGTGTCTCAAGGGAAAGAGCTTGGAAGGAAATGGATCAGCACCAGCTCCATGGATGTGGTGGCACAAGTAGAGGGTGTGTGGTAGGAAGACTGCTAGAGATGACATTTCACCACACTGAAAGGTACCCAAGGAATTGCTTTTTTCCAGGAAGCTACATTTTCTGAGTAAGAAAATAATAGCTAGATAAATATGACTCTCACTGAGATGAAGGATATGTAATCAGTACCACAGTATAGAGCAGATTATTTCTGGACCAAGAGTCATGACCAAACAAAATATCACTCTTCAAGATTCCCAGGCCTGTCCCACTGGGCTTCCTGTGTGTATAATAATCATTACTCTCCTTTGTCTTGTGTTCTTCCTCTTGTCCTTTGGAAACACAGATCTTTTAAGATCATTCTCTTTATACTGGTTTTATGAGTGGAAATATTCTAGAGAATGTCAAGATGAAAAACAGGTCAAAGGAAAAGTGCCATTTCAAACAAGACAGGTTCTGGAAAGAAAACATCTGTCACTTCCATGTGAACAGGGATAAACTAGTACTCTGAAAATGGCCACTTGTGGGCTAGTCTAAGTTATATCTTCAGTTCCATGCCTCTGGGCATTTAGATCACATAAGCAGGTCAGAGACAAGGGGCAAAATCCACACTATCCATACTTTAAATCCTGTCCAGTGAAAACCTGGTCATTTCCTGGTATACTATAGAACAATGTTGGGCTGAAGAGATGGCTTAATGGTTAAGGCACATGCCTGCAAAGCCTAAGGACCCTGGTTCTATTTTCCAGGTCCACATAAGCCAGATGCACATAGTGGCGCATGCATCTGGAGTTTGTTTGCACTGGATAGAGGCCCTGGTGCTCCTATTCTCACTCTCTTTCTCTCTCTCTCTCCCTCTTTTTGTCTCTAATAAACAAATAAATAAAAATAGAACCATGTCCACCTATGTACCTGTCAGACAGGCTGGGGGCATGTGGCAGATTTTGTCTTGATGCCTTGATGTCTCACATCATAAGAAAGTGTACAGAGAACCATCTATTTAAGGGGCCAATAAAAGGAAATTAAAGACTTTAAAAGAAACATGTGATATTGTAACCCTGTGAACCCAGAACTTGGGAAGCTGAAGCAAGACTATCATGGTTGAGTCTAGACTGAGCTACATAGAAAGTTCCAGGTTAACCTGGGCTAAATAGTATGACTGTGTCTTAAAAAATGACTTTAAAGATTAGAGAGATGGTTCAATGGTAAGTGTACTTTCTGTGCAAGCACCACCACAGGCAAAAGTTCCTTGCCACAGGTGAGTGCACAGGCACCACAAGGACACACACACACACATACCACATTAAACACACCACATTACACACAAGCAAGAAAAAAATGACTTTAAGTCAAATAGCACATATTCTTTCTCATATGTGGACCCTAGTTTCAGAATTTGAGATTTGCATGTGATTTTGAGTCAGTAGTAGAGGCTAGCAAGCTAGAAAGAGGCCATTAGGTATGGAGAAGAGCAGTGGGATTTAGGGGTGGGAAGAGTAGATAGATAAGTAGAGGGGCTGAATACTGGGGTAGAAAGGTCTAAGTGAAGTCAAAGTAGGAGAATGAAGCACTAGAGGAGGAGGAAAGGTTAACCAAAACTAAAGATATTATGAATAAGCCATATGAAAACCAAATTCTTTGTTGGCTAATTTAAAAAATCTAATTTTACAAAAGAGAATTTGGGCCAGTGGTGGCGCACGCCTTTAATCCCAGCTTTCGGGAGACAAAGGTAGGAGGATCGCCATGAGTTCGACGCCACCCTGAGATTACATAGCGAATTACAGGTCAGCTTGGGCTAGAATGAGACCCTACATTGAAAAACTGAAAAATGGAAAAACCAAAGAGAGAGAGAGAGAGAGAGAGAGAGAGAGAGAGAATTTTGGGCAGAAATATCCTGATGGAATGGATAATGTGTCCAGAAGCCATAAGTCATTACAGAAAATCGGCAATGCCAGGGGAGGGATACCTCCCAGTGAGTTGTTAGTCAGGGAGGCCCCTGAAGCTTTCAAAACAATACAGCCTATTTTAAAAAATATATATTTTTATTTATTTATTTGAAAGAGAGAGAAGACAGAATGAGTGTGCCAGGGCCTCTAGCTGCTGAAAAATGAACCCCAGACACATGCACCACTGTGCATCTGGCTTTATGTGGGTACTGGGGAATTGAACCCGGGTCTTTAGGTTTTGCAGGCAAACACCTTAACCACTGAACAATCTCTCCAGCCCCATTATAAGCTATTTTTAAGGCTCTTGATTGTCCACCAGAAATAGATGGTAAGACTCTATTGTGGAAGATACTACCTGCTTCTGTTGCATGACACTTGGAAATCAAGCTGGAGCTGAGCTGCTGACTGCTGTCATAGTACTGGAAACTGTTATGTAGCCTGCAGGAGGAGAAGCATCATCAACAAGCTTAAGTAGCACTGCATCCTGCAAGCTACACAATTGGGCAGCTGTTAAAAGGTATGCCACCAGTGCAATAGTGGCATTTCTGTGATAGAGGTAACCAACTGCTCTCTGACAGGATTTGAAACCCACTCCATGGGAGTAAATTCATGCATGATACTGAAATACTAGTCAGAAAGCCTGTGGCTGAGAAGGTCATAAGTACTTGGAGGAAGCTACTATTGCTGTTTAACTGAATGGATATACTGTATCTACCAAATTGCTCTCTAAATATTTATGTTTATGCCTGTATGTTATTGCTGCTCTCATTTTTGGCTACAGAACCTTCTCTTTTCAGATAGCAGTGACTGCTGCAGAGACAAAAATGTGCTGAGAAGACAGTGGAGTGTTTAGCACTGAGAATCTCTATCACACAGTCCAGGTTTCAGGGAGCATTGTGGAAGGGGTGCACAAAGCATGTAAGAGCCAAATGATAGGGAAGAGTACTATGGAATTCTGTCTTCCAGACATAAAAATAGCAGTTGCATATATAACCTCACAGTAGCTGCTACTACTTGCATAAAACTTGCATACTATGAAGGCAGATTATACATGACATCATAATAGACGAGCTAGTTAGCAAGAAGATGGGGTTCAGTACAGAAGGCATAGAAGGGGCAAAGGAGGATGGTGGGAGGGGATTATCATCAGATACATGGTGCATATGTATGGAGATTGTCAACAAAAGTTGAAAACATATAAAATGACTTTCAAAGTAGATTTTTTTGGAGACAGAGAGAGAGAGACAGGAAGACAAATAGAGATGGGCGGAGTGTCTCAGCTGCTGAGAACAAAATCCAGATGCGTCGCTCCCTTGTGGTCAAGTGCAGCATTGCGCCCTTGCGACACTTTGCATCTGGCTGAACGTGGGACCTGGAGGTTGGAACCGCTGGAGATTGGAACCAGCATTCTTAGGCTTAGGAGGCAGGCGCCTTAACCGCTAAGCCATCTCTCCAGCCCTCAAAGTAGATTTTTAAGCTTGAACATCTTTATTGTAGAGGCTCATTTCAGTAAGTGAAGAATTATCAAACTAGACATTTATTAGTTTTCTATCAAGTGGTTATGTTTCTTTTAAAATAGAAACATACTTTAATTTTTCTATAATACTTGTTCACAAACATGCACATGAATAATAACATTTACAAATTCTGTTAGAACCTTACTGCTTCATCATATTAGGGAGTCTTACATTCTTAAATGCTATGAAGTCTTTTCAACCCTGGTTACTTTGGGGCTTCTCAGCTGTCACTTATAATAGTTTCCTGATTCTTTTCTCCTTTCCTGACCAATACATGGACAGAGTGTGATACCATCAATGCTTATAAATAATTTTCCTTTCAAAGTAGATTTTGCTGAAGTTAGCAGAATGATTCACGTGGGCATCAACACTCACTGAGCATATAGTTGGACTTGAATCATGTGAAATTGATATCTCTACCAGATTTCTATTCCTTTAATGATGGGTTCCTTTTCTGTGATGCTAGGGATTGAACCCAGGGCTTTGTACATGGTAGGCAAGTGATCTACCACTGAGCTACATCCTCAGCCCCCAACATTGATACATTCTTATTAAATAGCTAATTAATCAAATTTTTATTCAAATTCTTCTTTTTCACACGATTGGTCTTCTTTAGTTACCAATGTGTGGAGAAGAGGGTGTGTTTGGGAAACTTGAAAAAAAAATCTCTCCCAACCCATGAGATCACTTACCTGCACATCTGAGGATGTCCACAAATATCCATATGACCTAAAAAATAGTGAGTCTCTTCTTGTGAACCCCTTGGCCCTGACTTTTTCTTTAGCATTAAATGATCATCATGAAACCTCTACTCTAACCCATGCACTCTCCCTTTCTTTGATCAGAAACAGTATCAATTATAAGTTGACATGAATCAATAACTATGACAAGAGAAGAACTTGGGGAAGGAGATGATACTCTAGGAAGGTTGCACTCGGCTAATAAAGAAATGTCATCAGAAACCAGCAGGGATCTACACCACTGAAGTCTGGGAGGCATCAGGCTCTCTGAAAGTGCCACTTGCATATCTAGTAAAGATGAAGTGAGCCACTAACTTTTTGCTACATTATCATTAATTGTACCTAGGACATTGCCTTCATTTGGCAAAGAAAATCATGGTGGAGGAAGAAAAAATAAAAATCAGGTAAAAGTAAAAACATCAGGGGATAGCTCAATCAGCAAAATGTGCAATGTGTAAGCATGAAGACATAGTTGGATATCCAGAACTCAGGTGAAAAAGCAAGGGCATGGATAATGTGCTCTTGTAATTCCAGTACTGGGCAAGTGGACATAGGTGAAGCTCTGGGGTTCACTGGTCAGCCAATCTAGCCTACTGGATGATGAGAGACTATCTCTAAAAAGCTCTATGGGGCTGGAGAGATGGCTTAATGGTCACAGCATTTGCCTGTGAAGCCTAAGGTCCCAGGTTCAATTACCCACTACCCACATAAGCCAGATGCACATGTATCTGGAGTTCACTTGCAGTGGCTAGAGGCCCTGGTGCACCCATTCTTTCTCTCTCCCTCTCTCTCTCTCTCAAATAAGTTAATAAATATTTTTTAAATAAAAGGGTTTATAGTATTCTTGAGAAACAACAAGGTGATGTGTGTGTACCCACACACATGCACTCTCATGCACACACACATACATACATATATAAAGTAAAAAGTAAAAAAAAAAAATCAATTCAACTTAGGTTGTCATTCTTACTCTGGAGGATGGCCTAGGACGATGCTGATTACCAGACATTTGTAAACCCAGCTCATTGCATGATAATATCATGTCACTTCTTCCTACACCTTCCTACTCCAGTTTGTTTACTTGCTATGGTCATTTGGACCAAAAGAAAATCTAACGAGCTAAGATTTTCAGGAGCTGAAAATCAAAGTAGATATTTTTGTTCCCAAGGAGCTTTTAGTTTGAAATTTTCAATCATTGCTTTTGACCTCTAATATAATGTAGTGTTTTCAAAAATAATGCTCTGATATATTCTGATTGTTCCTACAGAGATATCCATGATCCTGCTCTGCTCTGTGCTTCTAGGCACCAAAAGGACTTGTCACATCTGTGGTTTCCTGAATGCTTTGGGCTTCAGGTACCTTCAGAAGACTAATGTAAAGATGAGAAAGCTCAGGACATTTACAACCCTGGATTTCTTTTTCTAGGTCATTGTGAAGGACCTTCTCCCTATACTGCATACATCTGGTTCTGGGAATCTATGCTTTTCCTTACCTTTCACACTTAAGGGGTCGATCATGACCAAAATTACTAGGATTAGAGGGGTATGACATACACTACTGTTGTGGTGGCCTTTTCTCTTGTCCACAACTCTCAAAGCAATTCTCTTTTTATGACAGGATGTCATCTGTTTCCTGGGTTGTAAACCATTAGTGTGCCTCAATTTCAGTAAGGCACCATGGACTGTGCTTGTTTTTAACTTCTGCATTATTTGCAAATAGGAAGATACTATTTTGCAATCACTATGGTTGTGATTGTTATTGTTTTATTTTATATTATTTTGGTATTTTTAAGACAGAGTCTCCCTATGTAGCTGGAACTACAGGTATAAGGCACCCCAGCCAGGCTGTGGTGATTTTAAAGCTTGATATATCAATACTTTTCTAAATAATCCAGTTGGAAAACAGTATCATGTTAGAAGAGATAAGATAGTGTCAGATATAGGTCAAAGAATTTCTAATAAGGTTTCATAGAACATGGCTTAATAGAATGAACACTGAACCAAATTAGGTCAGAAACCAAGGGTTTGAGTCACAAATTCATCAATTATTGTGTGCTTGATAACTCACTTAACTACTCTGACCTTCAGTTTCCTCATATGTCAAGTAAGGATAATAAAAGGTGATCTATTTATCTTGGAGGGTCATTGGGGGTGTCCAATAAATAATAGTCTGGAAAGGGCTTTCCAACTATAAAGACATAACATTATTTTCTAGAATGGCTGTGAGGGTAAGCTTAATCCAATAAATAAACATGTAAACTTCCAGTAATTGTCCTAGCAGGTTCTTAATATTTGTCATCATTTATTCTTAAACTCGTAGGCACAAAAGAAAAGCAATGATGGTTTGGGGCAGGATCTGAAACCAGGTGCCTGGAGTCATCCTCCATCTCTCCCATGGCACAATCCTGTCCACATTCCTTGACCCTGGTTTCTCATCAATAAAATGGGATACTGACCTCACATTGCTACTCTGGATTCTCTATCTGCACTTGCTTAATTGTTTTGGAGGTTGAGAACACCATAAGGGAGCCATCACACATGGCTTTTAGGTGAGTGTTGGAGGAATCTGAACTCAGATCCTCATGCCTGTATAGCACCTTACCAACTGGACCATCACTCCAATTCCATTAATGAATTTTTCTGAGTTTTTCACATACCCAACTGCAGACATAGGATGATGCATATAATGTGCTTAACACAATGCTGGCAGCACAATAAGTATGCAATGTAAATATGACTACCATTTTGGTATTGCTCAAATAAAAATTACCCTTCTTACCTTTTCATACAGTGGAGAAGCACCTGGCTTTTGACATACAAATTTCATGCCTTAGGACATGAAGTTATGTGTGTATTAACTGTGTATTTTGGCAATCTATAAATCTTTCTTTTTGACATGTTTGTGGGTATATGTCCATACGTGTATGCTGCATGTGGGGCCAGAGGTCAACACTTTGCTCTCTACCTTATTTTTTTTCAAACAGGATCTTTCATTGAACCAGGATATCACTGATTCTGCTAGATTAGCTAGGCAGCATGTCCCAGGGACTTGTCTATCTCCCAGCAGTGGGATTATCGGCACGGACCACCACACATGGCTTTTAGGTGAGTTTGGGGGGGATCTGAACTCAGGTCCTCATGCGTGTACAGTACTTTACCAACTGGACCATCACCCCAACTCCATTAATGAAATTTTCTGAGTTTTTCACATGCTCATCTGCCTTATACATAGGATGATGCTTATAATGTTTTAACACAATGCTGGCCACACAATAAGTATGCAATGTAAATAATATAACTACCCTTTTGGTATTGCTCAAATAAAAATTACCCTTCTTACCATTTCATCCCTTATTTTTTTACATATATAGTCCTCAGATAAGCCTGGTTATATAAGAGATATTTGCAAATTCACATATATAATAAGATAAGCAGAAATAATCTGACTTCATACAGTGAACTACTCAGTATGTCTTTGGAAAGCTGATGTCTGCTGGACCACCTCATGGCTATGAGCTAACTTCTGCCTGTTTTTGGTAATATTCCATGGCCCTGTCTCAGCATGAGAGATCTAATTCAACATTTGCCCCAAAATGTACTTGCAGGGGAAGTTAAGCCAATCAATGAAGAGACATAATATCTGTCCTTATGCTTCTGGCATAGAGAGTGTTGTTTGTATTTAGAGCAGCATCTATCTCTCAAGTTAGAGATGAAGCTCACAGGATTCCATGAGAGTGAGTAGAATGTGAGTTAAGGGTGAAACATTACCTGAGCTCAGATTGCAGCTGTGACTCAGTGTTGGACAAGCAAATTGACTGCTTTGTAGCTTGGACTCCTCCTTTAGAAAATGGGATTCATGGGGCTGGGAAGATTGCTCAGTGGTCAGAGGCACTTGCTTGCATGGCTTGATGGCCTGGTTCAATTCTCAAGTGCACATAAGTCAGATGCAAAAGACAGTGTCTAGGGTTCATTTTGCACTAAGAGGCCCAGATATACTCTCTCTCATTCTCATTCTCTCTTCCCCATCTCTCTCTCCCCTGTCAGACAGGCTGGGGGCATGTGGCAGATTTTGTCTTGATGCCTTGATGTCTCACATCATAAGAAAGTGTACAGAACCATCTATTTAAGGGGGCCAATAAAAGGAAATTAAAGACTTTAAAAGAAACATGTGATATTGTAACCCTGTGAACCCAGAACTTGGGAAGCTGAAGCAAGACTATCATGGTTGAGTCTAGACTGAGCTACATAGAAAGTTCCAGGTTAACCTGGGCTAAATAGTATGACTGTGTCTTAAAAATGACTTTAAAGATTAGAGAGATGGTTCAATGGTAAGTGTACTTTCTGTGCAAGCACCACCACAGGCAAAAGTTCCTTGCCACAGGTGAGTGCACAGGCACCACAAGGACACACACACACACATACCACATTAAACACACCACATTACACACAAGCAAGAAAAAATGACTTTAAGTCAAATAGCACATATTCTTTCTCATATGTGACCCTAGTTTCAGAATTTGAGATTTGCATGTGATTTTGAGTCAGTAGTAGAGGCTAGCAAGCTAGAAAGAGGCCATTAGGTATGGAGAAGAGCAGTGGGATTTAGGGGTGGGAAGAGTAGATAGATAAGTAGAGGGCTGAATACTGGGGTAGAAAGGTCTAAGTGAAGTCAAAGTAGGAGAATGAAGCACTAGAGGAGGAGGAAAGGTTAACCAAAACTAAAGATATTATGAATAAGCCATATGAAAACCAAATTCTTTGTTGGCTAATTTAAAAAATCTAATTTTACAAAAGAGAATTTGGGCCAGTGGTGGCATAATCCCAGCTTTCGGAGACAAAGGTAGGAGGATCGCCATGAGTTCGACGCCACCCTGAGATTACATAGCGAATTACAGGTCAGCTTGGGCTAGAATGAGACCCTACATTGAAAAACTGAAAAATGGAAAAACCAAAGAGAGAGAGAGAGAGAGAGAGAGAGAGAGAGAGAATTTGGGCAGAAGTATCCTGATGGAATGGATAATGTGTCCAGAAGCCATAAGTCATTACAGAAAATCGGCAATGCCAGGGGAGGGATACCTCCCAGTGAGTTGTTAGTCAGGGAGGCCCCTGAAGCTTTCAAAACAATACAGCCTATTTTAAAAAATATATATTTTTATTTATTTATTTGAAAGCAGAGAGAGAAGACAGAATGAGTGTGCCAGGGCCTCTAGCTGCTGAAAATGAACCCCAGACACATGCACCACTGTGCATCTGGCTTTATGTGGGTACTGGGGAATTGAACCCGGGTCTTTAGGTTTTGCAGGCAAACACCTTAACCACTGAACAATCTCTCCAGCCCCATTATAAGCTATTTTTAAGGCTCTTGATTGTCCACCAGAAATAGATGGTAAGACTCTATTGTGGAAGATACTACCTGCTTCTGTTGCATGACACTTGGAAATCAAGCTGGAGCTGAGCTGCTGACTGCTGTCATAGTACTGGAAACTGTTATGTAGCCTGCAGGAGGAGAAGCATCATCAACAAGCTTAAGTAGCACTGCATCCTGCAAGCTACACAATTGGGCAGCCAAGCAAGGTATGCCACCAGTGCAATAGTGGCATTTCTGTGATAGAGGTAACCAACTGCTCTCTGACAGGATTTGAAACCCACTCCATGGGAGTAAATTCATGCATGATACTGAAATACTAGTCAGAAAGCCTGTGGCTGAGAAGGTCATAAGTACTTGGAGGAAGCTACTATTGCTGTTTAACTGAATGGATATACTGTATCTACCAAATTGCTCTCTAAATATTTATGTTTATGCCTGTATGTTATTGCTGCTCTCATTTTTGGCTACAGAACCTTCTCTTTTCAGATAGCAGTGACTGCTGCAGAGACAAAAATGTGCTGAGAAGACAGTGGAGTGTTTAGCACTGAGAATCTCTATCACACAGTCCAGGTTTCAGGGAGCATTGTGGAAGGGGTTGCACAAAGCATGTAAGAGCCAAATGATAGGGAAGAGTACTATGGAATTCTGTCTTCCAGACATAAAAATAGCAGTTGCATATATAACCTCACAGTAGCTGCTACTACTTGCATAAAACTTGCATACTATGAAGGCAGATTATACATGACATCATAATAGATGAGCTAGTTAGCAAGAAGATGGGGTTCAGTACAGAAGGCATAGAAGGGGCAAAGGAGGATGGTGGGAGGGGATTATCATCAGATACATGGTGCATATGTATGGAGATTGTCAACAAAAGTTGAAAAACATATAAAATGACTTTCAAAGTAGATTTTTTTTTTGGAGACAGAGAGAGAGAGACAGGAAGACAAATAGAGATGGGCGCGCCAGCAGTGTCTCAGCTGCTGAGAACAAAATCCAGATGCGTGCGCTCCCTTGTGGTCAAGTGCAGCATTGCACCCTTGCGACACTTTGCATCTGGCTGAACATGGGACCTGGAGGTTGGAACCGCTGGAGATTGGAACCAGCATTCTTAGGCTTAGGAGGCAGGCGCCTTAACCGCTAAGCCATCTCTCCAGCCCTCAAAGTAGATTTTTTTAAGCTTGAACATCTTTATTGTAGAGGCTCATTTCAGTAAGTGAAGAATTATCAAACTAGACATTTATTAGTTTTTCTATCAAGTGGTTATGTTTCTTTTAAAATAGAAACATACTTTAATTTTTCTATAATACTTGTTCACAAACATGCACATGAATAATAACATTTACAAATTCTGTTAGAACCTTACTGCTTCATCATATTAGGGAGTCTTACATTCTTAAATGCTATGAAGTCTTTTCAACCCTGGTTACTTTGGGGCTTCTCAGCTGTCACTTATAATAGTTTCCTGATTCTTTTCTCCTTTCCTGACCAATACATGGACAGAGTGTGATACCATCAATGCTTATAAATAATTTTCCTTTCAAAGTAGATTTTGCTGAAGTTAGCAATACTTATTAAGAATGATTCACGTGGGCATCAACACTCACTGAGCATATAGTTGGACTTGAATCATGTGAAATTGATATCTCTACCAGATTTCTATTCCTTTAATGATGGGTTCCTTTTCTGTGATGCTAGGGATTGAACCCAGGGCTTTGTACATGGTAGGCAAGTGATCTACCACTGAGCTACATCCTCAGCCCCCAACATTGATACATTCTTATTAAATAGCTAATTAATCAAATTTTTATTCAAATTCTTCTTTTTCACACGATTGGTCTTCTTTAGTTACCAATGTGTGGAGAAGAGGGTGTGTTTGGGAAACTTGAAAAAAAAATCTCTCCCAACCCATGAGATCACTTACCTGCACATCTGAGGATGTCCACAAATATCCATATGACCTAAAAAATAGTGAGTCTCTTCTTGTGAACCCCTTGGCCCTGACTTTTTCTTTAGCATTAAATGATCATCATGAAACCTCTACTCTAACCCATGCACTCTCCCTTTCTTTGATCAGAAACAGTATCAATTATAAGTTGACATGAATCAATAACTATGACAAGAGAAGAACTTGGGGAAGGAGATGATACTCTAGGAAGGTTGCACTCGGCTAATAAAGAAATGTCATCAGAAACCAGCAGGGATCTACACCACTGAAGTCTGGGAGGCATCAGGCTCTCTGAAAGTGCCACTTGCATATCTAGTAAAGATGAAGTGAGCCACTAACTTTTTGCTACATTATCATTAATGTGTACCTAGGACATTGCCTTCATTTGGCAAAGAAAATCATGGTGGAGGAAGAAAAAATAAAAATCAGGTAAAAGTAAAAAACATCAGGGGATAGCTCAATCAGCAAAATGTGCAATGTGTAAGCATGAAGACATAGTTGGATATCCAGAACTCAGGTGAAAAAGCAAGGGCATGGATAATGTGCTCTTGTAATTCCAGTACTGGGCAAGTGGACATAGGTGAAGCTCTGGGGTTCACTGGTCAGCCAATCTAGCCTACTGGATGATGAGAGACTATCTCTAAAAAGCTCTATGGTTAGGCTGGAGAGATGGCTTAATGGTCACAGCATTTGCCTGTGAAGCCTAAGGTCCCAGGTTCAATTACCCACTACCCACATAAGCCAGATGCACATGTATCTGGAGTTCACTTGCAGTGGCTAGAGGCCCTGGTGCACCCATTCTTTCTCTCTCCCTCTCTCTCTCTCTCAAATAAGTTAATAAATATTTTTTAAATAAAAGGGTTTATAGTATTCTTGAGAAACAACACCCAAGGTGGTCCTCTGTGTGTGTGTACCCACACACATGCACTCTCATGCACACACACATACATACATATATAAAGTAAAAAGTAAAAAAAAAAAATCAATTCAACTTAGGTTGTCATTCTTACTCTGGAGGATGGCCTAGGACGATGCTGATTACCAGACATTTGTAAACCCAGCTCATTGCATGATAATATCATGTCACTTCTTCCTACACCTTCCTACTCCAGTTTGTTTACTTGCTATGGTCATTTGGACCAAAAGAAAATCTAACGCAGCTAAGATTTTCAGGAGCTGAAAATCAAAGTAGATATTTTTGTTCCCAAGGAGCTTTTAGTTTGAAATTTTCAATCATTGCTTTTGACCTCTAATATAATGTAGTGTTTTCAAAAATAATGCTCTGATATATTCTGATTGTTCCTACAGAGATATCCATGATCCTGCTCTGCTCTGTGCTTCTAGGCACCAAAAGGACTTGTCACATCTGTGGTTTCCTGAATGCTTTGGGCTTCAGGTACCTTCAGAAGACTAATGTAAAGATGAGGAAAGCTCAGGACATTTACAACCCTGGATTTCTTTTTCTAGGTCATTGTGAAGGACCTTCTCCCTATACTGCATACATCTGGTTCTGGGAATCTATGCTTTTCCTTACCTTTCACACTTAAGGGGTCGATCATGACCAAAATTACTAGGATTAGAGGGGTGTGACATACACTACTGTTGTGGTGGCCTTTTCTCTTGTCCACAACTCTCAAAGCAATTCTCTTTTTATGACAGGATGTCATCTGTTTCCTGGGTTGTAAACCATTAGTGTGCCTCAATTTCAGTAAGGCACCATGGACTGTGTTTGTTTTTAACTTCTGCATTATTTGCAAATAGGAAGATACTATTTTGCAGTCTCAATGGTTGTGATTGTTATTGTTTTATTTTATATTATTTTGGTATTTTTAAGACAGAGTCTCCCTATGTAGCTGGAACTACAGGTATAAGGCACCCCAGCCAGGCTGTGGTGATTTTAAAGCTTCTGATATATCAATACTTTTCTAAATAATCCAGTTGAAAACAGTATCATGTTAGAAGAGATAAGATAGTGTCAGATATAGGTCAAAGAATTTCTAATAAGGTTTCATAGAACATGGCTTAATAGAATGAACACTGAACCAAATTAGGTCAGAAACCAAGGGTTTGAGTCACAAATTCATCAATTATTGTGTGGTCTTGATAACTCACTTAACTACTCTGACCTTCAGTTTCCTCATATGTCAAGTAAGGATAATAAAAGGTGATCTATTTATCTTGGAGGGTCATTGGGGGTGTCCAATAAATAATAGTCTGGAAAGGGCTTTCCAACTATAAAGACATAACATTATTTTCTAGAATGGCTGTGAGGGTAAGCTTAATCCAATAAATAAACATGTAAACTTCCAGTAATTGTCCTAGCAGGTTCTTAATATTTGTCATCATTTATTCTTAAACTCATAGGCACAAAAGAAAAGCAATGATGGTTTGGGGCAGGATCTGAAACCAGGTGCCTGGAGTCATCCTCCATCTCTCCCATGGCACAATCCTGTCCACATTCCTTGACCCTGGTTTCTCATCAATAAAATGGGATACTGACCTCACATTGCTACTCTGGATTCTCTATCTGCACTTGCTTAATTGTTTTGGAGGTTGAGAACACCATAAGGGAGCCATCACACATGGCTTTTAGGTGAGTGTTGGAGGAATCTGAACTCAGATCCTCATGCCTGTATAGCACCTTACCAACTGGACCATCACTCCAATTCCATTAATGAATTTTTCTGAGTTTTTCACATACCCAACTGCCTTAGACATAGGATGATGCATATAATGTGCTTAACACAATGCTGGCAGCACAATAAGTATGCAATGTAAATATGACTACCATTTTGGTATTGCTCAAATAAAAATTACCCTTCTTACCTTTTCATACAGTGGAGAAGCACCTGGCTTTTGACATACAAATTTCATGCCTTAGGACATGAAGTTATGTGTGTATTAACTGTGTATGTTTGAGCAATCTATAAATCTTTCTTTTTTGGGGGTGTACATGTTTGTGGGTATATGTCCATACGTGTATGCGTGCATGTGGAGGCCAGAGGTCAACACTCGATGGCTTCCTCAGTTGCTCTCTACCTTATTTTTTTTCAAACAGGATCTTTCATTGAACCAGGATATCACTGATTCTGCTAGATTAGCTAGGCAGCATGTCCCAGGGACTTGTCTATCTCCCCAGCAGTGGGATTATCGGCACGGACCACCACACATGGCTTTTAGGTGAGTTTGGGGGGATCTGAACTCAGGTCCTCATGCGTGTACAGTACTTTACCAACTGGACCATCACCCCAACTCCATTAATGAAATTTTCTGAGTTTTTCACATGCTCATCTGCCTTATACATAGGATGATGCTTATAATGTGTTTAACACAATGCTGGCCACACAATAAGTATGCAATGTAAATAATATAACTACCCTTTTGGTATTGCTCAAATAAAAATTACCCTTCTTACCATTTCATCCCTTATTTCTTTTACATATATAGTCCTCAGATAAGCCTGGTTATATAAGAGATATTTGCAAATTCACATATATAATAAGATAAGCAGAAATAATCTGACTTCATACAGTGAACTACTCAGTATGTCTTTGGAAAGCTGATGTCTGCTGGACCACCTCATGGCTATGAGCTAACATCTGCCTGTTTTTGGTAATATTCCATGGCCCTGTCTCAGCATGAGAGATCTAATTCAACATTTGCCCCAAATGTACTTGCACCGGACATGGGGAAGTTAAGCCAATCAATGAAGCAGACATAATATCTGTCCTTATGCTTCTGGCATAGAAAGTGTTGTTTGTATTTAGAGCAGCATCTATCTCTCAAGTTAGAGATGAAGCTCACAAGATTCCATGAGAGTGAGTAGAATGTGAGTTAAGGGTGTGGGCTCTGAAACATTACCTGAGCTCAGATTGCAGCTGTGACTCAGTGTTGGACAAGCAAATTGACTGCTTTGTAGCTTGGACTCCTCCTTTAGAAAATGGGATTCATGGGGCTGGGAAGATTGCTCAGTGGTCAGAGGCACTTGCTTGCATGGCTTGATGGCCTGGTTCAATTCTCAAGCCACCTGCACATAAGTCAGATGCAAAAAGACAGTGTCTAGGGTTCATTTGCACTAAGAGGCCCAGATATACTCTCTCTCATTCTCATTCTCTCTTCCCCATCTCTCTCTCTCTTTCTCTCTCTCTCACACACACACACACGCACGTGAAAATTTTTAAATGGCACTCATTGAACTCCCGTTAGAGAGCTGGTATGAAGACTTAGGCAGTGTAACATAGATTAATCATTACTGCATTATCATAAGCATTGCTTCACTACCAAGTCAAATGATTTGTGACTAAACCACACATGTCCTTAGTCTAGAAGGCAGAGGTTTTCAAACTACAGCCTGCTGACCAAATTCAGTCCGTGCCCCATTTTGTCTATAAAGTTTTATTGGAACACAGTTGTGCTTATTTATTTATTGTTTATGCTGCCTTTCATTATGATGGTATAGTTGAGTAGCTGCCACAGAGACCTTATGCAAAGTCCCAAATATTTGCTATCTGGCCCTTCACAGAAAAAATGTTTCTGACATCTGGATAATGACTGCTAACACATTTTTCTCAAAGGCAAGAATTGGCACCAGAATTATTAATTCTGAGAAATATTTTTATGCTCATACATTTGCATTTTCCAGTGGCATACTGTATTTTTCAAACAAGTGAAACAAATGCCATCTGATGGTATTGCTATGGGCCTTCTCTGCTCCCATCAGTTCTGCTTAAGAAATCACCATGCTTGAGGACAACGCTACTGTCAGCAGAAGAGATGTCCTGTTAGCTTCTAGTAGTGCTAGTGAATTTGTATCGTTCTGTGCTCTCTTTCAATGATGTTTGGATGTCAAGAGTCATATTGCTTATAAGGTCAGGATACAACATATGGCTGGCAATTTTCTTCTCTATAGGAAGGCAGTTGAACTGAAAAGGCAACTGAGCTATCATCTTTGACTTTATGGATCCCATAATAGAATCAAGCCTCAGCTAACATTTTTGGCTGTATGTATTCCATAACAGAATCAGGCCTCAGCTATCAATTGGTAGATGCTTAAACTGCACTCAGTAAAAGGAATAAACACAACTTAAAATATTCATTACATATATATATTATTTGATATATATATATATATTTGATATATATATATATTAAATTTTTAAACAGAATATAGGAAACTTAAAATCCTATAAAGAAATAATACAAGTTATTATGTGCAGTTAAGGTGGTTGGTAGTAGTAACCTCCTGGTTTTTGTACTGTACTCATGTCTACTCATGCTTTCCAATTCAGGACTGTCATAGTTAATCTCTGGTGTCAACTTGACAAAATTTAGCATTAACATGGTAACAAATCTCTTAGTATGTCTGTTAGGGATTTTCTAGATTAGATTGAAGTTGGAAGACTCACCCTAAGTGTGGGCAGCACCATTCCATGGGCTGGTGATACTGGACACTATAGAAAGGAGAGTGCTAGCAGAGCCCGTCATTCATCACTTTTTATTTCTTTAGTGTACTGAATGTGACCAGCTCTTGCTGCCATGTTTTTCCCTTCATGACGGACTCTAATCTGGAACTGTGAGGTGAAATAAAACATTCCTCACTTAAACTGATTTTTATCAAGTATTTTGTCCCAGCAATGAGAAAGTAAGTAACTTTTGATACAAGGACTGAAGCTAACTGGATGAAGGAATGGGAGAAACCCCAATGCTGAGATTAGTAGGTGAGCTGGACATTAGAGATCCAAACCAGTGATGAAAACCAGCAAGAATTGCTTTCTAGATTACATCTAGACATGAGTTTGTATATATTTGTGATGAGCACAATATAGCACAAACCTCTGCAAATTCAAAGATAAAACTGAAAGCAAACAACCATCACATGTCCCCTTAATTCAGCTGCACATCCATCTTTTGATAAGTATTCAGGTGAGGAAATTTACTTAGGTCTTTTGACAAGAATAAAGAATAAAATGATGCCTTATTATTTTAAAAAATCATAAAAGCTCTATACTTGGAGAGGCAATTTAATCCCATGAAATATTTATGCACACACAAGAGCAGCTCCTGGTATTTGGTAAAGTTAATGATTATAGTAATGAAAAACTTCAAATAAGTTTATGAACAGAAAACAAAAATCTGAGATTTGCCAATGTTAAGGCAAGAATACCTTTGTATTATTAATACATGAGGAAGATTTTCTTTAGAAATCATGTTTTGGCACCTACACCATACAGTTAGGATTTTTGCAAGGGAGGATCTGCATGCACACAGAAATCAGTGGTAGAAGTTACCAGTCTTCTGGAAGTGATGAGAATATCATGCTAAAATAGCTCTCACTGGAAAATTATTTAGTGCCATTTTCTTTCTTAATCGCTCCCTTTTCTCTCCTCTCCCTTTTTTATTTCTCTCTGTCCTTCCCTCCCTCTCTTTCTTCCTTATTTCTTTCCTTTCTTCCTTTCCCCCTCTCTATTTTATGATTTACAGTTATTGTAGGAAAGCAATGGCAGTATAACAAACACAAATCAACTAAAGTAATTAACAACATCCATAGCATTAGTAGAATAATGGATAAAATCCTACAATCATCTCAACAGATACAGAAAAATGCTTGGTAGCATTCATGGTCATATTCTTCTTTTAACATTCCTTTAACAGTGACAGTAGTGCAAAGTTAGAAAATCAAGCTTGCCTGTGTGGGAGTGATGCAGGGAAGAATCCCATGTAAGAGAAGCCAGAGGATGGTTGTTGATGTGCAAGCCATGGTGCACCAAAGATTGCCAGGAGCCAGCAGGAGGTGGGAAGAGGTAAGGAAGGAACTGGTCCTCTCTTAAAGTCTTTGCATACTAGCTTAGCCCTGCTGATTTATTGTTTAGCTTCCAAAACTGTGCACAAATAAATTTTCATTGTTTTGGGGTACTTCATACATTATTATGGCAGCCCTTGGAAATGAATACATCAGATAATGCAGATGAATGTGTTGGAGTTCATGGAAAGAAATGAGAAGAAAAAAAGTGAAACCTTAGTACGCCAAAAAATGTCTCATATACAGTTCACTTTATACTTCAGGTTTAGATATTTCATGGAGATTACTTGTGGATTTTCTTGCCTCTAGGTGAATGAATTCAGTAGGGTGCTAGGTGAGCATTTTATCAGATCAGGGTTTATTTAGGAGGCAAATAAGGCAAATCTACAGGCTGCATAGAATAAACTAAGATGTCCCACTCTTATAATGTGGATACACAACTCCATCCACTTAATTATCTATATTACTTCTACCTGTAAATTAGAGAAGGATATCTATCACAGGCAGTTCTTTAGACTGTAGTCTAAAATCAGTATGACCAAAAACTAGCCTGTACCCAAAATGAGGTATCTGTAGCCTACTTTCCTTTGACCTGGTAGAGATATTTTCCAGTATAGAATTAGTTAATATGTTGGTCTCAACTCTGAAGGAGCAAAGTGCTGCAGAGCAACAAATGAGATCAAGAAATCCATAAGCTATGATTTCTCTCCTCCTCTTCAGATCTAATCATACAGATGAATAAACTACTATAAAATACAAAAAACAGCTAAAAACAATGACTGAATCATTTTTTTTTTTAAATCTCATGTACTCTGTGTTCAGGTAGCAAGAAATTTAATTCTAGTCAGACCAGTCTCCTGTGATTTCTTTCCCTTCCATCTAAGATATTTTTAATGCTCAGAGGCATTCTAATACGAAAGCATGTATTTGTGCCTGGGTTATACCCATCATCCTTACCATTACAACAAGACAAAAGCATTAAAGTAAAATTAATCATGTCAGAAGATTTTAGCAAAAACAAGTGAGACCATGCATAAAGCATCGTTTTGTCTAGTGTGAAGTCACGCTCTGATTAAAAACATATAATGAAACTAAAAGTGATACATCATTGCCTTAACAGTAGGGTTTTCTGAAAGTGCTTCATGGTTCTCAACATAAAAATGTGGGAATATTTTAGTCTTTGAAGCTTGCAATGATTTTTGTTCTAGCTAAATAACTGAAATTCAATGTTAAATTTCTTATTTAATAAATTAAGACTTAATAACCAAACTAGGATTACTAATTAGAATGCATGGTAAGGAGCAGCATGACATCTAGGAACATAGCAAGGAACATGTCTGTTTTCTCTTTCACAAAAACCTTTTTAATGCCAGCTAAATGAGGCCAAGCTCCTAAGATATCTTCTGTGAAGCTATTTGCAGCATTCAAAACACTCAAAGAATATTAAATGTGGAGGGCTGGAGAGATGGCTTAGGGGTTAAGGCGCCTGCCTCCTAAGCCTAAGAACACCCGTTCAATTCACCTGGTCCCACATTAGCTAGACACAGTGATGCAAGGGTGCAATGTCACACTTGCCCACAAGGGGCACACATGTCTGGAGTTTGTTCACAGCAGCTGAGAGGCTGCAGGCACGCTCTCTCTCTCTCTCTCTCTCTCTTTCTCTCTCTCTCTGTCACTCTCTCAAAAAAAAATTAAATGTGGAGATAGAGGGTCATACTTTCCTAGTAACTGGAACAATTTTGTGTAGCATACCAAAAACTCACAATTCAAGCCAGCTGCATATTCATAACAAATGTTTGGTTAATAAAATCATCATACATGGATTTGAAAAGAAACAGTTACCTCTTCACATTGTCTTAGTTACTTCTTAGTATGTAACTTAAAACTCACAGCTGTCCTCCTGCCTCAGTTTTCCATATGCTTTGATTATGACACTTTTTTGATGGAGATGTTTGTATATAATGAATACCCATCAAAATTATCCTTTTATTACTTGTCTTTAGCTATTTTGAAAGTCATTTCCATCTTTGTTTGAGGCAGGTTCTCATCATGTAGCCTAGGATGGACACAGGCACCTAGTCCTCCTGCCTCAGCCTATCAAGTGCTGGGATTAGTGTTGTGCATTACCATACTTGGATCTCCATATTTTTATGAGGTCTTCCTGATTCTATAAGAAATGTGAATTTATGTACTTTATATCTGCAGTTATATATTTGTGCAAATATTATAGATATATATATTGTTTGCCTCTGATAAATGGCATAAGTAATGAAGATTATATAAATTTAAATACATTGAAATTATTTGCAGGAAACAAAATCAGAAAATTCCATCCCCTAAGTATTATGATTATATCAGAAAAATATTTCTAACTTTTCCTTTCATATAGAGGTATTTACTTTTGTGGAAATGAATATTAGTCCTAATAATAGGTTCATTCTGAGCCTAACACCCGTATAAACACCATACCTACATGCATAAAATAAAGGTTCAATTAAGGAATGAATAAATAAAGGAAGTTTCCCACTGAAACCTGGTAAATACACAAATATATGAGGAGAACATTAGAGGGTGTGGGGGGGGAGAGAAAAGGAAGAAGAGAGAGATAGTGAGGGGTGGGGGCAAGGATACAAAGAAAAAAGTAATCTTGAAGTATATTAGGAAAAAGACATCATTCTTAATTATTATGTTCCTTATTTCTCAAATATTAGTGAAGAAAAGAAGACTCCATCTTTAGTTTCCCCTGCTTGATTATAAAAAGAACATAAATTAAGCCAAATAGAATAAATATTGATTGAGGAGCAATTACATTCTGCACATTGAACCTGGAGATTTATTTGCATTGTTTAATTCTCATAGTGACCCTGTGGAGTGAGTATGGTTATCTGCAATTTGAAATTGAGGAATACAAAGAACAGAGAATAAGAAGTATATCCAAGTTACACAGTCAACAAATATTTGGAGGTGCATTTCAACTTGGACCCATCTATACATAAAGATGTCATTCTGTATGCATGTGTGTGTGTATGTGCATGTGTGCATAGCTTCATTTTGAAAATAAGCTCCTTCTAAGACACAGATAAAATGTCAAGAAAGTTGCATTAAATTATGACTTGTCAGTGATTATGTCTGTAAATCTTGTGACTTACACATCATATTTTTCAAAATAGTCCTGAACCTAACATATCCTTGACATCTAGGAGTCAATTTAATTTAATTAACTTATATTAGTTCCATTTTATGAATGGGATACCATGCCAAAAATATTGGCTCCATTAGACTTTTCATGGTTTACATGGATCAGCATAGATTCAATCTCTTCTTCTGCCTGGGATTATCTGACTAATAGCACTTTGTGGTCAGATGGATTGGACTGCACTGGATCCAGAGGTGGCTGTTCTATTCCTTTCTCTGCTGTTAAGTCATGGTATGACACCTCCTCCTTTCATATCACTTAACAACCCAAATTATAAGCATGCAATAAAAGCTCTTGGATTGTACTTAGAGATTTAACTACCTTTCCTCTCTCCTCTCCTCATTTTCTGAGTGCAAACATTCATCTTTTTCAAGCATCTTTGCATTTACTTTTAAATAATCTGAGCAATCACACCTCATATCTTCCCCTGGGCCTCTGCATTACTCCTATGCAGCTTTTAATTCTCAGCTCAAATGCTACTTCCATGGTGATGTTTTCCAAGAGTGCTGAACTAGGTCAGGTCTTTCCATTCCAGGATTTTCTACATCTTAAACACTTCCATCAGAGCACCGTCATGATATGTTATATATGTATACCTAGGATTACTGGTTAATGCTGGTTTCTGAGCTCACAACATTCTATGCTACACCTTAGGATGTTTGTCTTAGTTCAGCATAATCCATGTGACCAAGGAGATATTGATTACATTTGCTGAAAGAAGGAAAATCAGTGTGTAAAATTAGAGGCTTGGAGCAAGGTAGGTCAGTAAATCTTTCAGTTCTTATATTTAAGGTGTTGCCAGATTTTTTTTTCTCTGCAACTTACCTATGAATAACATGGAGCACATTTAAGCAGTGGTTATGGTTCATGCCTCCACACCAAACTCAGTAGAAAATATTACAGCTTGTGTATGAAGAAGGGATTGGTGTTATTTGTACAAATGCTACTCTCTGTAGTATTATTAGATTCAAGGAAAGTATAAGCCAGAAATAAGCAAGATATGGCCAAGTAGAGTGAGCTGGTTTTTGAAGCACCCTGCTTAGTTGAAATATAGCATTTAGAGTGACCACCACACATACTAAAAAAAAAAAAAATCTATGAAAAATCCACTAATGCACTGGTGCATGAATACTCAGTAGCAAATAATTCAAGATATATAGCAATGTGCAGCCGTGTGTTTCAAATTAGAATTGAGCTCATTGAAGGTAAAATTAGATACTAACATACTTAAAAAGTCAAGACACAATTCTTCCCCCTCCTTTTCTTTTGTCCAAGGCCATAGAAACAATTTCTCAATGAACTCAAATAAAAAGTCCCAAGCTATGAGACATCGACTGACATGTGATGATATAAATCTTTAGATCACTATGCTTTCAATAATATCAAAATCAAAAATTAGGAAAAGTACACATACTGAAAATTTTTATTTCTTTTTCTTTCTGTGGTTCTGGAGTGCCAATTCAGGATCTTAGTAGGTAAACATTCTTCCACTGAATGACAATCCAAGACCAAAATTCTTCATTCTTGAATTTACCTGGATAGTTCCTTTGACATAGTCCTCCAGGCCCATCATGTACTAACTACCCCAAGCCCAGACTCTCCTACAGCAAAAATTTATGTTTGTTTTGAAAATGTTCTATATTTTGTTGCATTTGGTATTGTAATAGCGAGGCTTTTGATTTTATAACTAAAATGCTTTCCCATGCACAATTTTTTCTAGATAACTCCTACTGATTTTCTTAATATTAAAGGTCACTTGTAGGAGAACTTCTTTTACCTCCCATGTGCATATGAGGGGTCCAGTCTGTGCTCCCATAGTAACCTGGAATTTCCTATGAATTCTGGAGTTCACTGTTTTATAGTGGCCTCCTTAGGTTACTGAAAGGAGAAATGACCTCATTCACATTTTACTTGACCATCCAACAGAGAGCGGGTATTTAGTGACTGGGCTGTAAGTAAGTCTAACTTCTTCCCAGGAGTTTTCAAACCAATTCTGAAAGTACATCATCATTTTCTCAGATTCGCCTAAAATGCAGTATGCACTATCTGCAAACTACTTTTCAGTCTAAGAAGAAGATAATATCAAATAATCTGTGGCTTTTAATTCTTGGTAACAAAGACAAAATGAATAATGGAAACTAACAGGTACAAAATCCTCAACCAGAAAAGTGAGCTTGCATTTTATCTACTTTAAAAAAGATAATCATAAAAAAAAACAACTTCACTTCTCTCCCAATAAATCTTCAAAGGATAGAAGTAGACTGAAATTATTAAACAGAAGAGCCAACTAAAGAAGTCCAATCAGATATATCCATATGCTGTTCAGACAGAACATGGAGAGACCTGGCTGGAATCTGGAAGAGAGTCAGTCCCCAGACAGTGAGCTTGTCTAGTGCCAGAAGGCGCTACATAAGTGACTGCGGGAAAATGACCAACATCTGTCTAAGCAACTTGTGGTCTAAGCTACTCAGCAGCAAACAACCTGACGTGATGCTCACACAAGTGCAGTAGTGGCACACAGCCATGGTGGGTTACCAATTGCTCTAGAGTTGGCTAACAGATCCACTTAGTGGAATGGAACCCATACCCGGAAACGGGAAACAAGTCAGAACCATATCCAAAAACGAGCCTGCTCTCCAATATCAAGCTCCCGCCAATAGTGGGATACGAGAGGGCCTACAGCTATTAAATTCTCTCTAAAATAATAATGGTTATCCATATATCTTGCATTGACCTCACTCTCCCTTGGAGGACCTGCTTCTCTCTTTCAGATGGACACAGAACCTGAGGAGAGAATCAGCCCATTGCACCTCAACAGAGCACCAGCTGAAGCCATAGAGTTATAGGGGAAATGAGCAGGAGTGCTGCTTTATCAGTGAACCTCATACCAGCACAAGAGTGAAGGAGATAGACACAAAGAACACTCAACCCCTACCAAATCAGATATACAGCGACTCACAAAACCTTGTCACTGAAATAGACCTAAAATGAACTCAACATGGCTCAGGGAAATTCGCATAAGAGGAGGCAGAATGATTGTTAGAACCATGAGTTGGATCATTATACACAGAGTCATTGCCTCTCCTGCATAACTGATAGCTACCCCCATAAGGCAAGACCCACATTATCCATGGAGGGAGGACAGGGAGAAGGCTAACAATGATACCATCATGGCTTTTTATTACTATATACATAACTAATAACAAATATATTTTAAAAAGATGATAATGTGATGGGAACATGATAAAATTATAGTATGTTCATATTTTTAAATTCCTAATAAAAATTAAATATAAAAAAGCAAGTTTATTATTCCTTGAATAGCAATTAAACCATTCTCCATTCTCAGAGATAGAATATAATTTAACACATATTTACTTTGGCAAACAAAGTCTGATACAGAGTTTGTTTTCTCATTACTATTCATCTGACATTTATGAAGAATATATTCTTAAAGCATATAAAGTTATGATCTTTGTGGCCCTTTATAAGAGATCTATGATAATCATCTCCAGGACTCATCTTGTGTGGAAGGGATCACAAGTGTCCTCTGGGGCCAGTGGAGAAAAACTGGGAAACTATTATACAACATTATTATTATTTATCTGTGATTTAAGAATGCAAGGTCCTAAAGTTCTTGTGGAATCTAGGAAAGAGTTACAATTAGTTGAAGGAAGAGGATTGAAAGGAATTTCCCCTCCCTCTAGCAAAGGGGAGTTGGAACGGTCAAGAGCAAGAAAGATGGATAAAGAAGTTGTTGTACATGCTCACAATACAATTTTATTCAGTCATAAAGAAGAATAAAATTATGACATTTGCAGGAAAATGATGGAACTGAAGATGATTATGTTTAAGTGACATAAGCCAAACTCCAAAAGACAAATGCCACATTTTTCTGTTATATGGGACTCTGGCCAGCTAGTTTAGCTACATTGGTAAGCTGCAGGTTTAGTGAGAGACACTGTCTCAAAGAATAAACTGGACAATGACTGAGAAGATATCTAATGTCAACCTCTGGCCTCCACACACACACACATGTATAAATATACCTTCCTGCAGGAACATACAGACACCCATGCATACCAAACACATTCACATACAATCTTATTATTTTAATTAAAAAAAGAATATGCTAGTTTAGCTCTATCATTTTCCTAATATTAGTAAGGGGAAAATTTTCGTTGGCATGTGAAAGAATAAATGTATACCCTGACATATTTTTCCTGTCATTGTTCAAAGAATGAAAGAGAAAAACACATAGCCAGCAGAACCTCTTATCTAAAACAGAGGAAAAAAGAAACTTGCTCCCCAGAAATACCTGTACCCATTAGTAAAGACATCATCTAATAGAAGTATGAGCAAGATAATCTAGCCATCAATAAAGAGACTGCCAGGCTGGAGAGATGGCTTAGTGGTTAAGGCGATTGTCTGCAAAGTCTAAGGACCCAGATTCGATTCCCCAGTACTGATGTAAAGGCAGATGCACAAGGTGGCTCATGCATCTGAAGTTTGTTTGCAGTGGCTGGAGGCCCTGATGCTCCCATTGTCCTCATCTATCTATCTATCTATCTATCTATCTATCTATCTATCTATCTATCTATCTATCTGTCTGTCTATCTATCTATCTATCTATCAATATCTATCTATCTATCTATCTATCATCTATCCATCTCTCTCTATCCATCTATCTATCTATCCATCCATCTATCATCTATCTATCATCTAACTACCTCTTTCTCTCTCAAATAAATTAAATTAAAATTAAAAACTGTTAAAATAAATAAAATAAAAGATTGTATAGTATAAATATGATTGAGATTGTGGGCTCCTTCTTGTCCCACCACAAAAAGGTAAGGTGCTAGAGACATTACCTCTTCCCCATAATTGATAATACCCCCACAATGCATGACCCACATTCCCCAACGAGGAGTCCCTTTGGAGGGGGGAGGACAGGGAGAAGGCTAATGCTGGTACCAGCATGACTATATACACACTATCTACATAACTAATTTAAAAAAAGGTAAGGTGCTACCACATGTAAACTTCATGAAAACTTGGAGCTGTATGAATAAATCTCTTTCAAAATGTTCATGTGGCCATGGGAATTGGTCTGTTTGATCTGTGCATCAAGGATTTCAGGCCTGCAGAGAGCAGAAGGCTTGTTTTTCTGCATAGGTCATTTTAGTACTATGTCTCCTGTACTGATTTCTATTAAGTTAAAAATGCAACGGGAGACTGCATGCAGTAGTGAGGGACACAAGAAAGCAATACTATAAAATAAAAATGAAAGTGTGTCTCAACTTCACTTTTGTTATTAACAATAAAGAGGACAACAATGCCCAATTTTATTGTTATTACCCAACAAACTAAAATTATACAGGACCTCACAAGTCATTTTTACATGCTATTTCTCAGTACTTTTTCAGAGAGAGGCTTCATAGCTTGTTCACTGTTTTCAAATATCAGTTCTTTAATGTTATACTAAATACTGTTCCAAACAAGAAAATAAAAATACAGTCTATGGGAGCAAGGGAGATGGCTCAGGATAAGGCCCTTTTGCTTGCAAGCCTGACAGACTGAGTTCAACCACCCAGGATACACACCAAAGCTGTACACAAAGTGGCACCTCCACCTGTGCTCCCAATATGTTTATGGCAATGAGAAGCAGAGCCAGAAGACTGGCACATATGAAGTGAAGTGGCTAAAATAAGATAACAAGGGAGACGCCTCAAGCGCGATCTCAAGCAGGCTTTCTCTCCGCTAGCAAATGGAGAAATAAAAATATTTTAAAAACAGTCTTGGGGCTGGATAGGTGGCTTAATGGTTAAGGTGCTTGCCTGTGAAGCCAAAAGACACAGATTCAAGTCCCCAGTACCCACATAAAGCCAGATGCACAAATTGGCACATGCCTCTGGAGTTTTTCAGTGGCTGGAGGCCCTAGCATGCCCATTATCTCTCTTTCAATCTGCCTGTTTCTCTCTCAAATAAATAAATAATTGAAAACAACAGTATTTTCAGTGACAGCAATGGTTCCTTTTTGCTGTTTGAGTGGATCAAACTACTGGTTGGCTGAGTTATTTTATTTTATTTTTGCAGTGCTGGGGATTGAATCAGGGATCTGTGCATGCTAAGCAAGTGTTCTACTTGTGAGCTATATCCCCAACCCTTGAAATTTTTAATGTTACATAGAGGCCCTTTTTCCTCTCATTGATCATTTTGCTCTGTTCTACTCCCCCCGCCTCATTTATTGTTCAGTTTATATCTAGTCTGTTCAGTTTATTTCTTATGCAACATTTCCAAAATCCTCTTGCTTCCTTATTATATATTGGGTGTAAATGGTGTGACTCCTGCAGGGAATATCTGTGGTTTTGGCTGGACAGTGGTCTCTTTCAAAGATTAGCCAATCAGGAAGATGATTGGAGAAATGTTTGCTCAAGCTAAGTGGGCTTACAAACTCTAGTCAACATCAGGTATCAGATACTTGCTGGTTCATTTGTTAGTTTACATGGAGACAGACATTGAATTAAAAAGCAGACCCTGAGCTAGAAGACTGTCTCCTTTCTTGAACTATCATCTTTTCATCCCTGAAATTTAGCATAGTACCTTTCTAGGCCCAAGAAATGACAGTGGAAAGTTCTATAATTCTTAATCTTTTATTGGATTGGAGGAAAATTTGGATATTTTTGTATTCTGATGAGAGACATTTCTTCCATGCATAAATACATGGTCTAGATAACATGGAACCCTGTCACTGATATGACTTGTTTCCTCAAATTTGATTAAAGGAGATGTCTTCATTAAAAAGGAATACAAACCAACAGGAATTAAGCCTCAACCACCCTGAGACTACATAGTGAATTCCTGGTCAGGCTGGGCTAGGGTTAGGGTTTAGCGATACCTTACCTCAAAAAACCACAACACCAAAAAAGGAAGAAATTAATCCTCAACGGTACTTGAACAAATGTGAAACATATGGTCTCACTTGGGGCCATGGAATCACAGCTTAGCAGGAAATGCCTTCATTTTATATGTATATGAATATGTACATATGGTATGAGATGCATGTTCATATATGTGTGGACACACATGTGTATAGGTGGTTACACATGCAGGTGGAGGCCAGAGGTTGACATTGTGTGTCTTCTTCAATCACTGTCTATCTAATTTTTTGAGATAGAATCTCTATGGAGCACACAGATTTGGTTAGCCTACTAGACAATTACTACGATTCTTCTGTCTGCCTCCTCACCGTTGAGGTGACAAGTATTTTATGTCACATCCAACTTTTTTACATGGGTGCCGGGGATCCAAATTCAGTTCTTCATGCTTGTATGGCAAGCATTTAACCCACCGAGCCATCTCTGCAGTCCCTAAATTCCTTTCATAAAAGTACAAATCCCAGTGAAATGAAGAGTGTGATTAAAGTCTAGATGCTTATTTCAGAGCTCTGTGTATCTCAATATGGTTCGAAATGTTCTTACTGTAGGAACTTTTCTTTACTTGTACACTAATTTTTTTACTTTCTTCTATGTCATATCTTGTGAGTTGGAAGGTGAAAGGAAACATTCATTTTTAATTCTCAGTCTGTAGATTATTCTATCTGATATGTGAAGATGGTGGTTAATACGGTTTCTACTCTGAAAAGTAAGTTAAGGTGTCATGTCTGTTGGGGCCCTTTTTCTGACCTTTGCTTAGAGAGGGTTCACTACTGCACATCTAAAGAAAACTGGACATCTACGATGTAAAGATATAGGCCTTGTGCTACATTGGTAGAGGTGTTAAAATAACAGCAGTAGACCTGAAATTTTCCTTAGTGTATGGTGCCATATACTAGAGATTTGTAAATGCAATATTATTTTAAAACATCCAAATAACTTTGACAAAAAAAACTATGGCCTAAAGATTTATAGGATTTGCTGAAACTCAGAGATCTCTGTTTGAACCCAGGTTTCAAAACTCTTCCTTTTTTACTGCATCCATTTGCACAGAGATTTAAATCAGGCAGTGTGAAAACTTTAAATCAGGTTGTGGTCCATATGTACTATTAAGGCATAATTAATAGATTCCTTTTCATGCTCAAAAGTGTCCCAGTTTGTGCAACAAATTTGACAGTCTATCTCTAAGCATAGCTTAAAGTGAACACAAGACCTTCTGTGGGTATTGTTCATAATGCTTTAATGCATCCTTTTTCCCTCTACTAGAAGGCTTCAGATAAGTGCCAAATCAGAGGTGGCTTGGGGTATTTGGAAAAACAGGTGGCATTTGGAATGAATATCACCTAGTAATTGGGTCTAAGCTCTTACTTTTCCTTATGTTCTATCTTATGTCTTTCTTTCTGATAATCTTTGTCCTTTTCTCTCTTTCTACTTTTTAGTATTGTTGATTCTTATTTTAGTTTTAGTTCCTGGTGAATCTGAAAATGCAGTGTGATTATTTCTGAGATGTTGAAACCACTATCAGTGGTATTTCCATCCAAAAGAGAATAAAATGCATTGTAGGACATCTCTAACTTAGTTTTTATCTTCCTTCTTTCTCCTTAATCTTACTGTTTCTAGCCTGCCAGGTTTACTACAACCATAGTATAGTGGTGTCCAGGGAGTTCTCTCCATGCAGGGCCTGGACAATGCTACTGAATGTTTTGCTGGAGTAGGCTGGCAACTTAAGTCAAACACCACCTTGCATGTCTTTGCTCTTCTAGGCAAACTCTTGTCCTGTTTTTATTATTTTAAAGGGACTATCAGGAAGAGCAAAGGGAATGATTTTTTAACAACAAAAATCTAATAAAATATGGAACTCCTTAATAGACATGGCAAAAAAATCTTTCACTTCTGTTAGTTTTAAATGTATGGATTTGATTTATGGATCAGAATTGCTCACTTATTATTTTATCTATACAGCTTTGGGCAATTTTGACAGTGAAAATTTAGTTTTATTGACCAGTGCAGTAACTGTGCCCACAAGGGGACTAGTGCACACAGCCTACTGCACTCAAGAAACGATGATTTTGGATTCTATGACTGAGTTTGGGAATCATAACCAATACAACAATAAGTTCCAAATCTCAGTGCCCAAGGCAAGAGGTTTGCAATCACCCTTCAAGGAGGGAAGGAAGGGAGTCTTGGCTGGAAGTTTGCAGCCATAATTTAATGCAGCTGGGTTAGGCTACAAATATATCTGTCCATCAAGATGTGAAGTAGTCCCAGGAGGTCATTTCTAAAAGCACCTGGTTCCCAGGACTAAAGAACGGTAAGAATGCTTAAAAGGTGAAATGAATGGTGTCACAGAGATAACAAACTAGACCAATATTTGAATGTGAGAAAACTAATGAGTGCTATTAAATAACCTTTCAATTTTATGTCAACAACAAACTCTAACATGGAGACTTCTGTTCCCTGTGCCTTATCCCCATCCATTCCAACACACACAGAAACACAGACCAGGACAGTGATTTCAGGTCAGCATTAATTTAGGCCTATTCATCTACCAAATTGGCCACCCGGGCAATATTAATTTAGTCTTTTTTATTCTAAATCTCTCATGGTATATAAACAAACCTCTACAGAGTAATGTACCAATAAACATCTAATTTGATGAACCATGTCTTCCAATTCATCAAGACAGTTCTAATCTGAAATATATAGGTGAATACATAAATAAGTATACTTACTTGTGAGTATCTTCCAGGTTTTCTTTTCTTCATCATAATACTGCACCAGATTGCTGGGGAGCCTGTCTGGTCCAGGAGGCAGCCCTCCAACCAAAAGCAGCATTTTCTTGTTAGAGCGAATTCTTCACCCAGAACAAAAGAGGAGATAAATAACCACATTGTAGTAGAGTATTTTTAGTGGCCACGAAATCATAATCATCAAAAGTCTCTCTTGCTTTCTGATTTCTATTTCATTCTTTCCTGTTTCTTCTCCCATTCATAGCTCAACTTTTTTTTTGAACAAAGTGGAAAAATGACCAGAAGACCCAAATATCTCTATACTCCTGGAATAATAAGCTCCCTTTATGCAATTTGTTAGAGGTTCATTCTAGAACGACCTTTTTCTTATATTATCCCTTTAAATCATTACTCTTTACAGCTGAGTACACATGAAATGCTTTAGAGTTTTGCTAAGGTTAAGCATTAAAGTTGTATGTCAAAAATCATATTAGTCAAAAGCATTATTATAAGCCATTCGCCACTCAAAGAACCTTGAAAAAAATTAAGGTTATGCAGAGAGTTTGTGAGTCAACCTTTTAGTCACCCAGGGAACTTTAAATACCAGTTGGGTACAATTAGAAGCACAGGAATAACTGGGGTGGGTTTTCCAGTTTGAACATGAATTTTTTGTTTGTTTAATTTAGCTTAGACTTCTGTCTCTATCCTCATCCCCTCACTGTAGCTCACCCTCCCCTATGCTCTCCCCCTGTGCACCACTGGCAATACAGCAGCACCAATTGGTAAAAACGAGACTGTGATGTCGTTGTGAGTCTCCCCAGAGTGGAGCCCTGCCAATGCTTGCCACTGATCCAGCGGCATGAACCTGCTCAACTGTGCAAAGTCACTCTAATTCCCTCCCTCTGTTTTTCTACCTTCTCCCCCAGGGGGCAACCAGTGAAAGGAGTGACTACCCACCCATCAAGAGCTGGCAATTCACTGCTATTAACCGTGACTGTGATTCCCAGTCTGCCTGGCAGTTCCTGAGAACAGGCCTGTGACGTCTCATATGCAATAAAAGCTATAAGATGCACCCTGGCCGGCCCATATGACCTGATGGATGTACAATCCTCAGGAACAGTAATGGATGGAGTACAGTTGCCATTGAAGCAGGGAGAGGAAGCCCAGACCCCCACAAGGGGCCTGCTGATTTAACAGTCACTTTACATATAATTGAACTTTTCATTTACCTGAAAGGCTCAAATGGTGGAAGAAACAGCACAACCACGATTGAACAGAAGAGTCAATAAATACAAAAGGGATCACAACCTACAGTGTAGCTCTGAATCTTATAAGGATATATTTGGCCAATTCCGATGAAAGGATGCTTGGAGAAATAGGCCCTGTGGAGGAGCCTTCTTTGTGGTTAAGAATCTAACAGTCAGAGAGTTAACTTAATACAGTTAATGACATTTCCATAGAAAGGAACAAGAGAATTCTTTTGATGAAACTCTTATGTGACTTGGTAGGAAAAATACCTTCTGCAGAAGCTAAGCTGAAGAGACATCAATAGAGGGAGCAGTGCTGATAAAATGACATGCAATTTATAGCTTGAAACATTAATTTTGTCATCCTGTGGATATAGTTGAATAAAAATTAAAACAAACAAACCCAACTTTGTTAAATGTAATACATACTTCAACTGCCTTCTATGTCACCAGTTAGCCAACAAAAACATAATATAATACAAAGAGCTCCACACATTGAGAATTTCATTGACTGGTGGGTTTGTAAGACACATTAAAGAAAATCATTGCAGTAAGCGCCTCTTTTTTTTATTTGGGAGTAATACACATTCAATTCATGTACCATATAATTTCATAAATGCATGGTCACAGAACTGATATATTGGTATTCTTTTAAACTGTAGCTTTTAGTCCAAATAACCAACTATTCTGTTTGTTTAAGAGAAGTCAAGATGAAAGCAGTGGTCTTTTCAGGTTTTTGTAAGTTAGCATATGTACACAGACTTGGTTATTGGAAGTTACATCCTATATCTAACACCACAAATGTGCCAGAGTGCAATGGGTGAGAGAGACCAGAACACACACAGAGTAAAGGACTCTGGCAAATGATGCCTTTGACAAAAGCCACGAGTTAAATTGTTTACATTTTAAGTAAATATAACTGCTTTACAATGTGTCTGGCCAAAGGATAAATGCATGGTTCAGGTGTGTCTGTATGGTTATTATGTTCATTGATAAGGCCGGTTCCCTAGGATATCTCACTGGTAATAAGACCAATGGAGTATCTCTGAGACAAGAGAAGGATCTAGAGTCTTTGTATTCTCTGCTTGAAAAGCCAGTCATGTGTCCTCTAAGAACTAGACTGAGACTATGAACAGAGAAGCTACCTAATAGCAAGTGGTAACTGCTTCTACCCTTACCAATAACATGACTAGCAATGAAAGATTCCATATAAGTAAGACAAACCCAATCCATCCAGGCCTCCATAAGGGATACAGTGAAAAATTCCATGGAAGAAAAGAAATCCCAACTTGGTTGTGTGTTTTCAACCTAGGGGCAGTGTTCTGAATGCGTTATGCATAGGTTTCTTGGTGAGTAATGACACATTCCAAATCTTTTGCACTGTTATATTTCAATTGTCATTCATTCAATTTGTCTCTAAAGCTAGTTACACAATTTTCCAACCCAGCACTAATATTATTTAATTCTAAATAACACTTAAAGCTCTACATTGTGAAGGTAGACCACATAGAACTCAAAAATAAGAAGTTTAAGAGAAGCTGCATAAAACAGAAGAAAGAACACAGAAATGCCAAAACATATCAGAGTGCTTGTCTCACCATTTTTGATAGAATATTGATTCTCAAACAAACCAAAGTGATAGGTCTAACATTTTATAGAGTCATGAGAAAGTTCACGTGTTTATTATAGGAAAACACATTTGAGCATGACATGAAAATTTGTAACTTTCTGGATCCAAAGAAAGGCAACTAGTAGAGATTACTCCACATTTCATATTGCTTAAGAATTATACAAATGAGAAAAATCACACAATATTTTACTTTGATAAAAATGCAACATCAACTATTCAATTACTTCTAGAAAATAATACATGTGAATAAATCCTGTGGAAAATCTTTTATTCTTTATACAACATGCAATTATAATAGTGACATTGAAAATAATGACAGATAATAATGAATGTGTATTGGGTATTAAACCCCTGATTATCATGCTATCTATTTGATGTGTGTGAACTTCAATTTGAAAACCCATTTAAAAAGATACATTTTAAGATGAAAAAACAAAATAGAATCTGAATCATGTTGCTGAAAATGTATCAACTTTTTCCCTAAATAATCCCTGCAAAGCTCTACAGTCTTTATTTTAGGGTAACCAAAATCTACAAATGTCATTGACTTTGATCCTTGGAACTCCTCCATATGGCAGCATGGCATTTTTTTTTTTTTAAAACCTAGGGAACCAGTTTAGTCATAATTAATTTACTTATAATTTTTTAAAAATATTCCTTTCATTCCTTACTTTAGTAGCACTATGATCAAAGTAGTATATTTAAAGGTTAAAAAGCATAAGGAGGTTTAAGCAAAAAGCTGAATATGTCATTTTAACAATATATTTAGATTCCTTTTATTTGAGTTTCTTAATTCCTGTATCAAAAAAATATAAGATTAAAAAGACATAAAATTTGAAGGGTTCCTGTGTTCCAGCTCAGTAACTGCCCAGCATTTACTATGTGTTCTCTCTCCCTCTCTCTCTCTCTCTCTGCATGTGTGTGCTCTTGGGCAGACCTGCTGTGGTTCAGAAAATGAATGATTGAAGGGTGACCTAGAACTTCTGAGTATAAACAATAAATTTTTCATCAGATCAAAGTGTGGTAGAGTCTCATTTATTTATATCTAAATGATTTGGAACTTTCATAATTGGGAGAGAGGTCAGATGGTTATCTTTTCTGTGATACATGAAAAAGTTATCATTCCCTAGATTACAAGAGGAGTTTTTACCTCAGCTGGTTTATAGGTATGTTAGAACTACCTATATACATTTGCACAAAATTTATTTTACAGATGATAAATAATGCTAATATATATAAAGCAAAGCAGTTTGCAATATTCTAAGTATTATTAAATAATAAAGTTGGGGGCCAGGCGTGGTGACACATGCCTTTAATCCCAGCACTTGGGAGGCAGAGGTAGGAGGAGCGCTCTGAGTTGGAGGCCACCCTGAGACTACATAGTGAATTCCAGGTCGGCCTGAGCTAGAGTGAGACCCTACCTCAAAAAAAAAAAAAAAAAAAAAAAAAAATAATAATAATAACAACAACAATAATAATAAAGTTGGAAGAAAACATTGTGACAATGTTTCTCAGTGGTCCTCAAGTCTAGTTGATTTATCAGGATCACTTGAGGGGATTAAATCTATTTCTTCTTTACAGAGATTCTCAGTTCCAGTGTGCAGACTGGCTCCTTGTGATAAGGCCTTAAAAACCAACAGTGTTTCAGAGACCTCCCACTGAGTCTAACACAAAGCCAGACTTGAGTCCACTGACTTACTCTAGTTCTTTACAGAGGTAGACATCTTTTGATGTTTCATAAGTAATCATTCTTTTTTTTTTTTTTTTTTTTTTTTTTTTTTTTTCGAGGTAGGGTCTCACTCTGGCCCAGGCTGACCTGGAATTAACTATGTAGTCTCAGGGTGGCCTTGAACTCATGGCGATTCTCCTACCTCTGCCTCCCGAGTGCTGGGATTAAAGGCGTGTGCCACCATGCCCGGCAAGTAATCATTCTTAACTATTTGATATTTATAATGAAATAGACAAGTCTACTCTCATTTGGAAAGTTGCTAGATAGTTGTGTTAATTCCATATTTCTCCTTATGCTGAGCTGGATAACATTTTTAGGACTTCTACAGCACAGCTTCATAAACTGTGGATTGTTATGCCTTATGTTGAATGCACAGTGACCAAAAATTAATTAAAAATCAATATAATTAGTTAAGGTGGTTCTGGCAGCACTCACTTGTTGCATCACATGACTTCATTACAGCCTTGGTTCTGAACATGCTACATGCACACTTCACAGTATGCATGCCATCGTGCCACTAATGAACGCTGCCTGAAACACCTCAACTCAGACTTACGCTGATTGTATGCTATGAATTGCAGATTTACTGTACAAAGTTTTCTGCTTTTATAGAAACATAATGGCTTAATTATAGAAAACGGAGAATATATTCTTACCATTATTCCTAAGCACATGTCAAATTAGTGTATCTTTAGCTAGTATTACATTAGGATGTTTAATTTTGAAAAGCAGTGAGTTGTTCAGTTTCATTTAAAAAATTATTAAATAAATTTTGGTTTGGGATTAGAAAAGAATTTTTAACAACTTCTGAAATGGCACTGACCATACTTCTGCCATTTTATACTTAGGTGTTTATGCAAAGCAGAATTCTCAGCATTTTAATTCCTAGTTAGGACTAGTATTCTGTTAATGTCTTCACATGGTGAGAGGGGTTGGGGGCTGGATGATAAAGCAAGCTCTTTCTGGTTGTCTCTTAAGAGGACCCTAAATCCATTGCAAACACCTTCATAACTTAATTATCTTCCAAATACTGTCACATTGGGAATTTGGATTTCACATATGAAATATGAAGATACAGAGACATAAAAATTTAATACATCTAGTTCCTCTCCATAGGCTATAAGACTAGAGGGTTTTATAGCAATTTTACCAGACCTTTACCAAATCTGGGAATCCCTTTAGCTGACATCTGGGTTACATATGAAACATATTTATGTAGTTTGCATAGTAATCAGTTGATAAGTTGTAGCTATTAATATTATGTATAATTATTAACCTTTCCAAGTATTTATTTGAAAATAATATCTGCAATTTGAGTTTGTATTGCTTAGTAGCCTTTCAGGCTCCATATATTACATGTTTATAAATCGCCATAATATTTACTGTATAAGCAAGTTTAACAAAAATATGAAAGCAATGGGTTTCCTACAGCAGTACTTATCCAGGGTCTCCTCATAAGTTCAACTTGTGTGCTCTCTCTCTCTCTCTCTCTCTCTCTCTTGCTATAAGCTTTCTTTATCAAGGCAGTCATTGAACCCAAGCCACCAAACCTTAATGCATTCTTGATATTCCTATTTTCTTACTGAGTTCTGTGGGCTTTGTAGTTGTACTGCTTCTTAACTCTATTCATTCTTTTTTTTTGGGGGGGGACAATGGAAATTTGTTTGTTATACTATAATGGGAGATAATGGCATTATTCATTTGTAAAAGATGAAGGAACCACACAACAGCAGTAAACCCTAGCATGAAGATTTTACATTAAATCTACAGATTTTAGTAAATAATGTGTCACCAACATTGGTTTTGGTTCAGCAGTTTTATAAAATAAATATTCCCTGCCAAGGAAATGCATTAATATTAGAGGAAATTGATGAAAGAGAAGAGATGGGAACTATCAGCACAATACAATTTTCTATAAAACATAACGTGGCTCTAAAATATGGTTTATTAAAGAAAGTTAAGATAGATGTATTGGGTAGTGTGTATGTATATATGACAGGAAAGTAGAAGTGAGACTGTTTAGGAGAATAAAGGAAACTAGTGGGACTGAAAAAGGTAGGCAGGAGAGTGTACAGGGAGTGTACAGGGGAATATGCTCAAATTGTATCATATTTTATACAAAAAAATTATTAACTCAGTATCATATATAACAAAATTATAAAAAGGAAATTTGTTAAATTATAAAATTTTTTAAAAGGTTTGCATTCTGAAAATTTTCACATAGTAGAAGGCTTAAAAGACCTATATCTAATGAGCACATCTCTACCTTCCATCCATACTAAATAGCTGTTTATGCTTTCTTATTTGTTCCATACTTCTGTTATTATACATATATATGACCTATATTTTTCTAATTAATGTTAAAGTTACAGATATCATACTTCACGTTTAAACATTCAGAAGACATTTCCTCAATATAAGGATATTATTTCCACCTAATCATCCTATTACTCACACTTAGGAAAATAAAAATAATAATTGTATACTATCATTTAAAAGCTAGTTCCTAATAAATGCCACTAGTCATACTTCCATTATATTCCTCCAATTTTTTTTCCAACTATTATAAAAATCCCCATTCACTGTTCAAGATATTCTGAATAAGACTTATGTGAACCTACTTTTTTGAATAATGGCACATCCAGAAGCTATAGATTGTTACTAGAAATTTTTCAGTGCCTGGGATGAGCTACCTTTCAGTGAGTTGTTGGCAAGGAAGGTCCCTGTTGCCTCCAAAACATTACAGGATATTCCCAAGGCCCTTGATTTCCCTTGAGAAACAGATGGCAAGACCCTATTGCTGAAGATCTCACTTGCCTGAGTGGCAAGGTCACTGAGAAATCAAGCTGATGCTGAACAGAAAACCTTCTCCCTGGAGACCAGCCAACTGAAAGCTGGAAAAAGCTGCACTGCATGCAGCCGTATGGGAAACAGAAATCATCAGCAGTGAAAACAGTGGACACTGGAAACCTCAAGTTTGGCCAGACAGGCCAAATGACCGAACAGGTGCAATAGTGGCATGTCTGCTCTTGGGGAAACCAACTGCTCCTTAATTGGATTGAAGGCCCGCTCTATGGGAGGGAATACATGCCTGGTACTGAAAAAGCTAATCAAAAATCTATGGCAGGGGAGGTCATGAACGTTAGGGTTATAAATCCTGCTGTTGTCTGGCTAAATGTATATATTATTCCCACCAAACTGCCCTGAAAGCACTACACTTAATGTTCATATTCACATATTAATGCTACTCTCACTTCTGGTTAGAGAAGCTTCTCTTTTCTGATGGCGATGAGTACTGGGATGACCCAAAAGGCAAAACAGTGCTGAGAAGAAGGGACGGAGTGTCTGGCACTGAAACATCTCTAACACACCCTCCAAGGCTCAGGGTCCATTGCTGAAGAGGGGGCGGAAAGAATGTTAGAGCCAAAGGAAGGGTCCGAGGACTTACAATGCAACTGTCCAGACTGAAATTGGCCTCGATATCCATGACCACGAGTGCCTAGCAATACTTTCACAAGACCCTCATAATAGGAGGAAAAGATGATGACATCAAATTAAAAGAGAGACTAATGGAGAGAGGGAGGGGATATGATGGAGAGTGGAGTTCTTAAGGGGAATGGGGGGAGGGGAGGGAAATATCATGGTTTATTGTCTGTAACTATAGAAGTTGTCATTAAAAAAAGAAAAAAGAAAGGTTACACTAATGTGATATATCCTCAACATGTTTTTACTTTTAATATCACAAATTATTATTTTTAAAAATTATGTCATTGTTACTTGTCATCCATTATAGTCTTCTGGAAATTAAGAAGATAAATTAACAAATAACACCATGAGGAAACAATTCCAGGCTATAGAACACTATAGAACAAGTGGTATGGATAGTTTACAATAAATTTAATATTATAAGAGATGTCATACTATTCTACAGAAAATAGTCACAAAACCTAACACAATCATAGAACTTAGTTAAAATACAAAGATTCTGAGACATTACTATAAATGGTTAAGAAAGTACATGTGTTTGTAAAGGAAACTCAACAGTGAATGGGAATTTTTATAATAGTTGGAACTCTATTCATTCTAACCAAGTTGCTGTCAGCCTGCTTCTGTTAGAATGATTGTTCTAATTAATAGTCCTGCACCAGTACCAAATCTCTGTATTCTTATACTGATGTAACCAGCTTCCAGATTTGTATGCTTGTGTGAGCATGCATGTATGCTTGTTTGTGTGTAAATTGGTATATGAGTATGCGTGTGTGTGTAGAGGCAAGAGGAAAAACTTCAGGTTTTATCTTCAGAAACACCATCTATCTCTTTTGAGATATGGTCTCTCAATGGCCTGGAGATTACCAATTAGGTTAGGTTGGCTAGTCAGTGATACTGATCTCCAGGGATTCTCCTGGCCCCTCTTAGTTGGGATTACAAGTGTGTGCCACTATGCTTGGTGTTTTTCTTGGGATCTAGGGATCAAATTCAGCAGCAGGTTCTGGGGACTAAGTACTCTACCCACAAGGCTATTTTCCTAGTCTCCACCATCCATATTTTGTTAATTAATCCTAAAAAGCCTGTCACAAAAAATCAATCCGAAAGAATTCCCCTATTACCTGTCATCTGTACAATGCACATTTTCCTCTAGATTATAATGCTTCTGCTCTCTCTCTCTCTTCTCTCTCTCTCTCTCTCTCTTTTCTTCTCTTTTTCTGTCTCATAGGTAAATTCCTTATTTGACATTCATTTCAGGGACAAGAGAGTTTGTGAGTCAAGATGTAGGGAAAAAAAAAAAAAGACAAGACAAGAGAGCAAGATGAGGAACTCTAAATGGAAACTGCTTAGACCATAGGAAAAAGTAGAAGGTCCTGAGTCCTGGGCTAAGAGGTGGCTTCAAAAGTCAGCAAGCCTTCCAGAAACTTCCAACCAGATAGTATCCAGAGCTCCCCAAAGGAGAACTATTATCCTTTTCGTAAAATTTTCCAGGGAAGTAATCTCCCTTGAGAATTTTTTCCAGATGATTTGCTGTTGTATTTAGGTTTCTTTATCATAGCTGTTCTTGGTAATTACACAGAAGCTTTCATGGGAAGAGCCTTTAAATAGACCTGATAATGCCTCTCTGAGGTAGGTAAACACAGAGTATCATTATCCCCATTTAACAGACCAAATAATAGAGGAAGGGGGTTTGGGCATCTTTTCCAGTATCTCCACATGAGTTTTATTCTCTCCATTTCACAGGGGAATGTCCCTGGGGTTTTCTCCAACAACTCTTCAGTGACTCTCAAATGTGGCTCTGAGATCCTAAGCTTCCCATCCTCTTCCTCCTACCACCAGTCTGGCTAAGTGGTGAGTACAGAATGGTCTTTTTTTTTTTTTTTTTTTTTTTTTTTTAAGATGGAAGGAACTATAGAGCTTTTTGGTCACACAATCATGACAACATATGCTGAGATAATTTCTGACTATACAAGAATGCAAAAAGACTTAGTACATAGTAGGTGTCCACCAATACTGGTGTATGAATGAAGCTATGCTATGTTGGATAAGAGAGAGAGAGAGAGAGAGAGAGAGAGAGAGAGAGGGGAGGGCTGGAGAGATGACTTAGTGGTTAAGGTGCTTGTCTGTGAAGCTTAAACACCCAGGTTTGGTTCCTACTACCCACATAAGCTAGATGCACAGGATGGGGTAGGTGTCTGGAGTTCATTTGCAGTGGTTAGAGGCCCTGGCATGTTCATTCTCTCTGTATACCTGCCAGCCCCCCCCCCCCATCTCTTTGTCTCTAAAATTAAAAAAAAAAAAAAATTATAAAAACAAAACAAATGAGTAAGAACAGTGAACATCACTTGTTAAATAAGTGAAAGTCAGGAACATGATATACATGCCATAGATTTTTTTTTTTTTTTTTTTTTTTGGTCTGCAGTGAATTTTATTCTGGCATTTTCAAATACAATTTGTTTTAGTTGATTCTCCTCCTCAACTCCCTCTCCTCGCCCAGCATAGTAGACAGCTTCACATTGCAGGGATGAACATCCAACCAAACACAGTTTTATGGGAGGAAGAGATCTATTTCTAGCTTATAGATCCAGAGGAAGTGCCATTAATAGTGGAAGAATATGGCTCCAATTCATAAATCCAACAGAGACAGAAAAACCAACATCATCCAGCAAACACTGAAATGATTTTTCTGGGTGATTCTAATATGCAATACATATTAAGAATCATTGTTTTAAGTAATTATATTATGAAATCATGGGCTTCATAGGTTGTTTTATTTGTAATATGTCTTAAACTATAGTAATATACAAGCTATTCAGATACATTTACAAAGATTTCTCAGGTACCATATAGAATAAGCTCACATCCTACCAGGAGCAAGGAAACCATACTTAGGGGAACTGTATAATAAATCAAAGCCAAGCTTCAAAATCAGGAATTTTGAAACGTGTCTTACATTCCAACTCTGCCACTTTCTACATGTGTGGTCATGAGATCAGTACCTATAGTTTTTTTTTTTTTTTGACAGAGAGAGAAAGAGAGAGAGAGACAGAGGAAGACAGATAGATGGGCGTACCAGCAGCCTCTCAGCTGCTGCGAACGAAATCCAGATGCGTGCGCCCCCTTGTGGTCAAGTGCAGCATTGCGCCCTTGTGTCACTGCATCTGGCTAAACGTGGGACCTGGAGATTGGAACCGGTGTTCTTAGGCTTAGGAGGCAGGCGCCTTAACTGGTAAGCCATCTCTCCAGCCCTAGTTTTGTTTTTTTGAAACAGAATCTCATTATGTGGTCTAAACTCATCTTAACTTGTGATCCATTTGCCTCAGTCTCCTCTATGCTGGGATTATAGGCATGTCTGTCAAAGATAAACATTTTTATTTTGCCATCTTCCCATATCTTTGTTCTTCCTTCAGCCCCCTTTAGCTCACAGACATCTGCACAATTAAGTCCAACACATACTTACTCCAGAATGTGCATGCCCTTCAACATGTAGATGTGTAACTTATTTATGCTATTGCTTCCTTCTTCCAGGCATCAGATCTGTGCATTACTTGATGATACCAGAGGCAGATAGGACACACAAAACAACTCAAGATCTTCATCTGAGTCCATGAAATGTGGCCCTTCTCCTTGAACTAAATCATAAGTCTCAATAGCCAGGGCAGATTTATTTTGAATTGGACATAGCTCTTGATACTCTGTGTGAGGGCCTTTGCTTTATGAGGGACAAGGGCTTCCAGCCAGCTTTATATTCACTGCATTTGTCCCTTCCTTCCCTGCCTCCCAGATAAAAGCTTCCTTTTGTCAAATGGAAGATATTTTTGTCAAGTATCTTCCTTGCTTTATTATCTATAATCCCTAGTTCTGCTATATAGCATTTAGTGATTTTCTTCTGAAGCTCTTCCACTGCAAAGGAAATAGCATGCCATTAATCCTCCTCACATTCCTGGGAGGAAGTTGCATGGCATATATTAGCTCTCAGCCTAACACTCCCACCTGAAAGTGGGAGGCAGGCTCTCACTGCTTCTTAGCATGCACACTTGATACTGAACTTGCTGGTGAGAGCAACCAACATTTGTTTGATAGAAGAAAGCACTTCTCTTCATGGCAGAGAGAAGTGGTTCTATGCAATGGGTAATGAAGGAACCATTCGAGCTTTATGTGGCCTTGCAACAAAAGGAGACAAAGCATCACCCTCACCCTAAAAATAGACTCCTAAGAAATGCCTGCACTTCAGACCCGAATAATGCCCCATTATTAGACTATGCATCTTCTGGAGAACTAATCTTATTACTGAGAATTTTCTTTCTCCCTCACCCATCAGGCTGATTTTGGGAGAAATGGCAGTGACTTCCTGATCTAAAGAAACTTTGGCACCTAATGTACAAGAAAGGGTGCAGAAAGACACAAGGCCATGTAATAATGAAAATTCAAGTTTAAGATAAATAATATCCTGATAAAACAATGTTTCCAAGAGGCTGAGATATGAGTTACAAGAATACTGTAACAAAATGACATGCTGAAGAAAGATGAACCATTCAAGAGACAAAGGGACAATGGTAGGTTGCCCTGCATCATCTGAAGTCCATTTTCCTCCATCAGTGTAACTCTAGGGAGAGATTGCTTGTGGGAAACTCCAAAGTTGGCTCCAAGGTATTGCAGCCAGCCTCCTGTCAAGCAAGGCTCTTTCCAGTTGGAGATTCACTGCAGGAGTGGCCATGCAGGGAGACAGTGAGAAAACTTAGTTATTCATTGGGATGTTAAATCCAGGCTTTCCATGAAATATTTATTGTAAGAAATAGATGTCTGTTTTTAAGAAACAGAGTTATAGCTGATGTTGTGTCCAGAAGCCCAAAATTTGTTTCTAAGTAAGGGAGTGAATTCTATACCATCCTAGTGCTAAGGTTAAAAAAGAAGCTATTCTTTTTGGGGGGTAGCTCTGTCCCAAGGGAGTGAGGTGGGCATAGGTGGGTGTTCTGTGGAAAAAATGATGTGTGGCCTGGGGGTCCAGAGGAGGGACACCTTGTTGCTGTGGGTGAAATAGGAATCTCATCTTCTCTTTTCCTTTCCCACCCAGTGAGAGCCAGTTCTTTCAGTTCCATGCTGCTTCAGCAACCCCCAAGGGGTGAAGAATAGCTTAGCTACAGGGCTCTGATGTCTAGGAGACCTTCTTCTCAAGTCTGCCTCTGAAACTACCTCTGAAAGGCGTCACAGAGGCCTCTAAGACCCACTTAATCAACCATTCCATAACAATTTTTGCTTCAATTTTCAGAATTCTGACTTGCAGAAACAAATTATTTTGGCAAAGCCTATAGCATGTCCTAAAACTGGATTGTTGGCACTCTACTGCATGACATGAATTATTCTGCAAATGCTCCAGGACAAAAGGTACCCAAATTTAATCACCAGGGAGTAAGTTTCCTAATGACCATTAATTTCAAAACTTTAGCTAGGACTCATTTCTCCTTTTGTTCATGTTAATTAGATTTCTTTTAATGGAAATCTGCAACAAATATTCTTCAAATCTTGTACTAAATTACTACTGGTAGTTTCTCCTGTCTTTTACAGATGTATAGCAAATTGGAAAACAGAAACAGAATATTTTAATCCTCTTATTTTTCTGTGTGGTCTAATATTCACTGGAAGTAAAATCTACTTGGATTCTTATAAATTCCTGGTACTGGTACCAACCTACTTAGAATCTCTAGGGGGCTTTGAGGAAGATATGCATGTTTTAAAAAGCTTTATGATCGATTCTTAAGAGAACTGCAGGTTTCTACAAAGGTTTTTTGGATGAGGAAGAAAGGTGTGCATTTTTTCTGTTGCTAGTCTTGCATCATTGGAAGGGACAGGAACATGTTTCTGAGCTGATCACTGTATACCTGTCTGTGTACCTTTGTATCCATAGTTCAAGTTGAAAGAGAACATTCCAGCTGCTTTCCTTACCTTGTTTTCTAATTTGCATGAGTTGGCTTGGCCTTTGTGATGAATTGAAAGGTGTCTCCCCAAATTCGTATGTTAAAGGGCTAAATCCTAATGTGACTATATTGTATATATACCTTTAAAAAGGCACACCCAAACACATATGTATGTCCACATATGCATACAAACATCATCATATACATGCAAAGAAAACTATTATTTATGGTACTTGACCCATTAGTTTGACCCAACCCCCCCCCCACACACACATCTCTTTCCTTCATGGGGGTGCCTCCTTCCTTGGGCTGGAGGTTTTCTAGCCTATTTGCTGATGCAGCTTTCCATTCTCCAACTCTGGAGAAATCCCAAACCCTGACTTCATTTGAATTCATTAAAGGTGATGCTTAAATATTTCAGCTTTGTAGTCTCTCTTTTCTATCCTTGCTATCTTTGTAAAATTTGTGTATGGGGAGGTCTGAGAAACATTTGAAGTTTTCCAATATTCTACGTGTTCTAAAAGAACTTCTGCAAAAGGTAGCAGATGCCCTCTCAAGACAAAACCAAAAACAACCCCCACAAAAGCCCACAAGAGTAACAAAGCCTGACTATTTTAGAAAGATCAATTTGGAATCTGTTGGTGATATTTTCTAAAAACCATGAAGCCACCATTTACCTGTTCCCTTGAATATATAGATAAAGAAATCCTCATGTAAATCATTTATACCTCCCTTCAGAACTATGATGGTGGATCAGAGTTCTCACTGTTATGTAAGAGATGTAAATCTTTAACAGAAAGCAAAAAATATCTGCTCATAATAATTCAAATAAAAATAGAAAATGTTCTGTCCAGGAGCATACAAATTAAACCTCCAAAGTGATTTGCTGACCTCTCTCCATATGTGCTCATTCACATACTCCAAGGCTTAGTGAGTGAAGTAATAGCACCAACCTATTTCGAGTAGTAAAAGTAGAAACTTGGGAAGATGGCTCAGTGTTGATAAACTGCTTGCCATGCAGGTTTGAGGACCTAAATGTGGATCCCAAAACCCATGAACATGTCTGATGTTCACAACTGCAATCCTAGCTTTCCAACAGCAAGATTACAGAAGAATCCTAGAAGTTTGTGGGCCAGCCAGCCTGGCATTGGCAACATTGAACAAGGGATCCTATCTAAAGTAAAGTGAAAGGCAAAACAGATACCTGAGGTTGTCATGTGACCTACACACACACACACACACACACACACACACACACACACACACACAGAAAGAGATAAGCAACATTTATTTAAAGAGAGTAGTAGAAGTAATTTCTTGTCAAGAGCTGCAATTTTTTTGTCTCTGAGGAAAACTGCAAAAAGATTGTATCGAAGGAAAGAGGAAGGTCCCCAAGTCACTCTCACAATTAATTTAGCTTTCCTGTGTCAGAATCTGCCTTGGCGATGTGTGTAGTGAAGCTCTTATCTGAATCTCAGCCATGACTGAAAATCTTGTGCTTTGCTGTTTCCTGCTGATCCCCACAAGGAACACTTTTGCTTCACTACTAAAATGAGAGCTTTTAATTTTTAGTTTTGTTTTCTTTGACATAGTTTGTGTGTTATCCCTATCTTGGCAGTCAAACAATCCTTTTTCATTTCCCTAGACTAATTATTATATGAACATTGTTATGAGAAATACCATATAGCCAAATGATTTGCATAGATATTGACCCAAAAGTGGTTAGTAAGCGTACAAAAAGATGTTCAACATGATTGGCCAGCAGGGGCATGATATCACACTTAAGGCTCACCTGGACTGCTGCCATGAAAAAGAGGTAAATACAATCTAGATTGTGGAGAAGTCTGAGCCTCATTCACTGCTGGTAGGAATGTGAAATGGTTTACCTGTTTTGGAAACATCTAGCAGTTTCTTCAAAGGCTAACCATTTCTTTAATACCAACTGAGTTGCTATATGAACCAGCACTACAATGCATAGGTTCAAGAGACATGAAAATATATGTCCACATAAATGTTTGCATATGGATGCCCATAGCAGCATAAGTCATTAACAGCAAAGAGTGAAAACAACCCAAAGCCCATCAACATTCACATAATGGATTGTTGTTCACCCACAAAAAGACTAAAGTCCTGTCAACATGCTAGAACATGGGTATGTGAACATGTTATGCTACAATAAAGAAGCCAATCAAAAAAATAGTCTGGTTGGGCATGGTGGTGCATGCCTTTAAACTCAGCATTTGGGAGGCAGAGGTAGGAGGGATCAGCGTGAGTATGAGGCCACCCTGAAACTACATAATGAATTCCAGGTCAGCCTTGGCTAGAGTGAGACCCTAACTCGAATGCCCCTCCCTCCCCCAAAATATACTATGTATACTGGTAGTGGTGGTGCATGCCTTTAATTCCAGAACTTGGGAGGCAGTGTGAGTTTGAGGCCAGTCTGAGACTATATAGTGAGTTCCAGGTCAGCCTGGGCTAGAGTAAGACCCTATCTCAAAAATAAAAAAAAAAAAAAAACAACTATGTAATGTGTCATACATATGTGTCTACATAATGCCCACAATAGATAAGTCAACAGAGATAAACAGAACATAAACTGGTGGTTACACAGGGCTAGGGGTGAGAGAGATAGTAGTAGTGGTTTTGAGGAATGAAGGTACATTGCCAATTGATGCCGACTTTAGAAAAGTCTGTAGAAAAGAGAGAGGGAATAGGAGGATGACTAAAATGCCCTAAATTGTGGTGGTGTCTATGAACATGAGAAACCCATTAAATTACACACTTTAAATGGGCAAGTTATACAGTACATGCTATAACTGAGGGAGATTTGCTGTGAAATCTACCATCATGTCTGTAGCTTTTCTGATTGATGCCATAGGTGGACCAAGAGGATAGAATAGGGTTAGGGTCAGGATTAATGAGGGCGCTAGACTTAACACACCCATGGACAAAATGGATATAACATAAGCATAGCACAGTGGATAGAATGGCTAATGCTGTCATAGAAACATTGTTATTATCAGCACAGTGCTGAAACTTAGCTGTGGCATCCAAAGAATCGAGGTCCTATCTAACATGTGAAAAGAAAGGCAAATTCAACCTAAACAAAACTACTGTACAATGAAAGTCACCGATTATTAAGCATTCTCTGTCAGGTTTTACAGGCAATGCTGTCCATGCACTATTGGAGCATATACATCTGCAGTGAGGTGGATACTATTATGTGCCTTTTATATGAAGGGAATCCAAAAGTAGGTTAAATAAATTGTCCAAAGAGGATGGCTTGTACATGGTTGAGGTGGGATTTGAACCCAAATTTGTCTGACTTTTAGGTATTGCTGAATATACATTAGAAGTGCTTAAGATATTTGCATTATAACCTTGATCTTTTATTTGTCCTTCCTATTACATTCCTCTGCCTCCCCTCTTGTCAATTTGGGGTGAATTTTTGTGGAAACCTTAAGAGAGGGAGATTACAGAAATTACCACTGACAATGATATTAGAGTTGCTATAGTAACCAATCCATCAAATTGGTCTGTTCTACTGGACACACACTTCTGAATCTGTAATACACCCTGACTGGGATGCTTTATAGGAAACTGAAAGTGCTGAGGGTTAAATGTCCATCTGACAACATGAGAGTATTCTATTTAAAGTTTCTTACCCCAACTCCCTTATTTTATCTTCCCTTTTTGAACCCAGCCATTCTCCATAGGGTAGTTAATTTTAAGGGGTGCTAAACATCTGGGCTGGCTACTGCTGGGTTCTTAACACCATTTACAAATAAAACTATCTCCTTTTTGACAAGTTGACCCTCTCAACCCAATAATTCCTCACTATAGTTTAGGCTGTGAATGAATGACAAACTCCTCCTCATCCCACAGCTAAAATGGACCTTTATGGGATTAAAAAGTGTCTCAGAAAATTAAGAGCTAACAAATAACAGTATGCAGCTGGAGGGTATTCACACATCATATCCATGACTCCATTTCTGTACATTTTTCAACAATGCCTCTGTGTTTTCGAGGCTCCTTCTGAATTTTCAGATATTGCTGCTTTTTTCTCTTTCCCCCCTTCTCCATTTCACTGGCCTTGCCTATCTTTAGAGGCACATAAAGCAGGGAAATGAAACTGATGGTAATTCCTAAGTTCACTTCTCAGCAGCCTCCAGTGAGCCAGTCTCCATTAGGTGGCCCAGCTGAGCTCTGATAAGTTCAGAGTCCTTGTGCAAGTGCAATTTCCCAGCCCATTCAAAGGCACTCTGGGAACTGAAAAGCCAGATCTAATGTAAGAGCTTCTGGAGCAGGAACATGTGTGATTTAAAAAAAATAACAACTCTTTTTTATTATTAAAAAGAATATAAATACTCATACCTAAATAGGCCATCATCTTCCCTCTGATGGATTAAATATGTCATCGAGAGCCATCAGAGACTAATTTTCCCACTCATTGCTGGTGTCCTTGACTTAACCTTTGAATTCCTTCAACTTCATTCTTAAAAAATATATATTTCTGTGTGTTGAGTGACATTACAAATATCTCCCAGAATTTCCTGGATAGGTAAATATATATTCACAGAAATTCTGTTACATCTTTTAAACTTCATTAAAATCATATTTTGAGACAGTATCTCATGTATTCTCTAGGTATTCCAGTATTGAACTTGCTATGTAGCCAAGGATGATCTTGAACTTCTGATTGTCTTGCCCCCACCTCCTGGTGACTGGGATTTTGATACGCCACCACACCCAATTTGGTCTATTCAGTGCTAGGCAAACATACTACTAACTAAGCTATAACCTCAACCCTTATATCAAATTTAAAAATAAAGGTCTTTGCTATTTTTTTCATTAATTTAGCTCATCCTCATAGGAACTCTGGGAAATAGAACTATAATTATGAACCCATTTTACTGATGCAAAATTCTGTTAAAGTGGAGCTAGAACACTCATTTCAAAGGCATCAGTATTTCCATAAATGTTTCTTTTCTCAGTTCAACTAAAAGGCATACTGTTTTTTCCACTGAAAGGCATACTGTTTTTTCCACTGTAGAGTCTATCTCCACAGTGACTGATCCTTAGCAGGGTCTATAGCGTCTCCTGTGACTGAGGGGTCCCTTCTGCAGCATCTATAGATATTCATATGCTTTTTTAGTTCCTGGAAGGTGCCCACATCTTTTTTTGCCCCAGGGTTTTGTCTATGTTCTTCTCATGAGTTTGTTTCACCTAGTTGCATATGTTGGCTTTCCCCAGACCAGCTACCATGTACTCCCCAACTAATCTGTCAAGAATAGCTTCTACATTGTCTGCAGAGAACGGTGTCTTTGGTTAGCCAGACAAGGTACCAGCCTGCTGTTCCATGATGCCCCTGCCTGTGGTGCTTTTCTGTGATAGCACATTGCTATTGCGATTAACTGGCAATTCGTGTAATTTTTTGTCTTTCCTTTCTATTTTCCTTCCTATCTCCCTACCTCCTTCCCTCCTTCTCTCTTTCTTTCCCTCCCTCCTTCCCTCCCTCCCTCCCTCCATCCCTCCCTCCCTCCCCTTTCTTCCCTCTCTCCATACATGAAGTCAGAAATGTGTCCATGTTGTCAAAGTGTCTATCTCAGAAGGCAACACACAGCTTGGCATATTCCATACACTCAATGCAAATTTGTGAATACCCACAGCACAACTTTTTGTTAGTAGAAGGTTGCCATACCTCACTTCATGTTCCCACTGTGGATATAAGTACACTCATAGAAATGAGTTTAGAACCCAAGGTTATGAATGGCACCTTGCTTCTCAGATCTGTTGCCAGGTCAAGTGGCACATTGAGTTAAGACAGTTTGCGTAGAATCCAGTTATATTTTAATCTTCTATCACTGGCAAAACAGGCTACCACCTTTGAACTCTAACACTTCATAAACTACTGAAGTCAGAAGTACAAGAACAAACTTCTCTTTAATGAGATATCTTGTGAATACCAAGTAGACATCTATAATTACTGGATTGAAACAAATTATATGAGGTAAGATAGCATGATTGAATTTTCTTTGTAAATAATGTCTTTTTTTCTTTTGAGGTCTAACATTTTTTTTTCTTTTTAATGAACTCTGTTGATAACTCTGTAAAGGTGACACATACTGACTAAAATGCTTTTTGATTTGTATTCATCTATTCAGAATACTAAACTCCTTATTTGTAGAATTTTCTTGCCCATCACCTCTATTGAGAGTTCTTGCTTCTTCCCTCTTAATAATTTTTTAAATATTTTTTTTATTTTCATTGCTGCTACTTTTGCTTGTTTCACTTGCTTATGATATTTTTCCCTTCCATGGCCTCCCTATCATAGGATTTTTTTTCATACATTTCTGGTTTCCTTTCAATGTTACAGTTTTATCCCTATTTCTATTAATGTGTGAATGAGCATATATTGTCATCAACACTCCTCTTGACCATATCAAAACACTACTGCTTTATTTTTCTTCTTTCTTTAAAAAAGACTATTACTAGTAATTCATGCATTATGAAATATCTTGGAAGTTAATGGAAAGGACATAAGAAATGAATGTTTTTTCCAAAATTCTAGAAGAATGACAGAAGACATAAATGTTTATGACATAACAATTGTTAAAATGATTTTCTTAAAAGATAAACAGAAGGCATTTCCAATGAAGGTAATATTATTTTATATTATTAAAATATACAGGTATTTTATAGTTCTGGCTAGAACCTGTTGTATGAAGCATCTGAAACTATCACTAGCATGAATAGCATTCTGTTGTCACAGAAGCAAAGCTCATCTCCTATAGTACTCTACAGTACAGTAACCTTGAGAAAAATGACTTGTGGCTTCAATTCAAGCTTTCAGGTTTTGTTGTATTTTTATAGTTAAACTGAAAGTACTTGTATTTATTTGAAATGTAGTAGATCAGTCTATTATCAGTAAGTGCACGTCATAGTGAAAAAATCTCAGAGTCTTACTCTTCTAGCCCTTTGCATTCAGCATGGTAGACCAGTTGTCTAGAATTCTGGATTTCTAGTGTGTTTGCCTCCTGCTTTTTCATTGAGTGGTGTGTTAGCTTGAATAGATGACCCCCAATATATTCAGTGTTTTATTAGTTTGTAGTTTGCCTATGCAGCCACTTGGCTAGAGGCAGTGTCATTAGTTGGATCTTAGGGTCCAGCCCTAATTGTGGTGGTGGGTTTAAGAATCCAATATAAAGATATGCAAAGTGTGCCTAGCTAGAGTTCCTGAAGTGTGCTGTGCTGTGTGGCTTTTAGCTTTCAGCTTTTTGGCTTGTGCTTCTCTCTTTCTGCTTGTATCTGTGAAGGTAGGCCAGCTTCTTCTGCCATTATGGAACTTCCCTTGGATCTGTAAGCTTCAATAAATATCCCTTCCTCCATAACTGTGCCTGGTCTGGAAGTTCATCTCAGTGAACCTGAAGCTGTCTGCTACAGGTGGGTAGTTGGAAGGCTTAGAAGGTAGCAATTTTTAATCACATTTGTGATGAAACCAATATGAAGCCTGATTTCTGTAGAAGCCATGTCTACATGAGTATTCACGCAGTGATGAATAGTCCTAAATCAATATTATCCAGATGATTGGACAAATTATCCATTTTTTTCTTTTCTAGTTTTGTTTTTGGTATGTGTGTGTGTTTACTATTTATAGTATGGTGAGTCTTTCTACATCTGTGTTTCTGTAGATGTGTGTGTACCATGACCATGTGTGTGGAGGCCAGCATGGAGCATAGAGTGTCCTCTGATATAGCTCTTCTACTTTATTTTCTTTACACCGAGTCTCTTACACTGAACACAGAGCTGCTGTCTTTAGTCATACTGGCTGAAGAGTGATCCCTAGGTATTCTATAGTCTGTCTCTCACAGGATTGGTGTTACAGGTGCACATGGCCATGCCCTGGTTTTTACATAAAAGCTAGGGATTGAACTTAAGCTTGTGCAGCAATCACCTTTACCCCTGAACCATCTTCACAGGCCTTACTTCAGTCTTCAAATATGTCAGTTCAATTAGTGATAGCTACTATTATACTGACAACAGTTTGGTGAGAGAGAAAGGGAGAGAAATCATTATTAAAAACATCGCTATGCTATTTGATTTGGAAAAGTCAGAGAGAATCTGTATTTATACTCAATCTACTTGATTCACTAAATGCCAGCATTTCTGAACAATGGCAATCCTATTAGGTTCTGAGTCTACCATGCTTGGCTTAAAAAATGAGTTCATGGGCTGGAGAGATGGCTTAGTGGTTAAGCTGCCTGCCTGCCAAGGCTAAAAACACCCCACGTTTAGCCAGATGCAAAAAGTGGTGCAAGGGCACAATGCTGCACTTGCCCACAAGGGGATGCATGCATCTAGAGTTCTTTCATAGTGGCTGAGTGGCCGATGGCATGCACGTTCTCTCTCTCTCTCTAATATGAAAAGAGTTCATTTATTGTTTGAATCAATCATCCTGTTTAGCTTTCTAAGATTAGTCTTAAATTATTGAGTCTTATTATGGATATTAGAAATTTTAACTTGGCAAGGTAGAATTATTTGTCTTGATTTCTCTCTAAGTTGAAAGAACAGGATTAATAATAATTCTTTCCATTAGAATAAAGGTCACTTTTGTCTGTATTTTTGATGTTGTTGTTGTTGTTGTTGCTACTGCTGCTGCTGTTGTTTATTTGATTTGACTTTTTAAATTTTTTTTATTTTTGGAGAGAGACACAGAGAGAGACAGACAGAGAGGGAGAGGGAGACAGATAGAGAATGGGCACACCAGCAGTCTCTCAGCTGCTGTGAATGAAATTCAGATGCCTGTGCCCCCTTGTGGTCAAGTGAGGCATTGCGCCCTTGCGTCACTTTGCATCTGGCTAAACGTGGGACCTGGAGATTGGAACCGGGTTCTTAGGCTTAGCAGGCAGGCACCTTAACCCCTAAGCCATCTCTCCAGCCCGGATTTGTCTTTTTGAATCAGGGTCTTACTAGGTAGTCCTAGTTAGCTTGATACTATGTATTTCATTCTGGCTTCAAACTTATGGAAATACTCCTGCTTCAGTCTTCTGAGTGCTAGGAAGACAAGAGTGAGCCACAACATCTGGCTAGTTTTTGTGTATCTTGTTCCCTAATACAACCTAAGGGCCTAGAATAGAGGTGAGAAAACCATGATCTGATGAATCAATCTGGTTCCCTGATTGCTTTTGCACATCTCCCAAACTGAGAATTGTTTTTATGTTTTTAAATGGTTGAATATAAATCTTCATGACATGACTGTTATACAAAGCTCATTTCCTAAAAATCCAACTTTACTGTGGTACACTCACATTCTTAAATCACACACTGTCCACTCTCTTTGCACTATACAAAATTGTTACAACAAAGACCTTGTGACCATAAAAATAACATAATTATTTTTAGGCTTTTCATAGAAGAAAATTGATGACTCCTGTAACAATACCATTCTTTTAGTTCTTTGAAAGTCAAATACATTAATATTTAACTTTCACCGTTTTTTACCCTTGCTAACATTAAGTCTACATGCAATGCTAAGGTCAGTCACTTAACTGTACAGTCACTGGCATAGAGGGAGCAGCACACTGTATGTGAGAACACAGACTCAAGTACCACACTGCATGGTTTCTGCTATGCAAGCATTAGCCTGGTGTTTATCTCCTCTGTGCATTAATGTTTTTCAACTATAAAATGAAGCTAGAACTGGAGAGATGGTTACCAGTTAAGGTGCTTGCCTACAAAGCCAAAGGACGTAGTTTTGATTCCCCAGAACCCAAGTTATCCAGATACACAAGGTGGCACATGTGTCTGGAGTTTGTTTGCAGCCACTGGAGGCCCTGGCATGCCCATTCTCTCTATATATATATCTACTTCTTTCTCTTCTCTCTCTCTCTATCTCTCTCTCAAATAAATAAATAGAAAAAGCCTTGGGATTCTTTAAACGAATTAAGCTAATGGTGGGACTATAATAATTAATGTTTGTAAAGTGGAACATTACTTGGTATAAGTAGTTTTAAGATCACACTGTTTTGTTTTTTGGGTTTTTTTTTTTTTTTTTTTTTTTTTTTTTTTTTTGAGACATAGTCTCGCCATGTAGCTCAGGCTGGAATCAAACTCATCATCTTCCTGCTTCTGCTTCCTGAGTGCTGAAATTACAGGTGTGAGCCACCATTCTAAGTTAACACATTTTGGCTGGGTTTTTCACTTAAGAAAACCCAGAGATCTATAAATTAGTTGAGTTAACTGATCTCAACATGTTCATTAATAGAAAAAAATACAACTATGAGATAATATTTGAAGATGTCCACTTTTGTCAGCAAATCCTCTAGGTGGAAAAAAATGAATTAATATGTATTCTAATTGCATTTTGATTGCAGGATACAACTGTGTGGCTTCCATACCTGTGATATAATTTTGTAATCTATGGTCTTGTTTCAGAAAATAAACAAATTGTATTCTGTATGGTTGAGTAACTTCTGCTACAAAATCTAACAACCTAACAATTTCTAATCTGATGGTATCAAATTGGCATAAAAGGAAATAGTAGTTTAAAGGATGCATAGACACAAGATCAGTTTGCTTTCTTTAGGTTGTTTTTTGATCCTTTGGAAGAGAACCAATAAAAAACACTGTATGCATTTAAAGGGATTCTTTAGAAGTATCAAAGCCAGGGGTCAAACCTGTATACTAGCAAATTTAATAGCTTTTTAGTCATTGGAAGACATTTTTGGAACTAGATCATTATTAGTACTGCTGTTGTTGAAGCAGGTTTTAATAATAATTTTTGAAAAAATCTTTATACTATGTTAGGTAAGATTGGAATCTTTGTGTGGCAGCCTTCTATCATCTATAAAATATAGGTTCTTGAATGTATACTTCATTACGGGGCTCTAAAGGATGATATTTACACTATATAATTATTGTTATTACTATTCTATTATAGGTATTACGAGAAGAAGGCCCACCTTTTTGTGATGTAGAATAGTAATAAATATTGAGTAAGCATTGATGAAGGCCAACATTTAGCCTTTTTTATTTTATAATTTTAATTCATTCAACTCTCAGTAAGTAGTTATTTAGCCTACATTGTATAAGCTGCAATAGAAATGTAGAAAAAAGTTATCATTTCAGTCAAATTTAATTTACTTGGGATAATTACTAAATTATTGTTAAAAATTCAAAATATAAATTAAAAAGAAATTTTCTGGGTTGCTTAAGCTTATTTAGACTGTCGGGTTTTTAGACTCTAAGTTGTAGACATGCACTATGCTATGTGATGATAACTTGGATGATATGTCTTCAGCTACTTTTTAATGCTAACAATTGCTGATGAAATCATGTTTTAAAATTAAATATACATGCTTGATGATTTTTCCAGAAACATTTCTAATAATAATAATTTGAAGAAAAATATAAATAAATATTTTTCTTCAAATGATAAAAATGTTTGTATTTTTACTAAAACTTAAAGAAAATAGTCAAGAAAGGAGACTTTAAAGTCTTTATGTATAAAGTCCTAGTATATATTTTTAAAATTCACACATTAACTGACAAGATTAACTGGTAAGATATATATATATATATAAATTTTATCATATATATATATATATATATATATCTGGAGCATAATGTTTTGATACATGTATACAATGTATAAAGATTAAATTAATCTAAGTAATGTCAGTCATCTCACCTACTTATCATTTTTGTGGTGAGAATGTTAAAATCTACAATCTCATCTTGAAGTATACAATATTATTAACTATGCTCACCATGCCATGCCATTAGCTACTATAATTTAGCCCGCCTAACTGAAACTTTATATCCTTTGTAAACTCTTGTCATCTTAAATTAATTGTGGATGCTTCTAAGGACAATGTGGCAAGACTTTCATATTATTTATTGGCATAGTGTTTAGTTTATTAAACAAATGGCATGCTCAGAAATATTAGCCAACAAGAGAAAAATATCTAATTGAGTTCATTGTAGAAAAATAAAGACTTGATGCCTTGTTTTTCTAAATGTTTGAAATTCAGGATTACTTAATCATCTTTAAAATCATGTTAATAAAGCTTAAATTAGTATTATACTAATTTGTCTACTTTCTACACATAACACGTATTCTTTTAAAATGTGAATTCTTTCAGACTTATTCTGTTTGATTGTATTTTGTACTCATTCTAACAGACTGTTCAATTTCAATTTCCCTTCTCCTTTGAACTTGAGTAATGTTTTTATATTTGGACTCTGAAAACTACAGCTGAGAAAAAAGTAATTAAATAGAATTCCTTTTAATTCAATTGTCTATAAAAGTGATCTAATGTAAAAACAATAAGCTAATGCATTTGTTCTGATGTTGAACTACATATAAGACTGAGAAAACATTTTATATGATGATGATGATGATGCCATAGTTCCCAACTCACCTATTACTATTGGGCTGTCTACATTAAAGTTAAGACCTTGATGTTATTTTTGCATTTTTCTGTGAATTATAATAAGACATAAAATTGAAAATGCTATAGCTACTAATAATGGAACAAAATCGAAATTATTTTATAACATGAACAGTAGATTCCCATGAACTGTTTCCTTTCCTATACCTTCCTCTTCTAAGGGAAAATGCTATTTGCTTCCTACTGCAGAAGTATCAGATTCTTGCAGCATCCATGACACTTGTAAGCATTTAGTAGTCAAACACTACTACATATCCTTCAAATGATGTGACCCAGTGAAGCTGAAAGGGTCTTCAAGGAGTCAGGCTGCCTGCTATCTTAGCCACCCATTAGGACAGAGCCATCAGGCTACAGATGGTGTGCTAAATCTAGACTAAGATGAGAAATGGAATTTGTATGTTGAAAGTCAACTGTCCTACATTGAATTCCAGGACAGACTTCCTGAGTACAGTTCATTGAAGGCGCCTAACATTATTCCCTACATCCAACTTCCAAAGGTTTTCTTCCAAATTACTCTTAGAACAATTAAATCTTAGTCTTATGATCCCTCTGGTTTTCTGAAGTTATACTAAATTATACATTTTAAAATAATATAAAGGGTATGAATATGTTAAAGACTACTCATGTATAGTCTAAATTCTTGACTCTCTAGGATATGTACTAAATGAAGACCATTTCTAGGTCATATAAAAGTGATAAGATTTAACACCAGAATCTATTAATCACCTATGCCCATTGGTATGTTAACATTTGCCCAGCATACTGAACTTGCTTTTGATCTTTAAACATACAATAACTTGTACATTTCCTGTTTTGATCTCACTTGGCCCCCTGCGCTCAGTGTTCCAGTGCAAGGGGCTTTGGATTCTGATTCCTTGTCTTGTCTTGCTATCATCTATTCACACCTTATAAATGAACTCATCATTTAAATGATCAATTTACAGGCTTTGTTACAAGTTCAATATTTCTCACTGATGTAGCAGTAACACCAGTGCTGCCTAAATGACTGTAAAGAATATCTTACATTTCTTAAAACTTCAGTTACCTGGGTCTAGTAGAAACATAATGAAAAAAATATCCAAACATGCAATCCCATAAGACTGCACAAAGCGGTTCTCATCCGTCAGTTATCATTCTGCATGGTGTCAAGACAGATGTTCCAACCAGGTCCTTTCCTCATGCAACACCTAGGGGTTAGGCTGTAGTCAGTAACCTGGCATCTGAAATTATGATATTTTATCATGAGAAACAGGAAATATTGTTTCTCTCTTTTTTTTAATGATAAAGAAACCCTTCAGGAGGACTCATTAACAAGGAACTTTAAAATTGGTGCCAATAAAACAAGATTGTCAATTTCGACATCCTTTCCATCTCAGCAAGAATTGATATTCTTGCTCCCTTTTGACAAGAAATGCTATTTGAAACACAAATGCAGACACATTCTAAATACCAATAAGGACACCAAAAACTCCCAAACTTTTTTGTGACTCCTGCCAGGGACACACAGCTCCTTTCTCATCCTAACTTCAAATTTTCAAAGCCCTCCTATAGTATATGAAGTTACCAGGCAAGATTCACTTAACCACCCTGAAAGAGTTAGCTTTATTCTCCTTTTAAGACTGAAATTAAAAAAAAAAAAAAAAAAAAAAAAAAAAAGCTTTACTGCAAGATAGAAAGGTTTGCTTGGACACACAATGCCAGCATTTCCAGTAATCACCTGAATACCTTCTTTTTTAAAAGAGCAGACCTCAGTCACAAATTGAACCAAAACAAGAACTTGAGTGTGTGACAGAAAAACTATGAAAGTTCTCTACTGGCACTCCACGGTAATCCTGCTGGCCCAAGGCAGGAAAGAAGAGAGCGAACATTACAGGGTCCTTCCCCTTGAGCAATCAATCCCATCTTGAGATCTGGAAGGTGGTTGTCCACAGCTCCGCTTCTGACAGCCTGAACCTTGGGCCCCACCTGTTTCTCAGTTTCCATGGTCTACCTTCTTGATGCTTCTCACCCTGGGGATTCTAGGAACCTGGGCATTGGAGCACTCAAGGATGCTGCTAGGATGATGACCTTTCAAAGACTGAAACCAACTTTGTCCATACCATCTGATCTGTTTTGCAGGGTTCTGGAGCCTCCAGCCCAGCCCATACTTCTCTCCCCTCCTTCCTGCCCCCTCCCCTCCCTCTGGCCTCTTGGGCTCCCCTACCCCGCCCTCCTCTTTGTTGTCTCCTACCTGCTGGCCAGGCTCTGCCGGCAGTGCTGCCTGAAGGGCATCAGGTGGTAGTTCATGGCGTCCAGAAGCAGCTTCTGGCAGACCGGGTCCGTGCGCATGAAATCCACGGACTGAACCCGCTCCACCAGCTCCGGGGCTGGGATGAGCGCGAAGCGAAGGCGCTTCATGAGGTCGGGCGCGTACTGCATGCGGGTCTCGCGGTCGTGCTCCAGCCACAGCACGGACATCTGGAAAAGCGCCAGCTCCGACTCCACCGGGGGTGGCAGCGAGTCCAGCAAAGCGCGCATCTCCTCGAAGTTGAGCAGAAGCACATCCTCCACCAGGTACTTGTTGGCCAGTTTCTTGGTCTCCTCCAGGCCGTGCAGCGCGGCTATCTTGCACACCTGCTTGTAGTTCTGCACCGAGATCTGATCGTTGAGGAACTGTACACAGAGCTTGGTAACCTGCGGGATATGCAAGATCTTGCTGACCGACAGCACCTCCTCCACTGTGTCCAGGGAGAGGGTCACGTTGGCCGTGTAGAGGTACTCGAGCACCAGGCGCAGTCCGATGGACGAGCAGCCTTGCAGCACCAGATTGTTGATGGCTCTGGGGCTGGTCAGCAGCTTGTCGTCGGGGGAGGAGGAAGGAGTCCCGGGCTCCTCTGGTGGCGGCAGCGCCTGCTGGGGCTGCTGCTGCGGTGGCGGCGGCTGCTGGTCCTTGGGGGCTCCCAGGCCGTCCTGGCCGCCGACCCCTCCCCCGAGAGGGGGGTGACTAGAGAAGAGCGATCGGAAGTACTGTGAGCAGGAGGCCAGCACGGCCTTGTGGCAATGGAACTGCTGGCCCTGGGCAGTCAGGGTCACGTCGCAAAACAGCTGCTTCCTCCACAGCAGGTTGAGGCCGTGCAGCAGGTTGTCGCTGTGGCTGGGGTCGAAGGTGGAGGTCCGGTCCCCGGATCTGGACATGGCGAACTGCCTCGGTGCACCTGGTTTTAAACCCTCCTCCAACCTGGCAAACGGGTGGGGGATGGGAGGGGAGCAGGATGGTGGAGGGGTGTAGGGTGTGGCCGGGTGGGGTAAGAGTGTGGAGGGGAGGGGAGGGTAAAAAACAACAATCAAGGCTCTGTCAAGCTCCCTCCCTGAGCACAGGGACCAACCCTACCGGGAAGGTCTGAGAGCGCAAGATCCCCGAGCCTCCAGAAGGGACCTTCTGTCTGGGGTCCAGGCTCCCTGCTATCTTTTACACACTTCGTCCCTTTCCTAGCCCGGGCTCGGCTCTTGGCGACCGCAAAGTGGAGGTTGAGAAGGAGACACCTCGAGGGCTCGTGTCCATGCCTAGCCCGGATCAAGGGATAGGCCAGGAGAGGGGACTCAGAGGTGGCCGAGAGCTGTGAGGCGACCGATGGCGGTAGTTCCAGGTCAACTAGTGCTCGAAGCTTTTCTTAGTTGGCCCAGTTTGGGGTGGGATGGGAAACGGGAGCAGGACGGGCGTGCGGGTGGGCGAGTGTTAGCTCTCCCAAACTGGGATTCCTTCGATTATCCGTGCTGCCCTGAGAAACTCCGAGGCTCACAGTCTCAGGGAGGAAAGAAAGCCCTTTCTTCTCCCGGGAAAGTGCAGCGGAGCGCAGTGAGGACCCGCTCTGTGGACTCGGCCGAGGCGGGAGCTGTCCTTATCAATTCTAGCTCATTTCCCTCACCCTGGCCCTGCCCGCTTCCCTGCTTCGCAAACTGTTGGTTTCCCCGCCACCGCTCAGTTTTGCTAATTTTCCAGAGAAGCCTTCAACCTGGCAGGAGAATCCGTGCAACCCCACCCGCTCCCCCTTCTCTCTCCACCTCTGGAATTTTGGAGCCAAGTTCTGGCATCCATCTCCCCCTCCACTGGCTGCACGGGGAAACCAGGGGCCAAAGTGGGGACTCCTGCGGGATCTTGGAGCCAGATCCTGGAGGCCCAAGGGATTCATGTGGACTGCTCTCCCTCTCGGGCACCAGGCGCACTAGCTTCAACTCCAGGAACTAAGAGAAGTTCAAGTTAGTAGGCAGGTGTTGGGGGAGGGGCAAGGACGGGGGGGGGAGTCTCATGCGGGGGGGAGGGGTGTCTCATACAGGGTGGCGGGCAGCCCACAGCCTCCTCGCGACCCCCTAGGCACAGGCTCCAAAGGTCCTCTACTCGGACACCCCCTCTCCCCCAGCCCTGCAACTACTTCTGGAAAAAAGTCCGAGCCGTCGGCGTCTAGGCTGAGGAGGGCAGGGAGGGGAAGGAGAGGCGAAATTAACTTGCCCCGTTCCTTAACCTGTAATTGCACCTTCCAGGGCTGAACAGGAAGGGACCTTCTGCCCGATCCCGCCCGCGGGCGACCACCTCCGCCGCAGCGGCCACCGCCACCGCCACCGCCACTGTTGCCGCCCGGCTCCGGGGGACCCGCCGGACCTGCCCCTTCCGCTGCGGCTCACTCTGCCCTGCCTGGCGCCGCTCCTGGATCTCCGGCTTCGCATAGCTAGCACACTGGGCTTCTCTCCACTCACTTGCCCATCCTGTTCCAGGTGGACCCTAACATCCCTCGCGCTCGCTCCCCGGCAGCACCCCCACCCACACCCAAAGCCCGGGTTTGCGAGAAACATCCCAGAGTCCTAGCTGGAAGTGCCCAGGTCATACCTCTCTCTTGCTCCCCCCTCTTCGTTGTCTCGCCAAGTCCCCCCGCCCCTGCCACACCATCCTTTCCTAGCCCTCTTCCTTCTGGCTCTCCTGCTTTGCTTCGCAACACCCCCACATCTGCTTATTTCCGGCAATGGGAGTTTTATTCTTTGAGAGCCTTTGCCTTATAACTACCCCCCCACCCCTCTGCAAGTCTCCCTCTTCCCTCCAACAACCCAAAAGACAACAAAAATAGACACAAGGCCAGAAACTTACCTGCTATCAGCCAGCTGCAAAGTCAGGGCTCACTTAAGCTCCCCCCAAAAAATCAATTGTCCCTCCTTTTTAAAGGTTTGCTCTCTCCTTGGGAGGGGAACACACCTTCTGGCTCCCAACTCCAGGCAGTCACTCCTTACAATTTATTTTGTCGTACATCATTTGATCACTGTGAATTAGCAACAGCAAGAAAATGTAGGAGAGGGTGAAAAGAGAGAAAGAGACAGGGTGAGAGAGAGGGGGAGAGAGAGAGAGAGAGGGAGCAGAGCTTTCTGCAAGAGAAGAAGAAGAAAAAATGTACGTGTGACAAATTATGCTACCAAGAAACAACACATCATTATCCTTGGGCCTGGGGCTCAGTGAGTCGTAACGAGAGTAATAGGAAATCCACGGTTGGGGAGAGAAACGGTCGTGCTTGGCCAGTAGAGAGAGACCATACAGGGGGATGGATGCTGGAGAGACTCGCAAAATTATGGCTCAAGGCTATTGTAAAAATTGTCGAGCGTAAATGACTGCGATTTCAAACATCTTTGGAAGAAAGAAGGGGAAAAAGCGAGCCCCCCTCCCTCCCTCTCCCTCTCTCTCCCTCTCTCCTCTCTTCTCTCTATAAAGAACCGTCAAGTTTTAGTGCGCATTGCTAATTAGTCAATTTCTCTCTGCCTTCACAGGCTGGCGACTTCGCTGCTGAGCTGAAACTGCTAATTTCTGTGACCAGCTTTTTTCTTAGCTGTGATCTGGATGAATGAGTAGCTGTCTCACAGAGATGACAAAAATAAACTCTAATCCCCCCCAAATTTCCACTACATCTTTCTCATGCATAGATTTATGATCTTCAAGCGCTCTGTGCAATATGCAAACTTTTTGTGTCTGTATATATACTGTTGTTTCCAGCATCCACTATGTTGGTAAGCTGGCTTCCCCTCCCCCACACACTAGGAAATGTAAACTGTCTTTCAAAGTAAGCGAAGATGCCACTTTATCCTGCCTTGATATTTGGGGTCAGGAGCTGATTTGGAAGATACTACTAGGCCTTGCCTAAGAAACGAGTAGCTGAGAATATAAACCAGGGTTAGAGGAGGTGGAGTTGATGTGGGGATAGAAGCCAGCCCTTTGCTTTTACATGTTTCCTTGCACTATTCGGGCTTTGTTATGTTGTTTGGAAACATATTTTTCCTTATCATTTTGTCTGGTTAAACAACTGCTTTTGCAGTTCTCTGTCAGCAATTCAGCAGAAAAGAGTTCAGAAATGGCATTTTTTTCTTAGAGGATTATCATATTGTCAGATTTGTATTTCAATTAGGAGCCATTGATTTACAGAAGCTACAGGATGAAGTGCTGGGAGACCCAGCAGTAATGTAGCAAATGTAACCTTCCAACTTTGGAGTTCACCTGCTATGTAATATATAAATAAGGGTGATCATAGAGGCCTCACATTTGTGATCATGTATAGCATAAAAAGTGAACCTCAGCATACTTCTGGAATTTTAGCTGTACTAGACATTCATGAGCATGTCAGTAGATGACATGTTTTCCAGACTTATTCCATGATGTGTATCTTATAGTCTTGAATCCTGGTTGGGTTGTCAGTGGGTGGGGGCCAAAGGGGGAGGGGGCAGGGGGGTGTTTAAGAAAGAGAGCCAGAGCTAGGAATGGTGGTGCATACCTTTAATCCCAGCACTGGGGAGGCATAGGAGGATCACTGTGAGTTGGAGACCACCCTCTGAGAGTACATAGTGAATTCCAGGTCACGCTAGGCTAAAAGGAGACCCTACTTGAAAAGTCAAAAAAAAAAAAAAAAAAAAAAAAAAACACAGAGAGAAGATTGAGAACACTTGAATAAAATGAACGTGAACTAAATTGAATTTTCTTTGCAACAAGTATATAACATATGTATTCTGATTAGTAAATTTACTAAATTATACATAGGGCACCCCAAATGGCTGTCTTTTAACTTTCTCCTTTGACTTGTGAGAGATGGAAAGACACCCGCTTAAGGGGAAGAAGTTCTGAGGTTCAAAAATAGGAAATTCCCCAACAAGAATGCTAGCATTAGCAAGTATATGGATATTTACTCAAATAAATGAAGAAGGATGAAACTAGAGCCCATACAAAGGCCCTTTTCTGCCAAGTTTCTAGGATATCTGATAGTAAAACTTATTTATTCAGGTTCTGCTGAGATCCTGCTTTCTTATATTCACATTTATAAAAGAAAAACTAAATACCTAGTATAAGAATAGAAAATATTTATGTTGTTATTGTTTAAAACCAAGGAAAGAAAGATCATCCAAATCACCTGGTTCTACTATTTGTCTTTCTTTTTCTCTTTTGTTTTTTGAATTTTTCTTACTTGGGCCTGGAAATGGAAGAGAGGAAGAGCATGTGACTGTAATGGGATCCTGTGTCATTAGCAGTTAAAGGTATCAAATATGTGGAGTGTTACCAGTTTCTCACACATGAAAAGTACTTCCTCTAAATAACATTTCATGTTGTTTTTTTATGAACTTCCAAAAGTATTTGAAACTAACTCCAAAGATGAGTAATATGTCACTCAAACTATTACTACATTCCAATTTTATCATAAAATGAAAGCAAAATAATTCAAAATACCTTAGTTTTAATTTTTTTTACTTATATGATATATTAGTCACAAATTATAATAATTAAGCTCTTAATGCCTCTAACAAATGTAAAAAAACGCACTTTAGAATCCTAATTACCTATGATTTTAATATTTACTTGATACCTAAGGTAAGGAGAAGACAATGGATGGGAACTTGTAATTCTAAAACAGGCATTGAAATGAAGTGGATTCCTCTGTTTTTTCTTTTGTTTTGTTTTGGTTTGGTTTGGTTTTGGTTTTTTGAGGTAGGGTCTCATTCCAGCCCAGGCTGACCTGGAATTCACTATGTAGTCTTAGGGTGGCTTCTGTCTCACAGCGATCCTCCTACCTCTGCCTCCTGAGTGCTGGGATTAAAGGCCTGCGCCACCACGCTTGGCTGATTTATCTGTTTTTGTCTGCATTTTAAATTTACTTTATTTTATAATGTTTGAATTTTCAGAGAAAAATTACAAATATGGTTCTTTAGTCAGCAACTAAAAGAGAGTATCTACGAAAAATATAATCCCTTCACAATCTGTGTACAAACTAGCCTGTATATCATGTAAACTTCATACCTAATATCCCCTACAGGCTTTGCCTGGAATTATTGCAGGACTCACAAATGATATGACACTATTTACAATAAATCCTGTTATGAAAGATTCAATTTGCAGCAATCAGATGCTAGCAACTAAGCGATTACAAGTATTTGAATTTCATCTTACTTCACTGTCCAACGTACAGAAATTGCATCTGTGTGTTTGATCTGTCCTGCTGAGCACTACCAGCCTCTTGCAACTCTGCCACTATTGTTTCTAAAATGGCAGGAAGAACGTGACTAGTCAAGAGCACTCAGCAGGGTAGATTTCACTTGGCAGAAAAGAAGCTGGAATTGTCTTTGAAAAAAACATGTAATCATGTAGTCATCAAATTCAAGCAATCTTCATACTTCGACAGAATTATCAAAATTATTCATCAGTGGATCTGCATTTAAACTATGTATAGTGGAGAGATTTGGAAACTACTGCCACTGAGCAGTCTACCCGAACTGCTGCTGCCTTTAGTGGTATGGTCTGCCTTGGAGGTGATAGAAATCCAGGCGTACCATGGCTTCAGTTGCTTGTGACCATCTCTTTGAACTGGATATACTTAGGATAAGCTATAGAGGGGTTTTAGAAATGCTCAAGGGCCTAACAAGAAGCTTTTTTTTCCCTGCCTTTTGACTTTTCAATTTATAAATGAGCATCCAATTATATAAACGTCAGAGTTGGGAGTGCCCTGTGTTTCTTTTAGTAGGTAAATACTATTTCACATGGCCTGACCTTTAAGTTTGCTGTCATAATAGAATGGATAAAGGGAGAAAGCACCATTCCACATTATAGATGGGATAAAAATCCCATAAAGGAAAGCCATATAGCTCCCTCCAAACCAGGGAGTGTAGAAACCTGGACACAACTAACCGGTTTATAGACTTTGTTTTGTTTTGTTTTGTTTTAAATCTTTGGTAGACATGACCAGAGCCATCACAAAGTCCTCAAAACATGAAGCTTATTGAAGAACAAAAATATCCTTTCAAGTTAACAGCAAAAGATAAGAAGTAGTGTTATTGGTTAGTAGTCTAAAACTCATACCCCTAAAACACTTATGGTTAGGTTTTGCACCAGAGGGTTTGGGCCTCTATACATAGAAACTCCACCTATCGCTCATAATTTTGACTGAGATTTCTTTTCACTTTGGAATTTTTGAAGAAAAAGTAGGTTATCAATTGCTATTGTTCATTGAGCTTGTTCTTGCTTGGTGGACATGAGTATACGCCCATTACAAGTGTTTTCTTAAACTTCCTGATTATCCTATGACAGAGTATACTGTATTGCAGAAGTAACCCCAAATCTCCACCTTTCCTTGTATAAACAGCCCAGTATATTGTAGAATTACTGCATTTCCCATCAAGAGAGATCTATATCCACTGTCCTTGAATGTGAGCTGGCCTAGTTGCTTGTTTAAACCAGTAGAATGTACCAGAAGTGATTTCATGCTAATTCTGAATCTAGACCTAATTCAGTTCTTTGGGAACTGTGACAAATGCCATCAGAAAAAGCCCAGGCTGGCTTGGTGGAAGATGAGATATCAAAGGAACCAGACATTCCCCAGCTCACCTAGTAATATTTTTTTATTGACAACTTCTTTAATTATAGACAATATCCCATGGTACTTCCCTCCCTCCTCCCCCCACTTTCCCCTTTGAAACTTCACTCTCCATCATATCCCCCTCCCCCTCTAATCAGTCTCTCTTTTTAGTTTGATGTCATGATCTTTTCCTCCTATTATGATGGACTTGTTTATGTAGTGTCAGGCACTGTGAGGTCATGGATATCCAGGCCATTTTGTGTCTGGAGGAGCATGTTGTAAGGAGTCCTACTCTTACTTTGGTTCTTATATTCTTTCTTCCCCCTCTTCCACAATGGAACCTGAGCCTTGGAAGGTGTGTTTGAGATGTTTCAGTGCTGAGCACTCTGCTGTCACTTCTTCTCAGCACCGTGGTGACTTCTGAGTCCTCCCAAGGTTGTCACCATCTGAAAAGAGAAGCTTCTCTAACCATAAGTGAGTGTAACATTAATACATGGGTATGAACATTAAGAGACGTGCTTACTGGGCAGTTTGGTGAGCATAGTATATACATTTACTGAGACACCAGCAGACGTTACACCCCTAGGGCTCATGACTACCCCTGCTGTAGGTTTTCAGTATCAGGGATGTGTTCCCTCCCATGGAGTGGGCCTATAGTCCAATTAAAGAGCAGTTGGTTTCCCCCATAACAAACATGCCACTATTGCACCCATTGGCTCATTTGGTCTCATTGGCCAAATTTAAAGCTTGCAGTGTTCACTGTTGAGTACCTTCACTGGTGTTTTCTCTCTCCCACTGAACTGCATGCAGCGTAGCTTTTTCCACCTTTCTGTCAGCTGTCCACCTGGAGGAGGCTTTCAGCTCAGCTCCAGCAGGATTTCTCAGTGACCTTGCCACCCAAGTATGTGGAGTCTTTAGCGATAGGATCTTATCATCTATTGCTGGTGGGAAACCAAAGGCCTCGGCAATGGCCTAAAATGTTTTAGGGGTATCTGTGACCTCCCCGGCCAACAACTCACTAGAAGGTATCCCCTCCCTGGCACTGAAAATTTCCTAGTAACAATCTATGGCTTCTGAGTGTTCCATTGTCCAGAAAAGTAGGTTTCCCTATGATTTATTTATATCCTCTTAGATTTTGATTAGCCCACCCTTCACCTTTCCTTTACTCAATCTCTTCCCCTGACCTCACTTAGGCCTTTTTGCCCCCAGGAATCTGTTCTTCTACTTACATATATACAATACCATCCTATTAAGTCCCCCTCCCTCCCTTTCTATTCCTTTTATATGAATTTTATTTTTACTCACATAGAAGTCCAATAATTTGTAGCTAGGATCCACATATAAGAGAGAACATGTGACGTTTGACTTTCTGGGCCTGGGTTAACTCACTAAGTATGATCCTTTCCAGTAACTTTTAGATGCACCAGTGAGCCCAGGTAAGACAGCCTGAAGTGCTTATCCACAGAGCTTGAGCATCTGTGTTAAGTATTAATGTTTGTAATGACTTTCTCTGCAGTAAAATGGGCTAATAAAAGAAAGATATTTTACATGACAAAATGAAAAAATTGGGAAACCACATAAATTTTAGAATTGCACAACTTTTCAAAGTTAGAATTGAAATTCAAACTATATAACCTGACTCTATAGATTAATCAACCCACTACCCTGGCCACTGCCTCTCATGCACTCAGTATATATTGAGGAGGATTTATTATATACCATATAGCACACAGATATGGGGGATATAATCATAAATAAAATCTATCTGGACTAGAGAGATGGCTGAGCCATTAAGGTGCCTGCCTGCGAATCCCAAGGACCCATGTTCAACTGTCCAGATCCCACGTAAGCCAGATAAACATAGTGATGCAAGCACATGTACACAAGGTGGTGCATGTGTCCGGAGTTTGATTGCAGTGGGTGGAGGCCCTAGTGTGCCAATTCTCTCTCTTTCTCTCTCTCTTGCTCTCACTCTTTCACATTAAAAAAAAAGTGTGTTGGGCTTGCCTCAAACAAATTGATCCTTGTCCTCATTCTAGTAAAGAAGAAAAACAGGTAAATTGGACACAGTAAATAATTAATGTTGGTAATTACTCTAATAAATATACGTATAAAGAACTACGCTGGCAGAAGAAAATAGGTTGGTAACTTCCTCTTAATACTTATTATTTGTGATACACTTTTGACATTTGTTATTTGCTGTCTTGGTAGTTGCTTACTTGGGAAATCTAGCTTATAATTGCAAGTAAACTAAACTCTTCTAAGTGGAGAAGGAATTCTGGTTTTCAAAATTCTCTATATTGCATAGCTCTGTAACTTGTCCAATGTAGTTATTTAATAAATATGTTTCATAATAAATATTATTAAAGGCAACTTTTAAAATTTATCACAGAAATTAAGAAAGAATAAGTAGAGGTGGCATTTTATAATCAAAAGCAGGTTGAGGCATCTGACTAAAGTGGTATTAGCCAGTCTTCTGATTTTAGTGATCTGTCATTCAATTAAGATAGACCTTATAATTTTGTGAAATTATGGAATGTAGAAAAGAGCTTGATCAGACCTTTGTGAATGTCTCCCCAAATCTTTCCCCTATGGCAACCAATGAGTTCTCTGAAATCTTGGAGAATGGCTACTTTTATGGAAACCATAACTTCATTACTAAGCATAAGCTGAGCTATACTGCAATTCTGAGCAAGGATTCTGTAAATGAAACCCCACCATTTTAATCTTGACTCTGACATATTCTGTTTGTGTGACCTTTGGCAAATAACTTCTTTGTTCAGGTTTTCCTCTGTTAATGGGGTAATTACTGGACCTAGCTTAAAGAATCTGATGACATTGTATTTGAAAATATGGATGAAGTGTCTAAAACAGAGTCAGGCCCATAATGAGTACCATTGGAATATTGTTAAATTAAAAAAAAATGAACACACATAGCTAGAAAAGTCTGTCTTAATTTGCCTTAATTTCTTTTTTTTTTTAATATTATGTCTCATGCTCAACAATTACTCAGAAGAAAAAATAATTCTACTTTTCTTGGGGTTGCAATAATTTATGATACTTGTGTAGCAGTTACCTTACTGTTGCTGGGACAAAACACCTGCTTAGAAGCAGCTTATGGAAGGAAAGGACTTATTTCAGCTTAAAGTTTCTAGGAGGTTTCATCAGAGCCAGGAAAGCATGGCAAGAGCAAACAGCCAGGCAGTCATCACATCTCCACAGCAGCAGGAAGGGACTAATGTATCTACTGGCCTTGGAGTTAGGCTATATAACCCTCAAACCCACCCCCAGGAACATACCTCTTCCAACAAGGTTCCACCTCTCAAAGACTGCACAACCTTCCCAAATTATCATCAGCTTGGGACCAAACATTCAAAATACATGCATGTAAGAGGGATATTTTACATTCACATCACCACAGTGATATTCCAAGGACAACTAATTACTTTAATAAAAGCAGCGCTATTTCTTGATTTTGTTCTTCAAGGGTTGCATGTTTCATTGTGTTTACTTGTAGTTTTTAAAGCCATCACTCCTTTACCTTTGAGGACACTAATATTTCATGAATGTCTTTGGTAATTATGACTTTAAAAATAAGGATAATTATTACTAATGATGGGATAGTGAATCTATTTTACTGAAAAGTAACTTTATGGTGACAGATGAAAGAGGACGTTTTATTGTGGCTTTGGTCTCTGCCATCACCTATGCTTAAGCAGAACCCTTTTTTTTTTTTTTTTTTTTAAACTGGCTTTGTCTCAATTTTCCTGTATTTGGAGACAGAAAAAATTTCCCTCATTTAACTACTGTATATGGATGCACTGAAAAGAAGTAACTAGAATGAGTTACAAAATTACAATTTTGGTGACTTGTAAAATAAGCTGAAAGTTTAGGCAGTAGAGAAGGAAAGGTGGATTTATTTCCTCCTGAAAATAGCCCACAGGGTGGAGGCCAGAGATATTTGCCCTGTCATCTTTGTGGAGGTAGGTCATATACAAATAATAAATTAAGAATGTGCAAATATTTTTAAGTGCATTTACATAAATTATGTGTATTATGAAATTATTTTACAAACATCAGAAATTTTCAAAAATCGGAGTTTTGGAACATATTTATTTTACTGTAGATATGCCAAGTTCTGAATGCTCATTAAAGGAATGTATGGAACTCTTTCTGTGTGTGTAAGTAAGACAGTATATCTGTATCATAAAAAGATATCTTCAAAATTTCAAATTATTCTAATTAATTCTCCACCTTCAAATTTTTCTTCTATTTGTCATAGTACTTTTTCTCTCCTATACTTATTTTCAGAACTGAATATATATACTGCACTGAGTATTCAAAAAGTACTTTTCATAATGGGAAGCAACTATTAGTTTCTTGTTCTGATACTTATATGGCAAATAATCAATCAAATATTATGACATCAATATGAGAATTCATCACCTTTATAAAAATGCTAGATACATGGTAACCTGCTTTGGCTTTGGGTATTTGTTTATTTGTGCACTTGGCTTCTTTGGTATTTGTGCAACCCTCTTCTATCTTCACAACTTTCTATCTTATCTTCACAATAAGCTTTTTTTTATGTTATGCCTTATGCTTTTTGTTATATCTTTTTAAATTTTCCATCCCATTCCTATTTTATTGATGCTTTTATAATGGGATACTTCATAGTATTTCAGTAAAGTGGTTCAAATTGTTCAAATTCTATACTCAATACTATCATGTGATTGGAGCATTAATGCCATATTTGGATAAATTTGGAGAGTTGATGAATTAATTTGACAAATAAGGAATTATGTTAAGTATTTCATCATATTTTTAAAAAGCAACTAACTAACTCATGATGTATTTTGTAAAATCCAATAATAACATTTCACCATGGCTAATACAATATAATAGTTCTGAATTAGAACCTTTTTATTTTGTTTACATCTTATGGTACTCAGTTATAGAGCTCCATAAAACATGGAAGAGCTGATTTAAGTTTCTTATGGAAATTTAAATTCTATCTGTAAGAGTATTTGGTCCTACTACATCATATTCTATATGAATTAATTTCCTTGGTTTTCTAGTAGTAGTCAAATAAAACCAAAGATTTCCAGAAAATGTCACCCTTGTACTGTATAAAGTGTAGACCTTTAGATTTCTCATTTTTAAGAAAAAACTTCCTAATTGTAACTGTCTTCATCTTCTGGAATTGTATATATTATAGACATAAACTCCTACCACATGTCTGGTGTGATTAAAATTCATCAACTGAATCTTATCTGTACATGCTTACTTGTCCATTTTGTGAATATGTGCTTTTCAGGTTTAAGGAGGAGGTCCAAGAATAATTATCTTAAGTAATTACATATTTAGCTTTTTAGCTTTGCAGGAAAATTTGTGTGTGTGTGTGTGTGTGTGTGTGTGTGTGTGTATACTGTTACTATTGTCCCCAAAGTTAGTATTTGTCTAGATTGATAGATGTCAGTGTATATCAAGTTTATTTATTGGAAGTATTGTTGATACAAAATTTTATTTAATTCTTCTAAGATGAAGAATATTTTAGATACGCATAAGCATCTTAAAACAAATATGAATTTATAGGAAAACTGAGAATAAAATAGCATCTCCATGTACCTAGTGCCTATTGTTATTAACACCTTCAGTTAGTATGGTGCATTTGTCAAAACTAAAGAACAATATTAGTAAATTATAATTAGCTAACCTCCATCTTTCAGCTTTTAGTTGTTATTCTTTTACATTGTGGGACCTTGCTGGCAGAGCGCATTGCATTTAGTTATCATTCGCTTAGCTTCCTTTTGACTATGGTATGTCTCAGATTTTCTTTGGTTTTGATGATTTTGATGATTTGGGTCAGGTAATTTGTGGCATGATCCTCGACCTCTTGTCTGATATTTTCTTTACCATTTGGCTGGAGTTATTGAGTTTTGTGATGAGGACAATGGTGGTAAGTTTCCATTTTAGTAATATTAGGATTCATGTGATCAATATTTTTTGTAGACATTGGTATTAAACTTGATCACTTGATTGAGGTAGTATTTATTATGTTTCTCCAAAATAAAGACATTCTCTTTTTTGCTTTCTTTCTCTTTCTTTCTCATTTTTTTATTTCCTTTTTACTTCTTTCTGTTTTTAGAACTCCTTATGTATAGCATACATTCAAAGAGTGAAGATTAATGCTTTAGCTCTTTTTTCTTTTGGTAAGGGGAGCGCAACATAAATTTTCTGTAATTTATCAGAAAATAACATTTGTTTATTCATTATTTTAGTCAGTTATATATATTGATATTACTTTACATATTGTACTACTTACTTATGACTTCATTTGTTTTCCAACTCAAACTGTTCCAGTACTGAGAGTTTTTATAATTGACTTCTATATCTTTGATTTCCTCCATCTCTCCTTTCCTTCCCTCCCTTTCCTTCTTTTCTGTCCTTTTCCTTCCCTGCCCTTCTCTCTTCTCTATCCCTCCCTTCCTTCTCTCTCTCTCTTTGTTTTATTGATTCAACCACTCTTAGAAACAACCACTTCTCTGAGGAATATGGCATACTTTTATTCAGCAATGGTAGCAGAAATGAATATCTAAGTATTAGGTATACTTATTTATTCTGGGGTGTTGTTTCTTTTAGATTTTCTGAGCTGAAATACATGTGTACTTACAAAGTGTCTATAAATCTATTAATGGTTATATATGCAGCTTTTTAATCTATACTGAGCTAAACATTAGTCTCCAACTCAAATGTATTACCAGCAATCTTTATTTTAAGAGGTTTATTCTCTCCCTCTTTAATAAATAAATGATTATAATTTTACACAAAAAGATAAGAGGTTTATATGGTGACAACATGAGGAGGTGCTCGCTTCAACATCACATATAACCAAAACTGGAAAAATACAGAGAAGATTTGCATGGCCCTGGGCAAAGATAAAAACACGAGGAGAAGGAAACACAGGCAAAACAGTGTCCGTCTCTACTTTTGAGTTAAGGAGCCCATGGGCTTCACTGAGCTCTCACAGGATGTAAACAAGTACTGTATGGAAGAATAAACTGTCCTTTCATAACAATGTTCAGATTTACTGTTTACAAGAGTTTTCCTTAAAACACTTTTAGTGTAACATGCAGGAAACTAATGCTTTGCAATGGAAGTACAATATCTTCAATAGCACAGGAGAGATGTAAGCATCCTATAACCTTAGAGAGACCTCAAACACAGGACTAATGGAAAGAAACTATAAGAATAATTATCACAGCCTGGATTCATATTGTCTATCAGACATCATTCCTCTGAGAAGGTCAGTCATACCATGAGTTCAATGTTCAGTGGGTGTAGAAGAAAAGATGTCAGGAACAGAAAAAAAAGAACTAAAAATCACTTCTATCGTTCACGAGGATCCTAATGTCTGTCAATACTAGTTTTCTTATTAAATGGGATAATAATAATATCTACAGCATTTATTTTTAGGGGCTGTGTAATGGTTCAGACAGCTATGAGATATTCAGGTAATTTTTGAACTGATAACATAATGCAAAAGCTTGTTGCGTCATGAAAGTAGTTCATACCCATGGGTAAGTGGAGTGGTACAGCCTAGTGCTCAGGAATGTGAACTTTGAAAAATGATATTTTTATTGCTAACATCTCAACTATATCATTCAGTAGTTGTGCAGAACAAGGCAAGAGTTTTAATTGATTTGAGATTCAGTTATCTCATAGGTTAAGTTATTATTCATTTATCCCATAATCTTACTGTGGGAATGTCTCACAATTGGAAAACAGCATCAGTCTTCAAATCCTAAATAATTAATTGAAAAGAGAAATAAATCCATTACAGTGTTAACTCTCCATGGGTTTTAGTTTAATGATCTAACCCAAAGTGAATGGGAAGGAAGATTGTATGGTTGCTAATGTACTTTCCAGGTGGTATATAAGCTCCAGTTTTCACTACTGGGTCTGTTATAAATCTCATCAAAGCAGAGAGATGGTGCCTCCCAATTGAACTAGAAGGGGCCACAGATAACTAAGTTGAGTACTCAGAGAGGACTGTGTAATGGGAAGGCTCCTCGTTCATGCAGGCATTTTCCAAAGATCTGGGAGTTGTTCTAGAAATAGAACATAAAACATTGTACTGAAGGCTGGAGAGATAGCTTAGTGGTTAAGGTACTTGGCTGAAAAGCCTAAGGACTCATGTTCGACTCTTCAGATCCCACATAAGCTGGAGGCACATTGACTCAATCACACAAAGTCACACATGTGCACACAGGGGCACACTCATCTGGAATTCTATTGCAGTGGCTGGAGGCCCTGGTGCACTAATTCTCTCTCTCTCTCTCTCGCATAAAAAATGAAATAAAAATTTAAAAAATTATACGGCAATAAGTAAAACATGCTTTTTCTACTTTGACTTCTCTTCATGTCAAATGGCATTGGAGGATTGTGAATAATCTTGTGATGTGGCAAAAGATAAGTAGAGTTAGAAATTTAGTGTGGACTAATACTGTAGAATGTATTTGTAAAATTTACAATGACTTTTACGTAGAATTTATTGTTGTCAATTCTCACAACAGAATGTGTGGCTACTAGGACAGACAAAACATCTGATCAAAAGAAGTTTATTGAAGAAAGGGGTTTATTCAAGCTTATAGTTTCAAGGGGAAGTATCATTGTGGTAGGAAAAGTATAGTATGAGCAAGACAGAATGGTGTCATATCTTCTCACACCATCTGAGTGGAAGTGGTCTGAATGAGCTAGCTCTGGATACCTAATGGGCTAGACTAATAGTCCTCAAGGTCTGTTCCCATTGACACAGGTCCTCCAATAGTGTTCTACCTCTAAAAGACTTTACAACTTTCCAGAATTTTTACCAGCTGGAGACCAAATATTCAAAACACAGTGCTATGAGGGACATTTTACATTCAAATAACCACACACACACCATGAAGACACAAAAGTGTAAGATAGGGAGCTGTGTGATCTGAAACTAGGTTGTGTACCACCATCATAAAATTCTGGAGAACATGGAAGCATTTAAAATGGTTTCTTCCATACAAAAATATGAAATCTTACTGTTCATATGGAAAGAAAGCTAAAAGTTTTGTCAAATCCATAAGTTTACCAATGGGAAGCTGAAAGATATGCTATAAACTATTAATATCAAAAGAGAGATCAATCATGTTAGAAGAAAAAATAACTTCTCTTTCTTCTAGGTATTGGTATTACAAAATAGTTTTCACTGTATAACTGAAGAGGACATAGTCAAATTTCTAATAAAAGCTTATTACAGACCTATGCTAGGTACTTAATTATTTAGCATTTTTGTCTTGGATTTTTGTGGTTTATTAGAACTTTACCTTTTAAAAGTTTGTGATATTTAGCACTCATATGCCTATCTCACTTTTACTCCTTTGAAAAGGGCACCACATTTGTAACAAATCATAGTGAAGGTAGATAGATTTTCTGATTCAAAAAGACATAGGCTTGTTTCTATCATGTGGTAGTTTGAATGGATATCCCCAATAGATTTGGGAACTTATTAAAGCTTTAGCTCTCCAGCTGCCTGGCTGCAGGAGGTGTCACTGGGGGCAGATCTGATTTCTAGCCTGAGGTATGCAGAGTGCTTGAGCTTTGCCTGGGCTTCCTGGAATGTGCTTGCTTATGGTGCTGCTGGTGGTATTTCTCTCTCTGCATGGACCTGAGAAAGGGGCCAGATTCTTCTGCCATTATGAAACTTCCTGTGGATCTGTAAACGTTAATAAATCCTGTGTCTCCTATAAACTGTACCTGGTTTGGAGGTTCATCACAAGCAACCTGAAGCTAACTGCAGCATATCATCTATTATCTATCTATCTATCATCTATCTATCTATCTATCTATCTATCTATCTATCTATCTATCTATCTATCTATCTACTACCTACCTATCTATCTAACATCTGTCTGTCTAGCTAGCTAGCTAGCTATTATCTATGTAATCTATTTATCATCTATCATCAAGAACCTTCTTTTGTAGGAAGAATTTTTTAGTCTCTTGGAGTCATGCTTTCAGAGCCCTGCCAATCAATGATTTCCAACATTCTAGGCCTTTTGGATTTCTTTCTCTGTGTATAGGTCCCTCCTCTTCTGGCCTGGAACAGCCTGTGACTCTTGAGGGCACAGCTTATGACTTGGAGCCGCCTAGTCAATGGGTTTGCCCTTCTCAGGACTAGCAGACTTAGATTGTTTGTTATAGATGTCTTGATGTGTATACAAAATCATGTGTGCATTCAGTATTCATTTGTTTAACACGAAAGTTAATGTTATATACAATATAAGTGGTGCTTATAGGTTGATTTTAGAACAATCACTTTGAGTTTTGCATAGTGGAAAACTAGCAGTTCTAGAAAATTTGATCCATAAACATTCCATTGCTTATTATGGTTCTGAAAGTGACTTAAACTTGGAAATTCTTCCAGTATGGAAACTCCTAACCGGTTTTTTTTTGTAATCTACAGATTCATAGTGACAACTAAGCCACCCTTGCTCTATCTTACACTAAGAATGTGGAAGTAGATCTTGATTGTGACATGAATCTGCTTATAAAATGAAATTTATATTTACATATTATACACTCATATGTGTGTATATAAACAGACATGCTTATATATCTACCTATGTGCATTTTCATATATGTGATATGTACTTAATATATACAAACTTAAGAATTACTTTACCCTCCTTGGTGAATATCATCACTTAAAATAAATTTTGAGCACTAACAGCTTTTAGAGAAAGAAAAATGTTCATGTCTCACATGACCATCATGGGTTCTATTTAATAATATATCCACATGCTTTCTATGTTCATGTCTCACATTACTGGTATGGGTTCTTCTATTTAAGATAGCCACACATGCTTTCTATGTTCATGTCTCACATGACCTGTGTGGGTTCTTCTATTTAAGAACTTATACACATAATTTCTAAGGTCATGTCTCACATGACTTGTGTGGGTTCTTATATTTAAGAACATTACATACATGCTTTTTCTGTGGCTTTTTAATTTTCCAAAATTCATGGTGCCAGCTGGCAGGTGCCAGAACCCCTGCATTAAACTAAAATATGTTGTGTACCCTCTAAATATTTTGGAAAGAGCAGCATCAATACCCACAGTCCAATTTCTATACTGCTCCATACTGAAGTACAGCATGAATGAGTTGAACATGCTATAGGCAAGGGCTTTTGAAGCCATTCCTATAGCAGCCAGGTAGAAAATGCTAGCAAATAAATCTTGGCAGCAGAGCTGGTTAGGGTGTAGTTGATGATTCTATCCTCTACCTGAGAGGGAGTCAAGTAGCTTTGTTAGGCAGTTAGGGTGGCCCCTGAAAGTAAAAGGGCATGAAGACCTGCACTTGCTAGAGATCAAAGGATGATCTGACTTCTTTTTAATTTTTTTTATTTATTTACTTATTTATTTATGAGGCAGAGAGAGAGAAAAAAAATGGGGATGCTAGGGCCTTCAGGCACTGTAAATGAACTCTGGCTGCAGGCACTACCTTGTGCATATGGCTTTTATGGGTCTTGGGGACTAGAACTGTGATCCTATGGTATACAGGTGTAGCAGACAGCTTCAGGTTCACTGAGATGAACTTCCAGACCAGGCACAGTTATGAAGGAAAGGGATTTATTGAAGCTTACAGATCCAGGGGCAGTCCCATAATGACAGAAGAAGTTGGCCTGCTTTCTCAGAACCAAACACAGACAGAAGCTAAAAGCCACATAGCACAGCACACTTCAGGAACTCCAGCTAGGCATACTTTGCATATCTTTAGATTGAAATCTCAAACCCACCACCACACCTTAAGATCCGCCCAGTGACACTGCCTCCAGACAAGTGGCTGCAGATGCAAACCATAAACTAATAAAACACTGAATATATTGGAGGATATCTATTCAAACTACCACAATGGGCAATTGCTTTAAGTACTAATCCATCTCTCCAGCCCCTGATCTGACTTCTTATCCCTTGCCTAGTTCCCTAGACTTGTTTTTCCTGGTCTGAACCCCTCCCTGGGAGGGAGGTCTTTTGTAGAATCCTGACATACTGGCTGGCCTTTTCCTGAGACCGGCCCTAGCCCAGACCAATTCCTGTCCCTCTGGCTCACCTGAGCCAGAAGGTAGGGTCCATCACTATAAGGTTATAAATATATTTGTGAAGGAGGGCAAGGTTTCTGGGCTACCTGATCACTGGTGAACCTCTAGCTTCTGATGAGTTTCTCCTAGAGAGCCACTTTACCCCTACTTTCTACATGAGCTCTTTACCCCTCCTGCTCTCCACATGGCAGGAGCTCTCTGCACTTTCTTTTCTGTCTTCACCATGGTTTTGTCAGACCCACCACATAGGCTGTCAGACCAGGTGGGGATATTTATTTTCCTTCTCTTTGTTCTGTACTTCCCTAAATAAATATAATAATTTAATAATTATCCTTCCCAGTCTTATCCAACTCCTTGATTAAAAATGGACACAAGGGCTGGAGAGATGGCTTAGCTGTTAAGGCACTGCCTGCCAAGCCTAAGAATGCCATTCAATTCTCCAGGTCCCATTTAGCCAGACAGAAAGTGACGCAAGGGTGCTATGCCACACTTGCCCACAAGGGCGCTCACACATCTGGAGTTCGTTCACAGGGGCTGAGAGGTGCCCATTCTCTGTCTGTCTGTCTCTCTCTCAAAAAAAAAAAAAAAAAAAAAAGTGGACACACACCTAGGGTTTGAGGGACTTTCATGAATGCCTAACACCCATTTCATACCAATCACAGATAAAACTAAGCTGCTGTTCTAGTCAGAAATGAAGTGGAAGCCATGCTTATCTTCTGGTATCTTCTATGGGAAAGAGTGTTCTTCTATTTCTCCTCCTCCAAATACCATTGAGAAGATCCACAGTGCTACTATAAAGGTCCAAGTGTATCTTAGATAATTTCTGAAGTTATGGCTTACTGTGAGCTTTTATGTACTTACTCTGCTGAATTAAATGAATTTACTACATGGAATCACACTCCTCTGAAAAGATCTCTGACGTTCTACAACCTACAAATATATAACAAACAAAAAAATACTTATAGACATTAATCTATTAAGCCATTTTCCTAAAATACCTACAGTATTTTCATATGAAATAGAAAAAAGTTATTAAAGCTATGGCTTGCCAGACAATTACTTTGTCAAATCTCAAGAAATTGTATTATAAATTCCATACATGCATCAGACACAAATGGCAGAGGACTGTAAGCAGCTATGCATTTCCAGGTACTTGTTCTTTCATCCAAACAGTAGCTTTTGTTTTCAAGAAAAATTCTATGCCCTTTGTGAAGGCTTTCATGAAATGTGGCTATACATTTATCTATCAAACTAAGCAGAAATAATTGAAACACTTAATATGCACAGTAATAGGGAAATGCATGGATAATTTCATTATTAATGTCTATTGATTACTTATGTTTTCAAGTAGGCAAGTGTAGCTCTTAGGATTCTTATGTAAATCCATGTGTATGTTTTGGCTTTACCTGTTTATTGGCAAATTTACAATCTACATTATGGACATTTTTATCACTTTACACACTTATTTGATATGTGCATAACAAAGGTCAGTTTACAAGCTGACTAATGTTTACTCAATTTGATTACTATGTTACATTTCTGAGTTTATTTTCCCTTTGGAAAATTAACTGTACAAGGAAGCCTTGTAAATCTTTACTTAAAAATTCCAAACTTTAGATTGATTTCAGCAGTGAGTTTGTATTGATCTCAAAAGCTTTGCGTTCCTAACTAAAAACTAATCTTTATTTCATCCTTTAGTGACTGCAGTCATAAATATGTTCACGCCTACCAGAGGAGAGTAGATTAATGGTTATTGTAGAATTGGGCTTCCAACTGGGCCTGGAAACCTTCACCTTTGGAGGACAATGTGAAGGCATTCACCCCTTGTCAGCTAGAATTTCTGAGTGTATTTTTTGACATTTACCTGGGTGTTAAAGAGGAGGCAGAGTAGGGCCTGAGAATAAACTGCCAGAGATTGTACTTGGCTATGAATCACTCACTGTTAGATTGAAGGTGGTGCCTGGCCATGGCTGTTTCTAGCTACTGGAGTCACAGGAGGCATGGATCTGCCTTTTCACTCTGCAATTTAGCTTAACTCTTCATGTAATGCTGGTGTATTGTGAGGTAGAGCCTCTTTGGACTACTTTCTATGGTAGAAAGTAAGAATTCTTTTTTTTTTCTTGGAATTCATGGCAAAAATTATTATTTATTTTTCTCTTTCTATTTATTGATAGAATCTTACTTTTTACCTAGGTTTCTTGCTGAAAACTTAACATGCCCCCAGCTCCTCAGCTAGGTGAAAGAGGAGTCTTAGGAAGTCTCTTTACAGGGCAGGGCTTTGTCCTTCTTTCTTTCTGGAATTGGAAATTCACTGTTTAGCTTGTGCCATTCATGGGCTGGAGCCCCAGCAGCAAGTATTAGATCAAGAAAACAGATACCCTACTTGTCTAAATGATGGTTTGTGGCCAGGAAGTAACCTGGTTTCTAATGAGTTCTTGAAATCAGCATGGTCTGGACTGTCTGGACTGGACCTACTTTACATGAGACTGGAACTTTGTATTCCTTGTTGGGGAAGACCACTGATCACCATAATTTATAGCTGAATGAAATTCCCAACTTGCACCAACCCCCATTTAGGATGATGGGATCATATCAGATAAAGCCAACTTTTCCTAGGTATTACTATTTTATATTATTTTTTACTTTTTATCTTGTGCATGTGTGTATGTGTGTTTGTATGTCTGTAGGTATGTATGTATGCATGTGCAAGCACACATGCACCAGAGGTTGACACTGGGTGTCTTCTTAAATTTTTCTCCAACTTATTTTTTAATTTTATTTTTATTCATTTATTTGAGAGAGAGAGAGAGCAAGAAAAAGAGGCAGAGGGAGAGCGAGGAGGAGGAGAGAGAGAATGGGTACGCCAAGGCATCCAGCCACTGCAAATGAACTCCAGATGCATACACCACCTTGTGTGTGCATCTGGCTTAGTGGATCCTGGAGAATTGAAACTGGGTCCTTTGCCAGTCACACACCTTAACCACTAACCATCTCTCCTGCCCTCCAACTTATTTTTTGAGACAATATCTGTCACTGAACCTAGAGATGACCCATTCATCTAGACTAGTTAGTCAGCAAGTGTTAAAGATCTTCTTGTCTCCAGCTTCATAAAATTGGGATTATAGGGTTTTTTTTTTTCTTTTTCTTTTTTACATGGGTGTTGAGGACCCAAACTCAGGTCCTCATGTTTGTACTTTATGTCAGGTACTCTATGCACTGAGTAATCTTCACAACTCGCAAGGTGTGAGTATTGGCTGTGAGGGTGAGAATTGTGTCCATGTAATGATTTGTTCAGTTTCTGTGGTCAGAGAAATTAGAAATTAGAAAGTCACTTCTGGTCTTGCTTTCAATTTCAGAAAGATATATACATACTACTTTAGTGGTTGCTCATACAAAAGTGATGAGTTTGTAGTGAGGTTCTAGGAGGGCTGCACACCCCCAACAGCTGTATAGGCAAGAATCTGGACTGTCTGTTCTAGCAATTGATCATTTACTGGTGCTTTCCATGCTCCATGAACTTAACCTTTATCAGACTTAAAGCTAGGACTGATACATATGGATGAAATGCAGTGTCTTAAAGTTATTCCAAGCTTACTTAAAGAGTTCATTTCACAATGAAGAAGAAAAGATTGTACTTCTTTTCTCCCAATACTATGTTCATTTCTTTAAAATCCAATGTCATCAAGTCATTATACTTGTGTAGAGACAGTGCTTCGGACCCTTCCCCCTACATGAGAACAGATGTTATATGAGTCTGGCAAGCAGAGATCCCCATGTTCTCCTCTCATGTGTGCTGATATTATAGTCCTGCATTGGTGCTTTCCCTTGTTTTCTTTTCTTCCTTATTCTGTTGTAAGTGCACTTATAATTCCCCTGATGCTGATGTAATTATGAGTGGCTTGGCAACAAGTTTACTTGAATAAGTTGTTTGCTATGAAAGTTCACATCCCAGAATCTACCATTGCTTTGGTTTTGTTAGAACAGAGATCTTTAAAGTCCCTTTCCTCCACCTCCACACAGTCAGTAATGACTGCATCTCAGAATTTGGAGAAATGCTGAGTTTAGTACTCTTCTACATATCTACTGATATTGAAACTAGAGAGGTGGGGCTTAGCAATTTGTGTTTCATAAACATTCTAGGTGATTTTTATGATTGCTCACATTTGAAAATTATATTCTAGAGTCAGTCTAGTGCTATCTTCTAGTCAACCCAATAAGAATGCTTAAAAGTTCATTTTCTTCTTGGGCTGGAGAGATTGCTTAGTGGTTAAGGCACCTGTCTGCCAAGCCTAAGAACACCTGTTTGATTCTCAAGGTCCCTCGTTTAGCCAGACAAAAAAGTGACACAAGAGAGCAATGATAAACTTGCCCACAAGGGGGTGCACACGTCTGGAGTTTGTTCACAGCAGCTCAGAGGCCGCTGGTGTGCCCATTCTCTCTGTCCTGTCTCTCTCTTTCTCTGTTTCTCTCAAATAATAAAAAAAGTTAACTTTCTTTAGTGTACCCATTCAAGTGAAATGCTAGAATGATTCCCAAATGTTGGCTACTGAACATTTAACTATATTACTTTTACCTCATCTATCATCAGTCTGCAAACAACTGGGTCAGGCAATACCGTAACTCAATTTCAGCATTAAAATATATAGTATCTTAAGTCAGATAGCTCTGTTTTCATTCTGCAGTGTTCTGATACACAATATTTTTTATTATAAAATTTAAATATCCCATCAGTATCAACACAGTTTAACTTCTGGAAAACATAGTAAACACAAGTAAGTCACAGGGCAGTATTTTTTTCTTTTCTTTGTCTATACATTTCAGTTTATCTTGCATCAAAAACTATACTTTGTAAAAGAAATATTACTTAATAAATAAACACTTAAATAATGTTTTAAGTGTGATTTACTAATGAGTTATAAATTAAAAAAATCTATGGAGTTATGAGCCAAACTTGTTTCCACATAGAGAGAACTTTATGAAAAATGGTTAAGTAGTCTATCTTTAAATTTGACAGTATGACATTTGATAAATGTTAATGTTGACTTATAGAAACACTGCAAGAATTGATTTGTATTCATTTTAATAAAACATTTGAATCCAAAGAACTATTGGATGAAACTCATGAATTCAATATTTTTTAGGTTTCATTATTAAATACTATTAGATGGAGAGCAGAATTTTCCAAGAAAAGAGCTATAGTATTTAGGATTTAAATAATTCTTTAATGCATTTTTATTATATCTATAATATGAATTAGGATATTACATTCCACCAGTTTACTAAACATAGCCTAAATAATATGAAAAATTTTACATTAATATTAAATTAAAATACTCTTATTGTTAGATGATGAGGGAAAATAAAGCAGCAAACCAGTAAATATCGAGAACTAGCTTAATACGGTTTATTAAAGGCATTAACCAAGTGCTTTTACAGAACTGTCATCCTAACCAAATGTTTTAGGGTTTGATAAGGCTCTCTTCTGTCTCTTAGATCTGAGACTTAAAAAAAAATCATCCTAAAACTCTTAATCTTTTCATAAGCTTTCCAAAAACAGCAAATCCCAAACTACAGTGTTTTGAAGCAAGCTTCTGATAAAAAATTTGGAGTATTTTCAATAAGAATAACATAAAATTAGATTTCCAGAGTGAGCTTGAATGTCAAAGATTCACACTTGGGTCTCAAGTTCCACCTCTGTGATTTACTAGCTTTCAGACCCAATCATACACTTTCACCAGCCTCTGTCTCTTCATCTGCAAATCAGAAATGCTGACACCTGCCCTTGTGACCATGAGACAGTGTTAAGGTGATGATCTCTTCACCTCATATCTGGCAAATAGAAGTATAGAACAGTTATTATCACTATAAATGGGAAATTAAATGAATATGAACTAATTGATGAAACATAATAGGGTGTGTAAATGCTTGTTGATGTATCAGTTTCTCCTGGAACAGAGAAAGACATGATTATAATGGAGGAGTCTTTCTAAGCACATATTTGGATAAGTTCAAATCAGTTTGATGACATGACTATCTGTAGCCAGGTATAGCTAAAGACTTGCACAATATTTGAGGAAATGCTTAGGTTCTCTACCAGTTTATATGGGGGTAGTTACACAAGATTTCCTAGTAGCATAAAAGAAAAAATGCTCTTGAATCTTGATGTACTAATAGAGTAGGACCTAGAAAGGTAGTTCCAAACATTCTGTATGTCATTAGTATGGAAGCAGGGAAGTGCACTTAAAAAAATTGTATCTTTTATTTCACATTTTTTTGTATATAGGTATGGTAGTGGTGTGTTTGTCATGTATACATGTATATGTGCAGATGCACTCACAGATTCTCAGGGGCCATAGGAAAGTGTCAGATATCCTTCCTCTATCACTCATCTTTCTTAGTACAGAGCTGTATTGTTTTTGAATACCCCAGTAATTCTCTGGTCTCTCCTTCCCACTGGATACGGGTTACAGATATGTGTGGCCATACCCAGCTGTTTTTATGTAAGTCCTGAGGACCACTCAGGTGGTCTCAGGTCTTCTTAGGTCCTCATGATTGCAAGTACTCTTAATCACTGAGCCATCTCCCCAGCTCTAATTTAATTAGTTTTATTTTTTAATTTTTAAATGGCTTGAAAACAAAATTTCCAAACTAAAATTTGATCTTTTTTTTCTTCTTCTTCGAGAATATGCCTATAGAAATTATCTGACCTATTAGGGAATTAAAAACTAAATTTAGAGATTCATTGACTTTATTTATTCATTGTTTAATTGTATCAAAGAAATTGATTTGGATGTGTTTCAAAACTTCTTTATAAATGTATCTTCAAACAATGACTTTGTCTAGACAATTCATATCCTAAAAATCCATCATTTTGTTTTAATTTTCATCCCCTTCTTCTCTCTTCGATTCCTATGGTAGTTTGAATAGATGGCCCCAAATGTATTCAGGATTTTGTTAAAGTTTGTAATTTAGATCTGCAGCAACCTGGCTAGAGTAGGTGTCACTGGGTGGATCTTAGGGTCCCACCCTAAGGTGTAGTGGTGGATCTAAAGACATGCAAACTGCCTGAGTTCTGCCTACAAAGATATGTAAATTCTTGAGTTCTGCCTAGAATTCTGAAGTGTGCTTGCTTGTTTTTGGGTTTGGGCTTATGGCTTTTCTCTCTCTGCTTGGACCTGTGAAAGCAGGCCAGCTTCTTCTGCTATTATGGAATGTCCCCTCTATCTTCAAGAAATCCCTTCCTCCGTAACTGTGCCTGGTGTAGAAATTCATCTCATTGATGTTAGGCTGTCTACTACAATCCATATATCTTCTATTGTATTCTCCTCTCTTCTGCTTATATGTCACATGTGTTCTTTTGACTCTCTCCCACTTCTATTCAACAAACCATGATGGCAATACTGAAGATCCATCTACAGAAGGTGGAATTAGATCCACATCTTTCACCTGGTACAAATAACAATTCAAAGTGGATGAAAGACCTTAATCTAACATCTATAACACTGAAACTACTACAGGAAAACATAAGGAATACATATTTCAGATATGAGGCATAGAAAAGATCTTTCTGAAAAGGACTCCAATATTACAGGAACTAGCCCCAAGAATTAGCAAATGGACTACATGAGATGAAAATGTTTTTGTATGGCAAATGAACCCATCAGCAAAACAAAACAGAAAGCCTGTAGAATGGGAGAAGATATTTTCCAGCTATACCTCGAAGAGGGGATTTAACAACCAAAATTTATAAGGGACTTCAAAAATTAAACACAAAACAATTAAATAACTAATTACCAATAGTTGGCTAACAAAATGAACAAATAGATCACAAAAGAATAAACACAATAGCCAATAAGTGTTCAACATTTCTACTCATCAATTAAACCTCTTTATTTTATTTATTTATTTATTTATTTATTAAGAGAATTTCAGAAAACTTGCATTTAACTATGAGTTGGGTTTACTTTCCTAAATGAGATTGAGATGTTATTAATAATTTACTAATAATTGTATTGTATGATGACATATGTCAACATTAAGAAACTTTAGAACCCTTTATAATTTGGTGTGATAATCTTTTCCCTCCCTCTCCTCCTCTTTCTTTCTTTCTTTCTTTCTTTCTTTCTTTCTTTCTTTCTTTCTTCTTTCTACTGGAACTTGAACCTAGGGCCTTATGTATGTAAGGCCCTTAAAGCAATATTTTCTAAAAACTGATATTTTACTCATGAGCAAGGTAGACTGAATTTTAATCTAAGAATATAAATATTACTTCATAATATGACTTTGTATTCCATATTGCACCTAATCTGTAAGAAACTACCACATGTTGAATTTTGGAGCATTATCAAAATAGATGTCTGAAGTTATTGGAAGTGGCAATGATTATGGCTTCTAACTAAAGTTCTACGTTAATCTGGATTTTCCTTAGGTAGTTCTGCTACATACAATATATTAAAATAAATTGAATGTAGAAGCAGACTTGAAAATCAAGTTGCAATCTACTTAGATGAAAAATAATACCATAATTACTGGTAATTATTTAAGTAATACAGTTTTCATAAAACTGTGATGTATTTTAGCATGTTGTAGCTTATTACCTTTAAATGAATTAATATGCACATTATCAAAATGTCTGCCTCTTGGGCTGGAGAAATGGCTTAGTGGTTAAGCGCTTGCCTATGAAGCCTAAGGATCCCCGTTCGAGGCTCAATTCTCCAGGACCCACTTAAGCCAGATGCACAAGGAGGCGCATGCATCTGGAGTTCGTTTGCAGTGGCTGGAGGCCCTGCATTCTCTCTCTCTCTACCTGCCTATTTCTGTATCTCTCTCTTTCTCTCTCCCAAATAAATGAATAAATAAATAAAATGACTCTTATTTTTGGTAAGATACATAACAAAAATGATATAGCTAAAATTACTTTCTGTCTCTGTCTCTGTCCCTCTCTCTCTCAATAGGATCTCATGTATCCCGGCCTGGTCTTGACCTCTCACTAAGTAGTTGAAGAGAGGATGCTCTTCAACTTCTGATCTTTCTGCCTCCATGTCCCTAGTGCAAGGGGTTAACACATCCAGTTGTGCAGTGCTGGTGCTCAAACTCAGGGTTTTATGAAGCCTAGGTAAGCACTCCAGCTATTGAACTGCACCCCAAGCCCACAATTTGATTTCTCAATCAAACTCCTTTTAGGAAAACCCCAAGAATTTTGAATGGATGTCACATATGAGCTTAACAGGGCAAGATTAAAAACTCTCTATTAAATATCACCAGGAACCCCGAGGGGCAGTGGTGGGAATCAGTAATGGACTTTGAGTGTATCCCTAAGAAGTCTCTCCCTTACAAGCTAGTACCCTTATAAACTCCTCAGATCAGTTACCTGCCACAATCCTTCTGGTGTTGGAGCTAAGTTAAGTTTGATTTTGTGATACTCCAGCATGTAAAAAAAAATTACCTTAGGAGATGATAAAATTATTGCCAAATAATTTTGATTTACTTTAATTCTGAAAAGATTTATGAGCAGTGAACTTATGATTTCTTTTTTTAATGTTTTTCAAGGCCAGGTCTCACTCTAGTCCAGGCTGACCTGGAATTCACTATATAGTCTCAGGGTGGCCTTGAAATCACCATGATCCTCCTACCCCGCCTCCTGAGTGCTGGGATTAAAGGTGTACGCCACCACACCTGGCTTGAATTTATGATTCTTTAGAAGTGTGTGTGTTTTCATAAAATATGCTGGCTGATGGATGAGGACATTACAACATTAAAAGGTTCTAAGTGCTTTAGCTATGATATGAACTAATATAATCATTCCTGAAACTCACCTGCTACATCTTTTCTTCAATTTTTATTCTTTTGTTTCTCCTCTACATTTCCTGTGAGGTTCTAGCTCAGTACTTTTATTGTAATTGACTTCCTCAGGCTCTGTCCACTTTTATTAAGCACCAAAATGTCAGCTAGTTAGCCAAAAGATGTTGCTGAACTCTGCATGGTGCAGTGCACACACACATTTAAAGGTACACATAGCAGGGAGATTTTGTGCAGATCCAGGGAAACCCTTCCCTTCATCCTCTGAGATGCCAGAATGTCCTCTTAGCACACAAACCCTTTCAGCTTAAGGCTCAAAACTTGGGAGAAATCCAAATAACTGCAAAGCAACTAGGGAGCATTTGTACCTTGCTGTGAAGAAAGAAATCCAGGATCTGCTCAGGAGGGCTCTGTGAGGTTGTGAGGCACCTACTTCAAGATGGTTCAGAGAGAAAGGCAAGCTTGAAGGATGTGAGGGTCAGAGGTACAAATGTGGACTCTTGTGTGGCCCGTTGCTGAGGGGGCAAAAGTACAAGGGTTGGTTGTAGCTAGACTTGAGTATGAACCATATTCCCCTTCTTCTTTGCCAGTTGGGTGACTTCGGGTGATCTTCTTAATCTTACTGAGCATCAGCCTTCTGGAGTGGTAAATGAGGACAATCACATCTACCTCACAGGGCTGAGTGAAGACTCAATGAGAACAAGGGTAGAACATGCCAGAAACACAGTAGGTGTCCAATTAGTATCTATTTTCCTTTTCCCTTTTGGAAGGTTTCAGACAATTTGACATTTATTATCTTTTAAATGGGCAAAGGGACCCACTTTTCAAGAAACAAGTAGACCTTTTCTAACCTCTTCCCTATGCCTTCATGAGTTTACCTGTTTAAAAATTTTTCTCTATTACTTAACACAGACCACTATCCAAAGCTTTCTTACAAAAGATATATTCAAAGGATAGAGTGTTCATTCCTTTCCCCTTGTCAGTTGTGTCTTCTAAAAATTCCAAGAAGCTAGTGATGCTTGACCTTCCTCCTTTTGTTCTCTTTTCCTTCTGCAAGGCATGCAAGCAGTCTCCACGCATGCTGTGTATAAAGCATGGAAGCAATCTCCAAGCATGCTGTGACTTTCTAAATGTCAGCTTAGCTTTTGAAATAGTTAAGTTAACCCACAGACATAAATACCCAATCTGTACTTTGCAGAGACATCCAGAAACATTTTTCTTTCCTTCCTTCCTTCCTTCCTTCCTTCTCTCTCTTTCTTTCTTTTTCTTTCTTTCTTTTTCTTTCTTTTTCCTTCCTTCCTTCCTTCCTTCCTTCCTTCCTTCCCTTCCTTCCTTCCTTCCTTCCTTCCTTCCTTTCTTTTTAAATTTTAGTCTATGTGTCAGTCTTATTCTTCTATTTCCACATTAATTTATAGAGAGAAGAATTTCCTTTTGTTACTTTTAGTAAAAATTCAAACCTTCTTACAGTATGCTTTTATCTTTCTAGTACTTATTGTTTATTGGCATGACTAGCATGCAAAGCATCTTTTAATTTTTTTCCTCCTAAATCAAAAGTAGAAATGTAAGAAGTACAAAGTTAGTTGGTTAGTTACCTTGCAGGTCACCAAGTTTTCACCTAATGAAATCTAATTTGATCAATAGTTTACTGCTTGAAATAAGAGGCTTTGGCAGTGAAGGTGATTAGTAAAAGACAAAATATGCTAAAAGGAGTTAAGACCGAAACCATAGAATGCTCTAAATGCTAATAGAGACTACATTTGTGTCATATCTTGCTACATGTTGAAAATTAGCCATCCAGTCCCTTGGATGGGAGATGAGAATAATTAGGACACTTGAGCCTGAGGCAAATGCAAACAGACAAGGCCATGATGAAAAATAACTGACAATCCAGAGGAAGGAATTTCAGTGGGAATATGAATAGGACTTAAAAAAGCACCTAACAGACATTTGATATATTTGCAGTGAGCATGTCTTACCCTACCTGCTTTGATGTGGCTGTGATTACCTGGGGTGATGTTGAAGGAAGGCTAGACACAGTTGAAAGGAACAGTCTCAGGTTGAGTGGTACAGAAAAGTCTGCTGCAGAATAAAAATAGCAATTCCAGAGATGAATAGGAAGTAACAAATGGCCAAATATCACCTAAATACACTGTTTTGAATTGCAATCTTTGCTGGCAAATGAAGTAAGATGTTTATTTCTGAAAGAGGAAAACCTCTTTGTGCTTGAGACCCAGACTGTCTCCACCATTTTGAATCCTCATCTTTAGTGAACAGTGATTATATGATATGCTGGATCTACTTTTTGGAGAGAAATGCAGCAAATCATATCAGGTGAGCCAAAAACATGGCTGGTATATAACAGTGGTGAAGGTGTGACAGTTGGACATGGTGCCTGGTACGGTGCCTGGTGCACTTCCTTCTGCAGTGGACTTCTGCTTGAGAGCTCTTCTTTCCCTCTCTTCAGATCTCCAAAGCATGCAGTGGAAATCCTCCTCAAGCATTACTTGCCCATTTTTTTCTTTGCATAGGTTGCATACTTCTTTTACTTTGTAAGAACTAGGCCTGTCACCTTTGAGGAAGGTTATTTAAAGAATGTTGTGTCTATCATCTAATGCTGGTCCTCCTTTATCCTACTCAGTGTGCTGTGTGCAGAATCCACTACAAATTTCCATCTGTCACTTCATACCATTGTCTTTTTGCACCACTTTTTTTTCCGTCTTCTCTAGGTGAGTGAAAATGAACTGACAGAGGTCATAATCAGAACTTAGCCTCCTCCCATGCAAGCAAATACAAGCAGTAATATTTTGAAAGTCTCCACTGGGCAGATATCAAATGCAGCACCCTTCCCCCACCTTCTCAGTACCAAAAACCTTAATAACTTGGTATTGTTCAGGGAGTCAGTCACTCAAGCAAGGGGAATGGAATTCTACCTGTTCCTCAAGGTAGAGTTTCTGCTAAGCTGCAGCAAAAACTGTTAGGTATTCTTAGTGTTTTCAGTTTGCAAAGTGCAAAGTTAGGAGACCAAGGTAAACGCAGCCAGAGTGAAAGCTTAGTAACTTCCTGTGTTTGTCTGAAATCAGGCACAAATCAAGTCCATGTACAAAACAAAGCTCAACAAATACATTCCTCTTTTCCGGTTGTGGGTTTTATCTTTTTATGTTTTTTTTTTTTTAACCTGAGGAGATATGCCATGGGAAAACATCAGAAACACAAGGAGCTAAAAACTTGAAGCCACATCGTTTTTTAAATGATAACATAAAGGTTTTCTTTTTTTTAAGCATTAGTTGTAATTTCTACTAGATGTCACAACTCAGTGAACCATTAAAAGTGAACCAGCTCACTGAACCAAACTGAACTGAGCAGATGGAATTCCACCCTGCCTATGCTTGAAAGGCTTCATGAGCAATACAGTTTTCTTTTAAGTCCCCCCTCTGAGCTGCTTACCTCACTCAGGCACACATATTTGGGGGCTGTCTGGATGCAGGGTGGCAGATCAGTTCTGCTCAGGGGTCAGGTGCCACTGTTCAGGAAGAGGGAAGACAGGCTGTCTCAAAAGACCTCAGAGGTACCCTCATCATTTGCAAAGTTCCACTGTTGTTTTCCATTTGTTCCCCAAAGTATGTAAGAAGTAGAATGTTTTGTTCACTTTAACTTTACCCTGAGTTGCAATTCACTGTACTCTGTCAAGATATATCTTGAACCAGGCATGGTGGCACATGCTTTTAATCCCAGAATTTGGGAGACAGAGGTAGGAGGATCACCATGAATTTGAGGCCACACTGAGACTACTTCCATGTCAGCCTGAGCTAGAGCAAGGCCCTACCTCGAAAAAACAAATAACTACAAAAAGATATATATTGAAAGATGATTGTATTGTTTTCTAAATAAGCGAGAACAACACAGAATACTGTCATTATCTTTGTTTTTATTACTTAACTTACCTACCCTCACTTTTTTTCAGAATGTGCAGATGGATGTCAGACCACAAGACCAGCATTCTGATAGCACATAGCATAGAGACAGTGGATGCTCATAGAAGGTAATAGGTGTTCATTATTTATCTGTCTGTGGAAGTGCTATAGACAGTTCTAAAACTAGCAATCAAAATCCTATTTGTAGACCATTCATTAAGAGTTAGTTCCTTCATTAATTCAGTAAACATTGATAATGTCCTGCTTTCTGGCCTAGATACAAACCTAGATTTTTATAGGCCCATGAGAAGTATTTCTAAATGAAAATTTCTGTATCCATCATGCATTTGAAGTTTTATTGCTTGTTCTGAATGAAATTCTTCAGATCTGTTTCTGAACTCTAACTCATTTTTTTTTTTTATCAGTATATTGGTGTCACCTGGAGTTTAAGGTCAGCTTGGATGCTGGAAGACAAGGAGGCATTGTCCCAAAGATACCCCCAGTCAGGAGCTGGCTCCACAATGAAAGAAAATTCATTGGTGTATGTATTAATTAAGGTTTGAGAGCTTTATTTATTTATTTATTTATTTATTTATTTATTTATTTATTTATTTACTTATTTTTGGAGAGAGAGAGAGAGAGAGAGAGAGAGAGAGAGAGAGAGAGAGAGGAAGACAGAGATGGGCACGACAGCAGTGTCTCAGCTGTTGAGAATGAAATGCAGATGCGTGCGCCCCCTTGTGGTCAAGTGTGGCATTGCGTCCTTGTGTCACTTTGCATCTGGCTAAACGTGGGACCTGGAGATTGGAACCACTGGAGATTGGAACCAGCATTCTTAGGCTTAGGAGGCAGGCGCCTTAACTGCTAAGCCCTAAGGTTTGAGAGCTTTAAGCATGAACTGGCTTGACAATGGTTTTTCCAAGCTTGTCATGTGACCTTTTCTCTATAATTGATGTGAAATTGGCAATATCTTTGTTTTGTAGATTCTCCCTACCTTAAGGTAGAAAGGCAGAGAAATGAGAACCCTCATGCCCATGCTCAGGTTCTAGGTTGCCACTGAGAAGCCAAGGAAGAGAGCGGCTTGTATATAGTGAAGCCATGCTCTGCTATACACACCTTTTCCCCTATACATCTTACAGATTCCCATGATTTTACCTGCTTATCAAGCCTCATCTGCCTTCCAAGTTCACATCTCATCTCTTTTATGACACTTTTTCATATACCCTTGTGCTCCATCCCTGCATAAACTTACCTGTGCGTTTCCCTGTACTTCCACAACAGTTATTTATGAATATTTCTCCTCCATTCATCCATGAACCTCTTCACAGGAGGTTCTATCTAATCGTATTCATCTTTGGAAGGCAGAGTAAGTTAGTGGTTAAGAATATGGACTTTCGGGGTTGGGAGGTTTGGATAAAATTTCTGCTTCCTTAACCTACAAGCTGAACAAGCTTAGAAAAGATTTTAAATTTTTTAAATTATTTTATTTGTTTTTGGAGAGAGACAGAGGGAGAGGAAGACAGAGATGGGCTTGCCCGCAGTCTCTCAGCTGCTGTGAACGAATCCAGATGTGTGCGCCCCCTTATGGTCAAGTGTGGCATTGCGCCCTTCCGTCACTTTGCATCTGGCTAAATGTGGGACCTGGAGATTGGAATCCGGTTTTTAGGCTTAGCAGGCAGGCGCCTTAAACGCTAAGCCATCTCTCCAGCCCTTAGAAAAGATTTTTAAACACAATGAGGGACAGTTTTATCATCTCTAAGCTGGCATCTTGTTATCTCTAAGGGATTGCTTTGAGAGTATAAGAGAAATTTACAAAAATCAATTGAATATTGTAGGCCCTCAATGACTTGGAACTTTACTGTTGTGCACATTTAATGCCTACATAGTGTCTGGAACCTAATAAGATCTAAAAACATGCTTCCCCCACCTGTCTTTTCCATCCTTAAAATATACATAAAAATATTACATCAAAAGGCAGCTTATAGCAAGATATGGTGGCACATATCTATAATCCCAGCACTCCAGAGAATTGCAAACTTGAGGCTGGCTTTAGCTACATAGAGAAGAGAACCTGTCTCAGAAAACCAAGGTCTGGGGATGTAGTTAAGTTTTAGAACACTTGCTTAGCATGTACAGGGCCTTAGTACTAAATAAAATGTGCCGTGTGTGTTTCTTGTACTGCAGGGTGGAAGAATTAAAAAAGTTCTGTGAAAGTAGTAGAGAAAGGATGGAATCTGCAATAATAACACTTGAATTTGTACTTAGCACTGCCAAGAATTTTACCAAGATAAGGTAGTTATGCATCCTCAGTATTCTTTCTTACCTTCTTCCCTCCCTTCCACCTTTCTCTTTGCCTTATCTTTCCCCCCTTCCTTCCTTCCTTCCTTCCTTCCTTCCTTCCTTCCTTCCTTCCTTCCTTCCTTCCTTTTCTTCTATCTTTCCTTCCTTCCTTTTTTCCTCTTGCTCCTTCTCTTCCTCCCTCCATTTTTTCCTTAGTTCAGTTTCTAAATGTACAAAATATGTATTATATTAATATCTTCTCCAGATAAAAACAGCATGATAACACTCAAACAACTTTATCAGGAGAATCCTTCTGCTTTTACATCAGGGAAACTGAGATACAAGACAGGGGCCTTGATCAAGGTCACAGTCAGTGGCAGAACCAAATTAAAATTCATGTTCCCAGAGTCCTTTCCATGCCATTGCTTCACCTACTGACCCATGCTACTCTACCAAGTACTTGTGATTAAGTGAACTTTCAGGTTTCAATAAAACAAAACTTTGGCAAGGACTTTAGCTAGGAACAATCTCACATCATATTCTCTGGCTACTTTTTGTTAAGAATTTTTGTTTCATGTATATGCTGACTTAATTGCTATGTACAGAGTAAAATAGAAGAAAACATTGTGTGTTCTATGTTGAACTCAAAACACAAGAGTTTACTAAAGTCTCTGATGAATAAGAAGGCAAAAGAAAATGAGGACTGATACTTTCCATGCAGACTCTAAAGTCCATTCTTGGGCCTAGGACTCCTTTGTTCACTGTTATAACCTCAGAGTACAGCAATTTGCCTACACAGGACACACATTTAATTAATATTGGTGAATGGATAAGTGAACGAATGAATATGAACACCTATATATTTCAGATACAGCAGAATAGTTTCCCATGCAATATTCCTTAACACTGAAATTACATATATTTTCATTCTAGTGTTCTTTGAGTTTCTTGAGATATGTGTTTATGTAATAGGATGTTAGATTTTAAAATTTGAACAAAGCTTTATGAAGCAATTTATGCTGTACTCTAAAATGAAGTTCTGAATTAAGACCTGCATTTTTGAAACAGGGGCTGGTCTCACAATGGTGGGGGTCCTAAACTCATTTGCTGATGGGAATGGGGGATCTAAAAGTATCAAGAGTGGAAGAACAGCATCATAGAGGAGCATCTCTAAGGGAAAATATGCACTATGAATATCTTCTCTGGCTGAGAAAGGAGGGTGGGGTACATACCCACCCTTACTCACTCAGCAAAAGAGAGAACTCTGGAGCTAGCTTTTCCAGCTGCTGCTGGGTCTGTGGCCAGTGTGGAATGAGATACTTTAGCCCATGCACGGATATGTTGGAAAGATGGTTTGGCCACTGAGTATAGGTGTGTTGCTGTTAAATCCAGAAACTAGTTCTACTCCCTTGCAGAAGAGAGAGCCCCCCCCCTCCAGGAGCCAGAAAGAAATCTGATGTAAGAATATAGATTCAAAGCTATTTTATGTCATGAAAAAGAATCTGCCTTAGGTGAGGCAATAACTTTTCATCAGAAAATAGTGCATGTAGAATGGATCAGCTGAGAAGCAAGGACTGAGACAGAGGTCAGATAAAGGGTTTAACATTCTAAGGAGAAGTATGAGCTAGAGATGTTGTCAAAAGGGACCAGCAGGGACTCATCAACTGTGGACACTAAAACTACATGAATGAATCAACTTACAGCCTCTTCCAGGCTAGATGCATGAAATCAGCTTATAACAATAGAAATTAATGCAGAGGACTTCTCTACCTACTTTCCTGCCTGGCTTATGAGGGTTAGAACCATAGCTAGTAAGCAGAACTGAAAAAATGTGCTGCTCTGCAGGTGTCAGGAAGCTCTTCTAAATGGCCCAGCTGATGGGCAACTAGGGACAGAAACCATCACTTTAGGACTGATTTGAACCTAACACACTATGTTCTGAACTAAGAGACCTATTGAAGGTTATATTTAATGGAAGGGGAAACTTCTTCCCTTTAAGATGTTTTAAAGAGGGAAGGGAGAATGAAAGAAGAGACCAAAATAAAATCACAGTTCAATTATGCCTCATAGGTTGTGCTTGGTTAAAATAGGTATCATATAGAGCTTTCTTGATGAATGCTTGTGTGTGTGTGTGTGTGTGTGTGTGTGTGTGTGTGTGTGTGTAGATAGATAGATAGATAGATAGATAGATAGATAGATAGATAGATAGATCTACTTACCTTTTGGAAGGATAGGCAGAACTCTTGCATTAAACATGAACAACTCTGATGGCTAAGGATGACCACCTCTATCTTCTACCTCTATAGATTCAAGAGTACATTGTCTGTGTTCCTCTTCCTCTCCTTCTCCTCCTTTTTTAATTGGAGGTATAGTCTCATGTATCCCAGGCTAGCCTCAAACTCAGTGTAAAGCAGTCTTGAACTTGAACCTGAATTCTCCCACTTCCATTTCCCAAATGCTGGATTAAATTTATAGCACCATTTCTGGCGTATGCAGTGCTAGGGATCAAAGTCAGGGCTTCATGCATGCTAGGAAAGCACTATAAAAACTGAGCTCCATCTGCATCCCCCATTGCTTACTACTTCTTTAATATTCTAGAGCTACCTCCAGATGGATCAAGACTCATGGGATAGTGGAAAGTATTTACTACAGTACAAGATCTCTAAAGGGCTTTTTTTTGGCTTTTCACCTCTCTTGAATTTCCAGGTCCCTGCTCTGGTAAGCCCACTCATCTTAGGCTCGGTGAGCTGAGATTAGGGGGACCCCTATTCTGACATGAGCTCCCTAACCCCTCCTGCCTTCCACATAGCAGAAGCTCTCTGTACATTCTCTTTCCTTAATCTTTTTCTCTCATTTTTTAAAATCTAATAAAGCTTATCTAAGTCTTAAAAAGAGATCTCTGAAGGCCAGTTTAATCTTTCCATCTTCCCTGTTGGTCCTATTGGATTTTGGCATGATAGATTCTATTATCTCAGCAGAAGGAGGAAGGCAATGAGAAGGGAGAGCCAATGTATGACACTGTTGGCAGGGAAAATGTGGAGGATAAGATGAGTAAAAGTGACATTTATAGCACACCTATCCTTCTTTACATTATACACACACTTTGACATGACAAATACTGTGAAGGATAGCTCTATTACAGTGGGCCTTCATTTACCTTCTGTATAGAAAAAAAACACTGCAAAAAGATGGCTTGCTTAGCACTATACATGGAAGCCACTTAGACCCCCCCCCCCGCAACTCCATCCTCTTTCTGTAATTTCAATAGCTTCCTTTGAAACTACAATTTAAATACATTTTTGAAGATGCTATGACTGCTCTGCTTTTTAATCCCCAGAATTCAATTCCATAGTATTTTTAAATAAGGAAATTGTTTTTGATTTCTGTTACTAAGTTTCTATGAGACTACATTGACTTCTCATATTAGAAATGAATTTCAGGAGAGTGAATGTTGTATGTTCTCTCTCAGCACTATATACCTTTCCATTAGAACACACAACAGTTGATTCCACTAAACTTAAAAAAAAACCTCATTCCACGTTTTCAATATTTTTATACTTCTATTACCATTCACAAATATTCTCAGAAGTGTGTTCCAATCTGGTGATATTATGATAACTTTTCCCTAGGGGTTTATTAGCTTCCATGCTACAGAATTCATCTCACCTACTTTCATTTCCTTGGACTAGGTCCAAAATAGCCCCTGGTCCTGTTGATAGCTTTACAAATTGTGTGAGGAAATACATTCTGAGACACCCATCTATCTGATTCTGTTCCTGTGATCTATCAGTCACTGTCAGGGGATTGAAACTGTATCACATTGACTACTTTTATTTCCCTAATGCCTCCACTTTATTTCTTTCTCTTCATTGCTTAGCTTTCTATTATAAGCAAGCACACTGCATGTTAATATTTATTTATATGCATTTGGTTAACCTTAGAAAGTTATAGGGTCTTGCTATTTAGCCCAGATTGGACTTGAACTCCTGCCTTGGCTTCCCAAGTGCTGGGATTACAGGCATATGCCACCATGCTTGGTTCCTTTTATTTATTTACTAACTGGTCAAAGAGTTCTAACTTGAACTCAAATTGCAACAACATTTGACATGCTGCAGGTATAGTTGAAAGAATCCAGGGTATTTCTCTCTTGGATAATGTAAGGTCTTAGAAAATACTACCTTCTATTGAGATTCAGGGGTCAAAGGCAAATTTTCAATGGGAGGGAGATTCCACCTACAGCACTGTGCTTATCTGAAAAGGATTCAGTGATAGAGTTACCAAAATTTATATCTGAGTCCTTCGAATGGGGAACATGGAAAAGGAAGACCTACTGAAAACAAGATGGCTCATGTCTCCATCTGTGAGTACCACAAAGTAGAAGCAGAATTGACACCAGTGTCCATGGTGGTGACTGCCATTGGGATGAAAGGTGACATAGCTCTGCCCTGGAAGTGGCAGTGTTAGAGACAGTGATGCTGGTGAGGTGGGAAGAGGTGACAGTAATAATGGTGAGTACCAGTGGTGTCCTTTCACAGCCCTCAAATATGGTTTCTTTATGTGGTCATTGCTAGTGGTCATGGCAGAGCTTCTAATGTATATCATCAGGATCATCAAGGGACTATTACCACAGGTCTTTGACAACGTGAGTGGATTGGATGTCTAGATAGGTTAGTGACTTCCAGGATTATTTGGCAACTGAGAAGAGAGGCAGAAATTCTTGAAAATGAGAAGTAAATGGGGTCAAAGAAAAATCCCATGAAATAAATACTGTTTTACAGCTTTTGCAGTCATTTTCTTAGCTCCGTTTAGACGTGGACTGAGAGACACAAGAAATAACAAGACTGGAAATGACTGTAACCAAAGCAATCAGCCAAATGTACCCAGGATTGCTCCATTCTTGATGATAATTTTATGAAGTGCTCCCATGGTTGCTCCTATCTAGAACATGACAATTGGCACAGGAAGTGACATAACTTACCTAAGGTCTCCTGCTAAACTGTGGTACTACACTCAAATGTCTGGTTCCAGAGGTCATGCCTGTAATAATCACAAAACATTGTGAAACCTAAGTATTTTACCCTCAAAAATTAGTTTTTGAAGAAATTTTTTTTCCAAAAGCTGAGGAAATTTATCTTCATTCCATTAAGAAAAAACATGCTGAATAAATTTATTCAGGATAGAAAAAGGGACATTAGACTTACTTAAAGAAGAAATATCACTTTTTCACTAAAATATCTTCATTATAATGTAAAACTCTTCTTACCACACTTTTTATTTCTTTTAGCCATCTAAGCATTTTGCTTTTTTTTTTCCTTCATTTTTCTTTCTATTCCAGTTTCCAATGCCCTGGATCAGACTTTTTATCCATCATGCCTGGACAATTATAATGATGTCTCAGTTAGATGCTCTCAACATACTTTCTCATGTTCACCTGCATGGTGCAGGGCAAAGATTACTACAACATCAGTCACCTGTAGGCTGTTCATAAACATGTATTCTCTATAGATACCTGGATACTGTAGACTTTTTAGCCTAAACTTTAATGCTATATTATCATACACATTCAACGTGTAATAATAATTGGAAAATATACAAACTTGGCATTGTGGAGGTGGCAGACAGACACTGCCCCAAACAAAGGCTAGCATCTCTACAACTCTTCATCAACCTACCTTTTCATGTGCCTTACCTAGTCTGGAATGCTCCTTTAATTTCAACTATATTTCTTACCCTATTTTCTATGGAGCATGGCCTAAACCCAATGAAAATGTTAGTGCTTCTGAGTCTTCTAAACTGCCAATTTCAACATGCATCTGACTAACATTGTATTTGATAATATATACATATTGTATAATACATATGTCTTTCTAAGGTTTCCTTATCTCAAAATATCTACCCTCTAACCAGTCTACTAAATATATGGTCCTCAAATGTATCTTGATAACTTTTATTCCTCAAAATTAAAGAAAATTATACTAGTTCATTGACGCCTTATTCAAATTCTAGACCTGTAAAGTTCCACTCAATCTTGGCATATTGGAAATGCTCATGTAAATGGTAAAAGACAATTATCCTGGTCTGAAACAGGCAGGCCTAAGACAGAGGGCTTCACAAATGGAGCTGGTGTAGAAGCCCAGCACCTTCTCCTTACATATGGCTTTTTCTGTGGTTCTTCTCCCTTTATTTCATTGTGTCATGTTGTAGCGCTCACGCTGCACCAAATTCCTAAATCAGTGGCTGTCTCTATAATTCTTCACCCAATTAATTCTGTATTACTTGCTTACATCTTTTCAAGCATGTTTAAAATTTTTATCAATATTTTATTTTTAATCTCTTACTGTCTTAATGTCTGAGATTGTATACCCTTGGGGACAAGGCTAATATATTCATTATTCCTAGAATACATAATACAGTGGCTTTAGATTGTAGGAGTACAATGTTTGCAGATTTTACTTGAGTTATTTCTATGCAAAAATCCCCACAGCTAATGACAAACGAAGGACAAATTGTTGAAATTAATGATCAACAATTGTAGATTCATCATTACTTGTAAAGGATAGTGTTTATTTTCCATCAACACCTATATATATGTCTCAATTATGATGTGATTATACATTACCTCTTCTTTCATTATGCATATATTTTCCATTTGAGTATATTAAGCTGCACATACCTATAACTGTGAAGTATTGTTATATTTGACTTACACATAGTTTAGTTTTCAAAATATTTCAGGAGCTGGAGATGTAGCTCAGATGGTAAGTGCTTGCTAGCATGGGCAAAGTCCTGACTTCAATTCCTAGCACCATGTGAGCCAAGAATAGTGGTATATATCTGTAATTCCCGCACTTGGATGATCAGAATTTCCAGTTTATTCTTGGCTATATCATGAGTTCAAGAGTTTGAGGCCAGCCCGGGCCACATGCGACCCTGTCTCAAAAACAAAACAAATACATGGGCTGGAAAGATAGCTAGTAGTTAAGGCATTTGCCTGCAAAACCAAAGGATCCCGGTTTTACTCTCCAGGACCCACGTAAGCCAGATGCATAAGGAGGCACATGCATCTGGAGTTTGTCTGTAGTGGCTGGAGGCCCTGGAGTGCCCATTCGCGCTCTCTCTCTCTCTCTCTCTCTCTCTCAAATAAATAAACAAAAATGTGTTTATAAAACAAATACAATTATTTTTGCTGAAAACTATTTTGGAACACAAAGAACCTCAGGATAAATGAGTGAGAAAACATTTCTATTTCTGCCTTCCCTGAGTTACAACATTAGTTACACAGGTGTCATAAGTTCTATAAAGGCAGTTCAGGAGACAGGTATTGACTGTTTAGGGGAGTCAGACACTCTAGAACCTACATTTGAGCTGGGCCTGGCATAGGGCAGATAAGGTAAGAAGTCCTGTTGAGATGAAAGGAGTTCTCCAGGCAGAGGCCAAGCATGGACAAAAGGCAGGTTGAGGAAGGATTCTTGGGATGCTAGGCTCTGGGGAAAAGTGTCTGCATGCCACCTCTATAATGTCATGTTTAGAAAATTTCCAATCAATCATGACACATTGAATTATGAGGTCTGTCTAAGGTGTACTGGCACATTTCCTCTTTTAGTCTTCAGCAACAATCCCTGTAAGGAAGAGGTATTATAGCTATTTAGATGTTTTCTAACACTCTAGGAAGAAAACCTCCAGATAGAAAGATATGGCTAGTAATACTGAATTTTTCATTTTTCTTTTATGGTATTCTTATTTGAACCAAAGTTTTCATCACCTTATCTAGCTAGACTTGAAGTATTCTGCAATAGTATTGAGGAAAAAATACTAGCCCTTTCATGTTCCACCCACTTCAGCATGAGTAAAGGAGTATGGAATGTTTAGAAATGTATGACTTGCATTTCTGGTTTCTGACTATAAGAGGCTACCATTGATTAGAATATTCCTCTGTTGAGCATAAGCAATGAACCTGAAAAGAGCCTTATAACTCTATGGGATGTGTGAACCTCTGATTGGAGAGTTAGAGTTAGGGATAGCTACTAAGGCTGTACTCAATGGACCATAAATTCAAGAAGAGGAAAGTGCATTGGGATTATCCCAATATTGTGTCTCATATTTCCCCTCAACTCATCCACTGTTTGATGCATGAGATGGGCTTGAAAGCTGAGAAGCTAAGCAGTTTTTGGTAGTTTTACAATGCTGAGAAAATTAAGATCAGACTTCAGCACTACGAGGAAAATCAGAATTTGTAAACACAAGGTCTTAAAGAGAAATGACATGTGCCTATATGTGACTATCAATTGCGATGTTAAGAAAACCACAAAGAAACCATTAGTCAAGAAGGTGCGAAGCTGGGTAGATTTCCAGCAGTGCTAGGGAAAACAAATTAAAATCAAAACAGAGTTTCATTTGAGACCTTTACATCTATTCTCTACTAGGAAAGGAAAATAAGTTATCTTAAAAGTTGAGAAAATGGGGCTGGTAAAGTGGCTCCACAGTTAAAGGCACTTGCTTGCAAAGCCTGAAGCTGGATTCAACTCCCCAGTACCCACATAAAGCCAGATATGCAAAGTGATTCATGCAGTAGCAAGAGACCATGGGGCACCCCTAGTTTCTCTCTCCCTCTCTCTCTCTCTGTCTTTTTCTCTTACTTTCTCATTAGATAATAAATATGTGGGCTAAAAAGATGGATCAATGCCTAAAGCCACTTGCTTGGCAAGCCTGTTGGGCCTTTTGATTTGATTTGATTCCACAGCACTGACTTAAAACCAGATATACCAAGTGGTACATGCATCCGGGGTTAATTTACAGCAACAGGAGGTCTTGGCATGCACATTCTTATTCTCTCTCTTCTAAATAAATAAATAAGTAAATAAATATATATTTATTAAAAAACTGAAAAACAAACCTCAATTTATCTCTGTTAAAACTGGATTTTAGTAAGTCACCCAATTCAGAATTTTCCAGGATTAAAAGCAAGCGATAATTTAAGCAGGAAGATGACACTAGTCAAAGCTTCAAAATATCATACACAATGTTTAGTGTTTAACAACAATGCTGTTGGTTTCTTTGTTTTCAATACTACTGACCCTGTTGAGTGTGGAGAAAAATTACTATTCCCAAACTAGTGCTGCATCAACTGAGTAACATCTTTATCCTTGTATTGGTTATTTTTCTTGTTGCTGTGACAAAATATCTGACTGAAGCAACTGAAGGAAGGAAAGTGTGTTTTGGCTCATAGTTTGAGAGGTACCTCATGGAGGGGAAGGCACGGCGACTCATTGTTCTATAGTAGCGGCTGAGTACAGCTGGGACTCAGTAGCTCTTCACATCTTGGGAGGAAGGAGAGGCAGAGTTCCAACAGGGAGTGGGGTCAGGCTATAGACACTCAAGACCTGTGTCCAGTGATCCCTTCCCTCATTAGGCTTCTCCTTAATCTTTCAAAACAGTGCCACCAGTTGAGAACTAAATTTTAAATGCATTCACCAATGGGGACAAAAGAATACATTCTATATTGTTTTATTTATAAAAATGAATTACAAATAGGATAGAATTCTCTTTGGAGACTGGGGTGGCAATAGAGACTGAGAGGGTCCCAGGAATGGCTTCTTGGTATGGTAATATTTTATTTCTTTGTTTAGATCATGGTTGTAGAGGTTTGTTCATTGTGCAAAACTTATTAAGCTACACGTTCATTTGCACTCTTTCTATATGTGTATCAATCTTTATTTGCAAATATATATGAATGGGATAAAATGAGGGGAGAGTTAATGCAGAAGTAAACAATGTACTTTAAAATGCACGTCATTGCTGAAACATTTGGCATGAAACTAGAGAACGAGTTTTGAAGTAAGTTTTCTCACATTTCGTCATAAGGAGGCACTAACAAATGTCAGACTAGAATTCTGTACATATTCCTAAACATTTGGCCAGCAACAGTTTGTCACCACAGCGTTGGTTTTAGCTATTAGTAGTTATTTAATTTTAAAAAAGCCAATTCTGCTAATTAGAAAATTCACACTTAAATTCTACTTCTAAAATAAATGGGACTTCTTTTGGGGAAATCAAGTATAGCCACAAAAATGATTACAGAGAGAAAAATGGAAAGACAGAACATAGGAGAAGTCTTTATTCCTTTTAAGAGCCCTCTGAGAAATCCCTGTCTTGCAGTGACATATTGTTGTTTTAAATAAGTCTTGCTGGAATTATTGCTGTGGTGGCACCTATGGCAGAGAAGGACTGTCCCTGAGGATGAAATAGTGCTCCCATTCTGCACTGCAGAATGTGTGCTGTGGGGAACAGAGTTATGGAGGAGTGAGAGATAGAAAATGAAAATCAAGCATTGAAGACTTTTATAAATTCTCTACTTCTTAGTAATTATCATTGCATAAGGGCTTCAAAAAATAGTACTTTACTATATTGATTCAATACTCTGAATGCATGAGAGAAGAATGGAGGGCATCCAAGAACTTGGAACTGAGAAAACACCATCATTCTGTGAGATTCAGTCTACGGTGTCTGTGCACATGGGATATATAAGCCCCACAAAGAGACCTTGGCAAATCAAATGAAAGAGCCTCCTAGAACTCTGCTTTCTCTGGGTTCTGAGGTGTGTCTCAAATCCTTCTACTTGGCTCTCTTCCTAGCTGCTATGATACCTTTACCTCGGCAGGTCCTAAGGGGAGTCCACTAAGGAATGATAACTTTATATGACCAATTAACTACAACTAAATAAATAACTAATTTATTGTGATGCCAGTTATCAATTCCAGGCCTTTGAGCATGCTATACCCTGCCCTGATTCTCTACAAAGTAGCATTCATAAACGTGGTGCTGCAACTTTAATTAAAGGAATGGGGGCAAAATGTGGGATGGATTCATAACTAGTTTCCAAGCCCTATATTTAAAAAGAAAAAAAAAAATCAGAGAAAAGAAAGCTGAGGAAAATCTTCAGGAGTGTCTCTGTTACAGTTTGGGCATATCTTGGAGATGTGGAGAGACTATTAGCCTATTGTATCAACCAAGAAAATTAATTTTAGAACAAAGAAGTATTTTGTCCTATCTGAAAAAGAAACAAATTAACAGAGAGACCAAGACATAATGATTGAAAACAACTTGCAGGTCTAGGGAGGAGTTCAGGAGTAGGGAGCTGGGCTACCATGGTCAAGGTCCTGGATTCCATCCCCAGGAGTGAATTATCCATATTCCTTAAGAAACTGCCCAGCCATTATCCCCTCCTTGCCTGCAATGCCCCCAGGTCATGGTTTCCTGCCCTCTTATTTTGTAAATCACCCAGTCACTGTTCTGGTGTCACACCTTGGCTATCTTAGAACTCCCGTCAGCTCTTCCTTTCTTCACCTTCCCCCAACTGAAAGACCTATAAAGCCAACTACCTGAGGAACTCAGGTGGGCTGTGCTCCTCTCTTGTGAGCCAGGCCTGGCAGCTCATGCTTTTCCCAAAGAAAAGCTTTCATCTTTTCCTCAAAAAAATTAAATAAATAAATAAAGAGTAATTTGCACTTGTAAGTAATTAATTTTAGTGCTACTAACAAATGTTTGAATTCTTTAAGAAATACATTATTACTGATAACAGAGTAAAATACATATCCAAAAAAGTATTTTTCCATAACTCAGATTTAACTTAATTTTTGATTCTTTGTATTTACAAATACGTTCAGTTACATTGCTTTCTAGGGACTCATAGGTAAATTTTTTTTTCTATTTTCTATATAAAATAATCTACATTGAGTCTTCTACTTAATTGTATGAAAAGTTTTGCATTCTTCTTTCTTCTCATCTTTCAACACTGTGTTCTTGATATATCAACTTTGTTAGAAGTATTTTGAAGTTGCTTTTAGAGAGCAGTTTTGTAAAGTACCATTTAGTAGGAAAAATAAGGGGAAGCAGTATAGATCTGTATGCTAGATCTTAATACTATTAGGAAATATAACCCACTTAGAGAGATGGGACTAAATGTCACCCAGAGACATTCCCTTTAGATAGATAGCCTTATTTAGACATGGAGGTTGTGGTTTAGTTTGATGCTCCAAGAAGACAAAAATGAAATAGTGCAGAGGATGCATCTTCAGATTATTATTATTATTATTATTATTAATATTATTATTATTTGGTTTTGCGAGTTAGGGTCTCACTCTGGTCCAGGCTGACCTGGAATTAGCTATGTAGTCTCAGGGTGGCCTTGAACTCTTGGCGATCCTCCTACCTCTGCCTCCTGAGTGCTGGGATTAGAGGCAATTTTGTTACTCATTTGCTTCCAAGCTTGCTTGCTTGTTTCTTCCTTTCTTTCTTTCTTTCTTTCTTTCTTTCTTTCTTTCTTTCTTTCTTTCTTTCTTTCTTTCTTTCTTCTTTCTTTTTTAAGGTAGGGTCTCACTCTAGCCCAGGCTGACCTGGAACTCACTATGTAGTCTCAGGGTGGCCTTGAACTCATGGTGATTCTCCTACCTCTGCATCCCAAGTGCTCGGTTTAAAGCTGTGAGCCACCATGACTAGCTCCAAATTTTCTTATTATTTTCTTATTTCTTATTGCACAAATTAACAGAAGAGACTTTGCTGCAATGGAAGCCTAGAGAAAGCATAGTTGGAGAGGCAACTTTGTTAGGGAACTAAACCCTTTCCACAGGGGGTATATTCTTCAGAAAGCAGTTATTCTATTTCTTTCTATCCCAATCAATGCTAATAACTATGCTAACACTCTTATGTGGATTTTATTCTGATTCTATCATGATGATTTTCAATATAGTTTCTCTATAGTGAAAGCATATACTTCTTTAGCTTACCTTGTTATCCTGTGTTTACAAATTAACTTAAAATATTCTACTTTAGTGGTAAATACAGACTTCTACAGCCTATTTTGCCATCTCTGCCTAGGTAGTCTCCAGAACAAAGATGAGGGGGATTTTGCAGCATATAAATCTGACATCAGGCCAGATTGGTCAGCACATCAAGGAAATGTACCTGAGGAGTCATGGTCTTATAGGCAAGACATGCTTTCTGTGGGTGCCTACTTGAAGCAAAGGTCATTTTAATTTGAACCCCTATATCTATGTTGCTTACCTAGAGCAAAAGCCAATGTGACATTGAAGTATAGGTCAAGAGTAAGATTCTACAAGTTAAGATCTGAGTTTAGTATTCTGCAGCAATGGTAACAAAGTGTTAGAAAAACCTTATTTTAGGAGTTGGGCTTTGGCTGGATGATTCAGAGAAGAATCTAAGGTAGTAGAACTTATTCTACTAATTTGATGATGGGGTATCCACATAGAGGGCAAACTAGTCAGGATTGGCCTCTATAATAAAGAAGTAGCTATCATTCACATTATCACACAGGGCATGAGTTGCATTTTGCAGTGGGACAGTGATCTTGATTTTTGTGTCTGTTTAGACACAGTTGTAAGTAGCTTTGTCTTTTGTTGGTCTTTTGTGAAACTATTTATGTACAATAAGAGGATATTCATGGGTTAACACTGAATACCAGGCTAGCTTTAAATAACACTGGGAACTGTCTGGAAGCATTGGCTGATTCCTGGCTGTTAGGGTCTGTCTTTTGTTTTCTCAATGAATCCAGGCTATGAAAGTAGAACAGCAACATAGAGCAGCAATAAATAGTGCAGGGGAGATAAAATACAATGCATGTTACTTAATTGTATTAACCAGCTGAAATGATATTTTAAGGATTATTATGAGAAACATGTATAAGTATGGGATATTAAGTGATACTAAAACATTGTAGATTAGTTGTGATAGTAATATTGGGCCACCAAAAATTGCCTTATGAAAAGGAATTTACTGGCCTTTTGGTGGGTATGTAATATTGGTAATTTATTTTACAATTCCAGAATCTCCTCCAATAGCACAAAATGAAGTAGATATGCAAAAATTAATATCTATTAAAACTTGGTAAAGGTTATATGCATGTTTAGTACATGATTTCATATTCTTCTTTGCTTGGGAGTTTATAACTACACATTAAATCAAAGTGGAGGGCGCCTGCCTTCACTCACACACATATACACACATACAAACACACACCCCTGGGAGACAGGGTGTGAAGGGAGGGTGTCAGCTTCCTAGAGGGCAAGTATTGTGCCAGATTGAAAGAAAATACATTATAAAAGGCTATTCTAGGGGCTGGTGCAATGGACAAAGCATTGGCTGCACAAAGGGTGAAGACTCAAGTTCAGATCCTTGCACCATGTACATGTTGGTGAGTGTGGAAGCTGTCTGCAATTTCACTGCTTTGGAGATAGAGGCAGGGAATCTCCACACCAAGCTGGTAGACTAGGCTATCTCAGTCAGTGAGCTCAAGGCCTAAACAAGGGACCCTGTCTCAGGAAAATAAAGAGGAGAGTGGTGGAGTACATCAGAGTCGGGCTTCTGCATGCACAAACACATGCACACATACATCCCCATTCATGTACAAACATACAGTCACATCCATACCCACAGTTACACATAAACACATATATGCACAAATATACATGACACAAACAAAATATGATATTCTTTTTGCATATGTTCATTTACTGACTGCCTATCATTTGTTTGTATACAATTAATTGTTTGTATTTTATTTTATGGGCTATTTTAGGGATTTAGAAATTATTTTGACATCATCTGAATTTAGCTAATTATGTTGCTGTTTGAACTGAGACAGAGTGACAATTTAAACAAGGGTGATCTCGAATGCCACCCAGAGCTGCTCCAGAACTAGAGTGTTTTTTTTTTTATTATTTTACATTCTAGCTATGGAACACACCAAGAATTTCGTTTAGTGCTCAAACTTCCCAAATGATCCAATCAAATACAATGAGCTTAAATGTGTGAAAAGATGCTACTTCCATGTTTTGCAATTATATATCACCATTTATCATTTCCCAAGTGAGATAGCTTCCAAATAGTGGCTTCAGCTTTCCATGTTTGTACCATGATTTGCCCGAGTTCAGTGTTATAGTCTGACAGCTTGAATTTGAGAGGCTGTGAATGTTAAGGAATAGGTGAGCCCCTGTGACAGATGGATTCAGTGGAGACCAGCAATGGGGAAAGTAGGATGGCAGAGGTGAACAGAGCTGGTGGGGAGCGGATAGGGAGAGGCAATTGCAATAGAGATGAAGCCACAGACCATTGTTGAATTTAGGGTCAGAAAAATCTGTTGTCTAGATGAAGAATTAAATAGAGCAAAGACAATTGTTGCTCCAGCTCCAGGTTTCACTCATAAAACAACGTGGGGTAGGTCTGCAGTAAGCAAGTGGAGGAAACCTCGTGTCTAATTGATCCTTCTGAACACTTACCTGTAATGATGGAATTAAACATGATTGGTGCAGCACTCCTGCTGAAATGCTTCAAGCATGTTGTTCATGGAAGTGAAGGCTGGAATACAGTGCACATTTCCACTAAAGCCACCTTCAAATCCATCATAACCACCCTCTGAATTCCATCTGTCTGTTACCATCCCCATTTAGGGCCATGTGGATTTGAGCCCTGTGAAAATGGTTTTCCCAGCCCTTTCTTTCTTTCTTTCTTTGTGTGTGTTTGTGTGTTGTGTGAACAATCCCCAAAATTACAGATTAAAGTTCACCTTCCTGGCACAACCACTGAGTAACTTAGTCATCAATCCAGTTTAAGTATAGCATCCTCCCTCCTGCTGGGGACAAAGCTCATTCTCATTCATTTTCCAGGGCACCATAAAATAAAGCAGAATCTCAGAGGCCTTGCCCACTCAGCAGTGCTTGCAACACATTTTTATCAGTGTCTGTCAGAGACCCAGGGTTCAAACTATTGGAAGTCCAGATGACATCTGGCTTTTGGCTCTCCCAAAATCCGGCTGCAGTGCTTATCAGTGCGTTATTCATCAAAACTGATGATGCAAGGTACAGCATGCTGTCTGCAGCTCAGTGTACGTGCACAGAGGAGTTGGCAGAGATGCCTGGTGTTCTGTGAGCCGCATGTAATCGAGAGTCTGGGTGCTGGCTCACTTCATGTGGATGACTATTCCCTCTAGTACATTTCTGTATATTTTTGGGTTCACTGTACCACCAGCTGTGAAATCTTTCTTCCTCTGTTTCCCATAGCAGTTCTGATAGAGGAACAGAAGAAAACAAGGTTTTCGTGTGGCCGATGTCACATCAAATAATCTAATGACAAAAAGCAGAGCAGCAGCAGGCATGGGCACAAAGAGACAGTTCTCATAATTTCTGAGGGTACTCGGAAATAAAACCAAATGAGCTGAGTTGCAATTCAGACTTTCTGCTACTTGACTCAAATGAAACAATATGTGTCCTCTTCTTTGCTCCTTTTCAAATGACAAAAAAATCATGGGCTCATCCCCTCCCATTTTATCCATTAACTGTGCATATGTCTGTGCTACTCACTATCAATTCTGTTCCCTCTTTAGAGAGGCAACTTACTTTGGTTCCTGTGTTAGTGACAAGTGCTCAACATTGTCAGTTGAAGAGTCTTACTGTTTGGCCCTTGTTCTTGTTCAGATAATGATGGTGTTTTTAGGAATTGTACAACATATTCTAGAATTAGCACTGAAATCTATGAAAAGATTAATGTTACCTGAAAGGTGAGCAGTTATATACCTCCTAAGGTCTTGGGGTTTGATTATTATTATTAAGAAAAAATATCTTTTGGCTGAAAAGACAGCTCAATAAGTAAAGTGCTTTTCTTGCAAATCTGAGTTTGATTCCCAGAAAATATGTAAAAATAACATTCATGGGGGCATGAATTTGTAATCCCAGTGTTGGGGAGGTGGATTCAGGAAGACCTCTGGGCCTTGCAAGCCCAGGTCTAACCTGATAATTAGCAGGTTCCAGGCCAGTGAGAAACCTTGTCAAAACAATAAAGATGGATGGTAACTGTGGAACAACACCCAAGTTTGTAGTCTGGCCTCCAAATGCACCTGCACATCCATGTATACCTGCATACACATGACATGCACACACACACAAACACACACCTTAACACACAAGTTTATTTTGTAAATACAAGGAAAAATAGATGTCAAATATTATAAAAAGTAGTTTTAAATGTACAAAGAGTCTCAAATTTCAGTAAACCTCTTAGTTTAAAGATCTTAGAAAAATCTTTAATATTAACACCCTTTTTGATTGGAAGATTTTAATAGTCTATTTGGTGGTCCCTTTGTCTCAGCCTATGGTAAAGTCTGCTGCTGGTACGTGATTTGAAGGCTGAGTGGTTGATATGAGCCCTGGTATTGGTCTTATAATCAGTTTACTAGCTGTGTTCATCATGTTGGTCAGGATTGGTAATAGTAAAGGTTAAGGCTATGATCACTATGAGATGTTAAATGGTCTTTTGTCTCCATATTTTTAGGATATGCCAATCTAGTTGGACTGATTTCTATTTGACAGTAATATTTTAGTGTCACAATAATGACTTCAGGAGAGAATTTTAAAATTCTGGAACTTTCTTCAAATGGAGGATATCTAGCTATTCTTTACCTCTCAACAACTGGATCTCTTTAGTCCGTGGCCTGTCCCAAAACAAAGAACAGACAATAAAACAAGATTCAAGTTGCTGCAGGAAAGAGAAGAATAAATGGCAACTGAGGTCAAAAGATTCAATGGTGCTATGGTCAAATCATAGGCTCTCAATGAACTCTGCCCAGGTTCAAATCCTATCTCTACCACTTAGATTTAAGAAAACCTATAAAGTTAATTAACCTCTCAATTTTGTTCTACATTTACTTGGGCCAATGGAGTTTTGTGCAGAATAAGTTGAGGTATAACATGTAAATGATTAGCAAGAATAGGCACTTAGAAGGTGTTCAAGGAAAGCCAGCTGCTATTATCATAACTAACAAATAAATTTCTACTAGAAACAGTATTATTGAATATCTAATATGATAAAGCATTACTCTATGTGTTGGGTGATATTATTTTTCTGATAATATGGCTCTGACCCCAAGAGCATTAGAATTAATAGGCTAGAGTTAGACATGCATGAAACTATAGCAATGAAGGCTATGGAAATAACAGAACAAGGAAACCCCCAAAGGGTAGGGAAGATTACGGAAAACCTGTGGTGGCCTGAGATGTGGTCAGAGCAGTGGCCAGGAAACAGATCAGGTAAACGTGTGGCCCATGTCAAGGACATCAGATTTCATCCTGAAGGAGAACACAAGTCTGGAGTACTTTGATGAAGGGAGCAAGGTATGTTTTGTACTTTAAAAGAACCATGTAAGGACTAGGAAGATGGCTCAGTGGGTAAAGTGCTTGCCCTGCAAGCATGAGGACCTGAATTTGATCCCCAGGACCCTGTAAAAATGCCAGGTGTGGTGGTGAGCACTTGTAAACCCCATACTGGGGAGGCAGAGATAGGAGGATACCTGGGGCTCACTAGCCAGCTGGTATAGCCTCATCGGTGAGCTCCAAACCAATGAGAAACCCTGTCTCAAAGGAGGTGGATGGCGGTCTTGAGGATGACACCTGACATTGTCTTCTGGACTCCATGTGCATGAATACTTGCTCATCTACTCCACAACACACATAATTTTTAAAGAAATGGACCACTTTGGTGCTCAATGGCAAAAAGACTAAAGAGATGGAAGCAACAGTAAAGAAACCAGTTAGGGGATGAAGAGATTGCTCAGTGGTTAAGGTACTTGTCTGTAAAGCCCACGGACCCAGGTTTGATTCCCCAGTACCCAAATATAAGTCAGATGTACATGGTGGTGCATGCATTGAGTTTGTTTGTAGTGGCTACAGGCCCTGACATGCCTACTCTCTGTCTCTCTCTCTCTCTGTCTCTCTCTCTCTCTGTCTCTCTCTCTCTCTCTGTCTCTGTCTCTCTCTGTCTCTCTCTCTCTCATAAATAAAAAATAAAATAAAATAAGAAGAAACCAGTTAGGTAGCTGTTGACATAATCCAGGAGAGAACAGATGTGGTCTGGACAGGAACACTAATGGGATAAGTGGCTACCCATGCTCTAGGAGATGTAAAGTGACATGCCTATTGATTGGATACAATGGTTGGAAAAAAGGGAATTAAGGGTGTGCCCAAAGCTTTTTGGCTAGAGCAAATAGACACTGGAGTTGTCATTTACCAAGTGGGGAAGGATTGAAGGAAAAGCATGTTTGGGAAAAGAAATCAAAAAAGTCTGGTTTGTATATGTTAAGTTCAAGGTGCCTTTTCTAAGCAGTCATCCATCTAATGGAAATATGAAGACGATAGCTGAATTCATGATTTTAGAATTGATGGAATGGGTTAAGGTTCAAGATTAAATTTAGAGATATATTATCCTTAACTATTGGATGAAACCTTTGCACATGTAGCTCAAAATTGAATAAAATAATAGTGTTATTTATTTTCAATCAGAAGGGGAAAGTTCTGGGTTAATTTGACTCAGCCACCAAGTGTCCTGCAGTGTTTAAGGGGCTGGGACCTTGTTGTTGGATCCATTCTGTGAATCATTCCTTTGAGGGCCATCCACTGAAGGACCTGGAAGGTTAGCTATGAATGTGACATACAGGGACCCAGATCCCAGAGGAGGAAAGTAGAAATCAAAAGTACTTCAAAACATACCTGGAATAAATAAGCAAAACTCATCTTCCTTTCTTTTGTGTTTTATATCACTGAGCAATTTGATTAAAACAAATCACCAGGACCAAGAATGAAGTTGCTTTTCTGTGGGGACAAAATCAATGAGAACAGTCAACGTTGAATAAATGTCTTGTAGATACTCAGGGGATAAAATTCATTTTCTAGAAAGATAAGGGAATTTTTCAGATTTACTTATTTTCTAAAACAGAGTTAGTTTTATGTTATACTTTAAATGGCATTAGGGATGTGAGGCACTTTTAAAGGTTAATAGTTCTTGACCTGAGAGGGCTTTCAAAGTGCTTATGGTAGATTTTTGACTTGGAAACTTTCTAAAAGGGAATGTCTGTATGAAAACAATTGGGAAAGCCATTTGGACATGTTGGCATTGTGGATGAGAAGGTCTGATTGGCTGTTGTCAATGTCAGGTGGCCACACTGGAAGAGGTTCAGTGCCTGCAAAGTGATTGCAGCATGGGGCATTGCTCAGTGTTGCCCTCCATGTGTAGCAAGAACTGCCTTTGGTGGTGACTTTGAGGCTAGCCTGAGCTTTGGAGAAGTTGTCAAGCACTTACAAGATTGCTAGTCAGTGACTAAGCAAAGTCATGGTACCAGTCTGAGGACTTGCAACTTAGCTATAATGGCCAAGGTTCCCCAAAGCTGCATCACAGTGTAAGGCTTTGTCTCCCTATCTGCCTTCTTCCCCTTACTGCATATAAGTGCCAGGCCTACATTGTGGTGAACGCTTTCCTTGACCATTCTCATTCTACTTCTCCTTTCACTTTTCCAGGCAATCCTTCCTAACTACTGCCTTGAGCATTCAGCTCTGCTTTCGCATCTGCTTTGTGGAGGACTCAACTAACAGACCTTATTCACCTCGCTTTGCTAGAAAAGCACACAGAAAAGACACAGAAAGAAGATGTCTAAGCCCACTAGCATTATTTTCACTTATTCATGTTTTCCTATTTATACCAAAATTTTTCATAAAGGAATGACAACCTGGTACTTTTCTTGATTTCAATCCCTCATATTCAGGTTCCTCATCTCTGGTTAGGTCACATGGAGTCTTTAAAAAATAATTTAGCACGTTTTGAGGGGAACCCTTTTTTGGGGTGGGGGATGACATTAAAATATGCACATTAGGGCTGGAGAGATGTCTTAGTGGTTAAGGCGCCTGCCTCCTAAGCCTAAGAACCCGGTTCCAATCTCCAGGTCCCACATTTAGCCAGATGCAAAGTGACGCAAGGGCGCAATGCCGCACTTGCCCACAAGGGGGTTGCATGCATCTGGATTTCGTTCACAGCAGCTGAGAGACTGCTGGCGAGCCCATCTCTATCTGTCTTCCTCTCCCTCTCTCTCTGTCTCTCTCTGTGTCTCTCTCCAAAAATAAATAAAATAATTTAAAAATTTAAAAAAATATGCACATTATTTAAAAATGTTAATTTTCTTGTGGCAACTAAATTGTAATCAAAACATGTGCAATATTTCCCAATGTTCTCTGATGCAGAGCAGGTTTCTGTCGAATACACTTGTTATACCAGGTTGGGGATGGAAGATTGTACTCGTGAAACAGTTGGGATAGAGTTAGAATGGATTATTCCTAAACAAAATCTTCCTCAAATAAGCCTATTAAGACTGTTCACTGTTGAGTCTTCCCCACCAGCAATTCCTTAGTGCCCACGTGGGGTTTCTATATGGGAGTCTTGTAAACATCTTGTAAGACTTATTTTCTCTCTTATTTTACTGCTGAACAGAATTCTAACTTGTAATTGGATCATGAGTGCATGACATTGGTGAGGGTTGGCTCTGAAAACTACCACACCGTGGAGGCAGAGGGCCTGGTTTCTCACTGTGGCTCAACCACATTTCCATGTGCAACCATGGAAAGTTACATGTGAAATGACAGGCGGAACTCAATACTTGTTGTGGTCCCTTTCAGGTATGAATGTCTGTATTTCTCTGAAATTAAAAGATAACACAAGCCGGGCGTGGTGGCGCACACCTTTAATCCCAGCATTCGGGAGGCAAAGGTAGGAGGATTGCCAGGAATTCGAGGCCACCCTGAGATTACATAGTGAATTGCAGGTCAATCTGGGCTAGAGTGAGACCCTACTGTGAAAAACCAAAAAAAGAAAACAAACAAACAAACAAACAAACAAACAAAAAGATAACAAGATTCCCAGATTCATCTTGTTATACTACTTTTCTTTCTTGTAAAAACCAATATAAAATCGAACACTAAAATAGCTCCATATTTTTTCTCAGAGATGGTTTTGTTCAGATCTTGTTCTTGCTTTGTGAGATAATCTCAACAAATTTCAGGGCAATAGAAAGACTTATTTCCAAATCATCTGGAGTAATTAATTCCAGTGGTTGGAGTTAATTATGATGAGGCAATTCATAAGGTATACAGTAGAAAAAAGTAGCAATTGATGAGACTTCATCTGCAGTGGGAATTTTTTCAAAGGCTTTCTTCTGGCAGGCATTTAAAGTTAAACACAAGTGCTTCAGTGGTGGGAAAACAGTTTATTAGTTTATTAGTTTATTTTTAGGTATGGGTGTGAATTATGTGCATATGTTCCTATGTATATTTTTACAGATATGATACATGCTGTATTGGTATACAATGTGCAAAAATTAATGATGATGGCAGAAACTACAACTCTAATATGTTTTGTACATGCAAAGAATAGTATGTGCTAAAAAAATCCCATAGTAACAAAGCATGATACTATTGAATAATTTTAATATCAATATGAGAAATTAACAAGACTATACTGAGTATAAAATGACAATTGGGAAGCACTCCCTATTTTGTATTATAACATAAAGAACTTGAAATAATGCAATAACAGACTATATTTCTATTTTATGGTTTTGATAGTAAAGCACTTAGGTTCCACTTTCATGGTTTATGCTGTTATCAGAACCCTCTAATATAATTAGATGGCCTTGCTTTAGATAATTACTCATATTTTCTTATTGCATAGCAAAAATCCCTCTGGTTAATTTTTTTTGATATCTTAAATCTAAAATCTGTATTGCTGAGATAGACTGAGAGCTAGACATCCATTCACAATAACAGGACTAGGCTTTTTGTAAGCTGAGTAACAATGATAGTGCTATTTCCTTGAAATTTTGTAACCCACAATTGATTACTTTAATGATTTATTTTGGATAGTATGCCTATGAGAAAAGTGTCATTTTGCTCATTTTATAGATGGGGACATTCAAATTGAGAGTTTTAAATGGCAAGCAGAGATTCAAACAAATTTCACTTAAATTTCCACTTTACTCACAGCTTTTCAAATCACCCAAACCACAATCCTATCAAGAAGTATTGTGAATGGGGTATTTTTTTAATGTATAAAATGTTATTATTACAACCTGCCCAGTACCTCACTTTCTATCTCAAAATGGGAAACCTGTGTTCTAAACTTCTGTTGTTAACTTTGAATCCTTAGCCAAAGAGGTTATCCTCTCTAAAAGGAAGGGTCTGCAGTCTTTTCTGCTTATTTTATTTATTTATTTATTTTTTACAATACATAAAGTACTTAGCTCAAATTTTGTTAGGTTAAAATAAATTTATTGCTGAGTGATTAAACATGTCATTATTATTTTTGCTGCCATATTGAACTGATTATAGAATGTAATCAGTATCAGAAGTATCCTTCTAGAAGGATAAGCAAAAATAAGCTTGTATACAATATTTCCTTGGACAATTACATATAAAAGTTATATCTTTTGGATATTTTATATGAATATTGCAACAAAGCCTACTACTTTGGGGTAAGATGGGAAAGAAGAAAAGAAAGAAAAGTTTACAAAGTAAGATCCCTTAACAGTGTCAGTAATTGTCTTACCCTTCCTCGTTTAGAGTCCAGATCTACAGAAAATTTTAAATTATTGTTTGCAAGGAAATATTAGCACCAGACTTTTGACATTCATATAGACATGCCTGCTGCCATCAAACATAATTGTCTAAAGATGATGCAAATATACTTACAATTTAAGGGTACAAAATAAAAATAATTGATAAAAACACAAATTTGAAATAAACATTAAACATTTGTAAAAATAAGCACTTGAATTTTGCCTCTGAATACTGTGACATGTTAGGTAGTAGTTGTCAACTAAAATGTTGCTCTTACAAGCTTTCCAAAAGTTTTCTCTAGGAAAATAATCCTGTCTTAATGATAGCTATCTTTTATTACAGACCAGATATTTGTGCATATTATTTACTTCCATCTTTTAAATGAAGTTTTAATTTAGGTGTTATTATCTCAATTTTACTCATAAGGAAAATGAGTCTAGTAATATCACCTGTTTCTTGAGATAAGTGGGTTTTCTTAAGTTACAGAAACTGCTCTCTTGTCTGAAGCCTGTCATCATATATCCATGTGCTAGGAAATGTGTGTACAAGTATGGTAGACATTTCTCTGTAGTCTTTTTCTGGGAGCAAAGGAAATTCTAGGAGACTTCATAAGTAGTCCTTAGAAATACCAACTTCCCCTAAGAGAATGTCTTTATGACTTGGATCACTTTTAAAAACTGATTTGCTTTTGTGTTTACTTATGAATCCCAGATTTCTCACCATTTGCAGAGTTTTCTGGGCTTCCCCTCCCCACAGTGCATGACCATTTTTCTTCCCATGGGAGAAGGCATGACCTGGGACACTTGCCTATTTTATATATAGAACTATAAAGATAACGATACCCTCTAGCAAATGAAGAAACCTGTGAGCTGTAAATGCCTGTGTCTTCAACTAATTCACAGAATTCCCTCCAAGGGAGGGACTTATTTTGCATTTGAACTCCACAACACCTTTCAAGATTGTTAAATTTAACACCAGCCTGAAAATCCCAGTCATGCTGGAGATCAATTAACTGATCCTAGTGCTCCACTGGTTCCCCTTTAAGATGTCTGACTCTTAGAGTCATTTGGACATGATCGCATTCACAGTAAATAAAAACGTATTATTCTGTAGAAGGAGAAGTTTATTCATAATACTTAAGGCCCCTAGAACCTCATTCCTCTCCTCTTTTCGATCAAATGGTCAGATGATCCTCAGGTTTTTCTTGTATCTTTCAAAAACAATTTCAATCATTGTATTTGCTTTAACAGTTAAGATATATACCTTTTCCTTTGAAGTCTTTCTATTTTCATGTTAATAGTTTTCAGCATTGTTTTGACCCTAATAGTACATTTCCAGCTATAGAATAGTTTCTAGCGATTTTGTGCTATTTTACTTCTAAGAAAAAAATTGCATTTACATTATTTACAAATGACATGAAAATAGATTATAGAAATAAAGGAAAGAGAGGCAGAGGTTGGTCTATACAAAAGGATGCTGGGGTGCTGGCAGGCTTTGATGGTGGTGGGATGTGGCCAGGCCAAGTGCTAAGATGTACTATCAACCTCGGAGAAGGAAATGGAGGGGAAATGGAGGGGCAAGTAGGACAAGTGCCATGTATCTGTTCTTCTGTCTGTGGCTCCATATTTCACTGCTATCCATCAGCTGCTAATGCATATTATATCCACTTAGGATCATCTGCATATTCCAGATTTTGCTGAGTTCCATACAAACTGGCTCGGAAGGTCATAGTTTCCAAAGGCAGTTCCCTACGAGAGAAAAGAGAGTCATTGCTATTTAGAGGTGCAGAGAGGTGTGACTAGATCATGGTACCATTTCTTTATATTCTCTGTCCCCCCTCTGACAATTTCATCTGGCAAAAGGAAGCCTCATCTGTGACTGTGTCTTCAGTGCCTGAACTATGGTCTGCTTTTACTGTAATATACAAAATGCTATATGAAAGGATTACATTTCTTTAATATTTGTGTAAGGTGTTTTAATAATTAGTCTCTAATATCTGCCAGAATGATGACAGTGGAGATTGTAGATTGTTAAATAGGGTATAATTTACTTAGTTTTTAAAGGTAAGTATAACATAATGATTGGGACTCTCATCTAACTTTACTGCATCCCAACTTCTTATTTAATAGGCAAAGATGAGCATATAACTTTAAGACAAATGGAAGAAGAGGTCAGAGGGCTTCTCAATATGTGAATGGTATGAAGAACACACTAATGCCTTCAGTATATACAGAAGCTACTTAGGATCACTTTAGCCTGAAGGTCACCAATGAAAATAGCCACAGCTATTATCTGTGCCTTCCTGATCTTCCCAAGTCATAACAAATCCAGCCAGATTTCAAACTTGTAGCTTAAATTTCAGTTTAGGTATAGCAGAGATGCCTGAGAAACCTAATAATCCTGGCCCCTAAGGCTTTGTCCTTTCTGTTTGTGTTGCAAAGGAGCAGGAAAGAAAGATTAAAGGAAATATGAGTGTTTAATAGACAATTTCCTACATAAGTATGGGTTTCAACCTTGCAGCTTGATAGAATATTGCCAATCAGTGGTTAATTAACTAATTAATTTTATTTACTTATTCACACACACAGTGTGTATGTGTTTGTGTGCATGTATGCACACCCATGTGCGTGCACATGTGCATTTGCATGTGCACCAGGGCATCTTACCAACTACATCTAGCTTGGGAACTTAATCCAGGCCAGCAAGCAAGCACCTTTAACCACTGAGCCATCTTCCCATTCCCCCAGTGCTCTTTTAATGTGTCTCATCACTTTCACATTATAGTAGGAGTGGAGTTGAAATTGATCACTGTGACTTATAGTCCTAAATGTAACAGCGAGTCAGCAATCCTAAAATCCACTTGCCTGAAATGCCTTTTGTCCCTTTAGGTACCATGTCATTGTTTACGAGCTTTTCTGGTAGTTATAAGTCACATGTCCTAGGCCATATTTTCCTATATGATTTTCATTAAATGCTTTGGAATCATGGGGCAGGAAGATATTATGTAAATATAAGTTTTTATTACTTTGCTCCTCTGGTTTTTATCACCTCATATAATACAGGTAAATATGGTGATCACACATTGAGATGGGGGATTCTGTTCTAATGCCTGTGTTCTCCTTCTTTGCATTCAATCCATGTTAATTTAATTATCCATGATTTCTTAGGCAAGAGAGGAATATAGGCTTCATGCTGTCTGCAACTACTCTAGTCATTCCTTTACTGCCCGTGACACCATGTGAGACCTGCAGATGCTAAACAACCTTTCCCTGCACCAGATCGAACAAGAAATGTTAACCATATGCAACTCCAACCTGTTTATCCTTAAGCAATGCAAAGCCATGCAGTGCTGCAGATAGGCAGTGGGGAGAGCATGGAGCTGCCACTGCTCACGGGGTTACCTTGCAAAGAAGCAGAGCAGGAGGCACCAGAATTTAGGGCAGGCAAATTGATGCAGGCGCCTTTTTTCCAACATATCTCACCAGTGATGACATTCCTCTAAAATTCTGTGCATTTGTGCAGACTTAGTGGCCTGTTTCCTAAAAGATCAGGCCCCAGTTTTCAGGTTTGGAGTCTTAAATCACTTTGGTGACTGTGGATTTTGAGTATCTAAATACTCTGAGACATGACCTATTAGCTACAGATAAGAATCTACACATTCATTAGAAAAACCAAAAAAAAAATTAATTGATTTTAGGTCACATTTAATTAGAATGATAATTTTTTGTAGTGCACTACTTTTTAAAGATAGATCTTTTCACAGTTCTATATTGGCTATTGATAGTTTTGAGTAATTTTATCTGAAAAAAATACAGATTATTAAATATAGGAAATTTAAGGACTATTGGAAGCAGCTGTTATAAAACAGAAAAAATAAAAAAAAAAAAACCAAAACAGAAAAATTTCAAGAATCCAGCATATGAATTCATCATCTCACACTCCTTTTCCCATCAAAATAAACATATGATTTTATAAGACAATTTATGTGGTAGGTGGTAGGACCTCAAAAGTAAAAGTGAGTGATGGCTTTGAGCCTATAGGGAAAAATCTGGGAGATACTTATCTTCTCCCTGCTAAAGGAGTCCTTGAAATCTCCACTTTGCTAGAGGCCATGAATGTAAGGACAGAATCTGGTTGTTCTTTATCTCTTTCTTTCCTAGAAGAGAAAATTAAGCAATGAGATCAACCCTCTTCCTGAAAAACACAGCATGTAGACTCCTGGACTTTGGGCTGGACCAACCAGTTAAGACCCTATCCAGTAAACTCCCATGAGACCCCAGTCTGGATCTCCAAATCTGCTCTTCCATTTTCTGGACCCACTCTTGCCTCTTCCTTGGACAGGAGTCTATATTATTTCCTGCCCATAAGTCTATGCTGTATCTCTATAAACCCTATAAGACCATCTTTCTAAATTTTATCCTCTGGTCTGTGGGTTTCATTCATCAAAATTCCTTAAGGCAAGAATCTAGAGGCAACTAATTCAGTGCAAGCTTTGTGTGACCATGAATGTCTTGCATACCAGCTCCTAAGTTCTTGCCCATCCAAGAGATGAGAAAGGCTCTGATACTCTCAATTCCCATACCATTTACATGTTTAATATTTCTCCCTCTTTTATTTATTCACATATTTAATTTCTCCCACTTTGAATTATGAAGTAATAAAATCCTATGTAAAAATATTTTGGAAATGGAATAAAATGTTTGGTAAGGAAACACTGTCATTTCCAGTTGTGCATAGCCTCTTTAATCTTTTATTCCTCTATAGACTTATTCCCTTGATGCTGCTGTTACTTAGGGACACCAGCTGACCTGGTAAGACATGCTTGTAGGGCACTGTTGAAGGCCCCTGGCCTACTGGAGGTTTAGGCAGGCCTGAGCTGTCAAGCATGACTAACGGCCCCGGACCTCAGAGTTAGCAGTGAGCCTAGACCCCAAAAATCTCACCTTGACACCTGCAGGAGTGAGGCCTTTCCCTCCTCCCAGCCGGGGGCACCTGGACATCCTGATAGACTTAGGTTTCACTTTCCCCAGAGCCTTGTGACCTTTTTTGGCTTATGTCCCTATATGTTAATGAGGTGTCAGCCAGCAGTCTTCCCACAGCCAACTCCCCTATGACCCATATCCTATACCTTTTCCCACCACTACTTAGACCATGTGACCCTTCCCCACTCACCCAAAGTCCCTACATACTAATTAGGCATCAGTGGGATCTCTGTTCTAATCAATCCCCTTATGGCCCATACCTCTTCCAGCTCTTTCACAAATGCTTATAAACCTGTTCCCCTGACAATAAATGAGCTGCCTGTTGCACTCACAGCCATTCAAGACCCTGCTCCACAGTTGCCTGGATGTCTCCAGGGAACCACAGCCATGGGGACCCCAGGGACCACACATGCTTAGGGAAGTCTTTCCAAGAATTGGAACCAAGAACCATATAGACAATATAGATGGTGGGTTAGAAACCATAATGCTATATTGTAGGGTGTATGGTACAATACAGGTGTGGTCCTAGCCAGACCACATGGCAGAAGAAACCAGGAAGTGGCTTCTGTGAACATGGCATTCTGCGCAGCACTGGCGTGACAACAGCTACAGTCCCATGCTCACGAGAAACCTGCTACGAGATGACCTGTCCAGAGAAAGGCTGTCATTGGTCACAAAAAGGGGACCACCCCATACAATGATTGGCCATCCAAGCCCCTTAAAACCCCCTTGCTCTTCCTCAATAAACAAGTTTGCGGCAGCTTGCTTTCTGCTTTCACCCAACTCCTGGAGTCTGTGTCGTGATTCTGTGTTGCTCACCCCCAACTTGGCAGAGACCCTACCTTCCCTCCTGGGCTGTTAGGGGGGACTCCAACATCTGGCATCTGAACAGGGACCCTCCACCCCATTGGCATTGGCAAGAAGCCCCCTTCTTGATCATTGGTGAGAAAAGCCCCTTGCTGCTCTTCCATGTGCTGACTGTTGCCCGAGAGGGTGAGCAGGCAGCCCACTCCTCCCCCCTTTCCTTTGTTTGTCCTTATCCCCCAGTAGAAAGGCACACACCGCCGCACTGCCCCAAAGCCCGTGTCAGCCCCTCCATTATTTGGTTCATCCTGGCGAAATCACATAAGGGTTTGACTAGCCTGATTTTGGAACCAAGGAGAGGCCTTTGGCTGAGCCTCCCTGGAGACACTGTGTGGACATACTGCAGTGGAGTAATGACCCAAGGAAGACCCCCACTAAGCACAAGACATGTGGGTCCTAAACATTCTATCCTTATGTCTCAGCTGGCCCCAGCATTAGGACTTTTGGTTTGCATGACTATCCTTTGGGCTATCATTTTTTATCTGGGCTATTATTTTCTCAGTCTCTTTGATTCAGGAGTGTCCCAGCCTAGCCCCCCTCAAACACTACCATGCTGTAATGGGCAACCTCCCTCCCCACTAGAGGACACCGCAATTGCAGGCTCTTAAGGCCCTCCTCCTGCAATGTGGCTTAAAAGTAAAACAAAAGGACCTCCATAGTTTTTGGGATGAAACTCTTGTTTTAGCCCCATGGATTAGTCTGGAGAACATCTGGAACACTTCCAGTTGTTCCCGGGTTCTCTTCTTCATGAAGAAACGTGAAGTTTATGAAGGGCACACACCCCCTGCCACATTCTTTCCTATCCTCCTTGCCATAATTGCTGGCCTTTGCTGCAGGAAGTCATTTCTGCCCATAACCAATGCTATGAGGAACCTAAACTGGCTCTTCAAAGCTCGACCCTCCCAGCCCCCTCTTATGATAACTCTGATGAGGAGGAAGTCAAACCTTTAAATGATAATAGACTGCCACCCCAACCTCCTCCTGCTACAGTCACACTCACAACCACCCATCCCCCTCTTTACCCTTGCAAGGACCTCCCCCCTCAGTCCTGGACACACCCAGGCGATTTCCAATTCCCTGACATGCCCCTTCGCAGCTTTCTCCATTAAGGTAGGGCTAGATTTGACAGCCAGGCTGTGGTACCCCACCCCCCCCTCTGATCTGGCTCTCATCTGTAAGGCAGCCCAGGAATCTGGCATTGACTCCTCTTACTTTAAACAAGTCCTTTTACAATGGGCCATCCACCTTCAGACTTACTATGACTGGTACTCACTCCTCAAGGTGGTCCTTCTCCCCCCTGAATTCCTCCAATGGAAAGCCACCTATAATGATCTGGCTGAATCCCAGGCCCATCAAAATCTTAGGAGTGGAATTCCAATTACCCTGGACATGATCCTTGGCACAGGACCTTATACAGACCCTGTTTCACAAGCCACAGTGGGCATACATGCCTACTTTGACCAAGTAAAATCTTTATCCCTCCAAGGGCTTAAGGCCTGCCTCCCACAGAAGCCGGATAACTATTTTTGTAACCTGGTCCAGGACTCATCCAAGGGCTTCATGGATTTCCTCTCTCATGTGACAAAGTCCATGGACTGATGCAATACCCCTGGCCCCGCCAGGGATGCTTTTGTTAAGCAACTCGCATGGGAGGGAGCAATCACGGCAGCGCATAATGCTATTGCAGCTGTGCGCAATGAAGATCTCCATAAATGGATTGTAGCTACCAAAGGTATCAATCCCATGTCTGCCCCCCTTGAGACCCTGGCTGCCTCAATACAAACTCTGACCATGGACCAAAAGCCTTGGCCTTTACAGATGCCAACAAACATACTTATGGACTAATTATTAAGAGAGCCAATTGACTGGATAAGGCCCTTAAGTTCCCTAAACCCCATTCAGTCCAGCTAGGGGAACTATATGCCATCATCAGAGTGTTAGAGCTCTGTCAACAAGAGCCTGTCAACATCTTCTCTGACAGCAGTTACGCTGTTCAAATGACAAAGGTACTGCCCTTAGCCAATCCCAGGCCTTCTCATCATCCCATAGACATTGCCATCTCCACTTTACAATTACAGATGGAAAACAGATTGTACCCTTGGTTTATTGAGCATGTTCACTCACACACTGGTCTGCCTGGCTTTATTGCTGATGGGAATTCTCAGGTAGACAAATTTATTGCTGTCTCCTCCTTGCCACCTTTAGAACAAGCTAGACGTTTACACCAAAGGTTCCACCTATCCCCCACTAATCTAAAGACCCTATACTCTGAGCTCTTGCTTAGCCAATGCAAACATTTAACCTGTACCTATAAGGCATCTACTCTGTAGCTCCCTTGGGCCCCCTATAGCCTCAAGGAGTCAATCCTAGAGGCCTTACCCCAAATTCTATCTGGCAGATGGATGTTACCCACATACCTTCCTTTGGTAACCTCAAATATGTCCATGTCATTGTGGACACTTACTCTAAGCTTACTTTTGCTATTGCTCTCTCAGGGGATAAGGCATACCATGTCATTAAGGCTACAAAAACTGCTATGTTGGTCATGGGAGTAGCCTGGTCAATTAAAACTGACAATGGCCCTGCATACACATCTGCCCAATTCACATCCTTCATGGAATCTTGGGGAATAAAATACTCCCTTGGGATCCCCTACAACCCACAAGGACAAGCCATCATGGAGAGAACTAACCGGACCCTAAAGTTTTATAAAACAAAAGTTTTAACGCAGGGCCAAGGGTATGCTTGTGCCTTTCCAGAAACTTCACAGATCTTGATCTGGATCACTGTCAGAAACATCCGTCCAGCCACTGACACAGGAATCGACCTTGATGAAGAGGATGATGCCAAACCCCTCAGGCCAGATATGGGACTTTAACCTTATTCCCCCTTTTTTTCTCCTTTTATCTCCTTTTCTACCTACTACCACTTCTCAAAAACCATTTTGGACCATTCTTCTTAGGCCATACTTGTTTGGTGCAGTGGGCCTATATTCCCATGCTTTTCCAAGGCTTTATTTTAGCCACTCTATTTTGCTTCAAGCACATACTTCTCCTTAGCCATACCTTTGCCTTTTTTGCTAATTCTCACTCACTGGGACGGTTCACACTCCACAGAGCCACCACAACTTGGCCCTCCCATGCCTCCTAAGCAACAGCCACATATTTATGGCACAATGTAGGCCTGGCCCTTGCCAGATATCATGCTAAAAGCCATACCAGGCCACATCCCTCGGGTTTTCTCACCAGGATGGCAGATAGCCAATGATGGGTAAGATTCCATGAGATGTGTCAACCTAAGACAGGCACTGTCACATGTGATGATCCCTTGGGGCCTGGGTTCAACAATGGCTTGCAAAAAACCATACCTCTCAGGGTTGCCAATAATAAAAACAAAAAGGAGGATATGTGTGGCACAATACAGGTTTGGTCCTAGCCAGACCGCATGGCAGAAGAAACCAGGAAGTGGCTTCTGCGAACATGGTATTCTGTGAAGGCCTGGCGTGACAACAGCTACAGTCCCATGCTCACAAGAAACCTGCTACGAGACGACCTGTCCAGAGATATGCTGTCATTGGTCACAAAAAGGGGACCACCCCATACAATGATTGGCCAGCCAAGCCCCCTAACTGCGCCCCCCCCCGCACTTCCTCAATAAACGAGTTTGCGGCAGCTCGCTTTCTGCTTTCACCCAACTCCCAGAGTCGGTGTCATGATTCTGTGCTGCTCACCCCCAACTCTGCAGAGACCCTACCATCCCTCCTGGGTTGGCCTTAGGGGGAACCACAACAGTAGGGGAAAAAATATTTTCCAGCTAAATCCAATTTGCCTTGATGACCCATTTTAAATCATGTCCTTTCTAGTCAACTTTATGGATCATGGCATATAAGTGTAAATCTGAAGCTAAATTTATAAAACTTACACCTCTGTCCAAAAAAAAAAATCTAGCTCCATTCATCCTGGTCAAAACCCAGAGTCCACACACAGATGAGGAGTGAAAATGGAAAGACAAGGTAGATGCAGTTACTACTTTAGCAAGAGGTTTATACCTCAACAAACTGTCAGAATAGAGTGGATAAGAGCTTAAGTTATGGGGCTGTGCTGTCTGGCTCATGGGAAACCCCATCCACTGACTCTATGACCTTGGACAGTAATATAACTTTGATGAGAATCAAGTTTGTAATCTGTAAAACTGAGGTAAGTTTAGACTCATCATGTGAAATCTAAATAAACCAATAGTTTCCAAAAATGACCAGCCCAGAGCCAGGCATATGTGTTATTATGGATGTTCATATGAAGTCCCTGCATTACAGGATGCAGAGTATTTGATTATAATTAAAGTCAAACTGCTAGAAGTATATCAAAAGTATTTTATCTATTATGATTAATAAGGATTTAACCCAGGAATGCAAAGTTGGCTTAGCATCTGAAACTCAATCTGTGTAATTCATTGAATTCATAGATAAAATAGAATAAGAACCACATTATTATCTCAGATATAAGAAAAATATTTGTCAAAATCCAAAATGATAAAAATAACCAACTAACAATAGAAGGTATCACCGGATAAAAGACATTTAGGAACTCTTAGCTAATATTATTCATCCTTGGGGACAAGAGTATGCTCTTCTGAGATCACTATCTATCATTAGCTCTTATCACTTAACTTCAACAGTGTACTGCAGAGATGCTAGTCAGAGTAATTAGGTAAGACAAAGAATCAAAACATGTCTAAGTTCTTAAAGGAAAATAATACTATATTTGCTCATAGATGACATTATCTTATACAGAATGTCATAAAATTTTTATGCCACAAAATAGAATAAAATGCATAATAAGTGAGTTTGGTAAGGTTGTAAGTTAACAAAACTATACAAAAATCAATATATATTAGCAATGAACAATGTGAAAAATCTGAAAAGTGTTTAAGAAGGTGATTCCATTTAAAATATTTTATTAACTTATTTGTGAGCATAGAGAGAGAGTGAAAGAGAGAAATGGGCACACCAGGGCCTCTTGCCACTGAAAATGAACTCCAGATGTACGTGCCACTTTGTGTGTCAGGTTTATGTGGGTACTGGGGAATAGAACTGGGAATGTCAGGCTTTGTAAGCAAGCAAGCAACTTTAACTGCTGAGCCATTTATCCAGCCCTGACTCCACTTATAATGACACCATATGGACTAAAATACCTTTAAATAACTCTAAACTTTAAAAGTTGTATTATTTATACATATTTATGGCATATAGTATAGTAATTTGATACATGTATACAGTGTGTATTAATTGACTCAGGATAATAAGCATTCCAACTCTTCAAACATTAACCATTTTTGTTCACTGAGACTTTTATACTCTTATTTTCTAATTAGTTTGAAATATGCCATAAATTGATTTATCCAGTATTAACCCTGCTATCCTGAAGAAGAGTCAGGAGTGATTCTTCAACTTTGAGTATGGCGACCTTCATTGAATTTTGTTTCATCTTCTTTTCTTCTCAGTCCCCAGTGACCCCTATTCCCTCTGTTCTATGAGCTGGATATACTAATTTACACAAATGACTGAGGAAATGCAGTATTTATTTATTTTTATCTTGCTTTAAGGATAAATTCCCCAGAAGAAGTGTAAGACTTGCACATTTTGAAATGCTGTCAAAGAAAGTGAAGTAAAACCTGAAAGCATGGAGAAACAACTCATGTTCATGAATTGGAATATTTAACATTGTTAATGTGAAAGAACTCCATAGAACTGATCTACACATTAAAAATCCTAATGGCTTTTATTTTCAGGATTTGACAAGTAGATCTTAAGACTCTCATGAAAACACAAGGTACTCATAACCAAGCCAATGTTTTAAGAGTAAACTTTGAGGACATGTAGATCATTGGAATGGGATAAGGGTACAGAGGGGCTGGCATTATAGTTCAGTGTCACAGTGATTGTCTAGCATGTAGGAGACTTGGTTTGATACCCAATACTTTGAAAACCTAATTAAAAATGTAATTGAGTCTAGAAATTAACATTGTTTGAAAAAGCTTTATATAAACATTTATTCATAGAACATATACAAATAGCCAAAAATCACATGAAAATATCTACAACATCATTATTCCTTGGAGAAATACAACTAAAAACTACAACAAAATTCACTTCTTCATTGTAGCAGTAACCTCATTGCTGGGGCAAAATACCTGACCAGAAGCAGAATGGAGGTGGGGAGGGGCTTATTTCAGGCCCACAGTTTTGAGAAGTTTCATCGTGGCAGAGAATGTATGACAAACAGCTCACATATTCATATATCAGCAACAAGCAGGGAGCAGTCTGAAATGAAACTGAGTTAGCTCTGAACATCCAGTGGGCCAGACTAATTAACCCCACGGTCCACCCAGCAACACAACTCCTTCAGCAAGGCTCCACATCCTAAAGGCTCCACTAGCTGGGGACTAAGTAAGCTTAATATACTGCCTGTGTTGTAAAGCAGCATAGACATTTTGGAAAAAAATGGTATTTTCTCAAAAGTTTAACCACATGAGTGGCCTTTCTATTTCTTGGACTACACCCTGGAGAAATAAAAGCTCATATCTGCATAAAAAATAAAAACTGATGCATGGAAGTTCATAGAACATTATTATATAGACAAAAGTTGGAACAACCTAAATATCCATCAGCTGATGAATAGAAACATAAGACAGACAAGAGCTAAACCATAAAATGTTATTTGGCAACAAAATTAAGTACTGATATTTTGTACTAAGTGAAAGAAGTCAGTTACAAAGGAACAAAGATTATAAAAATCATTTGTTTACTTTTTCTTTTCTATTTTCTTCTTCATCTTCCTTACCTTCTTCTATACCCTCCCCTTATATTTTTTCTTCCTTAGTCTCATATTCATTTTCTTTTAATTTTAAAAAATATTTTAATTTAATTTTTATTTTTACTTTTCAGAGACACAGAGAGAGAATCGGTGCTGTAGGGTCTCTAGCCACTGTAATTGAACTCCATAGGCATGCACCACCTTGTACCCATGCATCACTTTGTGCTCATGCTTCACCTTATGTGTCTGGTTTACATGAGTTCTGGGAAGTTGAACCTGGCTCCTTAGGCTTTGCAGGCAAGCACCTTAACCGCTAAGCTATTTCTCTAGCCATCTTTTAATTCTTGATATAGTGCATTGCTATGTAGTTTAGGCTAGGCTCAAACTCACTATGTAGCCCAAGTTTATCCAAAACTCATCATCCTCCTGCCTTAGCCTCCAAGATGCTGGGATTACAAGCATGCACACTTTCAGATTGCATGATTCTATTTTACAGGAAAAGCCAGACTCTGAAGAAGTAGATTAAAGGTCATGTAGATGAAGGAAAAAAGAGAGTGAGTGTTCATGAGTATGGGATTTCCTTTTAAGGTAAGGAAAAGATCCTGCAAATAGGGACAAGTGATGGAAGTACCATTTGGGATATACTAAAAACCATTACCTATAGATTTCAATAGAGTTAATATTGTTTTGTGTGAATTATATCTCAATAAGTTTATTACAACACAATTAACTCTTTTAACTTTTGTTCTAAGTCTGTGGAGTACTGGGGAAATCTCCCATGACTCCTCCTGAAGAGGTATGCAATATTCTTCAGTGAATTCATTCCCAGAAGCCTACAGTTTCTGAAATTTATAAAGGCAACTTATCAGTATTATTTCTTATTCTGCTTTATCACATTTCAAAGAACACTGGCAATTTACCATATCTTGATAAACAATCTATGGCCGGTCAGAGAGCAAGGCTATCTGGGACACATGTCTTGGTGGCAAGACATTAACATGGACACTTGCATTCCTTTAGTGTGAGTGAATGTAGGTGTTACTGACTAGAAGCAGGGTGTGAGTACATGGGGCCTGATGTTAGGACTGTATAATCTGATGGTGACTAGTTCTGGGTTCAAAAGAATCTCTGAGGTAGAAAACTCAAAGCAGCAAGATTCCTATCCTATGAAAAAGATTCTTTACACTGGTGAGATGGAGCATTTCCCTGATTCTATGCTTTAGCTTTAATTAATTAATTGACCAATCAACGTCCTGTATTATAATCATTAAATAATTAAATGATGCTTCTAATAAGTTTATTACCAGAAAATATTTATAGATAACATATTACTTATTTGCAAATCAAATCAAAATAACATATTCTCAGATTTTTTATTTGTCAGTAAAGAAGATAAGAGACAAAATATTTTGGAAAAGGCATTTCAGCTAATGAGCATGGAGGAAGTTAAAGATCTAAGGGCCATAAGGCCCTTATAGTAAATAGTAGAAGACTGAGAAGACTGAACTCTAGAATCTGTAGTGGGTTCAGGAGTGAGCATTATCAATAGCTCAGGGTGGGATGGAAGTACAAGACTGAATGTAATTATCCCTATCTAAAGATAGATTTCCCTACATGTAACAGCTATAGACAAAAAGTTATAAAGTTGTCCTTGCTTTTACAATGATAAGTGAAAAATATTAAAGTTCTCTAATCAAGCATGGCATGTAAGGATTTTTTATGTTGTTGGGTGTTGTTTTTTGTTAAAACAGTGAGATCAAAATAACTTACTGTAATAAAAAGATAGGAGCTGAATAAGCATGCAGGTTATGCAGGGGATATTTTCATAGAACCAGTATTTTTCCTCATGCCATCTCCATGTGATGTCATGAGGAAAAATACTTTAAAAATAGTTTAATAAAGAAAAATAAAAGCACAACATGCTTGTGCACATGTACCAGTTATTTTATGCACAATAAAGGAATGAGGGAGTAGATAATGAAAGAACAGAGAAAACTATACTGTAGTAGTCAGGATGTTGTAGAACCAAATTGTGACTTTCTAAATGAGAGTGTATTCTTGGTCTATAACAAAATTCTGGAGCTAAAGTAGCAGGTTCTCTTTTTAGTAGACACCTACTGTCTGCTGCTGGAGCGCTATCACATCAATCATATCTTCAGCTTCCATTTCCAACTGTGCAGGTGTGTCTGTTTCATTGTTTGGCTGCCCATCAAATCAGAATCTGATCATCCTCATTGACAAACCCTGTCATTCACAATAGGCTTTCATTAGTTTATTAAGTGGTGTATGTCTCTTAATCTTTTTTTTTTTTTGTTTGTTTTTTTGAGGTAGGGTCTCACTCTGGCTTAGGCTGACCTGGAATTTACTATGTAGTCTCAGGGTGGCCTCAAACTCTCAGCGATCCTCCTGCCTTTGCCTCCCGAGTGCTGGGATTAAAGGCGTGTGCCACCACGCCCGGCTTGTCTCTTAATCTTAAAGTGCCACGCACAACCATCCTGCTCCACAACCTTCAAATTAATATGACCATTGTTCTCAGTCCTGACTCCTTCCTTGGGTTTTTCATTGGCCATGGTTAATGCCAGAGTCTTCTTAGCTATGAGTTCACCAAAGAGGTAACAGGATTGCACTGAAGGAACACCTGCAGTAACATTTTCTGAGCAGATTTATTTGCTCAAACCATCAATGAAGAGCTTGAATATGGACTGAACTACTTCAAGAGTCCTCTCAGTTATTTGTTGCATTTATTTATTTATATGCAAACTACCAGAGGATTTGCTTTGGCAGATTAATAAATTAAATGGAAGCCAGACATGGTGGCTCACATCTATAATTCCAGTACATGGGAGTGGGAGGTAGGAGGATCACTATGAGTCCAAAGTCAACCTGAGCCATAGAGTGAGTTCCAGGACATCCTGGGCTAGAGTGAGAACTAGGCACAAAAACATCAACAAAAAAAAAATTAAACTTTTAAAAGAAAGGAAGCCATAGAGCTCTGGGTGAAAGCACACAGTGAATATGGCAGGGAAGGAAATACCAAGTGTTTTCTTTATCGTGATTCTCTAGAATAGCCAGTTTGAGAGAGAATAAAGAAGGAAACTTGGAAGTCTAGGAAACTTGCAGGGTATGGTGAATGTGAATGTGAATGGTGAGTATATCCACTACTTTTGACTTGAAAAAGAAAAAAGCTTTAAATGGAGAGTAGCTCCAAAAGAGTGTTGGAAAAAGTTATTTATTTGCTTCTAAATAACAGGAAGCAAAATGAATGAGCAAAAATAGGTTTCCAGAAAGCAGATTGCACATGATAGGATATGCACTCAATATGTGTTTTTGACACTCAGGTATATAGTAATGCAAAAACTGATTTTTTTTTTTACTTGTGTTAATTATATGAAAACCAGACCTACAATGTACTATAAAGTTAAAATGGATAGATACAAGAATAGTGACCTGAGTCAATTATTTATTGTAGAGATATAAATCCTAAGAGATGTAATTCAAAAAAAATGAATGTTTTAAAAAAAATGGAACTGGAGGAGTGTAGATCAAGTTTCTGCTGTTTAAAATTAAAAATAGTATATAATTGTTGTTTGATTAAAAATTATCATAGCAATGGATTTTGGATAAACTAAACATCCAAACACATATAGGTTTTAAAAAAATCCTAAAAATTTAATTTGTAAAGCTAGAATTAATGGTAAAGAAAAAATTCCATATTAAATGCATTTTGTTTTAAACTGGTCATTTCCTTTTAATCTGATATAGGAAGGACAATTGGTGCCAGGCAAGAGTTCCTCAACTTCCGAAATATAGATACATAAGTGAGAGGTCCCTGCATTAGGACTGTAATTCTTCCAGTTCCTGAGTGAGGAACAGGAGTTTATTAAAGGGAAAGCAAAAGCTTAGGAACCAGAGCAAGTAAGAGAACAAGTAAGAGCCACAGACGATCTCAGCAGCTCCTCCAGGACAGCTTCATTATGAGGTTGCTTGTCACTGAAGGGTATTGTGTTTGATGCAGCAGCAGGGTACTGACCTTGGTGCTACAGAAAGGTACTGGGCTTTATGTACGAGCAGAGTTCTGTGCTTGACCCAACAGCAGAGTATTGTAGTTGACACAGTATCAGGGTACTGTGCTTGATTCAGCAGCAGGGTATTGTGCTTGGTGCCTGCCGATCGACTTCTGGTCCAACCAACACCAAAGGTTTTACTTACCTACCAGTTCCTGAAGTTTCTGAAGTAAAAAAAAAAAAAAAAAATAGAGTAAATTAAAACAGGGGATTCAAATTTAATCATATTTGAAATTTTGATTGAGAATTCCTCGATTCCCTGATCCAGAGGGTGCATACACAGAGTAAGTACCCAGATCTCCCCCGTTCTCCACCCCATCCTCACAGTTCACCAGTCCTGGTAGGTTCCCCAGCGTCTGGCTTGGGGCTGCTTGGACCCTGGGAGGTGCCTGATGCAAAAATAGACCCCTTGCTCCGCCTTCATGATTGAATGACTCCTGTGTCCCCAATTCCAGGATCCCCTAGGGTGTGCACAGAGTGAGTAGGCCAGAGCTCCTGGTTGGTTGCCCACCGCCTAGTACCCTGGTCTTGATAACCCTGCTGCTGCCTTGGGGAAGCCTGGTCCCTGTGTGTGAGCTGTGGAAGCAGGCTTTTGGTGCTAGTATCCTGATTGGCTCCTGGGTACCCAAATCCCTATTCCCCTGAGCCAGAGGACACTGTAGGAGCTGGCTTCTTGTCCCTGCCTCTCCAGCTTCCTCGCTCCAGGTTACTCAACCCCTGATCCCCATGTGCTGAAGAGTATGTGGAAGTGGAATCAGTAGGCGAGAACTCCAAGTTCCCCAGGTATCTTTGATGTATCTGCAATCTCCACAATCTGCGCATCTGTGGCTATAACCCCATCTTATACCGGTATACCAGTTGGGTTCACATTTAAAACAGAACACCCTCTGAAGATCCTACAAGGAGAAATACTTGCTTCCCCCTCAATAGAATAAAACATTTCCCCAAGATAGGTAGACTACAATGCAGAAAAGGCAAAGAAAGTCAGAAAATTGAGAGCTCTCCACCAAGGATGCCGACCCCTACAATGGAAGCGTCCAATGAAATCACAGAGAAATCAACAGAAATTCAATCTCAAAATGAAAACACAACCAATCAAACCCTGATCCAAAGAATTGCTGATCTGGAAGTAAACCATTAAAAACTCAACAATTCTATCAATGAAATTGAACAGAATCATCTCTTTGAGCATTCAGCTTTTTATAGCAGGCTTAACTTGATTGAAGAAAATGCTAGAACCTTGAAAGGAGATATAAATGAATTGATTCTTCAAAAGAGAGTGAAGTCAGCATAGTTTAAATGGGATAAGAATTATCAATTTAGGGAGAATTTGATGTATGTAATCCCTCTTTTAGACAAAGACTAGTGAGATCTTGACCCTGTAGAACATAATCTTTGTCTCCATAGGATTGGGATCTGGTTCCCAATTCCAGATATGGGTTCCTTTACACTGAGTGGATCTCTTAGCTAATCAAAAAGCTATTGGTTACTCACCGAGGCTGTGTGCCACTATTGCATTGGTGTGTACATCTTGTCAGGGTGTTTGCTTCTGAATAGCTTAGACCTCTGGTTGCTCAGACTGTTGTTGGACACTTTCCCCCTGTAGATCATGTAGCACTTTCCAACATTAGATGGGTTAACTGTCGGAGGACTGGTTCTCCTTTGTATTCCAGCCAAGTCTCTCCATGCTCTGTATCTGCAGCATATGGTGTCTTCTGCAATAGGTTCTTACTTTTTGCCTCAGGTGGGTAATCAAGTGCTTTGACAGACTTCTGCCTGGTTTTGTGGACCTTGTAGGTTTCTCCTATCAATAATAGCTCATTGTGGGTAACAACCAATCTCTTGTACTTGGAGTTACAGGCCAGAGACAGAAAAAATATTCTTTATAAGTTTAGGCTTCATCCCACCCTTTCCAGGGCATACTTTTTAGGTGCTCTCCCCTTACCTCTTTTTTTTTTTTTTTTTTTTTTTTTGGTTTTTAGAGGTAGGGTCTCACTCTAGTCCAGGCTGACCTGGAAATCACTATGTAGTCTCAGGGTGGCCTTGAAGTCACAGTGATCCTCCTACCTCTGCCTCCCTAGTGCTGGGATTAAAGGCATACGTCATCACTCACAGCTTTCCCCTTACTCCTTTTGAGGGTTATAGCTTTTAGGCTATCTCCAAGGATAAAAGTTTCTATGGTATCAGCTCATGTTGGATTTAATTTTGTGTTTGTTTCCCCTCCTCCTTCCTTTTCCCCCAAACCCTTCCATGCCTATTTTCTGGGCTTTGAGTTGCATCAGGTATACTGCATATAAGTGACACCATGTGGCTTTTGTCTTTTAGTGGTTGTGTGAGTTCACTGAGTATGATCTGTTCCAAGTCTGTCCATTTGTCCATTTTTTCTACAAATTTCATTGTATCTTTTTATTTATTTATTTATTTATTTGAGGTAGGGTCTCACTTTAGCTCAGACTGACCTGGAATTTGCTATGTAGTCTCAGGGTGGCCTTGAAGTCACAGTGATCCTCCTATCTCTGCCTCCTGAATGCTGGGATTGAAGGCATGTGCCACCATGCCTGGCCATTGTATCATTTTTATTACTGCTGAGTAGACTTCCATTGGGTAAATGTACCACAGCTTCATTATCTATTCATCCAATAATGGGCACCTGGGTTGATTCCAGTTATGAATTGAGCAGCTATAAACATGGTTCAGCAAATGTATCTTTAGTGAAAAGCATGGAGCATTTAGGATAAATGCCCAATAAAGGAATAATTGGTCTGTTGGTAGCTCTATATTCATCCTTTTCAGGAATCTCCTTATTGATTTCTATTGTGGTTGTACAAGTTCACATTCCTCTCAATAGTGAATGAGGGTTCCTCTTTCCCCACATTCTCACCAACATTTGTTGTTGTTTGATTTTTTTAATAATTGCCCACTTACTGGAGTAAGGTGGGATCTCATAGTTGTTTTAATTTGCATTTCCCTAATGGGTAGGGATGCTGAACATTTTATTAATGCATGTTAGCTACTTGTGTTTCTTCCTCTAAAAACTCCCTATTCAGTTCTCTGCCCCATTTTTGGAGTGGTTTTTTTTTTTTTGAGTTCTTTGTAGATTCTAGATATTAGGCCTCTGTCAGTGGTATAGCTGGTGAAAATTTTCTCCTATTCTGTGGGTAATCTATTGGCTCTGCTTATGGTATGTTTGTGCAAAAGCTTTTTAGCTTCATGAGATTCCAGTGGTTGAGTGATTGTTTAATTTCCTGGGCTGAGGTATTATTCAAGAAGTCTTAGCTCACTCCAATATCATGGAGAGTTCTTCATATATTTCTTTGAGTAGGAGAAGAGTTTCAGGTCTTATATTGAAGTCTTTAATCCATTTGGACTTGATTTTTGTGTATGCTGAGATGAGTGGGTCTAGTTTCATTTTTCTACATGTGGTTATCCAATTTTTCCAGCACTATTTTTGTTGAAGTTGCTGTCTTTTCTCCTGTCTACATTATAGGCAACTTTTTCAAAGATCAAATAGCTGTAGTTACTTAAACTAAGGTCTGGTTCTTCAATTCTGTTCCATTGGTCTATAATTCTATTTTTATGCCAGCACCCTGTTATTTTTGTTACAATGGTTTTGTAATATAGCTTTAGATCGGGTATGGTGATACCTCCAAAGGTGTTCCTTTTTATGAGAATATGTTTGGATATTCAAGGTCAGCTGTCATTCATTCCACATGAATTTTGATATTATGTTTTTCTATCTCTGTGAATAATGATACTATAATTTATTTTGGTGTTGCATTAAGTTAGTATATTGCTTTTGGTTAAATTACCATTTTCTTAATATTAATTCTACCTACTCAGGAGCACGGGAGGTCTTTGCATCTGTTCCCCATAAAATATAATTTGGGCTTTAGGTGCTTTATAATTGCTTTTATTGTGTTGACTTATAAAGTCTCCATGCATATTTTTTCCAGCATTTTGATTATGAAGAGGTGTTGTATTTTGTCTTTCTTTGCATCAATTTGAGATGATCCTATGGTGCTTGTGATAAAGGTTACTAATATGGCATATTATGTTCATTGATTTCTGTATATTGAAACATCCCTGTGATGATGCCAACTTGATCAAGGTGGATAATGCATTTGATTTGTTGTTGAATTTTGTTTGCGAGGAATTTGTTCAGGGTCTTTGCACCTAAACTTATCAGGGATATAGGCCTATAGTTTTCTTTTTTTGTATCTCTCTCTGGTTTTGGTGTTAGGATGATGCTAACTTTATATAAGAAGTGGGGGAGGATTCCCTGTTTTCTGATTATGTGAAGCAATTTTAGATATTTGTTTCAGTTTTTCAAAGAAGGTTTGATAGAATTAGGCTGAGAAGCCATCTGATCCTTCACTTTTCTTTTTGGGCAGGTTTTTGATTACCTTTTTACTCTTGATGTATGTTATAGGTTTGTTTAGAAGATTAATCTGCTCTGAATTTAGTTTGGTAGGTGGTATATGGCTGGGAATTTATCCATTTCTTCCAGATTATCCAATTTTTTGGAGTAGAGGTTTTGAAAGTATGTCCTGATGATTCTTCCAATTTCATTGATGTCTGCTGTGACCTCTCCTTTTTCAATTCTGATTTTGTTAATTTGAGACTTCTTTTTTTTACTCAATTGATCAAATTGGCAAGGGGTTTATCAATATTTTTTTTTCAAAGAAACTGGTCTACATTTCATTGATTTTTAAAATTGTTTTCTTAGTTTCCAGTTTGTTAATTTCTGCTCTGATCTTGGTTTCTTTCTGTAAGGAGCTCTTATGTTTGGATTCTTCTTGTTGTTTTTCCAACACCTTTATGTGGACATGTCATTATTAATTTAGTATCTCTCCATATTTGTTATGAAGGCATTTAGCACTATGAATTTTCCCCTTAATGCTGCCTTCATTGTGTCCCGTAAGACTTGGTAAGTTGTGTTTTCATTATCATTCAATTCTAGAAATTGTAAAATTTCATTTTTGATTTCTTCCACAAAGCATTCATTATTTAAAAGTGTATTGTTCAGTCTCCAGGAGATGGTGGATTTCTGATGTGTCCCTTTTTTGTTAACTTCCAGGTTTTTTCTTTTTTTGTTTGTTTGTTTGTTTTGAGGTAGGGTCTCACTTTAGCTCAGGCTGACCTGGAATTCACTATGTAGTCTCAAGGTGGCCTCGAACTCACAGCGATCCTCCTACCTCTGCCTCCCGAGTGCTGGGATTAAAGGCGTGTGCCACCACACCCGGCTAACTTCTAGTTTTAAAGCATTGTGATCTGATATGATGCAGGATGTCAATTTTTCCTGAATTTATGGAAGCATGCTTTATGGCCTAATAAATGGTCTGTTTTGTAAACAGTTCCATGGGCTGCTGAGAAGAATGTGTATTCTGTAGAGTTGAAATGGAAAGTTCTGTTGGGTCCTTTACATCTAGTTGATTTATGGTGTTGTTGAACTCTGTTATTTCTCTGTTGATTTTCTGCTTGGATGATCTGTCTAGTGGAGTATTGAAGTCCCCAACTATGATGGTGTTGTGGTTCATTTCTGTTTTGTTGTCAAGTAGGTTTTGGTTTATAAACTGTGGTGCACCTGTTTTTGGTGCATATAGATTTATGATTGTGATGTCCTCATGTTGGATCATTCCTTTGATGAGTAAAAAGTGGCGTTCTTTGTCCTTTTTGATTAATTTTGGTTTGAAGTCTATCTTATCATATATTAATATAGCAACATCTGCTTGTTTCTTATTTCCATTTACTTGAAATATCATTTTCTATCCTTTCACCATGAGGAGGTGACTGTCTTTAGTGGTGAAGTGGGTTTCTTGAAGACAGCAGATAGAAGTGTTCATTTTTCTGATCTACCCTGTTAACTTATGTTTTTTTTGTTAGGGAATTCAACACCATTAATATTTAAGGTTATAACTGTGAGGTTCAATTTAACCCCTGCCATGATGGGGTGCTTTATGTGGTTTGGTTCTTTGCTGTGTTTTGTACTTTGTGAGCCTACTCTAGTTTTGGCTATTGTCTTTGTCTTTCTTGTAGGCTCTTGAAGTTGGTTGTTTGATTCTTCTGTATGGAGTATTAGCCAAAGTAGGTTTGGCTTTGTGTTCATATAATCATAGTTGACTTTTTTTTGTGGAAAGTTTTCCTTTTGTCATATATTATGAGGGATACTTTCACTGGGTACAGTAGTTTGGGTTGGAAGTCATAGTATTTTAGTCTTTGGAGTGTTCCATTCCAGGGCCTTCTGGATTCAGGGTTTCAATTGAGAAATCTGAGGTCATTCTGATGGGATTGCCTGTGTATGTATCCTGTTTGCTCTCTTGGTGCTTTTAGCACTCTCTCTTTGTTTTTATTGGTAAGAATTTTAACTATGATGTGCCTTGGAGAGTTTCTTCTTTGGTCCTGTCTGTTTGATGTTCTGGGAACTTCTTGTATCTGGATGGGCCTCTCTTTGGAGAGATTGGGGAATTTTTCTTCAATAATTTTGTTGGCTTGGTTTTCCTTTCCTTCTGATATACCCATAATCCTGATGTTTGTTTGTTTTAGGGTAGCCCAAAGTTTCCTTGTATTCTGTTTGCATGATATTTTGAACTTAGCCAAGGTTTTGGGCTCCTGATAAATTTCTTCTGCCTTGTCTTCCAGCTCAGAGGTTCTGTCTTCCACATGAGTGACTCTGTTAGTAATTCTAGAGAAGTTTTTAAAAGCTCTATTTGATTTTTGTTTTCTGTTGTGTTATTTTGTACCATGTCCATCTCTTTACTGAGGTATGACTTTAGTTCGAGGTCTGATTTTCTTGATCCTTCCTGGAATTCATGCTTGCATTTGATCAAGTCTTCATTAAGCTTACTCAGCTGCTTATTGAGATTCTCTGTTTGTTGACTGACCTTCAATTCATTTTATCTCTTTTGAGTCTTCTCTGAATTTCTTCAATTAAGTTAAGACAGTGACAAAATCTGAGTGCTCTAAGAAATGATTCTCAATTTCATTTATGCAATTCTGATTTTTTGATGGTTTGCTTCTAGTTCAGCAATTCTTTTTTAAAAAATTATTTTATTTTATTTATTTACTTATTTGCAAGCAGAATGAGACACACATTGGGGGGAATAGACAGATAGAAAGAGAGCAAATGAGTGTGCCTGGGCCTCCAGCCACTGCAAATGAACACCAGGTGCATGCACCACCTTGTACATCTGGCTTACCTGGACAGTGGGGAATTTAACCAGTGTCTTTATGCTTTGCAGGAAAGCACCTTAACTGTTAAGCCATTTCTCCAGCCCTCAGCAAATTTTTATCAGCACCATATCACTTATTATGTTTTCATTTTGGGATTCAATTTGTTTTGTTTTCTCTCTGATGTCATTGGAGGGTTCTCTTATGGGACTAGGCATCCTTGGCAGAGATCTCTCAATTTTCTGGCTTTAATTTTTTTTTTTGCATTGTAGTCTATCCGTCTTGGGGAAAGTCTTATTTTATTAAGGGGGAAGCAAGTAAGATCTTCAGTGAGTTTTCTGATTTAAATGTGAACTGGATTGGTGTATGATGGGGTTATAGCCTCAGAAACTCAGATTGTGGAACTTGCAAGTACTTCAAAGATACCTGGGGAACTGGGTGTTCTGGCCTACTCATTCACTTTGCATTACAAGGGGTTGGGGACCCAGGATCCAGGAATCTGGGAAGCCAGGGGCAAGAGGTCAGGTCACACAGTGGCCTGTGTACTCTCTGGCTCAGGAGAATAGGGATATGGGGACCCAGAGGATGATCAATCAGGAAACCTGAGGAAAAGGCCTGCTTCTGCAGCACACATGCAAGGACAAGTCCACCCAAATCCAGCAGCAGGGGTACGGGGTCCAGCTAACTAGGAGGTGGGGAAAGAACCAGGAGCTCTGGCCTACTCACTCTGCACACACCCTCCAGAGCTAGGGATCTGGGAGTTGGGGACCCAGGGGCTGGTCAATCAGGAAACCAGAGCAAAAGGCCTGCTTCCACAGCACATGCAGAGACTAGGCCTCCCAAGCCAGCTGCAGGATACCAGGACTAGGGAACTGGGAGCTGGGGGATGAGCAGGGAGCTCTGGCCTATTCACTACATGTGCATACCCTCCAGATCAGGGCATCTGGGAGTTGAGGACCCCAGGGTATTCAATCAGAAAGGTGGAACAAGGTGCTTGCTTCTGAGTCAAGCTCACAGGGTCCAGGCAGTCTCAAGCCAGCAGCAGGAGAATGGGATCAGGGTTCTGGGAGCTCTGGACTACTCACTTCTCTTGCTCACATTCCAGAGTAGGAAATCTGGGAGTTGGGAACCCAGGGGCCATTCAATCAGGAAGGCTCAATTGATATTATCAGCCAACTTCTTCTTGTATCTATGACTTCTTGCTAAATTGAGAGATACAAGGTTGAAAAAGACATATCACTCTTACTCAAGGAATTTAATAAAGAAAAATAAGCCCAATTAATTACTGTTAGCCATACTAAAATAAGACCCACTTTGTTATCATTTAAAACACTCAATGGATGAGCTTAAACAGACACTTAGCAAACATTCACTGATTTTTTTATTTATATGTTTCACTTGAAATCAGTACTTGAAAGATAAGGATGTGCATGAAACTGAGCAGACTTGGAGGAAGGGAATACATTTCCACTGGCTAGTTTTCTATTCTAATTCAGACACATGCTACAAGCTTTCCATAATTATTTCATGTAAACCTCACCTCAATCATATGAGGTTGTTGTTATTTCCAAGATGTAATAAAGAAAGCTGAAACATAAAGGGTTAAATATTCTGCCAGAGGTTACACTAGCTGTTTGCTAGCTGGTGGGCAGAGTTGGGATTTGATCTTCAGCTGTTTGAGCCTTTTTACTTTATAAGAACAGTCTGGGAACAGGGTATTGCAGTTACTTTTTCTAATAGAAATAAAGCCAATTTGGCTCATTTTGGGAAATATCCTTACTTCTTAGACTCTGCTCTTAATGGATATGTGCTACAATACCAGAAAAGGATATTGTTTCTAAGACAGTGACTTGTAGTGCTCATCTTTATATACAGACATATGACTTGTTAATGCTTCTTTCTATAGAGATATATAGCTTTATTTTTTGTTCGTGTGTGTGTGTGTGTTGAACGCACATGTATGTGCACACCCACATGAAGGCCAGAAGAGAACATTGAATGTCTTCCTCTTAAGACAGAGTCTCTCACTGAATCAGTCACTGCCTTTTTTTAAGAGGGATGGGGTTCAGACTGGCTGATTGTGAGCCTCAGCTATTTTCCAGTCTCCACTCCCATGAGATGGGGGTTACAAGTATGTGTTGCCAGGCCAATCATGGGTTCTAGGAATTAAACTCTGGCTGAATTAGGACCTCTTAGGTCCTTGTGCTTGTGTGGGTGGCAAGAGTGGTTTTTTTTTTTTTTTTTTTTTTTTTTTTTTTGGCTGAGATATCTCCCTATCCCCTGATATATGGTTTTAACATGATTATCTTAGGCTGGAGAGATGGCTCAGTTGGTAAAGTGCTTGTTTTAGAAGCATAAGGACCTGAGTTTGATCCCTAGTACCCACATAAAATGCTGTGAATGGTGCTGTGAAGAAGAGATAGGGGTCCCTGGAGCTCACTGGCCAGCTAGTCTAGCTTAATTGGTGAGCTCCAGATCAATGAGAGATCCTGTCTCACAGAAGTGGATGAATTCCTGAGAATCACATCCAGGATTGTTCTACTGTGTAAATATGTACACATTGACTCCACATGTAAACCTACACACACATGAATATGAACTAACATCCATACATCATACACTGTTTCAGTCAGTTTAGCATTGCTGGCAGAAATCAACCAACCAAGAGCAGCTTGTGGTAAAAAAAGATTTATTTTGGCTTACAGACTCAATGGGAAGCTCCATGATGGCAGGGGTGGACATCATCTCCTGGCCAATATCAGGTGGACAACAGAAACATGAGGAAACTGGCTATAACACCCATAACCTGCCCCCCAAAGTACACCACCTCCAGGAAGTTTTAATTTCCAATTGCCATCAGCTGGGGAACCTAACGTTCAGAACACCAAAATTTATGGAGGACATCTGAATCAAGCCACCACATACACACATGTATTAAAATCCTGATTTATATATAGAGAGACATATAGATACATAGATTTATCCATCCATTCACATATATTATCTTATATTTGTAATAATTATCAAATATCTCTATAATAACATAAGAGATCACTTTATCATTCTCAGGTAGAAATATCTGTTCTTCAAAAGAAAAAGGGTCTTTTGTTGGGGTCGAATTAAGGTTGAATACTGGGTAATATATCCAGGGCCTCACACATGCTAGGCAAGTGCTCTACCACTCAGACATGGCCCCAGCCCCCAAAGGGTTCTTAAATATTGGGGTATTTCATAACTGCAGAGTGTAGATAAGGATAAAATGCTTTTAGACAAAGTTCTAGTTGTTTTGATAGAAATTTCTGAGGAAGTTGTTTTAGTTCTCTGTATTGTTTTAAATCAAAACCCTTATATTTGTCTAAATTTTCTGGAGATGAATTCCAGAAATAGAAGTATTTGCTAGTTATAGGATACCTCATTTTTCTTAAGTATTCTGTTTCTTACCAAATTGTAAGAGGCAATGCATTATGTGATGAGAAAAATAAATCAGTTTCTTTTTTGTTACTCATAAACCAAAATGCTTTTGTTTGTTAGGACCTAGTCCATGAGAGGAGGCATAGGTTTTAGAAACTTCATGGAGAATGTGGTTGGGAGTAAGAGGTAGAAGCTGTAACACTCCCATGTGATTTGGTGGATATGGTTTGTGTTTTCTATGGTTTGAAAGTGCCTAAAACTCAAGGTGATGGCATTAAAAGATAGGGTTTTTAATAGGGATTAGGTTATAAGGCTTTTTTGTTTTGAACAGTGTTAAAGTTCTTTTAAAAGAGGTCCAACCTGGTGTTCCATCCACTCCTCCTCTCCTACCTTTTTGTGTTTTAATATTTTATTTTTATTTTTATTTATTTGAGAGAGAGAGATACAGAAATAGGCAGGTAGAGAGAGAGAGTGAAAGAGAGAGAAAGAGAGAGAGAATGGGTGTGCCAGAGCCTCCAGCCACTTCAAATGAACTCCAGATGTGTACTCTCTTGTGCATCTGGCTTATATGGGTCCTTGAGAGTTGAACCTGGGTCCTTTGGCTTTTCAGGCAAGCACCTTAACTGCTACACCATCTCTCCAGCCCCCTGTCCTACCTTTTGCTACAGAAGATTTAGCCCTTACACACCAGGTCCTATACTACTATGGGAACCTTGATCTCTGCTTCCCCATCCTATAGAACTGTAAGAAAATAAGTTTTTATCATTTATAAATGCCCTCAGCTGTGGTCATTATTACATCAGTCCAGATGGTCTAAGACAATCTCTAAGATTTAATTTTCTAGTGTGTGAAATGGGGATATTAACCATTATCCACTTGAAATATTTCATGCAAACTGCAAACCAGAGCTCTCCATCAATACTATATGATGCACAGACTGCACATGTTTGTTTAGGCATTTAGGGTTGACACATTGAGAGAGGCAGAATATTGACTCCAGAAGAAAGTTGTCTTGTACAAAGTGTAAGAGCCAAAATTATCTCCAAAGCTCTTCCAAGACTCTGCTAACAACCATAGACCTTAATCCACAAATCAATAACCTTCTTGCAGAATGCTTTAAGAGCCCATGCTACTACTTCAGGACCTTTGCCTAGAATACTTTTCTTCAATGGCTGCAAAACTTCCTTTCAACCCCCTTCAAGTCATTCTACAGGTGCCATTTGTCCTGACTCTCCTATTTAATACTGCAAGTTACCCATCCCCCTCCTGGCTTTATTTTTCTTTCTACCACATCCTCTGTGCCTTATTTTACTTATTTTTCTGTGGCCTTTATCTTTTCTCTAACTGAATGCATGATCTAAAAGGCAGGTGCTCTTGTCTCTTATACTTAGTCTCTTGTCCTTGTCACAGAGCAGGCATTTGACACAAATTTGATGAATACCCAAAAGTTAATTTCTCCTAAAGAAGAAGCAGCAAATTGTCTACCCAAAGTTTCTATTTTGGATATTGAATTGGATATTAATAAATTATGGATAGAAGAATGTTGAATACTGTAGAAGCAGTTCCTGGAAGAACTCCTACAAAGGGCTTAAATTAAAAATAGTATTTGACAATTTATTAGCCTACTTTCATCATCTGCGTTTTTTGTTGAGAGTGAGATATTACAAACTAGCTAACGTTTTAGATTTTAGATTTGGCAAATGTGTCCAATTATAACAATCATATACATGGTATAAAAACCAGGTTTTGTAGTTCAGAACACTGACTGGGCTACAGTACTATCTTTCTAATTAAAATGCCCCCATTAACATTGATTTAATGTTTAATGTTTTTCTTGTTATGGTTCAAATCCTTATTCTGTAACTTCTTTTACCATATGGGTTAATAGATATTAGGCAGATATACTAACACCTCTTTATGTATAATTCACAAATATTAAATTGATATTGATATAGCTTCTTCAGTACTTAGTTATATACCGCTTCAAATTTACAGTTACAAAATTTAATAGCTGATGGTATGACCCAACAAAAATAATTGAATTCACAGGGATGATAAGGAGGCTTACTGTATCCCATGTCACAGAGAAGGAGCGCTTTCAGGATTGGATTAGTGATATCATGAGAAGCCAAAATTTTACCATTCTCAGAATAAAATTCTTTGCTTATGAAGGTGATAGTTTCAAACCTTTCCAGAAGATACTAACTACCACTGCATTGCAACCAGGTACAAAGTTTCTCCTGTCCCATATCATTGACTTTTGGCTGGTGTTGACTTGTAAACATGGCCCATAACATGAATACCTCTAGAGGAGAATTCTTATAAGGCATCTACAGAGAGGTAAAGACTAGGTGAGGAAGACTGTGTCTGCCTATGTCCAATCTCTTCTTGTTAGCAATGCTATTTTGGGTAACTACTTGACTTGTGTCTGTTTACTCATTTGTTACTGTGAACAACAGAGACATGCATAAATATATTTAAAATGCTAAAAACTATGATTGGTATCTGAGAAGTAAGCACTCAATAAACCCAAGCTCTCTTTACTTCTCTAGTTATGATAGGTCGCTTAAGTTCATTTTAAATGGGTTATTATTGGGATAATATTGACCATAGTTTAGACCCAAATTGTTACTTTCTTACAAAATATATTTTATTTATTTATTTGAGAGAGAGAGAGAAAGAGAGAGAGAGAGAGAGAGAGAGAGAGGGTATGCCAGGGCCTCCAGCCACTGCAAATGAACTCCAGATGCATGTGCCCCCTTATGCATCTGGCTTATGTGGGTCCTGGAGAATCAAACCTGGATCCTTTGGCTTTGTAGGCAAATGCCTTAACCACTAAGCAATCTCTCCAGCTCCCCCAAATTGTTACTTTTTATAATGTTCTGCAGGTGTAGGTTATCAAGCATTTCATTTATTTAACTTACCTCGGAAACACAATGTGTACCTTGTCACTGAGCTAAGTTAAAGCTTGGATTAAATTAAGTTAAAGTATGGATTGATAGGTGTCTGGGAGACAAATTGATTAGGGTACATGAATAAATGGTATTAAATAAATCTATCAGGTGATCAGGCATTGTTCAGTCATGACATCCATAGATCCATGGGCAGATTGTCTTAGGAGGGGGTTTTATGTTGTTTAGTGTTTCACATGATTTCTGATTAATGGTGGGAAGTTCATGTGCAAGTAGGAGAGGAAGAGAGAAATAAAGAAAGGGACAAGCAGATAAAGAGAGAGAGAGAGACAATAAAAAGTACTATTATTATGGGGTGCAGTGATGTATGCCTTTAATCCCAACACTTGGGAGGCAGAGGTAGAATGATAGAAGAGAGATCAAGGCTAACCTGAGACTACATAGTGAATTCCAGATCTGCCTGAGTGAGACCCTACCATGAAAAAAAAACAAAAAACTATTATGACAGACTACAAACCAAAGATCTAGAAAGAAGAATAATAGACCAAAATATTTTCACAGATATCTTTGCATATATATATATGAGGAAATCCTGGACAAAACAATATTCTCTAGTTCACGTGTTCATTTTGGGGAAGGGTTTTGACACAAGTGATCTTGCTATGTATTCCAGGCTGGCTTTAAACCCACTATTAGTTCAAACTTGCCTCGAACTCATGGAAATCTGCCTGCTCAGGTGTCCTGAGAGTTGGTATTACATAAATACACCACTACCCAGACTCATTGTTATTATTTAAAAAATAACCTATGTAAAATATATATACACATATAAATTTTAAAAAGATTGGAAAAAAGCTCAAATGGCACATGGCAAAATAAACATGGCACCCAGAAAAAAAAGTGAAGGGTGATGGTATCAGAGCACAAATATGTGCTCCTTTTTCTATAAGACAATGGGTATTAACTCTAAAGTACTATTTTGATGTGTGAGTGTGTGTGTGTGTGTGTGTGTGTGTGTGTGTGTGTGTGTATGGTATGTGGTGTGATGTATGCATATCTTTATAGAGATCCATGTACCCTGGGTACATGTGGGTAGAGGTCAGAGGAAGACACTGAATATCCTCTTCTACTGCTTCTTTGCTCTTATTTACCAGAGACAGTGACAGTATCTCTCATTAAACCTGGAGTTCACTGTTTTTCAGTTAGACTGGCTGATCCAAGAGCCTTGGCAATCCTCTTGGCTTCACCCATCTCAGGGCTTGGAGTTATAGGCAAGCATAGCCATGCTTGACATTTTGCATGGGTGCTGGGGATTGAATTCAGGTTCTCATGCTTGTGTCATAAGCGTTCTTAGTTGTTGGGCTATGTTCCTAGCCTTATTTTGATTTTAATAAAAGATTTCTTCCTTTCACTTACTGATGAAATTCTGATATATAAAACCTCAAGTATTTCACTCACTATTGTTAGGAAATCCCCTGAAATCCAGAACTGTATGAAAACAGTAAAATTTTAAACAGGTGGTTGAATATTTTGTCTCCCTTTTTGTTCAAAGATAATGGAAAAAGGTGGACATGGTGGTGCATGCCTTTAATTCTAGCACTCAGGAAGCAGAACAACAGGGTGAGTTCCAAGTCAGACTGAGATACAGTAAGACCGTACCTCAACCAAAACAAACAAACAAAAAAAGATGGAAAGAAGGCCACTGCCTTCTACACTGTCTTCCCAAAAGAAGTCATTTCAAATCAGTTTTCTTGGGACAGAAGCAATTTAGGCATCTTCATGTTTACAAGGTAGATATTAACAACTTAGCAGGTTGCAAAGGGTGTTTAATTGCATTCTGCACAAAACAAAGGAAAAGTTAAGCATTCATGGTGGTGGTGGTGGCTTGTGTAGAAGCATATAAGCTAGGTGTGTCTGTGTATATGTATATGTATACATACACATGCATATATTTAAGAGATTGGATATTGAATTTATCATGGCCTTTATTAATGAGGAAATAAGCTATGACTATTTGTACATACTATCAAGTGTGAATTTCTGGTTAAAAAAATCTCTCTGCTTGAACCTGTCAGTTGGAAATCACCACCAATTCTATTGACAGAGGTCATTAAATGTACAGGAAAAGGAGGAAAGTCTCTTCCTTGTCTTAAATGAGCAAGGGCTAGTGCAGAACACTGGTGGATGAGCAAGTTATATACAATCTCAGGGACTCCAGTCCCTCCTGGGAATGAGAAATTCTATGCCACTGTGAAGCGGCTTAGAAATGAGCCAACAAAGAAGTCCATTGACTTTACCATGAATATGCGCAATATGCTCGAATCACACCAAGACAGGAATAAATCACCTTACAAATGTGTCTGGAGTGATTTTCTTGTCTCCTTTCTGTCCCAACCCCCAGCCTTTTTGTTCTTGGGCAATTTTTGTTATTGGTAGCAGCATCCAGGCATCACTTCTTTAGGGATTTTTCTCTGGTGGCTAGGGTGTGAGCTAGGTATTGCTGCAGTATGAATCTTAAAAACATGCTTAAGAAGTATTTAAGACCCTGGATCTAGAAGGAACGGCTCTCCTAGGCATAATTCCGGGTGCTGGTTGCAGCAGGGAGCGTATGCTGGGAGGAAAGTATTATTTTTCTAAATGGAAGGTGTCAGATGGTCACGCAATGTGACTGCATGTTCGAGATCACTGCCTCCCATCTGCAATTTGTGACGTGTGAAAGATTCTGCCCAAATGTGCTCACCAACCGGAAATCCTCCACACTTTTTTTTTCCTTATCAGGAGAGACCAAGATAACCAATGGTTTACAGATCAGGGATCCTATCAAATTAATATCACTGTAGGATAAAATCTGTTTTAAATACAACTCCCAAACTCCAGCAAAGTTAACTAGTACAAACAAGTTCATCCATCTAAGAGCTGTTGCTCAGAAAACAACAAAATGAAATCTGCTTATCACTGTAGCTCTCTTCAGAATGGTACCATGCTTATAGCTTGCAAAAATAAGCTAAATTCAATAGATGATATATTTCCTTATGCTAATTAATGCCAACCAAATGACAGCCATCCACCTGGACCAAAGGAAGGCATTTTCAAATCAGTGTGGGCTTTTCTTTGATTTATACACCTCGGAGTCATTTTCCAATTAAATACAGCAAAACTCAGAAAAGGGCCAGCTGTTTAACCAGTGGCAAGGTAAAGGTTCCACACTTGAGCTTGAACCCTCTGAGTTCTGCTTATTCTGGCTAGGCACAATTTCCAGCTTCTCGAGAGAAAAAGGTTGTAAAAAGGCTCATAAGGTGATTTGGGCATCAAACAGCTCATACAAAACAATATCTTGATGAGGTAAGTGCAAATGAATTAGAAATGTAATGGGCTAAAATCCCTTAGCTGTACAATAGCTTGCTTCTCAAACAGAAAGATGCTTTGCTCCTTAAAGGTAAGACATACCTAGAGATTCATTACACCCAGCCCTTTGGGAGTGAGACTCTAGGGTCAGCCTGATGGGTGTGCTCTGCCTAATTCTACTCAGACTGAGAACAAAGCAAAGGAGCATCTTTTTCCTGATTTTCCCTCCTCACTTGTATAAAATAAGGAAGAAACATTTCAATGAGTGCAAAAGCTCTATTCTTCCACAAATCATTTTATAGTGTTTTGCATTGCAAAGCTCTTCATGATCAGTGACAAAACACAGAGGGATTACAAAGTCAAGAGATGAGTCTTGTGAAGCAGCATGGCATGCTGGCTGCCAGGAGCAGAAGGAATCACAAAGGGCCAAAATGCTTTACCCAGAGGTCTAAACTGGAGTCTTCAAAGCATACCACCTTCTTTGAAATCCTTGCCAGTACTTTCACTGTAGGGGTAAAGAACACTGTGCTATGATTACTTTCCACACCTACCACAGCCATAGAAGGGGTTCTGCCCATCTTCTTCAGGGCTGACTTAGATAGACCAAGTGAAATCAACTACAATGAGAAGTGAGTAGGGCAAGATGTTATCCACTGTATTGAAGCATCTTAAAAGCTATCATTACATTTCACTCATTTTGGACACCTAACAATGACAAACAATAGAAACTCAACAGAGAAACACAGGCCTTCCATCCCTTAAGTATAACAGCAAAATCCATCCCTCTCCATAAGTGCTCTGTCATTGTTAAGCATCAAAAATGAGTGAAATGTTGTGATGTTGTGTTCTTCCTCTTTTGAATTCACTTACCAAATTTCATCTTTGCCACCACTTGGACAATTATCATCTGGTACTTAAAGAAATGATATCAATGAGTGATACTAACTTCAAGGGGATTGAATACTTTATATGTTTTGTCTTAGATCTCTAAACTGGAAGTCTATTGAGTCCATGATTTAGCCTGAATTATCCTATACATCCTTATTGGAGTAGGGGAGAGACACAAGTTTGGTGTCAAGCCCTTGCCCATACCACTACCTTTGACTTTCACCCTGTTCCTATGGGCTGTATCCCTGGATCTCTTTAGAGGCCTGGAAATCAGCTCAGAGAGGCCAAATGACAATATTATAGACTTTTGTCATTGCTGTGACCAAATACCTAACAAGAAGCAACTTAAGAGAGGAAGGGTTTATTCTGCCTCAAGATTTTAAGACATACAGTCTGTCTTGCTAGGGGAATACATGGTGGCAGAAGAGTGGGGCAGTTGATCACTTTACCCATGTAGTGAGGAAGCAGAGATCTGGCTCTAACGGGGCTGGAATATAAATACTGAAATCTTGACCCTAATGGACCAGCTTCCTCCAGTAAGTCTCCAATTCCTTAAGGTTTCATAACCTTCCAAAAGAGCACCACCAGCTGGGGACCAAATGTTGAAAAACAAGTCTGTAGGAGACATTTCACATTCAAACCACAGCACAGGCCATGCTATAGGTTAAGTGGTAGAGTCTAGTTTAAATCTTCACAGATGACAAAATATTTCCTTAGGTGGTAACCCTGACAGATAGGGATTAAAGACTGATTTCTATATTTAACCATGAAATTATCAGGGACAAAACTCTCAGTTGAAGATCATTATGTCCACTTCTCTGAGCTCTAGAAGCAGAGAAGTTACAATGGTTGTTATACATATCATTGGGGTTGGGGTTTAACTGTCTATGTTGTTTTGGAGTCTGGCTTCCTGCACTATCTCTTATTATTTCCGAGGAAATGCACTCCTTGGCTACCTAATGGGCCCCAGGACTCTAACTCAAATTTGTGAACCTTCTGAAGCTCCACAGAGAAGATTCAGTGTGCAGAACCTTGCATATGAAGATAGTCTCAACCTCATCTGTGATCTCTGTGATGATGGCCAGATAAAATGAAAAGTAAGACCCTATGTGGCTCCCCCAGAGCCCCACTTTCCAGCTCATGGAAGCTTTCAGAACCTGTCACTTGATCCCTTTTCCCTTCTACTAGTTTTTTTTGTTTGTTTGTTTTATTTTGTTTTTAAGTTTATGTGTATGTAGTATGCATGCAGGGGTGCATGCATTTGGGCACAGGTATAGATGCAGACATATGTGATCACATATATATGGAGGCCAGAGAATGATGTTTAATGTCATCCTAAATCACTCGTCCACCTTATTACTTTGACACATAGTCTCTCACTGATCCCAGAACTTAGAGATTCAGCTATAATAACTGCCAGGAATTCCTGAGGATCCTCCTGTCTCCACTTCCCAGCTGGTATAACAGGATCACACAACAATATCCTGAAGTTTTAGTAGTAGCTGGGGATCAAAACTCAGGTCCTCATGCTTATGTGGCAAGCTCTTTTATCAACTGAGCCATCTCCCTAGCCCCTTCTTCTAGGTTTTGATAAGAGTGGAGGCTGGAAGGTGAAAAATTATCTCAACAAATTATCTCTGTGTTAATATCCTCTTAACTGCTAAACATTATTTTTGGACATTTATTTATTTTGTGCTCTTCTATCTTTCTCCATATAGATGTTAAGATCCCACCAACTGTGGGCTATAAGAAGGTCTACACCTTTTAATTTCTCTCTAAATTAATAATGGTCATTCCATTTAACTGGTGCTGACTTCACTCTCCCTTGGAGAATCTGCTTCTCTTTTTCAGATGGGGCCTGGACCTGAGGAGATTACCCAGTGCACTCCACCTTGGCCGCAGCTGAAACCACAGAGGAATTGGGGAAATGAGCAAGAGTGCTGGGAGTATCATTTCCTAAGAGTAATGCAGTCAGGCTGCCTTAATAACATAAAAAGGCTGAGTTGTTAATATACAAGGCTTAAGACTGATGCAAAGGAGAGGGAAAGAAAATAAACAGGGCTAGAAAAATAGAATATATTTGCCATATTTTCTTTTTTTAAGTTCTTTTATTTTAGTTTAATTTAGTTTTAATATTTTTCCAATTTTTATTAGATATGGACATATTTAGTATGCAAACAACGCATGTTGGTACCATCCTTTCCCACCTCCTTGCCCCTTTTCTGATGAGGCCTTCCTTGTTAGGGATGCAGGTCAACTCCATGGGGATTGTGGGTCATGCATTATGTGGGTGGGTGGGGGGCGATGTCTCTGTGCAAAATGTCCCAACTTGTGGCTCTAACAATGTTTCCGACCCCTCTTCCACAAAATTCCCTGAGCCATGCTGGGAGCGTTTTAAGTCTACTTCAGTGATGGGCACTCAGGAGCCTCTGGATCTCTAGTTTGGTAGGTGTTGAGTGTCCTCAGTGTCTCCTTCGCCCTTGTGCTGATATCAGATTCACTAAGAAAGCAGCACACTTGCTCATTTTCCTAAGTCCTCTGTGGTTTCAGCTGGAGCCAGGTGGAATACAGTAGGTCATTTATTTCCTCAGGTCCACCTCCCATCTGAAAAAGAGAAGCAGATTCTCCAACAGAGAATGAAGTCAGCACTGGTTAAATAGGTAAACAATTATTAATTTAGAGAAAATTAAAAGGATGTAGACCCTCTTATAGTCAAAGGTTAGTAGGAGCTTGACAATGGAAAGCAGAATCATTATCTGGATATGATTCTGAATTGTTTCCCACTTCCACATATGGTTTCCTTTCCACTGAGCAGATCTGCTAACCAATCCAAGAGCAGTTGGTTGTCCACCATGGCTGTGTGCCACTATTACACTTGTATAAGCATGGCATGCAGTTTTTTTTTGCTACTGAGATGCTTAGAATTTGAGTTGATTGGAGAGATGTTGGCCACTTTTCCCCAGTAGCTAATGTAGCACCTTTCAGCACAAGATGGTTGTCTGGGGACTGGCTCTCCGCCAGATTACAACCAGGCTTCTCCACTGTCCATGCCAACAGTGTATGGTGTCTTCAGTGGTAGGGTCTTACCATTAACCTCTGGTGGGTAATCAAGTGCTCTGAAAGAAGTCTGTCTTGTTTGGTTTTGGAGATCTAGTAGGACTCTCTGATCTACAGCTCATTGTGGATGTAGACCACATCTTGGTACCGGGAATTACAGGCCAGCACGAAGGGTGGGGGGGGGGGAGAAGAAAGAGAAACAGGAGAAGTTTGGGGTTAGGGTTCATCTCACCCTCTCTAGGGCCCTTCAATGCTGGTGCTCCCCCTAAGGTCCTCTTGAGGTTTCCACCTTTTAGTCTAACTTCCACAATTTAGGATTCTATGGTACCAGTTCAGTTTGGGTTAAGTTTTGTGTCCCCTTCTCCACCCTTCCCCTTCTCCCAAGCGTTACCCTTCATATTGTACAAGCCTCAAGATGCTATTCAGATATGTCAGCAACTCCGGCTGATCCAGGTTAGGAACTGCAGATGAGTGAGACCATGAGACTATTGTCTTTTTGTGATTGTGTGAGTTCACTTAGCATGATATGTTCCAAGTTTACTATTTCTCTACAAGTTTTGATGTGTCATTATTTCTTACAGTTGAGTAGAATTCCATCATGTAGATATACCACATCTTGGTTATCCATTCATCCAATGATGGGCCCTTGGGTTGATTCCAGTTTTTAGCTACTATGAATTGAGTGGTTACAAATATGGTTGAGCAAATATCTCTGAACTAAGATATGGATGGAGCTTTTAGGGTAAATGCCCAGTAAGGAAATAACAGAGTCTGCTGGTAGCTCTATATTCATCCTTTTCAGGAATCACCATATTGAATTCCATCTGGTTGTACCAGCTTACATTCCTACCAACAGTGAATGAGTGCTCCTATTTCTCCACATCATCACCAACATTTGTTTTCATTTGATTTTTTAATGTTTAATTTCCTTACTGAGGTAAGGTGGAATCTCATAGCTGTTTTAATTTGCAGTTCCATAATGGTTAGGGATGTTGAACATTGTCTTAAGTGTGTGTTGGCCATTTGTAATTCTTCCTCTAAGAACTTCCTATTTAGTTCTCTGCCTCACTTTTGGAGAGAGTTGCTTGATTTTTTTTTTTTTTATTGTTGTTTAGGTTTTTTTTTTAGTTCTTTGTAGAGTCTAGTTATTAGGGTTCTGTCACTGGTATAGCTGACAAAGATTTTCTCCCATGCAGTGGGTAATATATTGGCTCTGCTTGTGGTAAGTTTGTCTGTGCAAAAGCTTTTTAGTTTCATGAGATCCCATTGGTTGAGTGCTTGTTTAATTTCCTGAGCTACTGGGGTTTTGTTCAAGAAGTCTATATTGTGGAGAGTGCCTTCTATTTTTTCTTCTAGTAGATGAAGAGTTTCAGGATTTATATTGAGGTCTTTAATCCATTTGGAATTGATTTTTGTGTTTGGTGAAATGAGAGGGTCTAATTTCATTTTTATACATATGGCCATCCAATTTGTCCAACAGCATTTGTTGAAGATGCTGTCTTTTCTACAGTCTCCATTATTGGCATCTTTGTCAAAGATCAAGCAGCTGTAGCTACTTGACTTAGTCTAGGTCTTCAATTCTGTTCCATTGGTCTATGTTTCTGTTTTTATTCCAGTGCCATGCTGTTTTTGTAATATGGCTTTGTAATATAGCTTTAGATTGGGTGTGGTGATACCGCCAGAGTTTTTAGTTTTTTTTTTTTTTTTTTTTTTTTCTGAGGATATGTTTGGATATCTGAGGCCTTCTGCCATTCCATATGGATTTTGAGATAATTTTTTCAATCTCTGTGAAGAATGATGCTGGGATATTTATTGGTATTGCATTAAATCTGTATATTGCTTTTGGTAGAATTACCATTTTCACAATATTAATTCTACCTATCCAGGAGCATGGGAGGTCTTCTCAAGTCCTCTCCTATTTCTTTCTTGAGCTTTTTTTTTTTTTTTTATTATATATGTCTTTGGCATCCTTGGTTAGTGTTATTCCAGGGTATTTAACTTTTTTGATGGTATTGAAAATGAGACAGCCTCACTGACTTCTTTCTCTGTATATTTGTCCTTTTCATATAGAAAAGCTACTGATTTTTGTGTATTGATTTTGTATCTGGCCACTTTGCTGAAGGAATTTATCACCTTTAGAAATCATGAGAAGGAATCTTTCAGGTCACTTATATTTAGGATCATGTCATCTGCAAATAGGGCTAACTTGACTTCTTCCTTGCCAATTTGAATCCCTTTTATTTCTTTCTTTCTCCTGTCTTGTTGCTTGGGCTAGTACTTCTAGTACTTTGTTGTAGAGCAGTGGTGAAAGTTGGCACCCCTGTCATGTTCCTGATCTCAGTGGGAACTCCTTGAGGTTTTCCCTATTAAGTATTATTTGGGCTGTAGGAACTTTATACATAGCCTTTATTATGTTGAGATATAAACCCTCCATGCTTATTCTTTCCAGTGTTTTGATCATGAAGTGGTGTTGTATTTTTTCAAAGGCCTTCTGCATCAGTTGAGATGATCATGTGGTTCTTACGGTTCAGTTTATTTATGTGGTGTATTACACTGACTGATTACCATATGTTAAACCATTCCTAGGATAAAGCCTACAAGATCAAGGTGGATAACACTTTTGATGTATTGGTGAATTCATTTTGCAAGAATTTGGTTCAGGATCTTTGCATCTAAACTCATTAGGGATATAGGCCTGTTATAGGATCCAGTGTCACACAAGTAAGACCATTGATTCATGAAATGTGAGGCAAAGTTTTATTGGGTATAAAAGAAAGAGAAAGAAGAAAGGCTGGTGTACCAGGTCTGCACCCCAGTGGTCAGGATCTCAGGATGCAGCCCCAAACTGTTCAGAGGGTCAGCTTTTATTACAAGAAGTCACAAGGTATTCATTACATAAGACACATAGGTGGAACTGAGGCAGGAAACATTCTATGCTATGTAATCACAAAGATATTTGGAAACAAAGAGATACAGGAGGGTTATGGTTCATTGCACAAAGGGATCATGCCATTCCTTAGATAACAAAAAACACCTGCATTTTGCAATAACGCCTGTGATAACAATTCCTGGGACTTCTCCTTTATCTGTCAGGAAGATCAACTTGGGTGGTGGCCTCTGTTATGTTTGCCTAAAAGCAAAGGCTGCACAGGAGGATGTTTAACCAGCTCTATTGTGTCCCTTTACATTCCATTTTCCAGGCCGATAGTTTTCTCTCCTTGTTTCATCTCTGTCTGGTTTTGGTATTAGAATGATGCTCACTTCATTAAAGGAGTCAGGGAGGATTCCCTGATCTCTGTTTATGTGGAACAGTTTGAGAAAAATTGGTTTCAGTTCTTCAATGAAGGTTTGATAGAATTCAACTGAGAAGGCATCTGATGCTGGACTTTTCTTTTGGGGGAGATTTTTGATTAACATTTCAATCTCCATGCATGTGATAGGTTTGTTTAGGAGATTAATCTTCTCTGAGCTTAGTTTTGGTAGGTGGTATGTGTCCAGGAGTTCAGCTGTGTCTTCCAGATTTTTTTCATTTTATGGAGTAGAAGTTTTGGAAGTATGCATAGCGAATTATTGCAATTTCATTGATGTCTGTTGTGATCTCTTGTTTCTCATTTCTGATTTTGTTTATTTGAGACCTTTTTGCTTGATCAATTTGGCTAGGGGCTTGTCAATCTTGTTTATTTTTTCAAAGAACCAGCTCTTCATTTCATCAATTTTTAAATTGTTTTCTTAGTTTCCAATTCATTAATTTCTGCCCTAATCTTGATAATTTCTTTCCATATGGAGCTCTTTAGGTTGGATTCTTCTCATTTTTCCAGTACCTGTAGGTGGACAGTCAGGTTACTGATTTGGGATCTTTCTAACTTTGCAATGAAGGCATTTAGGGCCATGATTTTTCCAGTTAATACTACCTTCATTGTGTCACATAAATATTGGTAGGCTGTGTTTTCATTATCATTCAATTCTAGGAATTTTACAATTTCTTTTTTGATTTCTTTCATGACCCATTCATTGTTTAAAAGTGTGTTGTTATGGTACTGGCATAAAAACAGGAATATAGACCAATGGAACAGAATAGAAGACATGGACTTTGGGTCAAATAACTACAGCTGCTTGATATTTGACAAAGGTCCTACCAATGCAGAATGGAAAAAGGACAGCATCTTCAACAACTGGTGCTGGACAAACTGGACAACCATATGTAGGAAAATGAAACTTGATTCACACATCTCACCATGCACAAAAATCAAGTCCAGATGGATCAAAGACCTTAACATAAAACCAGAAACTCTGCTACTACTGAAAGAAAAAATAGGAGGAAACTTCTGCGATATAGGAGTGGGAAAAGATTTCCTGAACAAACCCCCAGCAGCTCAGGAAATTAAACAATCACTCAACCATTGGGATCTCATGAAGCTGAAAAGCTTTTTCACTGACAAAAATACTATAACCAAAGCCAGCAGATTACCCACAGAATGGGAGAAAATTTTCACCAGCTATACAACCGACAGAAGCCTAATTTCTAGAATCTACAAAGAACTCCAAAACCTAAACAATAAATCACCAAACAACCCACTCACAAAGTGGAGCAGAGAACTGCACCGGGAGTTCTCAGAGGAAGAAATACAAATAGCAAACACACATTTAAGAAAATGTTCAACATCCCTAATCATCAGGGAAATGCAAATTAAAACAACTATCATATTCCACCTTACCCCAGTAAGGATGGCTAACATTAAAAAAAAAAAAATGAAAACAAATGCTGGTGAGACTGTGGAGAAATAGGAACAAGTTTTCACTGCTGGTGGGAATGTAAAATGGTTCAACCACTATGGACACCTATATGGAGACTCCTGAAAAGGATGACCATAGACCTACCAATGGATCCAGTTATTCCCTTATTGGGCATTTACCCTAAAGGCTCCAAGCCTCAGATCAGAGACATTTGCTTAACCATGTTTATAGCTGCTCAATCCATAATAGCAAAGAGCTGGAATCAACCCAGGTGTCCATCACTAGATGAATGGATAACAAAGATGTGATATATCTATACTATGTAATTCTATTTAGCAGTAAGGAAAGATGACATAATGAAATTTGAAAAAAAAATAGTAAAACATGGAACAGATCATCCATCCTCAGTGAGCTCACCCAATCACAAAAAGATAATTGTCACATGGTCTTGTTTACCTGTCGCCCCTAACCTACATCCACCAGAGATGCTGCCAAGCCTAATAAGCACTCTGAGGACCAGACAACAGGGAGGGTGGGATGGAGGGAGGGTGATGGTGGGAGGGAACAAGAGGGTGGGAGGACAAGGGTGGGGGGATACAAATAGGGACCCAAAAGGAAATGATACTTTAAAACTCTTTATTCTGAACAACAAGCTAAAACATTGATCCTTCAGCAGGCCCACAGAGGGAGCACATGAACCACAGGAAACTGGAGAAAACGTCACGAAGACCAACCTTAATTTTCTCCCGCTTGTCTCTCTCTTCTCTCTCCCACTCTTTCTCTCTTTCTCTCCATCGCCTCTCTATACTCACTTTCTCTTTTACATTATCTATCTTTTTCTCCCCTCACCTTCCTAGGCGCTGACTTATAACTCCTAGTACCAGCATGGGGTTAAATTTCACAATGAGCTGTAGATCTGAGACACTTACAAGGTTTCCCCCAAAGACAGATTTCTGTCAGAGTTCTTGATGAGCCCCCAAAGGTTAATGGTAAGACCCTACTGTCAAAGACAGCATACACGTGTGAGACCAAACTTGCAGAGACCTGGCTAGAATTTGGAAGAAGGTCAGTCCCCAGACAGTTAGCTAGTCCAGTGCCAGAAGGTGCTACATGAACAAATGGGGGAAAATGGCCAACATTGGTCCAAACAACTTCCAGTCTAAGATACCCAGCAAGAAACAACCTGACGTAATGCTCAAACAAGTGCAGTAGTGGCACACAGCCAAGGTGGGCAACCAACGGCTCTTGATTTGGCTAATTGATCCACTCAATGGAATGGAACTCATTGCTGGAACTGGGAAATAAGTCAAAACTATGTACAAAAAATGAGCACAGTCTCCAATCAAGATACCACCAAATGAGGGCTAGAAGAGGGCCTACCCATATAAAATCCTTCCAAGACATCTATGGCCATCCCATATATCTAGTACTAACTTCTCTCTCCATTAGAGAATTTGCTCATCTTTTTTCAGATGTACAATGAACCTGAAGGGAGGATCAGCCAATCATGCCTCACCAGGGCTCCAGCTGAAACCATAGAGTAATGTGAGGGAAGTGCAAGAGTTCAGTGTTCTTAGGGATCACGACACCAGAAAAAGGCTGAAGGAAATAAAACACAGAGAATATCTAACTCCTACTAAGCCAGATATCCAGAGACACAGAGGCTCACAAAATCTCATCATTGAAGTAGAGTTAAAATGACCCCAATGGGGCTCAGGGAAATTTGCAGAAGAGGGGGCGGAAAGAATGTTAGAGCCACAAGTTGGGGCATTATGTACAGAGACTTGGCCTATCCCCCATAGCTCTTGACTACCCCCACAATGCGTGAACCATATTCCCCATTGATGAAGGTCCCTATGGAAGAGGGAGGAGGATAATAGAGTCACCACTATGAATGTAAAATTAGAATAATATAAATAAAAATAAATTTAAAAATAATAAAATAAAAGTGTGTTGCTTAGTCTCCAGGAGCTGGTGGAGTTCTTGATGTGTCTCTTGTTAATTTAAAGCATTGTGATCTGATGTGATTCAGGTTATGGCCTAATATATGGTCAATTTTGGAGAAGGTTACATGGGCTGCTGAGAAGAATGTATGTTTTGTAGAGTTTGGAGTGGAAAGTTCTGTAGATATCCATTAGGTCTGGTTGATCTATGCTGTTGTTGAGCTCTATTATCTCCCTGTTGATTTTCTGCTGGGATGATCTGTATATTGATGATAGTAGAGTAGTGAAGTCTCTGACTGTGATGGGTTGGTGTTTATTTCTGTTTTATTGTTGATTAGATTTTGTTTTATAAACTGTAGTGGGCCTGTGTTTGGTGCATATATATTTATGATTGTGATGTCCTCATGTTGAATTATTCCCTTGATGAGTAAAAAGTAGCCTTCTTTGTACTTTTTGATTACTTTTGATTTGAAGTCTCTTTTATCAGATATTAATATAGCAACACCTACTTTTTATATTTTATTGCTTGGAATATCATTTTGGTCTATTTTGGTTATTGGGATCTTCTTGTTGGCTCTTGAGATTGGTTGGTTGACTATTCTGTGTGGAGTATTCTCTCAAGTATTCTCTATAGCTTTGGAGTGGTGTTCCTATAATCATAGAGTTGACTTTTTTTGGCAAGTTTTTTTCACCATCTGCTATGAGTGATACTTTTGCTGGGTAGAGTAACTTGGATTGGAAGCCATGGTTTTTCAGACTTTGAAGTGTTCCATTTCAGGCTTTTCTGGCTTTCAGGTTTCTATTGAGAAATCTGATATAATTCTGATGGGATTACCTTTGTATGTTGTGAACTGTTTCTCTCTTGCTGCTTTTAATACTCTCTCTTTGTTGTCATTGTTAAGAGATTTAACTATGATGTGTCATGGTGAGTTCCTTTCTTTGTTCTTGTCTCTTTGGTGTTCTCTGGGCTTCTTGCATCTGCATGAACCTCTATTTTGAGAGATTTGGAAAATTTTCTTCAACAATTTTGTTGAATATGGTTTCTATGCCTCTGGCCTGGATTTCCTGTCCTTCTTGTATACCTATTATCCAGATGTTTGGTCATTTTAGGATGTTCCAGAGTTCCCTCATATTCTGTTCACTTGATTTTTTTCAACTTAGCAAAGTTTTTGGCCTCCAATTCAATTTCTTCTGTCTTATCTTCCAAGCCACAAGTTCTGTGTTCCACATGAGTAATTCTGTTGGAGAGGGGTTCTAGAGAGGTTTTTATAATTTCTACTTGATTTTTATTTTCTGTTGTGTTATTTTGCATCATGTCCATCTCTTTTTTGAGTTACCATTTCAGTTTGAGTTCTTATTTTCTTGATGCTTCTTGGAGTTTATTCTTGCATTTGATCAAATCTTCATTAGTTTAATCAACCAGTTGTTGAGATCTTCTTTTTTTTTTTTTTTTTTTTTGGCTTACCTTCAACAACTTATTAATACCTCTTTGGAGGGCTCTAACAGTTTCTTCAATCAAGTTAAGCCTACTGTCAAAAGCTGAATGCTCTAGGAGATGATTCTGTTCAATTTCATTTACACAATTTGATAGTTTGCTTCTAGTTCAGCGATTTTTTTTTGATCAGTGTCTTATTGGCTGTTGTGTTTTCATGTTGGGAATCAATCTCTGTTGACTTCTCTATGGTTTCCATTATAGAACTAGGCATCTTTGGTGGAGATCTCTCAATTTTATGATGTTTCTTGGCTTTTTTGCATTGTTGTTTATCTATTTTAGGAAGACTCTTCATTTTATTGAGGAGTGTGGTAGTTTGAATAGATGACCCCAATATATTCAGTGTTTTATTAACTTGTAGTTTGGATCTGCAGCCACCTGGCTGGATGTCACTGGGTGGATCTTAAGGTCCAGCCCTAAGGTGCGGTTATGGGTTTGTGATTCCATTCTAAAGATATTCAAAGTGTATCTAGCTGGAGTTCCTGATCTATGCTCTGCTTTGTGGCTTTTGGCTTTTGGCTTGTGGCTTTCTCTCTCTGCCTGGTCCTGTAAAAGCAGACCAACCTCTTCTGCCATTATGAAACTTCCCCTGTATTTGTAAGCTTCAATAAATCCCTTCCTCCATAACTATGGCTGGTCTGGAAGTTCATCTCAGCAAACCTGAAACTGTCTGCTACAGAAGTTGGTACCAGGAATGGGGTGAGATGAACCTGACCATGTGGATTTTGGTCTTTTTGAAATTTTGTTTTATAGGAATGGGCACAGACGTGGTGCTTGCAACTGAAGATGCCTTCTGGAGTAGTAAGCCAAGTTTTATGGACTATTCTGATGAGAGTTTCAGAATGCTAAGTGCAGACAGTATTGAACTTCGAGGCTTGGCTTATGAGTTTTGTAAGGGGAAGGAAAGACTGCAGAGGACTTTGTTGGAACTGGGATACTGGCATAAGGGATGGCTGTATTGTGCTGCCCAGGCCCAGAGAGTTTGATCATTGTTAAATTTGTAATGGACTGATGTGCTTGGCTAAAGATATTGGAATGAGAGATTTAAGATTTTAAGTTGGAAAACCTCAAGCAAGTTAAAATCACTGGCACTAAGACTTGTTTTAGGTTACTGAAGCTGCTATTGTCAACACATTAGCAATCTTAAGGAAGATGGCCCAACTGCTTTAGATTAAAGTAATGGAGAGAGAAGTTCATCCCTGCATTTCTTTATGTCTTCATTGAACTTAGCCAGCTGGTTATTGAGGACCTCTTTTTTTTTCATTCTCCTTCAGTTCATTTAACTGTCTTTGGAGCCCTTCCTGGTTATTTTCTATTAGGTCCAATCTAGCAAGGATAACATTCATACAATTGTCCCTTTGAAAGTGGGAGGACAGGGAGGAGGACAATGGATCCAATACTATGAATGTAAAATCAGAATAATATAAATAAAAAATATATATTTAACTTAAAAAAAAAAAAACAATGGAGAGGATACCTGAGGAAAGACTGTTAAAAATGCAAACTCTTTGGGGAAGGAGTTGAATGGAGAAGGAACCTGCTTTCCAAAGTTATAATTTATTTAATTCCTGAATTAAGAATATGGTTGTGTCCTGCACACCTTGTATTAGCTTTGGAAGCCTGAAAAATGTGTGGAGTGGTAATGAATTGCACATGGTTCCAGGAGCCACTGCTGAGATTCAGCATGAGGCAGGGCATGATGCCCTAATACACTAAAGAGCTTTTGGACAATGAACAATGGTTTGCATGGAGACCCAAAGATGCTTTGGATATACCAGGAATGTTCAAGGGCTACCATGGAGCACACTCTTAGCCTAGGATGTAAATTTTCCCTGGCTATTCTGCACAGCTGGAGGGGCAGAATTGGAAAACTTGGAGACTGTCAGTCTCGGGTTATATTGAACTTGAACTACAGAAGTTTGATGTTTGTTTGATGGTGGTTGAGTTTGCATTGTTTTAGTCTCTCCTTGCTATGCCTTATACCAGTTGAAAATGTTTACTCTGTGCCTTTATATTTTGAAGTATTTAACTTGTTTGATTTTACAGGACTCACTATCTTAAGTTGGTCAATAACATGAGGACCTTTGAAATTGGACTGAATACAACTACAAATGTGTGATGATTTTGAGTCTATTGGGGGCCAGAGGCAGAATGTGGTAGTTTGAATAGATGGCCCCCCACATATTCAGTGTATTATTAGCTTGTAGTTTGGATCTGCAGCCACCTGGCTGGAGGTTATGTCATTGGGTGGATCTTAGGGTCCAGCCCTAAGGTGTGGTGGTGGGTTTGAGATTCCAACCTAAAGATATGCAAAGTGGGCTGGAGAGATTGCTTGGTGGTTAAGGCGCCTGCCTGCTAAGCCTAAGAACCCAGTTCCAATCTCCAGGTCCCACGTTTAGCCAGATGCAAAGTGACGCAAGGGTGCAATGCTGCACTTGACCACAAGGGGGTGCACACATCTGGATTTCATTCACAGCAGCTGAGAGACTGCTGGTGCGCCCATCTCTATCTGTCTCCCTCTCCCTTTCTGTCTGTCTCTCTCTGTATCTCTCTCCAAAAATAAATAAAATAATAATAAAAAATTTTTAAAAAAAGATATGCAAAGTGTGCCTAGCTGGAGTTCCTGAGGTATGCTGTGCTGTGTGGCTTTTGGCTTTTGGCTTGTGGCTTTTGGATTTCTCTCTTTGCCTGGTCCTGTAAGAGCCAGCCAACCTCTTCTGCCATTATGGAACATCCCTTGGATTTGTAAGCTTCAATAAATCCCTTCCTCCACAACTGTGCCTTGTCTGGAAGTTCATCTCAGCGAACCTGAAGCTGTCTGCCTCAAGGAGTTTTGTCCTTTGACCTGTGCACACTCTGATTCAGGTGAACAGGGAGGTTGGTATCCAGTGGACAGTCAGGATTCCAGAGCAAAAGGCCTGATTCCACAACTCACATAGGCACCAGGCCTCCCCAAGCAAGGCACAATGGGACCTACCACAACTAGGAAACTGGGAGGAACAAGGGAACAGGGACCTTGCCTACTATATGCAGCACTCTCCAGCACACAGGCCAGAGCAGGGAGCCCAGACCAGGGAGATGGGAGGAGCCAGAAGACTCTAGACCTGAGCTCCCACACACTGTCCAAGCAGTCAACCCAGAAGGCAGGATGTGGGAGGAACCTGGAAGCCGGGTCTGGCCTGTTCACCCCAGACTGGAGTGCCCACCCACACCCTGTCAGCCCAGGCAACCCAGAAGGAGGGATGTGGGAGGGGCTCAGAAGCAGGGAATCTGGCCTACTCACTCTGGACCCATGCACACTGTCCATGCAAGCAAACCAGAAGGAAGGAGGTGAGAGGAGCCCAGAAGCAGGGATCTGGCCTACTCACTCTGGACCCGCAGGCTCACCCACACTGTCTGAGCAGGCAACCCAGCATATTTGCCCTATTTTCTTTCTGAAAATTTCAAAGCCTTGTTACAACAAATATTCACATTTCTTTTCAGTAGCATTTAGTTTTTTCTATTTTTTCCTTAGATTTCATCTGCTCCCACTGCTTCAATTATTTTAAATAATTCTTTATTTATTCATATTCACAAAGAGAGAGAGCCAGAGAAGAGAGAATGAGAATGGGAGTGCCAGCACCTCTAGCCACTGCAAACAAACTCCACCTCCTCCTTTCCCATTATTGAAGATTACCATACCCTATCACTTTAGACCACCATACAAAAGCTTGATCTGGCACTAAGTTTCAGATTAAAGTATTTCCATTAAAAGTCAATCAGGAGGGCTGGAGAGATGGCTTAGCTGTTAAGACGCCTGCCTCCTAAGCCTAAGAACTCTGGTTCCAATCTCCAGGTCCCACGTTTAGCTAGATGCAAAGTGAGGCAAGAGCGCAATGCCACACTGGACCACAAGAGGGCGAACACATCTGGATTTCATTCCCAGCAGCTGAGAGGCTGCTGGTGCTCCCATCTATCTGTCTTCTTCTCCTTCTCTCTCTGTCTGTCTCTCTCTCAAAAAAAAAAAAAAAAAAAAAATCAGGAGGAGCCAAAAGAGCTCAGTTGGGAGAGCGCTAGACTGAACAGTAAATCAGTTGTACACGTCTATTTCCATGGCTTCATATTAGACTGCATTTTTGAGTGCTGGCATTTGGGCTTCATGCTTTTGGGTGACATGTATTCATACTGCATTGTAACTACCCTTTCTTTCCCTACTAGGCTATGAGCATTCCATAAGATAGAGACTATATTTTATTAAAGAAATGAGTAAATCACATAGGGCCTCTCACTGAATTTTTGTTGAATGAACTTATGAAAGAATAGATGAATATAGGCCAGACTATGGAAGATAGGGAGGTATTCTGGCAGGGTAGAGACAGATTTTAATGTACTAAATGGATTAAGCAGAAAGGAGGCCAGGGACAGACATTGTGGTCACTCAATTCTCATCAAAATACAGATACGGAGGCTAAAGAGAACTCAACACTAAATCAGATTTCTAATACACTTGCCACGGCTCTGGAAGCATTAAAGAAGAGGGAGAGGAAAAATTGTAAGGGCATCAGGGTGGGTAGGATTGGCCTGAAGCACTACTGTCCCCTCCTCAGAGACTGACTGAGGCCTTTAGGACCCCACAGTGAATACCAATAACCTAACTGAGAATGAGAGTGAGGGAGAGGGGATATAAGAGTAAAATATTTTTATAAAAAATGTTTTTAAAAAAGAAAGGAGGCCAGGACTTCATTCCTGGAGTAACATTCTCTGTGCTTTTATTAAGGTTGAGCTGTTGGCTTCAAAGTGCTTTGTATTATTCTTGAAGTAATTTGAACCTTACTAACATACCTCAGATTTCTGTGCCCTATTTCCTCATTTAGTAACTTAAAGATGGGACTTCATGGGCCATGTTGTCTCTGAAAGTCTGTGACAATATTGATGTGATTTGCTCACTGGGTATATTCAATGTCATTCAGTGTCATTTACAACTAATTCATTCAAGGCCAAGAAAAGACCTTGAAACCAGCTCTCATGCTTGGGAAAGTCATCAATAACAGTGTCCTTCTTCACTTGATATTTCTTTTCTTTCTTTCTTTCTTTCTTTCTTTCTTTCTTTCTTTCTTTCTTTTTTTTCTTTTTTTTTTGGAGAGAGACACAGAGAAAGACAGAGAGAGAGAGGGAGAGGAAGACAGATAGAGATGTGCACTCCACCAGCGTCTCAGCTGCTGCGAATGAAATCCAGATGCATGTGCCCTCTTGTGGTCAAGTGCGGCATTGCACCCTTGTGTCACTGCATCTGGCTAAATGTGGGACCTGGAGATTGGAACCAGCGTTCTTAGGCTTAGGAGGCAGGCGCCTTAACAACTAAGCCATCTCTCCAGCCCAATCACTTGATATTTCTTTGAGACTACTACTCATGAAACCTCTTCATGCCTTAGGAACATCATACATATCATACACCTTAGGGTTATTTTGGGGTGAACAAGTGCATGTATGTATGTGTGATGTATGATATGTCTGTGTAGTATGTGCATGCATGTTGCAGATGCATATTCCCTGATTCATGTGCACAAATGTAGAGGCCAGAGGCGAATGTAATATGTCATGTTTTACTTACCCATCTGTTTCCTTAAAATGGAGTCTCTCACTCAACTCAGAGCTGCTGTTTTTGCTGTATTTGTTTTCTTCAGTCAGTGAGCTGCAGTGATTCTCCAGACTCTGTCTGGCTGTCCCCACATAGCATTGGGTTTACAGACATGCTCATGCCCAGCTGTTATATGGTTTCTGGGAATTGAACTTGGGCAGTCTCAAGCCTCATGCTCACATATCAAGCACTCTTAATGGCTGAGCCATCTCCCAGCTCCACCTGATAGATGTTAGTCCTGGATTTTCTGTGATTTTTTTTCTTATTGTTAGAAACAGTAACAAAACATATTTGGTGTCTTTAGGGTTACTTTTCCTTGAAAAATAAAACAAAAAACAAAAACAAATAAATAAAATAAATCATTATATATTCTTTTTGGTGCCTAAATATATATTGACACGATCAAGGAGTATTATTAAGTAGTTTTTCATACCATAGAATGCCTACCTGTACCAGTCTTGATTTGGTTATACTTAATTGATATATACTGAGGTCTCAAGCAACTTATAAGAGAACTAATAGCAAGTTCCCAATTCCTGGTATAGTTTGTGAAAGAAATCACAGAATAATAAGAGTAGGTTTAAAAATCTTATAATCTTATAATGTAATAATATGTATATAATCTTGTCAACATTAACTTCTTATAATATTGTCAAGAAAGAAAGCATACTGTGGTTGGAAAAAACTTGCCTTAGAAGCACTGAGTTTTAGATCTTCTATCACCACAAAGATGTACAACTTGGAGTTAATTAGTACTCCATTTCTCTTATACTTAGCTTCCTGCCGATAAAATCAGAATGGAATTTTTGTAGTTCTAATATTTTAAAGTGCTGGTTATAATGTAATATATGTGATACTTGGCCTGTATTAGGAAGTACCAGAAAATATCATTCTAGAGTCATTATATACATTGATGTCCTCTGAGTAGGAAATCAGAGTATAAGGCAAGATTATACAAACAACACTGGAGCTGCAGTACTCTCATGACAAAATTTGAAACCATAATCTCACCAAGTTCCATAAATAGAAAAGGAACATATACTCTGAAGAAAAGGAAAGTAAATTTCTCAGAATTATTTTATGCACAATTAGAATAGGATGGACTCAATTTGTTCTGAGAACAGGCATTAAAATCTGAACAATAAACTTATTTGGAATGAATGGTCAGATTTTGACCTAACACATACATTTCAAGGGCCTCAATATGCTAGTTTATCACTCAAGGTCTCTGGTTCTCTTAAACATTATGCAATAGAACCAAATTCTATTTGAATATAAATATTGAATATTCAATATTGAATATAAATCTTTAATATAAATCTTCTGTGGATTCCTTGCTTTTAATCTTTTGGCATTTGGCATTGTCCTTGATCATAAATGAAAGACATTGCTACATCTATAAGCAAAGCAGAGCTTCAAGGAACCCTTCAACACACAGAACAGATAGCAAGATGTCATAACAAAGTCAATTTAATACCACATGACTAGATTTGATGTCCCTGAAGCTCAAGATGAGCTACCAAGGAGATAAGGGCGCTTGAAAACAACTCAGTACTAGAGAAAATGTCAACACACATTGAAAAGAACATTTCAAGGTCTTTGGTGGAAATTATCTTATCAGTGGGAGGGTTTTCAACTCCACCCACAACTCCCAATCAGTGGCAATGTTAAAATTCCTCCAAGTCTTTATGAGGTGAAGAAAGCCATCAAGCAGATGAAAAACAAGAAGGCATCTGGAGCTGGTGGGATCCCTGCTGAAATCTTCAAATCGGCTGAGGAAAGTGCACACTATGGCTCCTTGCTCTCATCTCAGAGGTGGAGAATGATGAAAACATTCCAGATGACATCCCAGTGCTGCAGTGTGACCATTTCAAAGCAAAGGCAGAGACATAATTGAAAACAGAACCCCCTCTCCCAAAACCTTTTTGCTTGGGGGGGTTCCTTGATTGTGAAAAGCAATAAAGACACTCAAACATGCTTATTGTTTAATTTCAATTATTTGGCAGGAGCATTTTTAAGATTGATCTGTTGGGAATTGAACAAATCTCAAACTGTACAAGCCAGTGATGATACCCACTGCATTGTCCTTATTTCCCTGCATCTGCGCAGCCTTGGAAATCTTTTGAGGCAATGATTGTTTGATTTATCTTTTTGTCTTTATAGAGTCTGGCACATTAGATGCTTGATGTGGAAATTGATGAATTAATGAATTATTTGGGCATTACATAGGAACTTGAATTTTACTAAGAGAGATTAGTTGTATGCCTACAAAAACTTGTAATTAGTGGCCCAAGGAGTTGCTCCATCAGGAAAGTGCTTGCCGTGGAAGCATTAGGAGCTGAGTTCAGATCCCCAGCACACATAGTGGTGGAGACTAAAGGATCCCTAAAGGCTTGCTGACTGGCTATTCTTTCCAGATTGGTGAGTTCCAGGCTCAGTGAGAGACCATTTATTAAAATACAAGGGTAGAAAGAGATTGAAGAAGACCTCTGACCTCCTCATACACTTACACACATGCACACCTACATATACATAAGCATACACACACACATGAGCATGCACATAATCTAGCACATAATCAATGAGCTGTAATTCTGTCCCAGGCTCTATGGCCACAATGATAGAATGCCAGTCTAGGAGAAGATAGATGGATTCAGGGCATGTCTATTTATTTGTTTTCACTTCTTTAAAGATATATGTGATTAGAGGGCATGTGCAGAGAAGAGCAGAGAGGGGGAGCTGGAAATGGCTAAAGGTTAGGAAACCAAAACTAAGAAGCTTGAATGTCAATTTTTGCTTTAGTGATAGTTGACCTAGTTTCCCTTTGAATTGAACGGTGAGCTACCTCAGGGTCCTAACAAGCAGATTAATATTCCCACCTTGCAGAGGAGAAAGCAGAGATTCAGCACTTGATTGGTCTTTGTCCAAATCAGAGTCAAGCTCTGCTTTGCCTATAAAGTTTTCATCTTCCTGACCTGCACGGAAACCAGGACAATAGACCATCCTACAGAAATTATGTGGGGGCCTGGGTGGAACAACTTGGCTCCTCTCTCTGCTTCATAGACACTAAGATGATACAGTGCCCTGTGTTAATTAACACTTAAAGCTGATGCAGACTAAAATAAACAAATGTGCACCCATTCTGGTTCCACTTCCAAGACCTCATTCTGAGACCGTAACACAGTTTGTTTTACAGCTTCCCTGGTCACGTGAACCCCAGCATAATGAAACCTCTCTAATCTCTATTTTTCTAATGTCTGTGTAGATACAGATGGCTCTGTTTTGGTCTCTGGGTTTTATTCTTATTTTGCGATAATTTTAACCTTTTATGTATCGTTTTCTTACTGATTCCTCACTGCCTAAGGCTATGAGAGACCCTTCATTTTTTATTTTCCAACCATCCTATGACAGTGTTCTTGGAATATTTGGGATTTTTTTTTATAAGAAAAGATGGATGGCAATGGTTACTGATACTTTGGGATGTTAATGTGTGATTCATGAGGATGTTCATATCAGCTCCATTTTTTTTTTCATGAGAGGTGAAACTTACATGCCTAGAAGGCCATGAGCAGCAGCAAGAGGACACTGGAAGTGTCTTATATTTATGCTTACGGGAGGATAGGGAGACTAGGAAGGAAGGAAGAAAGCTATAAAATCTGACATAGATTCCAAGAGCAAAACAAAACCAGTACTTTGTGGAACCTCACACACAGAGTCAATTTCAGAAGAAAAAAAGAGGTAAAACAATGATAATGTTAAACAGAGTGCAAAGCACTATCAGTGAGTACCAGTGTCCAGCTGCCTTATGAGAATGGCCAAATACAAAAATGACCGAAGCATCCCCTACATGTTTGCCTGAGTGAGGTAAGCATCTCAGAGGATGGAATTAAAAGAAGACTGCATTGTTGGAGCAGTCACTCAAGCATGGCCAGGGTGGAATTCCATCTGTTCAGTTCAGTTTGGTTCAGTGAACTGGGTCATTTTTAATGGTTCACTAAATTCTGACTATCTAAAAATTACAGCTAATGCATTTTAAAAATCTCAAGCTGCATGACAAGATCACCTTATTACTTGTTTTTCTTTGCCCTTGGGTTTATCACCTCTGAGAATGGGTAAACTGGAGGGACTCCCCTGACACAGGGGAGCTGGATATTGGCCCACATCCTGTACTACCTATAGTTCTCAACAACAGAGAAAGCTCCTTTTCAGCCATTCCTCACTCTACCTTCTCCTTGACTGGAGTTTAGAGGCTCTGGTGACAATTTCTCACTCATGTGAGATCAATCTGAGAATATCTTCTCTGAGGTAGAGGTAAGAAACAAGCACAGAACTAGAAAGCAGAAAAAACTATTAAAGAAAAATAATTACATGAGGAAAAAAAAAAACACAACTCATTTCAGAGAAAAGTTTAAGAGTCTCAGAGCACAGCATGCTCCAGAGAAGTATTCCTGGCTTTTGGTTTTCCAAGGAGGTGCTTATATATGATTATATAGAACATAAACATTTCCCAAGTTCATATGTAGCTAGGTTACCACTAAAAGTTTAAGAAAGTAAGAACTGTGTTCCCTGGATTTGTGATCAATAGGCTAGTTTTTCTTTACATGACAAAGCTAGCCTCTCATCACAAAACAGGTTTTTTTTTTTAACTAGGGACATGATCAAATGTCTATATGCATGGCACAGTGAATTGAGTTACAAAGAAAACATCTTGATATTAGGGAATAAAAGACCAGGAATGGAAATGACCAAAAGAGAGAAGATTTTGTTTCAGCATGACTTTTGAGAAATCTTGATTGTATATAATCTTTATGTGTTAAAAAATGTCTTTTTCCTACCAGATACTGGCCCATGTGGTCTCTTGTTGCAAGGTTCTGTTTGACATGCCAGCATGCCATATTATTGGTGACAGATAAGAACAGCAAGGGTTGAGAGCAACACCTGAAGTTTTTAAATAGAAGTGACACAATACCAGCCCAAGGACAGCTGAAAGTTTAATTTGTGTGTGTGTTTGTGTGCGTGTTTGTTTGTGTGTGTGCGTGTGCTGTAATTTTGTTAATTTATTTTCATGTATATTTGTGTGTGTGTTCATATGTGCAAGTGCAGGCATATGCATGCTACCCAGAACATGTGGAGGTCAGAGGACAACATCTGGTGTCACCCACAAAGTTTGACTGTATTTGAGGCAGGGTCTCATTGTTTACTGCTGTGTTTTCCAGAACAGCTGTCCAGAACACCCTCCTAGGTGTACTGGGATTAGAGATACTGGCACAGTTTATAGATTTTATGTGTGGGTTCTGGGGACCAAAACTCAGCTTTTCATGCTTACACAGCAAGCATTGTATCCACTGAGCATCTCCTCCTAGCCTGGTTGCAAGTTTATACACAATACTTCTTCCAAATATAGTTTTAAAAACTAATTAATTATGAGACTTTTGGGTAAGATGGCTGCATAGGAGCCACGCCAAATCAGATCAGGGAGGGATTTAAGCAAAACGACACTCTTCTTCGGAAAAGAGTAGAATATTTTTTCTGGGAAACAGCAGAAAAGCAGGAGATGGCCAGAATCCCACTGTGGAGCTTGCGGCCCTACTCACAGCAGCCCACTCCACAGCAGCCCCAAGCCACTGCCCGAACCCCTAGCCGCCACAGCAGCCAACACCGCTGCCCAGAAAAGGGACTTTCCAACCTCATCAGTCTCCTCACAGAGCACAGAAATCGACAAACGGCTTCTGAGCTACTGAAGGAGATACAGGGAACAGTGTGAGCAACTACAGGCTCCTGAGCTCACCCATCCCCCAACCATCAGAACAGTGGCAAACTGCCAGCATTCAGCAACTAGCAGCAGCATATCCAGCACCGTGGAGGCAAGCTCAAGCTCTGTAGCACATCACCAGCAGAGCATCCAGCACAGCTGAGCCAAGCTCCACAGCTCAGGGAAGAGGTGGACACTCAGCATTGGTGAGTTTGGAAGCCAAACCAAAAGGTAACAAGGCTGGCTGACAAAAAAAAAAAAAAAAAAAAAAAAAAAAAAAAAAAAAAAAAAGGTACAAAGGCCTGAATTGAAGTGCTAATCTCTCTTTCCAGGTCAGGACAGTTTATGGGTTACATATTTGTGGTTGGCCTTACCATTTTCAAATAAGCTGAATATGGGGTGTTGAATATTCATGCCTGTAATACTTTTAGATTTAGAGGGCCTTTATCTTTTGCTTTTGTCATTATTGGGGGCAGGGTCTGATCAAGTTCCAGGCTGAACTGGAACACAAGTCAGAACAAAATCTTCTATTTCCTAGCTGACAGGATTAAGGGTGTAGAGCAACACATACCCTTAGGGATTTTGACCTTATAAGACTGTTTTAATTCCCACACTTGTATACTCTGTGTCATGTTAATTGAATGTGTATTTTGCTCAGTTGAAGTTAAGAACTTGCCAGTAAATTGTTCCACCAGTCCACTACAATACTTGCTTAACAAGCAAATTGAACAGCTAGGATTACTTCTGAGGTTGGACTTGGATACAAGTGCTACACTTGGCACCTTAAACTCATATCCTGAAAGTATATAAAGGTGGATCACCACACCTAAGAACACTGCAGATAAATAGAAAACCTAAGCATCAAATCAATCCAGGATGCAAAAGTCACTACATTATAATACAAGAAACACAAAAATCAAGACAATGCAATCCCACCAAAAATTACAAATCCATCAGAATTTTTCACCAATGAGACTCTTTTAGATGAAATTCCTGACAAAGATTTCAAAAGAATGATATGATCTATACTCAAAGAAATGAAAGAAGAAATAAAAGAAAAAAAAATGAAAGGAATCAGAGAAGAAAACAAAGGAATTAAAGAAGAAAACAAATTCTTGAAAGAGAATACAGAAAAACAGCTTAATGAAATAAAAAGGTAATTATAGGACATGAATAAGAAAATAGAAATACTGAAGAAAAACCAGGCTGAAATCCTAGCTCTGAAGAACACAGTCAGTGAAATAAAAAACTCTGTGGAAAGTCTCACCAGTAGAATGGATGAAGGAGAGGACAGAATATCTAAACTAGAAGAGCAGATGGCAGACCTAATACAGTCCAACAAAGAGAAAGACAAGCTAATAGAAAGGTATGAATGGGAATTCCAAGACATCCCAGACATTATGAAAAGATCAAACATAAGAATTCAGGGTATAGCAGAAAGGGAAGAATTTCAATCCAGAGGCTTAGTAGGTGTTTTCACAGGAGGACATCACAATCCTAAACATATATGCTTCTAACACGGGGGCTCCCCATTTCATCAAACAAACACTATTAGACTTAAGGGCAGAGATAACTCCTAACACAATAGTAGTGGGTGACTTCAATACCCCACTCTCATCACTTGACAGGTCTACCCAGCAAAAAATAAACAGAGAGACATCTGTATTAAATGATATCATGGAACAAATGGACCTAACAGATATATACAGAACAGTCGCGACTGCCTCGTCCAGCAAGGAAGATGCAACGCTCGGACTCTTCTTGAAGCAGTTTATTCAGGAACCTTGAACAATCTTCTGACAACAATCTTCTGACTGACTGACTGACTCACTGTTGCCTCACTGACTCACTGACTCACTCACTCACTCACTGACTGACTGACTCACTCACTCACATCACTCACTCACTCACTGCCTGACTGCCTAAAAGCCCGCCCAAAGCTTAAGAAGCCTAACAGCCAACCCTGGTGTGCCACGTGGAATGCAATAGGTCCACATATGGAAGCAAGCCTAGATCATGGCCCAAGCCAAATATTGTTTATCCAGGAGAGCATTCAGGAAGGCGGAAGGCGGAAGCCAGCGCCATCTTTAAGGCGCGCACCTCGCAGCCCATCCAAATGCTACAGAATATACATTTTTCTCAGCAGCACATGGGACATTCTCTAAAATAGACCATATAATAGGACACAAATCATTTCTTAACAAATAAAGGAAAATTGAAATAATCCCTTGTATGCTATCTGACCACAATGGGATTAAACTGCAAATCAGCAACAAGAAAAACTACAGAGCATACAGAAATTCATGGAGACTAAACAGTACATTATTGAACAATGTATGGGTCATTGAAGAAATTAAAAAGGAAATCAAGAAATTCATATAATCAAATGAAGATGAGAATACAACATACCAAAACCTTTGGGACACAATGAAGGCAGTCCTACAAGGGAAATTTATAGCTCTAAGTGCCTATATTAAGAAATTAGAGAGTTCACAACTAAACAATTTAATGCTTCATTTTAAGGCCTTGGAAAGAGAAGAACAAGGCAAACCAAAAATTAATAGATGGGAAGAAATAATAAAAGTTAGGGCAGAAATTAATGAAATGGAAAAAAAATCAAAAGAATCAATGAAACAAAGAGTTGGTTTTGTTGAAAGGATAAACAAGATTGGCAAACCCTTAGCACATCTGACCAAAAGAAAGAGAGAAGAGACAAAAATTGATAAAATTAGAGATGAAAAAGGCAACATCACAACAGATAACCAAAGAAATTCAGAAAATCATACAGACATACTTTAAGAATATATATGGCTCTAAGTTTGAAAACCTGAAAGAAATGGATGATTTCCTTAATTCATATGACCTACCAAATTTAAATCAAGATGAGGTAAACCATTTAAATAGACCTATAACAACTACAGAGATCCAAGAATTTATAAAAAGTCTCCCAACTAAAAAATATCCCAGGCCCAGATGGATTCATTGCTGAATTTTACCAGACATTCCTGGAGGAACTAACACCAATGCTTCTCAAACTTTTCCATAAAATAGAAAAGGAAGGAATTCTACCAAAATCCTTCTATGAAGCCAGCACCACCCGGATACCCAAACCAGACAAAGACAGAAAAAAAAAAAAAAAAAAGAAAAGAAAAAGAAAATTACAGACCAATCTCACTCATGAACATAGATGCAAAAATTCTCAACAAAATACTGGCAAACAGAATACAAGAATATATCAGAAAGATTATTCACCCTGACCAAGTAGGCTTTATCCCAGAGATGCAGGGATGGTTTAACATATGCAAATCCATAAATGTAATACACCATATAAATGGTTTGAAGAAAAAAAAAATCACATGGTCATCTCAATAGATGCAGAAAAGGCATTTGACAAAATCCAACACCACTTCATGGTGAAAGTATTACAGAAACTGGGAATAGAAGGAACATATCTCAACATAATAAAAGGTATTTATGACAAACCTACAGCCAACATAATACTAAATGGGGAAAAACTTAAAGCTTTTCCTCAAAATTCAGGAACAAGACAAGGGTGTCCACTTTCCCCACTTCTATTTAATATAGTACTGGAAGTCTTAGCTATAGCAATAAGGCAAGAGACACTCACAAAAGGGATACAACTCGGAAGGAAGAGATCAAATTATCATTATTTGCAGATGATATGATTCTATACATAACAGACCCTAAAGACTCTACCAGCAAACTGTTAGAGCTGATAAACATGTTTAGCAATGTAGCAGGATATAAAATAAACACACAGAAATCAGTAGCTTTTCTATACACTAACAACAAACGTGCAGAGAATTAAATCAGGGAATCTCTCCCATTCACAATTGCCTCAAAAAAAAAAAAAAACCTTGAAATAAACTTAACCAAGGAAGTGAGAACTTTAAAAAACTCGAGTGACAAATTGCAGAAGACACAAGGAAATGGAAAGACATCCCATGCTCCTGGATTGGAAGAATCAATATTGTGAGAATGTCAATCTTACCAAAAGCAATCTACACATCTAATGTGATCCTCATTAAAATCCCAAGAGCATTCTTCACAGAAATAGAAAAAACAATCCTAAAATTCATCTGGAAACACAAAAAAACCTCGAATAGCCAAAACAATTTTGTGCAACAAAAATCAGGCTGGTGGTATATTACAAAGCCATAGTAACAAAAACAGCATGGTACTGGCACAAGGACAGATAGGTAGATCAATGGAACAGAATAGAAGACCCGAATATTAATCCAGGCAGCTATAGCCACCTGATTTTTGACAAAAATGCCAAAAATATTCATTGGAGAAAAGACAGCCTCTTTAACAAGTGGTGCTGGGAAAACTGGACATCTGTATGTAAAAGGATAAAAATAGATCGTTCTCTCTCTCCATGCACAAGAGTCAAGTCCAAATAGATCAAGGACCTTAATATCACACCTGAGACTCTGAAACTGCTGGAGGAAAAGGTAGGGGACACCCTTCAACATATTGGCATAGGCAAGGACTTTCTGAATATAATCCCAATTACTCAGGGAATAAAACCACTAATCAACCATTGGGACCTCATGAAATTACAAAGCTTTTGTACAGCAAAGGACACTGTGAATAGAGCAAAAAGACAACCTACAGAATGGGAGAAAATCTTTGCCAGCTATACTTATGACAGAGGATTAATATCCAGAATATAAAAAGAACTCAAAAAACAGAACCATAAGAAATCAAACAACCTAGTTAAAAAATGGGCTATGGAACTAAATAGAGAGTTCTCAGAAGATGAAATACAGATGGCATATAAACATCTAAAAAAGTGTTCCACATCCTTAGCCATCAGGGAAATGCAAATTAAAACCACTTTGAGATTCCATTTCACTCCTGTCAGAATGGCTACCATCAAGAAAACAAATGACAATAAGTGTTGGTGTGGATGCGGAAAAGAGGAACACTTCTACACTGTTGGTGGGAATGTGATCTGGTCCAGCCATTGTGGAAATCAGTGTGGAGGTTCTTGAGACAGCTAAAAATAGATTTACCATATGATCCAGCTATAGAACTCCTAGGCATATATCCAGAGGACTTTTCTCACTACCTTAGAGATACTTGCACAACCATGTTTATTGCTGCTCTATTCACAATAACTAAGAAATGGAACCAGCCTAGATGTCCTTCCACAGATGAATGGATAATGAAGATGTGGTACATTTACACAATGGAGTTCTATTCAGCAGTAAAGAAAAATGAAATTATGAAAGTTGCAGGTAAATGGATGGATCTGGAAAGGATTATATTAAGTGAGGTAATCCAGGCTCAGAAAGCCAAATGTCACATGTCCTCTCTTGTATAGACTTATGTGTGAAATGGAACCAAAAAATAGGTACTAGAAACCAGTAAGCTGGTAAAAGGCTATAAAGTAGGCAGGAGAGGGAAGGATTTAAGTGTATGGTATTGCCCATATGTAAGTAGAAGAACAGATTACAGGGAGGAGAATGAAGGAAGCTATCCTCATGTGTTTTTAATGGTGAAGTGTCTTTTAGGAGCATTACCATTGTACTTTGGTTCTTTTTCATTCAACTTCTTCTTCTTGTACATATGCAGTGTGGGCCACACAGAGATTTGGGGCTAGAAGCTTCGTGCTTGGGTAAAGAGATCTCCCCTACATTTGACCTTCCTGTGAATACTTTTCACTCCTGCCAGTTTTCATGCCCTCCTCTAGAGATGGCCTAGTAACAGGTGTCAGAGTGGCTCCCAGCCCTGATCCAGACCTATGCAGGCATGTGGTCTCTTCCCCAGCCAATGTCTTCTCTTTTTGTGGCTAGCAGTGAGGCAGAATATGGCTGAAGTGCCTCCTTCCTGAGACCTAACTTCCTCATCATCTGCCAGCTCTGCCCTGCTGGATCTATTCCATTTCTTCCATAGTGGTCTTTTCAAACATGGATGAAATGGAATCTTTTTGCTTCCCATTGGACAAATTCTTCAGCAGAGGCAGGTGTCTGGTCTTCTCCTTGCACATTTTTTTATTTGAGACAGAGAGAGAGAGAGAGAGAGAGAGAGAGAATGGGGTGCCAGCAGCCTCTCACCCACTGTGAATGAACTCCAGACACGTGTGCCCCATTGTGGCAAATGTGTGACATTGCACCCTTGAGTCACTTTTTGCGTCTGGCTAAATGTGGGACCTGGAGGTTTGAACCAGAGTTCTTAGGCTGTGCAGGCAGGTGTCTTAACCACTAAGCCATCACTCCTCCTTGCACATTTTTTGACTTTTTGCTGATCCCTCATGCTCAGACCAAGACTCCCTTCCTTGAAGACCTCTGGTGAACTTGGCCAGCACTCCGAGGATGCTGTCTACCAGGTAACAGTCATCTCAGGATATTCTTTACTTATCTAGACTGTACAGCTATCAAACCCAGAGGTGAAACCATGCCCAACATATGTTGATGCTTATTGAAAAAAAAATGCTTAATTGAATGGGAATATCTGCTCTTTTATGTGATTTTCTAAATCTCTTTTCTACTCCAGCTACTCAATTTAATATAGTCCCAAGGTATTTTTCCCATTTCTGTTATTTCCATTTATGCTACTTTCTTTCATAATATTTATGAATGTAAGTTTCTTTGAACATGTACTAGTTTATTGGTTTTCTCTATTAGAAGAATATAAACTAAATAAAACCTGGAGACATTGTCTTTTTTGTTTACATTATATCTCCCATTCCTATCTTTGTGCCCGTTCAGAAAATATTTGTGAATCAAAGAATGAATAAATGAATAAATTCTCTAGCAATAATGTCAGGTTACAGATACTTCTCTTCCAATGGTTTTGATGATGACCACACTTACTGCTTTTCCCATGATTTACTTTCCTTTTAATTTTAATTTTTTATAGTTTTTCTACTGTTTAAAACTAAAATATCTTGTATCAAGAGAAGGGAAAAATAAGTGATAAATATACAAAGAAATCCTTTTACATGTTGACTATGGAATCCTTTTATGAATGGCTGACTTCCCTCAATTCATGCCCCAGTGATTACCCACCCTTTCTTCCTCTCTCTTCTTCTTTTTCCTACTCAGAGATCTGCCCAAAGCTGCTGGCTAAGCCATCCCTAATACAAAGGGGAATTAATACTGTAGAACATTTGGAATGCAGTGTGCATTCCACTGTGATGTTTTGGGAAATCAAGGTAGGGTTTTATCCCTGACTGAACGTTGAAATCTTAACATATTGGGACTTAAAGTCATAGTGGTCCCAGCTTACTGTATGAAGACTACTGCGACAAGTGAAATATTAGAGAAAACGGGACTGAATTCTTGCTTTTCACTTTAGCCTTATATTATATTATAATGCTATATTTAAGTCTAGAGAGAATTAGATCTGTTTGTGTGTATGTGTGTGTGTGTGTGTGTGTGTGTGTGTGTACATGTGCATGCATATGTGTGACTGCACATTTGATTCTGCATATGTCCATTTAAGTTAGGTGAGCACTACAGTCCATTGTTGCACCTCACAGGCACTTGTACAACATGGGGGGGGGATTCTGGGGAGTGGTCCTCACACCAAAAAGAAAAGTCCATCAGATATAGCTGTTCCCAATGATTTTTATCCCTTTTTGATTTCTCAAGTCTTCTCTGACTCCCTAGACAGTGGGCCCTGCCTGGAGCCTGAAACTGAACCAACTCAAAATGAAGGTTCTTAGGGTTGAATCTGGACAAATTACTCAACCTTTGGGAGCTTACTTTTCTTACTGAAACTAATTGCACAGTCATGGTGACTCCTGCATGAGTTGTTAAAAGGATAATACATAAAATTTTCCATATCAGTGCCTGCCATGTTGTTGCAAGTAAATTACAGTAATATTGTGATCATTACTGCTGTCCTCTGGTTATATGTACTAAAGCTGTACCATCTTTCTCTCTTTCTTACATTGTATAAATAGAAATGAACAACATGAGATTCCAGAATTTGAGGCTATTCAGTAATGATAAAGTGCATAGATTCTGGAATTGCAACCCCTCCCCGCCACACACACTTGGCTTTCAATTCCAGCTCCTTATCTTAAGGGGTAGGTAAGCTGGTGCAGATCACGTTGTCCCTTTTACTTTTATTTCTTCATCTGTAACATAAGGACAAAGACTCACCTATTCCCTTGGTATGTGGCAATAGCAAATGCACTCAGCAAGCATGGAAAATACAGTAATAGCTGGTAGGTTACACAGATATCACCGTTAACACTGAAGGGCTTGCCTGATGGCCATGATGATTTTCATGCAAAAACATTCCATATGACTACCTCTCAGGATCCCAAGCCACACAAGCACCCCATAACAGCTGCTTTTCTATTCTTTGTTCTTTACAAATCTGTGTCCTCCTCACTCCAGTGATATTGCTTCTTTTCTTTTAACTCTTCATTTTCCAGGCTACATACTTGTGGATATATAAAGTTGCTTAGGCCTTGATGTTCACTCCTTTCTCTGATCTCTGAGGAGCAGGGTAAGTAAATCAAGCAAAAACCAAAATGGACCACAGTTTCAGATACTGGATATTTCGGTATCCAGGTCACTAGACAGTCAGCTGCAAGTGTACATAGCACCAGACTGCTGATTGGTTCTTTTGCTCCTATCTCCTGAGAGAGCAGTTTGAAGCCCCTTTCCTCAGGCACAATGGGCTTGAATGCTGAATACATCAGACTAATTCTAGTCCTACTGATAGTGGAAGTCTTGGCCTTTTCCTTTCCCAGGTGCTGGAGGTTGAACCCAGGGCTTCCTTACAAATGTTAAACAAATACTGAGCCACTGATATATAGCCTTATATCTTTTTTTTTTAATTTTAATATTTTAAGACTGGGTCTTGTCAAGTTTTCCAGGTTAATCTTGAACTCACTACATAGCACAAGCAGACCTTGGACTCTTAATCTTCCTGCTTTTGCTTGTCTAGTAGAAAGAATTATAAGCCTATTCCACCAGGAATTACCATACTCTTTGTCTGTACAAAATTTATTTCCTGAAGGTCCCTCACCTGTGGACTACAGAACCAGTTTCTGGCTCTGTGGTTGAAGCTCTGCCTTTGCTTTCTACCCTTCAGGAGAGAAAACTCATCACATAGATATAAAAAGACCCTCTTTGGTGCTTATGCCATCAACACAGAGGGAAAGTAAAGCAAATAAAAATGTATTGACAACCTGGTACAACAGGTATTTTATTTGTTTGAATTTCACAGTAGCAATGCAAAATAAACTTTATTGTATCAGCAGAGTAGATATCAGTTCTCTGGGAGGCCACATACCATGTCAAAGGCAAGTGTTTCAAAAACTGTTATTTCTTTCTAATATATCATGTAACTTTGTTATTTTCTAAAAATTGATGTGAAATTAGTTAAGTTTGAAATTTGATTACTGACTTTATTTTAACTTTACATGTTTTTAAAACAATTTGTTTATTTATTTTTTTAATTTTATTTTTATTTATTTATTTGAGAGCAACAGACACAGAGAGAAAGATGCAGAGAGAGAGAGAGAGAGGGAGGGAGAGAATGGGTGCACCAGGGTCTCCAGCCACTGCAAATGAACTCCAGATGCATGCACCACCTTGTGCATCTGGCTTATGTGGGTCCTGGGGAATCGAGCCTCCAACCAGGGTCCTTAAGCTTCACAGGCAAGGGTTTAACCACTAAACCATCTCTCCAGCCCTACATGTTTTACATATGATCTTCCTGGAGGTGAGTCAGAGTGAACAATGTTTTGAGTGATGTATTGAGTATTGTTTTTTTTTTTTTTCATTCTTTGGATTCCTTCTCATCTTTTTTCCATTCTTCCCCCTGCCTTTCTTCATTTCCTTTCTCCCTCCTCTCACTTTTATTCCCACTCATATCCCACATATATTCTGACCTTCTCTTGCTTCTGCTGCACATATGCATACTTGGTAGGTACCATCAAATATTTGTTGGGGATTTACTTTGTAGGGCTACCAATCTTCAGCTTTCTCATTGTAGCAGGATTTTGGAAGCTCCATCCTTGTCTGGAATGGCGGGTAATCAGCTCTCAGCAGAGCTAGTGGTATGGCAAAGTTCTACTTAGCTCTTGCTTTCTGGGCTGGCGACCTAGCCTAAGCTGACTTTGGAGTGGGCAATGTCTCCTTGAGAGCTGCTCTGCCTCAGCTGTGTCTCCAAGGCAGACTGAGGAAGAGCATGCCTGCCTGATGGTCTCATGAGCCTCTTCCTTAATTCCTGATTCTGATTTCAGAGATGGCTTTAATCTTACATCAACTTCAGGACTGAGCTGTGCTACTGAATACAAATCTCCACTCAGATTTTAGTCACTTCTGTTTGTTTTACTGGGTTTGTGTCAAGAGCTGTTTATTGTAAGGTCCATCTACTACTAAAGCTCAATCATTAGCCAGGCGTGGTGGCACGCGCCTTTAATCCCAGCACTCGGGAGGCAGAGGTAGGAGGATCACTGTGAGTTCGAGGCCACCCTGAGACTACATAGTTAATTCCAGGTCAGCCACCATAACTCGAAAAACCAAAAAAAAAAAAAAGCTCAATCAGGGCTGGAGAGATGGCTTAGCAGTTAAGGCACCCACCTGCTAAGCCTAAGAACCTGGTTCCAATCTCCAGGTCCCACGTTTAGCCAGATGCAAAGTGACGCAAGGGCGCAATGCTGCACTTAACCACAAGGGGGCGCGCACATCTGGATTTCCTTCACAGCATCTGAGACACTGCTGGCGTGCCCATTCTCTATCTGTCTCCCTCTCCCTCTCCCTGTCTGTCTGTCTCTCTGTGTCTCTCTCCAAAAATAAATAAAATAATAAAAAAAAATAAAAATAAAAAGCTCAATCAGATACTTCCATAATGCCCTGCTCTCTAGGGAACACCCTTATTTTAATTGATTTGGTATATTTTTTCTAAATATAGCTGAAAAATTATTTAAAATTTGCATGGAAATATATATTATTTAATTTATTATTATTATTAACATATTTTGTATGGATACATCATGTATTGGTACTTTTTTTCCCTCGCCCCTAGCTCCATTCTGTTGGGAATGCTCCTCAGTGGGGTTGCAGGTATTCCCTATGGGGTTGTGGTTTATGCCTTGTGGGAGCAGCATTCATTTATTTTTGGGGTGGTGGAAATGCCTCTGGGCATGATGTCTCAACCTGTGGCTGAGCCTTGGTGGGTGAGTTTTATGTCTACTTCAGTGATGAGCTCTTAGGAGCCTCTGGATCTCTGAGTTGGTAGGTGTTGAGTATCCTCAGGGTCTGTCTCCTACACCCTGGTGCTGATTCAGATTCTGCATGGAAGCAACACTCACCCTCCTTTCCCCAATTCCTCTGTGGTTTCAGCTGTGGCTTGGATGAAGTGGGAGGGGTACTTTACTTCCTCAGGTCTCACTACCTTTTTGCACATTCACCCTCCAGAGCTTGGGATCCAGGAGTTGGGGATCCAGGCACCATTCAATCAAAAAGGCAGAGAAAGGGACCTACTTCTCAGCAAACTCCCCTGGTCCAGGCAGCCCCAAGCCAGCAGCAGGGGACCCAACCAGGAACAAGGAATCTGGTACACCCTCTCTGGAGCAGGGTGTCGGGAATTGGGGACCCAGGGGCACTTCAATCAGGAAGGCAGAGCAAGGGGCCTGCTTCTGCAGTAAGCTTAGAGGGTCCAGGAAGCCCAGAGCTGGGGAACCTGGAGATCTGGCCTATTCACTCCATGTGCAACCCTCCCGAGCAGGGGATCTGAGAATTCTAAATTTTACATGGAAATATATTAACATGATATTGAAGAACTATACCTGAGTATGTAATGGAAGAATGATAAAAATGTCAGGCAATGAATTGGGTCTGTCAGGACCAAATGTTGACCTGGAGACCTAACTAAAGAATGTCAAATTGTATGGAAATCACAACTATCTTGAGCTCACTATACCTTTTTCCAGGCTATACACTTCCTCAAATGGTAGAATAAGTCTTAGAAGATTGCCCAAATTGTGTGTGTGTGTGTGTGAGAGAGAGAGAGAGAGAGAGAGAGAGAGGGGGGAGAGAGAAAGGGAGAGTATGCATATTCACAACAAATTTCAAAGGTAGAATGTCCATGGTTGATTGCAAGAGCCTTGAATAAGTGGATTCACTGAAACCCTTTACACACACACACACACACACACACACACACACACACACAGAGAGAGAGAGAGAGAGAGAGAGAGGGAGAGAGAGAGAGACAGAGACAGAGACAGAGACAGAGAGACTCTCTCTCTACATTTTTATTCCTCAAAGATCATTAAGATTGGAAAAGTCAGTGAGGTGAGTACCACGATGCAACTAGCAGTCAACTCAATGATGCCTCCACAGTGTTTGGTCCTTCTCTCTGTTGAAAGCAGATAAATACAGATGGAGTGGGTAAATTTTTTTTTTTAAAAAAGGGCTGGAGAGATGGCTTAGTGGTTAAGGCACTTGCCTGCAAAGGCTAAGGACCCAGATTCAATTCTCCAGGTCCCACGTAAGCCAGATGCACAAAGTGATGCGTGCATCTGGAGTGCATTTGCAGTGGCTAGAAGCCCTGGTGTGCCCATTATCTCTGTCTCTCTCTCTCTGTCCTTCTATCTGTATGTAATGAACAATTTTTTTAAAAGATGGAGTGGGTAGCAGAGAGTGAGAAGAGTCCTGGGGCTGCAGGTAAGAGAAGGTAGGGGTGACAGAAAGATGGTCATATTGAAATAATATTGACAGGATAGCATTTAGTAAAAGTTAAAATGTTGGATTGGCTTAGTGCTTACCACACAAACATGAAGACCTGAGTTTGGATCCCCAGCACCCATGTAGAGGCAGGTTCAGTGGCACTCTCCTAAAATCTCAGTGCTGTGGAGGTGGAGGAAGGAATATCTCAAGGACTTGCTAGATAGCTAGTCTAGGAAAATCAGTGAACTCCAGGTTGAGTGTGAGATCCTGTCTCAAAAGATAAGATAAAAAGCAACTGAGGAAGATCTCTAATACTGACCTCTGGCACCCACATACACCCTCACACATATGAACATGCATACACATAGATATGCATACTGTACATGCATAAACACAAATTTTTTTTAAAGTTTAAATATTGAGAGCAAATTTATACTTAGGTAGGTTTTGAAAACAAATATTTTATAAAATTAGACACAGGGGAGAAAAGCCATTAGAGCAAGTGTCTGGCAAAGGATGTGGGAGTAGTCAGACAAGAGCTTCAGGTCCAACTTGAACAGCTTTCAGTGAGAAGCTTCAGGTCATTTCCTGGGAGTGTTTGATTTCATCATTTTATTTAAAAAGAAAATGTAGAGTACATGATTTATTGCTGTTTGCAACTTTTGAAATAAAGCACTCATACCTATTGTTATTACACATCAAATCCCCGTGATTAAACAGTTAGTCTTCTGATTTTGCTTTCATGATACTATTTGTCACCAGCAAATACCTTAGATTACCCTGGTAGAGGGAAGGGCTCTTCAGTGACAGATACCCATTTCTAGCAAACAGGAATCTTGCTACTTGTTCAAGATTATACAAGAAGGAAAGTCATTAGATCTAAGCATGTTGTACCTTGGAAGAAAAGTCAAGCTAATTTCTCTTTCAGGATATTTGAATATCCTCAAACTGAGCCAGGAAAGGTCTGCATGGAGTTTTGCTTATTTGTTTTTCCAGAACTCGTCCTTTGTCCTAATCATAGAGAAGGAAGCTGGAGGTTAATCTTAGTCTTTACAGCTGTCACTGTGACCTCCCTAGGAAAAGCCAGAGGATATTTTTTGCCTGCTTGGAAAGAAGGAAATTTTACAGCTTCTGAGAATAGATGCCTGTGTTCTACTTTCCAGCAGGCCGTTGTAGTTCACCTCTGTCTAGGAACTGGACAAAAACGTCAGTGGAGCCTCCAAAGGACAGAATTTCAGAACAGCTGCCACAACTATATTGTCACCAAATCTAAATGATCATCTCACATGTTTTCTCTCTCTTCTTTAAGAGGTCTGGTCATGTCCGAGAGAATGCCAGGTGTATTTTTCTTAATGTATGAGCACAAGTTACATATAACAACCTAACAACACAATACTGTCTCTTTAATGCTAATCTATTCCTTGCAATCTACTAGATACATGTAGAATCATTGGTGTGTATCAAGAGAGCAAAATCAGATTCTGAAAATATCTGAAAGGATGCACCAGAGTGTACATAATAACGTATTTTAATCTGCCAGGCCTTAAAATTAATCATGAATTCCCACAGAGATTTTAATAATTTTGAGATGATGTTTTTTTTTTTTCTTCATAGAATAATATTCTTGGACAGAGTTTTCTAAATGCTCCAAAGGTACAAAAATTAGGTGGGGGAGGAGGGGTACACAGGGGCAATTTCTCACTTGCCATCCTGTAGGAGATGTTTTTACTCAGGAACATGCTTTCTCTTGCTCCTAACTAAAAAGCCAGGTAGGTGTTTCAAAAAAGGTTTCTCACTCCATAAAAGCCAGCAAATAGCAAGGAGTTTATTAGGAGTGATAATGTGCCTTTGTAGAACAGTGGGAATAATCCTGCAGCAAAGAGGTCCACTCCAGCAAGGGATGAATACCTCAGTGTTAGACAACCTAGCTGTGAGCCCAGTTTCAAGAGAGGTAAAACTTGGTGATCAAACTGCAGCCAGTTTTAGAAAGAGTGACCACATTATTTATTGTCCAAACTTTGACTTTTGAAAGGGAAAATAAAAGTAAAAACTCACATTGGAATATATGTTTACCTTAGTTAGAGGGTACATAGCAGAGGTCTGAAACTCACCTTTTCCATTTAGCAATGCCTGGATTCTTTTCAAAGAGGGGATACTATGACTGTGAGCCACATGCCTCTTTAAATCTTATCCAAAATAGGTGCTCTATAAAAGGAGAATGTATAGCTTTTTTTTTTTCCTAAAAATATTTATTATAATATCCCTAATGACTATTTAGGGCACCAGAAAGAAATAAATTCCTAGAGATATGTTGTGCTTTTTATGTCTTTTAAAACACTCTAAAATATCCATTATAATGTCTTGCTATAGAGAGAAGTAAACTGCTATGATAATCTACAAATGCTTGGCTTTTCTAACTGGAATACAGTTGTCAGAGCATGTATTTGTCCCTTTTCTTCCCAGCCTTTAAAAGGAAGTTTTAAAAATATGCTGATTTCAGGGCTGGAGAGATGGCTTAGTGGTTAAGGTACTTGCCTGCAAAGCATAAGGATCCAGGTTTTATTCCCCAGAACCCATGTAAGCCAGATGCACAAAGCAGTACATGCATATGGGTTTTCTTCGCAGTAGCTACAGGCTGTTCTCTGTCTGTCTGTCTTTCTGTCTAATAAATAAAAAATATTTTAAAAAATATGTTGACTTCCCCTAACCCTCATCTCAAAAATTTCCTAAGCACAGAAATAAGGTTTATTGGAAGTATATGCAATTCTGTGATTGATCTCATTATTTTGTGAGTTCAACACATTTTTCTTGGTTGTTCTATCCAACAGTTAAATTTTATTGTCAACTTGATCAGACTGGGGATCCAGTAAGAGATATGCCTCTTGGGTGTGTCGTGAGGATGTTTCCAGGAGGGATTGATGGAGGGAGGAAGACCTCCCCGAGTGGACAGCGCTTGTTATGGTGAACAATATATTTAGAAGCCCCAAGAGGACACAGAGGCTTTCTCCTGGTGGCCCAGGCAACATGCATGCATCTACTCTGTTGCTTCTATCCTTTGTAAACTTTGGAACCCAGCTTAATGAGCCTTCCAACATAGACTGAAGGGCAGTGTCATTCTAGGAACCCTCCAGGCATTCTTCAGTGTCAGACTGGGACTTCTGAGGCATCTGAGGAGCTACTGGGGTCTTTGCAGACAGCTTTTGTTGAACTGCCCAGTTCGTACCCCATAATGTATTCTAATGAATCCCCTTTATAATATATATTCACTGTACCAGTCTGTTCCTCTAAAGATTCTTGACTAATATAGTCTATAAATGGGGTATTTATAAATGTTAAATAATATATGACATATACAAGAAAGATATGGAGATAAGAAAAGGTCTAGAAAGAGACATAGGATTATGAATGTTAGAGAGATGATTGTTGTTGTTTTGGGAGATAGAGTCTCAATTTATAGCCCAGGCTGTTCTTGAACTGGTAATTTTCCAGCCTTAGCGTCCCTGGAAAGTGTTGGTCACCCAATGCCAGCCCTCATGACAGAAAAATACTATAGGAGCTTGCCACCTGGCATAATCCAGCTATGCCTCAAAGATGCAGTACTATTATGGTGTGCCAACAAAGGAGATTGTGAGAACTGAATTTCTATAAATCTCTAAAAACAAGAAATCTGGCATATAAAGCTAAAATGGCACTTGTCCTGCAGGGATCCATTTACTCATAGAAGCATAAATTAGAGTTACTTTTCTTTCTTCATATGATTTACCTTCACAAATCTATTGAATGTGCACCAGAGAAGTTCCAACATCTGGTTTGATAATCATACCTGTACTTGGGTGGAATGAAGTAGGTAGAACCAGAGGAATTTTGCAGGGAATATTGTTCCTGGAATCTATGGTTCCACTTGCCTGCAAATAATTGTCAAAGTACATTAGTCTAGTAGAATTTATGGAATGAAGTTAAGAACCACTTCTGGCACAAAGTAATCTTTACCCTGCTTCCAGATTTGGAGAGCCTTTAACATGGACCAGCTATGTCACAACGTGCTGTAAGCCCAAAGATGGCAGAGCTGTACCATCTCTCTTTTTCCCACCAAGGGCAGCAGGGCTTACACAAAACATTTGAGTATCTGTCAAACTGATATGAACTATGTGGGTGAACTGAGACAGTCCCAGTTTGACTACTTCCATTAACAGCATTCCTAGTAGGGCAAAGCCACAGATTCAGTATACTATATTCTTTGCATAGAGGACAACCTAAAAGGGAAAAGTAGTAGATTATTTTAATGCCTCTTGCTTATCATGTTCTCACTCTTGAAAATGTGAGTCTTACAGTACCCTTTTGGCTATGTATACACAAGCGTGTATAAAATGCAGATTAAAATATAATTTCATATGTATAATTGCAAACATATATAATTTCATTTTATTCTCAACACCGTAAAGAGTATATTATGCCCAATATATATATGAGAAAAATGAGGCTTAGAAGGATGAAATAACTTTTTCCAACACCCCAGATATAGGCAAAATCAGGGCAGAGATTTGAAATCATGGTGTTATCTTAGAGTCTATAAAATCTTCTAAGCATGAGGCATTCCCAGTCTAGGAATTGTTCAGTTTCAAGAAGAATGGTAGAGTTCAGTTGGTCCTCTTCAACCTGATAACTATTTGATGTCACATTTCAGACTTGTTCACTTTATTTTTGAGAACATCTTGTTCTTGTGAGTGATGGTAAAACTTGCTCCACAAAGGTATTGAACATCTCCAGATTATATGCACTGCATAGTTGATTACAACAGAGAGTTAGAGATGGGACTCCAGTCCCCAAATCTCCTGCTTTTTTAATCAATCCCATTTGTGTCTGAAGATTCCCTTAAAGTTACCTCTGTTAGCAGAGGGCCTTGTATCAGAACAATTAGTTCTTCCAGGTTCTCCTTAGCAGTTTTCTATCAGCTTTTAGATACCCACCTTGTAGTAATCTAACGGAATGATATCAGTTTGCATTGACATGGCTTTTAAAACAGCTGTTTGCTCTAACATGTTAAAATGCCCAATTACTGTGCAGTTGCAGCCTGGCTCACTAGTCTTTCTAGCCCTTAAATATATAGTGGTGTTTTCAGCCAAGACAAACTCCCACAATTTGTAAGCTGGATTAAAGCCATAAATGCCATCCTTCCAACAAGAACTTGGAACTTTGTATATTTCATGCTCATTTGTTTGTTTTGTTGTTGTTTTCCAGATTTTCAAACATGCTTGTTTATAAAATGAAGTCAAATATGAGATGAGGAGGGCATTTATTAGTGGGATAGAGGAAGATTTTGAGAAGGTGTACAAAGGACTATACTATATCCATAATAGCACTTCTAAATGGCTTTCTATTTCTAGTTATATTACACTGTTGATGAAAAATTCTTTAGCTAACAGGGCGAACCTATAATTTATTTTTGGCGGGTTTTTGATCCCCTGTGAAATACTGGGAAACACAGTAAGAGCTAGTAAATATACCTAAAATGTCATTCAGGTTGAGTATGGCATGATATGTTTAAATCCCTTTGGGAACACAGATGAGAAAGAGATTGTTGACCATTGATGCCTGTGAGAAGACTTCATGAAAGATGTTTGTATAAGAAAAACAGAAGAGGACAAGCAGGGTAAATGTTGACAGAAAATAGAAAAAGTAGTCTCAGTTATCAATGGGATGAAAGAGAACAGGGAGATTCTGGAAACTATAGCATGGCTGAGAAATAGCGAGCTGCTTGGAGGACCTTGTGAGCAGCTAAATCTAAGTTGTTGACTGTGTGATTGTTTATGGCAATCACCAGATGTGCTACTTTATACTATCACTCCTGATTCTCCTCCTTCACTATCTGTATTCTTCTTTTTTTTGTTGTTAGTTTTTTTTTTTTTTTTTTTTTTTTTTGTTTTTGTTTTTGTTTTTGTTTTTCAAGGTAGGGTCTCACTCTGGCCCAGGCTGACCTGGAATTCACTATGTAGTCTCAGGGTGGCCTCGAACTCATGGTGATCCTCCTACCTCTGCCTCCAGAGTGCTGGTGTTAAAGGCGTGTGCCACCACCCCCCAGCTATCTGTATGCTTTGCTATCTACTTTGTAGTCTCTTCCACTCCAGGGATGTTGGTCTTAGCTGTGTGGTTTCATTTGCTGATGTTAAATGGATTTAAGGACATAAGGGCAAACCCACAGATGATCATGATGTCTCTCAAAATAGTCAGCTATAAACACCAAAGGATGGAGTTACTTGAAGAGGAGCCATCTGACCCATAAGAATGTTCAGTGGCCACCTGATTCATCTCTAAAGAAATGTGTGAGCTCAGCATCTAACCAGCTTAGACTACAGAAACTTAGGATGGTCTATGGAACTTCTCTCTTTTTCTATTGGTTCATTCACTGATTGAGTGATGAATTTATTTTTGCATTAACTTAATAAATGTCTAGAACCCACTGTGATGCTATCTTAGCCTGAGAAGAATGGATTATAAGATAAAGCACCAGGGGTTTTGTGGAAGGATGGAAATGATTATATCACCTTCATTTATTTCATCAATTTAATCATACAATTTTCCTGATCTTATAGATTATCTAATTTCAGCTTCTACTTCCCACTATAAAATTGAATTAAATTGGCCCAAATCTGCCTCTCTACATGGATAATAAAATTTGGCTTATAGCAGCCTCTACAGACAGTGAAATGTAACCTAGCTTGATTTTCAAACAATTGTAACCTTACCTGAATATATCCTTGTAACCATGCAGCTGAGCTAATCGTGGGCTGAAAACTGACAAAGCATGATCATATAATGCAAATTCTGACTGTAACCAATCAAGTTATCTCTGCATGTCATTCTTCTTTCTCTGGCCATATATATATAGTGCAATTAAGGCATTGTGAACTATCATTGTCTAGAATACTGCCCTGTTCTATAACATTTTCTTATTGAAGTATACTTTCTTAAAATTAACTCATCTTAAGTTATTCTATTTTAGCACCACATTTGAAGGGATATTTATTTTTCCAAACAAACTCCTACTTATATAGAATTAAAATGCATTAAAATGCAGATAAAGCCATGTGTGGTGGCGCATGTTTTAATCCCAGCACTTAGGAGGCAGGGGTAGGAAGATAGCTGTGAGTTTGAGGCCACCCTGAGACTGCAGAGTGAGTTCCAGGTCAGCCTGAGCTGGAGTGAGACCCTACCTTGGGGAAGAAAAAAAAAAAAACTCAAACAAACAACAACAACAACAACACCCAAAATAAAATGCAGATGAGACTAAAATAACTGGATTTAAAAAAGACATATATCTTATTGGGAAAATGGTAAGAAATTAGCAATATTGTCAGCAGTGAAAGTTCAAAAATATATGTTAGAATTTATATGTATTTAGTTAACTTCTATTTTCATTCAATATTGAACAATAAAAGCATGTTTAGGGTAGAGACCACTAAGATACATTCAAGTGTATTTCAAAATCAACAGATAGGCTATATTATTTCTAGTATAACTTTTGTACATACACAAACACACATGCACAAACACAGACCCATAACCTTCCTAAGGGCAAGTTGCCTCTTGGTTCACCTTATTTCCCTCATGTTGATAATGCAGTGCAGTCACTAAATTTAAGTTGTTGAGTGTAATTATTTATAGCAAGTCACAAATTGCAGTACATTATACTATCATTCCATTCCTAATTCTCCTTCACTATCTCTATCCTTTCCCATCAACTTTGCAGTCTCTTCTACCCCAAGGAGGCTAGGCTTGGCTATGTGATTTGTTTTGCTGATGTTAAATGGATGGAAGGGTCAGTGAGACAGAGCCAAGCCTTGGCCATAGGAGCCATCACTATCTCTAATTATCCCTCACAGTGAAAAGAACATTCCCCCCCTAGGTGGTAAGTGCAGGAATAATGAGAGATGAGCTAACTGATCAGTGTGACCCAATTCACCCACAGCTCTCTGAATATAATGATCTGCTCTAATCACTAAATATCATTGAGTTTGGGAGTACTTTGTTACCCAGCCACACTGCCAATAGTGGCCCACCATCCAATTAAATAATATCCCATTCTATACAAATTCTCCAAGCTCTTATTTATTTTCTTTATTTTTAATACACTGGAGGATAATTTATTATATTGCACAAAAATATCCATAATGATTTGCCATAATGATGAAAGAGTTTTTTACGCATTTAAATATTAGATATGTTGCTTACTGGATGAATATGAATGAGAAGACATTGGCTTTTGTTCCCCTGGTGCTGTGGAGGGCACATAAGCATTTCTGGGCCCATTATATTATCTATTTTAACCTTCCTGAGATAGTGTCCATAGAAAACTTAAAAAACACATGGAAGTGTTATATATATATAGTAAATTATTCCTTATTATTTATTAAATTTACATACTATAATGTGGTGTGAATTTTGTCATAAATTGGTATCTACCTGATGGTAATCAGGATATCTTTTTTAAAAAAATTATTTATTTATTTATTTGAGAGAGAGAGAGAGAGAGAGAGATACAAAGCTAGGCAGGGAGAGAGAGAGAGAGAGAGAGAGAGAGAGAATGGGTGTGCCAGGGCCTCCAGCCACTGCAAATGAACTCCAGATGCATGTGCCCCCTTATGCATCTGCCTTATGTGGGTCCTGGGGAGTCGAACCTACGTTCTTTGGCTTTGCAGCAAGTGCCTTAACCAGTAAGCCATCTCTCCAGCCTGTAATCTGGTTATCTAAAGTATAAAATCTCTGTACCCAACAATGTATCAAACACTGTTTCAGCTGGCAAGTTTTTGTCCTGATCACCAAATTAATCATATTTCTTATGTAAAATTGTTTCATATGAACCAGAAATTTTAGAAATATTTTAAATGTTATTTGTAGTAAAGGTGAATCATGGATATTTAAAAATATATTTTACTTTCATTTATTTATTTGAGAAAGAGAGAGACTGAGAGAGAGGAAGAAGGAGAGAAAGAATGGGCATGCAGGCCCGTAGCCACTGCAAACAAACTCCAGATGCATGCGACACCTTGTGCATCTGGCTTATGTGGGTCCTGGAGAATTGAACCTAGGTCCTTTGGCTTTACAGGCAAGTGCCTTAACTGCTAAGCCATTTCTCCAACCCAAGTCATGGATTTTGAAGCCAAAGAAATTAGAACTTGAGCTTTGGGGTTACACCTAGCTAGCTGTGTGGCTTTGTGAAAGTTTGTCAACTTTATTGAGCTCAGATTTCTCTTCTTTAAAACAATGCAGTAGGAAATAATTTTCATTGCTACTTTGAGGTTTGGGGATGATGTAGGAAAGTGCCTAGTATATTGCTTGGCATGTACTAAGTTGCCAATTTATGCTAAATATAATTGTGTGTGGGTTTTTTCTGTTTTTATGTATCAGTGGTTTGTGTGCATATATGTACGTATGTGTCTTCATATGGGTGTAGGCATGTGTGTGTGTTTGTATGCATGTGTATGTTTGTGGCCATGTAGTGGGGGCCAGATGCCTTTTCAATCACTCTCCACCTTACTTTTGGAAACAAAGTCTCTCTCTCTGAACCTAGATCTCATTAATTCAGCTACACAAAGTTAGCCAGTGAGCCCTAGTGATTCCCTGTCTCTATCTTCCTGGTGTTAGGATTACAGGTTTACACTACCACACCTGGCTTTAGCATGGATGCTGGAGATTTGAACTCAGGTCTTCATGTTTGCATGGCCAGCATTTTACCCACTGAGCCATTTCCTGAGGCACCCTCATATACATTTTTGGTGCCTGTATCATGGTCATCATTTTCTCATGATAGTGACATGATCTAAAAGGTCATTCAGATTGTTCAGGTGCATGTAGAAAGAAGTTTGATTTCTAAGTCTCCTGATTTTACTGTCTTCTCTCTGGACATGTTGTTATCTATTGTTTCTGTCTTATCTTATTTTTACACTGAATTTGAATATTATTTTACAGCTCAGGTCAAAATTCCTGAAAACCCAACAAAAATACAAATTAATTCCAACAATATGTAATTAGTACATCAAGAATAAACTATATAAGCTTTACTATATGGGATTTGTGATTTGGAGTTTGGTTGTCTAGACATTTGGAAAGCTTTCATTTCTTCAAAAAAGTAGAAATACTGGCAAAGATGCAGGGGTAAAGGACCACCCATACAGTGCTGGTCAGAATCTAAATTAATCTAGTCACTGTGGAAGTCAGTGTGGATATTCCTAAAAATAGGACTAGCATCTAATCCACCTTTTCCACTTTTGGATGTCAATCAAGTGGAGTAAATCCAGCATATCGTGCATGTGCATACACACACACACACACACACACACACACGCACCCCTATATTTGTCATGGCACTACTCACAAAAAACCTTTAGAGAATCAGCCTAGGTGCCTTTCAACAGGAAAATGGATATAAGCAGTACTTGGGTGGGATATAGACTGTGTCCCAGTCATATGTTGGAACACTTGGTCCCCAGCTGGTGGTGCTGTTATGGGAGGCAGTTGAACCCTTAGGAAGAGGAGTACAGCTGGAGGAAGAGAGTCACTAGGGATGGGCTTAAACTTTACACCTCAGCCCAGATACCTTCTCAGTCTCTAATTCCTAATGTGATATTGAATGGTCCCATCAACATAAAGCTAGTTGCCTGTCACTGTACCCTCCAACACCATAGAGCTCCATGTCACTGTACACTCTCCACCAACAAGGGGGCTGCCTGTCACTATACCTCCCCACCAACATAGAGCTACCTGTCACTCTACCCTCCCCACCACCATAGAGCTGCCTCTCACTGTACCCTACTCACCACCATAGAACAGCCTGTCAATGTACCCTCCACACAACTATACAGCTGCCTGTCACTGTACCCTCCACACAACTATACAGCTGCCTGTCACTGTACCCTCCCCACCATCATAGAGCTTCTTGAAACTGTACCCTCCTGAAAACCATAAAGCTACCAGTCACCGTACCCTCCCCACCATCATAGACCTTTCTTTCCATGTACCCTCTGTACCACCATAGAGATTTCTGTCAATGTACACTCACCACAACCATAGAACTGCCTGTGACTGTACCCTCTCCACAACCATAGAGCTGCCTGACACTGTACCCTTCCTTACACTACAGACCTGCTTGTCATTGTACACATTCCATCACAATAGAGCTGCCTGTCACTGTATCCTCCCCTATACCATAGATTTGCTTGTCACTTTCAACATTCTATTACAATAGAGCTGTCTGTCATGGTGCCCTCCATACCACCGTAGACCTCCCTATAACCCTAACCTCCCTGTCACCATAAGCATTGAGCTGCCTGTCACTATACTTTCCCTATGAACACACAGTTGTCAGTCACTATACTCTCCACACCACCATACAACTGCCTGTCACTGTACCATCACTACCAACAAAGAGCTGCCTGTCAGTGGACCCTCCCCATCACCATGAACTTACCTGTCACTGTACCATCCCCACCACCATAAAGCTTTCTGTTACTGTACCCTCCCACCACCATACAGATTTCTGTCACTGTATCTTCCCACCAGCATAGAGCTTGCTATTACTGTATACTCACCATGACCATAAATCTGCCTAGCAGCGTACCTTCCCCAACACCACAGAGCTTTCTGTCAATGTACCCTCCTTACCACAATAGAGCTGTCCTCCCATCACCACAGAGCTCCCTGCAACTGTCCCTTCCCAACCAACAAAGAGCTTCCTATCACTGTACTTTCCCAACTAACAGAGCTTCCTGTCACTGTACCCTCCCTACCACTATAGAGCTGACTGTCACCATACCCTCCCCACCACCATAGAGCAGACTGTAACTGGATCCTCCCAGACACCGCAGAGCTGCCTACTCTGTACCCTCTCTATCACCATACAAGTACGTGTCTCTGTGCCTTCTCCACCACCATAAAGCTATGTCACTCTACCCTTTCCCTCATCATAGAGCTGCCAGTCACAGTACCCTCCCCATCACCATAGAGATTTCTGTCACTTACCTTCCCACCACCATAGAGCTGCCTGCCACTGTACCTTCCCAACCACTAGAGAGCTGACTGTCACTGTACCCTTTTCACCACCATAGAACTTTCTGTCACTGTACCCTCCCACCAGCAGAGAGCTCCCTGTCATTAAGCCCTCCCAACATAGGCATAGCTTCCTGTCACTATACTCTTCCCACCATCATAGAGCTACCTGTCACGGTACCCTCCCCACCACCATAGACCTTTATGTAGCTGTACCCTCCTCACCACCATAGAGCTTTCTGTTACTGTACCCTCCCACCACCATACAGATTTCTGTCACTGTATCTTCCCACCACCATATAGCTTCCCATCACTGTATCCTCTCTACCAAAATGGAGCTTCCTGTCATGGTACCCTGCACACCAACATAGAGCTGCCAGTCACTGTACTGTCCCCACCCCATATACCTCCCTGTAACGGTACCCTCCCTACCACCATAGAGCTTCTTGTCACTGTACCCTCCCCACTACCATAACAGTTACCTGTCACTGTGCTCCCAACAACCATAGTGTTTTTGGCCACATTGTCATCCCCACCACCATAGAACTTCCTGTAACTGTACCTTCCCAACCAACCTAGAGCTTCCTGTCACTCTACTCTCCCCACCACCATAGAGCTGACTGTCATGATTCCCTCCCCACCACCTGTCACTGTACCCTCCCCACCACCATAAAGCTATGTCACTGTACCTTTTCCCTCATCATAGAGCTGCCAGTCACAGTACCCTCCCCACCACCATAAAGCTATCTGTCACCTATCTTCCCACCAATAGAGAGCTTCCCACCCTCCCCACCACCATAGATCTTTTTGTAAATGTACCCTCCCTTCCACCACAGAGATTTCTGTCCCTGTACCCTAACCAACAACATAGAGCTTCCTGCCACTGTACCCTCCCAACCACCATAGAACTGCCTGTCACTGTACCCTCCCCCACCACAGAGCTCTCTGTCATTATACACTCCCCACAAACCAGCACAGAGCTTCTGTCAGTGTACTCTCCTCACCACGATACAGCTTCATGTCACTGTACCCTCCCCACCACCATAGAGCTTTCTGTCCATGTACCTGCCCCACCACCATAGAGCTTCCTATTACTGTACATACACTTCCTACTACCATAAATCTGCCTGTCATTGTACCCTCCCCCAAACCATAGAGCTTTCTTTCAATGAACCCTCCCCACCACCACAGAGATTTCTGAAACTACCCTACTACCCTACTACCACAGAGCTGCCAATCAATCTACCCTCCCAACCTCCACAGAGCCATCTGCCAATATATCCTCCCCACTACCATAGAGATTTCTGTTAATGTCAGTGTACTTTCCACATCACCATGAAGCTGCCTGTCACTGTATCCTCCCCACCACCCTAAAGCTTTCTGTCCATGTACATTCCCTAGCACCATACAGATTTCTGTCAGTGTACCCTCCCCACAAAATAGAATTGCTTGTCACTGTACCCTCCCACCATAGTACTTTCTTCCACTGTACTGTACCTCCCACCATGGAGCTGTCACTGTACCCTCCCCACCACTATATATCTACCTGTCCTGTATACTCCTCACAACCATAGTGTTTTCTGTGTTTATCATACTAATCACCACAGAGTTTCCTGTCACTGTATTCTCCCATCACCAAAGAGGTTTCTGTCACTGTATCCTTCCCACCATCTTAGAGTTGTCCCTGTGCCTTTCCCACCACCATAGAGCTCTCTAACTGTATCCTTCCACCAACATACCTGTATCTTCACACCAAAATAGAACAGCCTGTCACTCTACCCTCCCCACCCCCATAAAGCTTCCTCTCACTTTACCCTCCCTACCACCACACAGCTGCCTGTCACTGTACCCTCCCTACCACCATAGAACTTTCTATAGCTGTACCCTCCTAACTACCATAGAGCAGCCTGTCATTTTACCCTCTCCACTGCCTTATAGCTGCCCGACAGGGTACCCTACCCACCACCATAGAGCAGCCTATCAGTCTACCATTCCCACCCCTATAAAATGGCCTTTCACCCCCCTCCCCCAAACCACACAACTGCCTGTCACTGTACCCTCCCAACTACCATAGAGCTTCCTGGCACCTTACAAACCCCACAATCATAGAGCTTCCAGTCACTGTACCCTCCAACAACCATAGAGCTTCCTATCACTATACCCTCCCAACTAACATAGAGCAACCTGTAGCGTTGCCTGTCAGTGTACCCTCTCTACCACCATAGAGCTGACTGTCACTAGCCTCCCCACTACCATAGAGCTACTTGTTACTGTACCCTCCCCATCACTGCAGACCTTTCTATCCATGTATAATAAACATGACCACAGGGATTTCTGTCAATATACCCTCCCCACCACAATAGAACTGCCTGTCACTGTACCCTCCAAACACCATAGAGCTTCCTGCCACTGTACCTTCCCAACCAACATAGAGCTTCCTGTCACTGTACCCTCCCCACCATAGAGCAGACTGTCACTGTACCCTCCCAGATACCATGGAGCTGCCTCTCACAGTACGCTTCCCACAGCTATAGAGTTTTTGTCACTGTATCATCCCCACCATCATACAGCTGCCTATCACTGTATCCTCCCCCCAACCACACAGCCTTCTGTCAATGTACCCTCTCCACCACCCCAGAGTTCTGTTATTGTACCCTCTCCACCACCATAGAATTACCTGTCACTGTACCCTCCCTAACACCATAGGATGGTCTGTCACTGTACTCTTCCCACCACCACAGAGCTCCCTATCATTATGCCCTCCCCACACACTAGCATAGAGCATCCCTGTCATTGTACTCTCAGCACCACCATACAGATTTCTGTCCATGTACCCTCCATACCACCCTAGAGATTTCTGTTACTGTACCCTCCTACCACCATACATATTTCTGCCACTATATCTTCCCACCAGCATAGAGCTTCCTGTCACTGTACCCTCCCAAAAAACCATATATCTATCTGCCTGTCACTGTACCCTCCCTACCACCAGAAAGCAGCCTGTCACTGTAGCCTTACCATTCCCATAGAACTGTCTGTCACTGTAACCTCCCACAACCATAGTGTTTTCTGCCACTTCATTATCCCCACCACCATAAAGCTTCCTGTCACCATATTCTCCCATCACCAAAGAGCTTTCTGTCACTGTATCCTTCCCACCATCATAGAGCTGCCTGTCACTGTACCCTTCCCAATACCATAGAGCTCTATGTAACTGTACCCTCCCACCACCATAGAAATTTCTGTCACTCTATCTTCTTACCACCATAGAGCTTGCTGTCACTATACCCTCCCCACCACCATAGATCTGTCTGTCATTGTACCCTCTGCACCACCATAGAGCTTTCTGTTAGTGTACTCTTAACATTACCATAGAGTAGTCTGTCACTGTACCCTCCTCACCACCACAGAGATCTCTGTCCATGTACCCTCCCCACTAGCAAAGAGATTTCTGTCAGTGTATCCTCCAAACAACTAAAGAGCTGTCTGTCACTAAAGCATCCCACCACCATAGAGCTTTCTTCCTCTGTACTGTCCTAACCACCATAGAGCTGCTAGTTTCTGTACCCTCCCCACCACCACATAGCTGCCTGTCACTGTATCCTCCTCACCACCATACAGCTGTCAGTCAATGTACACACCCCACCACCGTAGAGCTCCCTGTCATTGCAGTCTCCACACCACCATACAGCTTCCTGGCACTGTACCTCCCCCACCACTATAGAGATGCCTGTCAATGAACCCTTCCCCAACCATAAACCTACCTGTCAATGTAAGATCCCCACCACCATACAGCTACCTTGTCACTGTACCCTTCCCACCACCATAGTCCTCTCTGTCACTGTACCCTCCCCACCACCATAGAGCTATCTCTCATGGTAACCTCCCTACTACCATAGAGCTTTCTGTCCATGTATCCTTCCCACCACCATAGAGATTTCTGTCCATGTATTGTGCCCACCACAATAGAACTGCTTGTGACTGTGCCATTCTCACTTCCATAGAGGTATCTGTCTCTGTACCCTCCCTACTACCATATACCCAGTCATGGTACCCACCCCAGCCAATGCAGAACTGCCTTACACCATACCCTCCCAACCACCATAGAGCTTCCTGCCACTGAACCCTTCTTGTCAACATACAGCTCCTGTCACTGTACCCTTCCTACTACCATAGAGCTTCCTGACACTTCACTCTCTTCACAACCATAGAGCTACCTGTCATTGTACCCTCCCAACCACCACAGAACTTCTGTGATGTACCCTCCCTACCACCATAGAGATTTGTGTCAATGTACCCTGCCCAACAACCATAAAGCTTTCTGTCTCTATACCTTCCCACCACCAAAGAGCTTTCTTCCACTGTACCATCCCCACCACCACAGATCTGCCAGTCACTGAACCCTCACCACCATGATACAGCTGTCTGTCACTGTACCCTCCCTACCACCATATAGTTTTCTGTCATTGTACCCTCCCCACCACCATAGAGTTACCTGTCACTGTACCCTCCTAATCACCATACATCTTCCTGTAACTGTACCCTCCTCAGCACCATACATCTGCCTGTCACTCTACTCTCCCCCACACCAGAGTGTTTTCTGTCACTTTATCATCCTCACAACTACAGAGCTTCCTGACACTGTACCCTTCCCACCATCATAGAGCTTCCTGACACTGTACCCTTACCACCAAAATATAGCTTCCTCTCACTCTACCCTCCCCACCCCCATAATGCTGCCTCTCACTGTACTCTCCCCACCATGACACAGCTGCCTGTCACTGTACCCTCCCCACCACCATAGAGCTGCCTGTAACTGTATACTTCCTACCACCATAGAACATCCTGTCACTGTACCCTCCCCACCACCATAGAGGTGCCTGACACTGTATCTTCCCCACCACCATAGATCTTTTTGTCATTGTACCATCCCCACTACAATATAGCTGCTTGTCATTGTACATTCCCACCACCTTAGAGCTTTTTGCCACTGTATCTTCCCCACCACCATACAGCTGCCTGTCAATGAACCCTCCCCACCAACATAGAACTACCTGTCACTGTACCCTCACTAATACCATACAACTGCTTGTCACTGTATCCTCCCCATTACCATGGTACCATAGTACATGTCATTGTACCCTTCCCACCACCATAGAGCCTTCTGTCAATGTACCTTCTCCACCACCATAGAGATTTATATTAATGTACCCTCCCCACCTCCATAGAACTGCCTGTCACTGTACCCTCACCAATACCATAGAGGTACTTGTCACTGTACTCTACCCACCACCATAGAGATTTTTGTTAATATATCCTCTCCACCACCAAAGAACTGTCTTTCACTGTACCCTCATCAATACCATAGAGGTACCTGTCACTGTACCCTACCCACCACCATAGAGCTTCCTGTCACTGTACCCTACCCACCACCATAGAGCTTCCTGTCACTGTACCCTCTTCATCACCAATGAGCTGCCTGTCATTGTACCCTCCCATTGCCATACGGATTTTTGTCAAAGTACCCTTCCCACTACCAAAAAGATGATTGTAACTGTAATCTCCCCAACACCATGGAGCTTCTTGACAGTATACCCTCAAGTCTACTAGAGCTTCTTGTCACTGTACCCTCTAGGCTACCATAGACCTTTCTGTCAATGTACCCTCCCTACCACCATAGAGATTTCCATCAATGTACCCTCCCTGTGACCATAGAGCTTCCTTTCTCTGTATCCTCCCACCACCATAGAGCTTCCTTCCATTGTACCAGTTCCCACCATCATAGAGCTGCCAGTCACTCTACCCTCCCCTCCAGCACCATACAGCTGCCTGTTACTGTACCCTTTCCACCACCATAGTGCTTTCTGTCCATGTACCATCACCATAGAGATTTCTGTCAATATATACATTCCAGGACCATAGAGCTGCCTGTCACTGTACCCTTCCACCACCATAGAGCTTTCTTCCACTTTACCATCCCCACCACCATACAGCTCCCTGCCACTGTACCCTTTCTACTACCATACAGCTGCCTATCACTGTACCCTCCTCATCACCATACATATTCCTGTCACTGTACCTCCCCACAACTATATACTGCCTTGTTACCGTAGCCTACCTACCAGCATTGAGTTGCCTGTCACTGTATTGTCCCCAAGATCACAGCTTCCTGGCACTGTACAATCCCCACCTTCATAGAGCTGCCTTTCACTGTACCCTCCCCACCACCATAGAGCTACCTGTTACTGTACCCTCCTCATCACCATAGAGCTACCTGTCACTGTTCCCTCCCCACCATCATAGATCTTTTTGTAATTGTACCATCCACACCACCATATAGCTGCCTGTCACTGTATACTCCCACCATCATAGAGCTTTTTGCCATTGAATCATTCCCACCACCATATAGCTGCCTGTCATTATACCCTCCTGACCACCACAGAACCTTCTGTCAATGTACCTTCCCCACCATCATAGAGATTTCTGTTAATGTATCCTCCCCACCTCCATAGAACTGCCTGTCACTATATCCTCACCAATACCATAGAGCTGCCTGTCATTGTACCCTCACCAATACCATAGAGCTGTTTTTCACTATACCCTCCCCACCACCATAGATATTCCTGGTGCTGTATCCCATCACCACCATAGTGCTACCTGTCAATGTAACCTCTCCGCCACCATAGAACCACCTGTCACTCTACCCTCACCAATACCATAGAGCTGCCAGTCACTGTACCCTCCCCACCACTGTAGATCTACCTGTCACTGTACCCTCCCCACCACCATAGAGATTTCTGTTAATGTACCTGTAGCAAACAGCTTCTAGTTCACTGAGATGAACTTCCAGACCAGGCACAGTTTTGGAGGAAGGGATATTATTTATTGAAGCTTACAGATCCAGGGGAAGTTCCATAAGGGCAGAAGAAGCTGGCCTGCCTTCACAGGGCCAAGCAGAGAGAGAAAAAGCCACCAGCCACACAGCACACACACAGCAAAGCTATAGCCAAAAGCCACAGCACACTTCAGGAACTCCCATTAGGCACACTTTGAATATCTTTACAATGGAATCTCAAACCACCACCACTCCTTAAGAACCGCCCAGTGACATTCCTTCCAGCAAGGTGACTGCAGTTGCAAACTATAAACTAATAAAACAATGAATATATTGGGGGCCATATATTCAAATTACCACATTCTGCCCCTGGCCCCCAATAGATTTAGCCCCTGTCCCCCAATAGATTTATAACTATCACACATTGTAAATTGTACTCAGTCCAATTTCAAAGGTTCTCACAATCTTGACCAACTTAAGATAGTGAGTCCTGTAAAATCAAACAAGTTAAATACTTTCAACATGTAAAGGCACAGAGTAAACATTTTTAACTGGTATAAGGCATAGCAAGGAGAAAGTAGAACAATGCAAACTCAGCCACCATCAGCAATCATCAAACTTCTGCAGTTCAAGTTCAATATAACCAGAGAATGACAGTCTCCAGGTTTTCCAATTCTGCCCCTCCAGCTGGGCAGAGTAGCCAGGGAAAACTTTGATCCCAGGCCAACACTGCACTACATGGGAGCCCTTGCATAGTCCTGGTATATCCAAAACATCTTCAAGTCTCCATGCAAACCACAGTCCATCTTCCAAAGGCTCTTCCAGCCTATTCCTGAGGGTCTTCATGCCCTGCCTCATCTCAGCAGTGGCTCCTGGAACTGTGTGCAATTCATGACCACTCCATGTATTTTTCATGCGTCCAAAACTAATACCAGGTGTGCAGGACACAGCCATATTCTTAATCCAGGGACAAAATAAATCATAGCCTTGAAAAGCAGGTTCCTTCTCCAGTCAACTCTTTCCAAAAGAGTTTGCATTTCTAACAGTCTCCTCAGGTATCCTCTCCATTGTTTTAATGTAAAGCAGTCAAGCCACCTTCCTTCCACCTTCCTTAAGATTGCTAATGTGTTGACAACAGCAGCTCCAGTAACCTAAAACCAGTCTCAGTGCCTCTGCTTTTAACTTGCTTGAGGTTTTTCAACTTAAAATCTTAAGTCTCAAAAAAAAAAAAAAAATCTTAAGTCTCTCAGTCCAGTATCTTTAGCCAAGCACATCAGTCCATTACAAATTTAATCTTAATCAAAGTTTCTGGGCCTGGATAATGGAGTGCAGCCATCCCTTATGCCAGTAGCCCAGTTCCAACAAATTCCTCTGCAGTCTTTCCTTCCCCTTAGAAAGCTCCTAAACCAAGCCTCGAAGTTCAATAATGTCTGCACTTAGCATTCTCAAACTCTCATCAGAATAGTCCATAATACTTGGCTTACCACTCCAGAAGGCATCTTCAGTTGCAAGCACCAAGTCCATGCCCATTCCTCCAAAACAAAGGTTCCAAAAGATGAACATTCACATAATCAGGTTCATGTCACCCCATACTCCTCGGTACCACTTCTGTAGCAAACAACTTCTAGTTTGATGAGGTGAACTTCCATACCAGGCACAGTTATGGAGGAAGGGATATTATTTATTGAAGCTTACAGATCCAGGGGAAGTTCCATAATGGCAGAAGAAGCTGGCCTGCCTTCACAGGGCCAAGCAGAGAGAGAGAGAAAAGCCAGCCAGGCACACAGCACACAGAGCAAAGCCAAAAAGCCACAGCACACTTCAGGAATCCCTATTAGGCACACTTTGCATATCTTTACAATGGAATCTCAAACCACCACCACTCCTTAAGAACCACCCAGTGACATTGCCTCCAGCAAGGTGACTGCAGAGGCAAACTATAAACTAATAAATCACTGAATATATTGGGGGCCATATATTCAAACTACCACAGTACCCTCCCCGCAACCATAGAACTCCCTGTCACTACCCTCACCAATACCATAGAACTGCCTGTCACTGTACCCTCCTTACCACCATAACCAAAGAGCTCTCTGTCCCTGTACCCTCCCCACCATCATAGAGCTTCCTGACACTTTACCCTCCCACCACCATAGAGATTTTTGTCAATGTACCCTCCCCAACACCATAAAGCTATCTGTCACTGTAATCTCCCCAACACCTTACCACCATCACCAAAGAGCACTCTGTCACTGTACCCTCCCCACCATCATAGAGCTTCCTGACAGTGTACCCTCCACTCGACTAGAGCTTCTTTTCTTTGTACCCTCCCCTCCACCATAGAGCTTTCTTCCACTTTATCCACCACCATACACCTTCTTGTCACTCTACCCTTCTCACCACTATAGTGATTTCTGTCCGTGTACCCTCCCTACTACCATAATTATTTCTGTCAACATTCTCTTTCCAGGACCGTACAGCTGCTTGGCACTGTACCCTCACACCACTATAGAGCTTTCTTCCACTGTACTATGCCAACCACCACAGAGCTGCCTGTCATTGAACCCTCCCTATCACTATACAGCTGACTGTCACTGTACCCTCCCCACCACTATATACCTCCCTGTCACTGTAGCCTCCGTATCAGCATTGAGTTGCCTGTCACTGTATTGCCCAACATGATAGAACTTCCCGGCACTGTATAATTCCCACCTTCATAGAGGTGCCTTTCACTGTAACCTCCCCACCACCGCAGAGCTGCCTGTCACTGTACCCTTCTACCACTTATACCCCAACTGTCACTGTAGGTACCCTCCAGCATTGAGTTGCCTGTCAACTGTACCCCCAACATGATAGAACTTCCTGGCACTGTATAATTCCCACCTTCATAGAGGTGCCTTTCACTGTAACCTCCCCACCACCGCAGAGCTGCCTGTCACTGTACCCTTCTAACCACTTTAGACCCCCATACAGTTGCCTGTCATGGTACCCTCCAGCAGAATAGAGCTTTCTTCAACTGTACTGTCCCAACCACCATAGTGCTGCCTGTCACTGTACCCTCCCTACTATCAAAGAGCTTCCTGACACTGTACCCTCCCCTCCACCATATAGTTTCCTTTCACTGAACCCTCCCCACCAACATAGAGCTTCTTGTAACTATACCCTGCCCACCACCATAGAGCAGCCTGTAACTGTACCCTCCCTACCACCATAGATCTGTCTGTCACTCTATACTCCAACAACCATAGAGCTTTCTGTCACTGTACCTTTCTCACCTTCATAGAGCTACCTGTCACTGTACCCTCTCCACCACCATAGAGCTTTCTGTTACTGTACCCTCCCCACCACCATAGTGCTTTCTGTCACTGTACCTCCCACAAGTATAGAGATTTCTGTCCCTGTATCTTCCCACCACCATAGACTGCCTGTCACTGTACCCTCCCCACCACCATAGAGTTGCCTGTAACTGTACCCTCCAAACCTCCATTAAGCTTCCTCTTACTCTATCCTCCCCACCACCACACAGCTGCCTGTCACTGTTCCTTCCCTACCACCATAGAGCTGCCTGTAACTGTACCCCCTACCACCATAGATCTGTCTGTCATTGTACACTCCGACAACCATAGAGCTTTCTGTCACTGTACCTTTCCCACCTTCATAGAGCTACCTTTCACTGTACCCTCCCCACCACCATAAAGCTTTCTGTCACTGTACCCTCCCACAACTGTAGAGATTGCTGTCCCTGTATCTTCCCATCACCATAGAGCTTTCTGTTACTGTACCTTCTCTACCACCATAGAACATTCTGTCAGTGTACTTTCCACATCACCTTAGACCTTCTTCTCAGTGTACCCTCCCAACTACCGTAATGCTATCTGTCACTATACCCTCCCCTCCACCATAGAGCTGCCTGTCACTGTACCCTCCTCATCACCAAAAACCTCCTGTCAGTGTACCCTCTGCAGCAGTATAGAGCTGCCTGTCAGTGTACCCTCCACATGACCAGAGTTGGCTGTCATTGCACTCTCTCCACCTTGGTGGAGCACATCTCTTCAAACTGTTTGCCAGAACAAGTTTTGCATTATTACATATTTGCCAATGGGGTAAGGGGAAAGGAGCACATATTAGACTCATCTAGAATATTTCAATTATTTGTAATGATCTTATCTTCAACCTTCAATTGATCTGTATTCCTGAGACAAGGTATTTAGCATGCACAGTCTCTAGGTTTCACATTCTGCCATACATTATTCTTCTCTCTCTGGGGCTATTCCTTATACTCCTGGTGGTATATGCATACTATCCCATTTGAAGAAGCAATTTTCCTGTTTAATCCTCACCAGAGCTAAGTGTATCAGTCTTCTGTATTCTCTATAACAACAGTTTATGTGGATTAAAAAATGAAAATTTATTTCACATAGTTCTAGAAGTCTGAAGTCCCAAATCAAGATTTGAAAATGGTGGTTTCTGGTAAGGTTTCCTTTCTTGCCTTCTAGACATTTGCCTTCTCACTGTGAACTCATATGATCTTTCCTCCATGTAAGCACACAGCTGGTGAAATGTCTTCTAGAAACTGTCCTTATCCAAATAGGGTGGACCTTTTGGGAACTTGCTAGCTGGCAGGAACTTCACTGCCTATAGTTGGGGAGTGGGAAAGACAATCAGTGGACGTTCCAGTCAGTCCCTATTCTTCATTATTGAGGACAGTCATATTGGAGATAGCCACAACCTTATGACATAATTTTATCTTGATTATTTCTCTTGAGATTATATGTTCAAATAATATCACATTGAGGATTATAGAACCTCAGCATAAGAACAGGATGCAGTTAATTCAATCTGTAATACTGAGATAAGGAGATGATCTCTTGTGATACACACCACATACATTACATTTTGGTTTCTTAAGAATTTAGTCTAAAATTTCCTTGACTTTTCCAAGTCATGATAAAAAATCTCCAGAAGCCAATTCCAATTAGAAGAGCAGTATTAATAGGTGGAAATTAATCATATAAAATTTAGGTGAATTTAGTTTCAGAATATTGATCTGTACCTAAACTTCTCAAAGTTACATTTCAAGTATTGAGCTGGAAAATTAGTATGAATAATCAAATTTTCCTTCTACTCCATTCCTAAATTCCATTCTGAAGCACTTCCTTCCTTTGGGTATCTTGCTTATGATTATACTTCACACTTAGGCTGTCAGATGCACATTGGGCTGAGGAGATGGTCAGTGGTAAACTGCTTACCATGTAAGCACAGAGAGACCTGAGTTTGGATCCTTGAGCCCATGTAAGATCTGGGGTGTGGCAGTGTATGCCTGTAAATCCAAGCTGGGGAGGAGACAGGAAGATCCCTAGGACTTGGTGACTAGCTTGTTCTAATCAAATCGGTGAGCTTTAGGTTCAGTGAGAGATCCTGTTCCAAAAATAAGGTAAAAAGTAACAGAGGAAGACACCTGATGCTGGTTTCTGGCTTCCACATGCATAAACACACACACACACACACACACACACACACACACACACACACACACAACTGCACATGTAATTTTCAAAAGCTCCTCTCTGCATCCGCCTATCTTTTCCCTTCAACTTCCCTCTTTGGAAATATTCTGGTATGATAAAAAACTCAGAAAAATGTATTGGTGGGAGGTCAATATTTTAGGCTAGAGCTCTCCTATATTTGCATTAAATGAGATATCTTCCAGAAACTGTCTTTATCCAAATAGGGTGGACCCTTTGGGAACTTGCTAGCTGGCAGGAACTTCACTGCCTGTAGTTGGGGAGTGGGAAAGACAACCAGTGGACTCTCCAGTCAGTCCCTATTCTTCAAGTGTAGAAAGTTAGCCTTGCAGTTTTCATCCTAAGAGCTGACCCATGCAGGTACTTCCTTCAGAATAGACCATTCATTTCAAATGAGCACATTTCATTATGATACTCAGGGCATAAGTTTTCACAAATGCATTTTTACAATGCCATAGTTTCCTTTTCTTTTAACTCTTTCATGATCTACCTGTATATTATAAAGCCCCCACCAAATAGGAAATGTATTGTTTGCTTGTTTTTTTTTAAATCAATACTTTTAGCAGTCAGCAAGTTCAGTATTTTTTCAATTTTGTATGATTCTTTTATTTTTGAGTTTTATTTAGAAATGAAGGTTTTAATTATTAAACCAAACTAGAGAAGATACTGAATGGTTCAGAATTTTGAAATAAATCTGGCTGATATAAATTTATTCACATGCCATGTCTTTCCCAACTCCATGTGCTTAAACCATTAGGGTGAAACTCATGCTATTTGAGTCAGCATTCCCTTTGAATGGCATTATTACTATTGTTATCATGGCTTCTGCTTCTACAATATGCTGGGTGCTGTGGAAGACATTAAAAGACACAGCTCTTGCCTTGGGGCTTACATTCAGATAGGCAAACAAACAAAATTTATTTAAGGAGAGGTAGATTGATCTCTGAGATGCAATTTCCCAGGTGTCTGTATTTGTGCTTTGGGTTCATTTGTCTTTTAACCACCTGTGGGTTAAATAAATCTCAAAACTCTCCTTCATAACAAGGACATAAATGACAAGAGCTTGGAAGAAAACTCTTACGAGTCTTAAAGGGCAGAAGGCCAGGCCAAGTGACCAGAAAACCTGATTTGGGGGCTTCTGGGATCTTAAATTGTTCTTTTTCCTCATGTCTGAAGCAATTCAAGCTATTTATGGCTTCCTCACTGGAAGCCAAATCAATTAAAAAATAGAACACCAGGTCTTATGGCCTTTCTCAAACATTAGGCAAGTCCTTCACCATGGAATATTTTTAAAATGTTACAAGGTCTCCTTATAGGCTGAGATGCTTATTTGCATAAAATTTAGAAAGCCTTTTGTTTCATGGATATATCACCTTTATGATTAATGTTTGAAAATTTTATTAATAAACCAAAATGAATAAAATCTTGCAGTGTTTATTCTTGGTGAACATTTGCAACTTTTTCCATGCATATATAGAACAGAAGCAAACATTATGCTATTATGTGTATTAGGTTGGTATTTTTGGAAATTTGTCTTGTGCAGGAAGCATCTTTATCTTAGATATCTCAACACTCTGTAGACTTGCTATTGAATGATACCAGATACCTACTTCTGGGAATAAGCTGGTGGCATAATTTTAAGCTTCATGTGACAACTGCTGAAAATCACAGCTGCTGGTTTCATAAAGCTGCAGAGAGGGTGGCAATGACTTCCCTATGCAGGGCTGAGTAACTGCAGTTTATTTGGCCACTATGGTCTCAAGGTGTATGGCTGTGTTCCTCACCAGATTCTCCATCTGTGTGAGAGGTTTAAGCATGCAAAGCCATGCATATTTCAGCCTTGATTTCTAGAATTTCTGTTTAATTTCACTTCCTCATCATATGCAGTAGTGTGGTATGCCCTTCCAGATGGCCCACACAAATGCTTTGTCGTACTTCACTCACTCTCTGCATGTCAAGCATCTCTGGGACTACATACATCACCAATTAGCATCTTATATTCATTTGACAGGAATGGTATGCAATGTTTTATAGTTTCCTTTGATAACATTTGCATGTTGTGATGATCTTCTCTGACAAGGACCAAACTTTTAATTATGAAATTTTCCTCCTACCTCTCCAACCCTCATATGATTTTCCCTATGAGGAAGTATTTGAGCTGTGTTGTAGGAGCAATGTCTTCTTCATTGCAGTATTTCTAGGACTGAGTGAGGCCATGTTAGTGTGTGCATTGTAGGCATTTACCATGTCACACAGCTAGCTTTCCAGGAAGTAGGTATGCATTTCATTTCTATGTGTCCACCTCACTGTTTCCAAGATTTTCCACTGCCATCTCTTCAGGTCTTTGCAAAAGTTTTTCTCCAGGTCTTCCTTCTTCTAAGAAGGCCATCCTCTTCTAAGATCTGTGGTGATACCATTAACTTTGTTGCACCAGTGGTAAAGAGCAATCCTGATATATGAGAATCACTTCATCAATCTACCAAAGAGATGAAATGTGCCACAGGGATCGAATTCTCACTCGGGCAATGGAGGTGGAGTTACTGAGTTTTCTACTAGGATCATTAGTGAAATCCACAGAGCAGGTAAGTGAAGTGAACAAGAAACCTGTTGGGCAATGCTTTCTTGGCACCCTCAAATTCAATGCCTCATAGGAATGTCAGATTTTATAGGCTTGCTTTCTGAATCCTCAAAATCTATTCCAACCCTAACAAAATGATATTCACTAGTTAGTTACTTGTCTAGAAACCTAGAGTCAACAGGAATTCCTTCATTTCTTTTGTTTTCCCATCTCCCATATCAAGGGCTCTGTCATTAAGTTCTATCACTTCTTCTCTACCTGAGTCATCTAGAATGTCACCACCTACCTTACCCTCCCTTTACAGCCATTCCTTGGAAGCATGCATAACTTCTAAATTCCATGTTATATCTCAGTATTTTGTATATAGCCATGGTTTGGTATCCACTGGAATTGGTACCAGAGATATTAAAATTGGCACATGCTCATATCCTTTATTTAAAATAGCAAAGTGTTTTCATATAATCTCTGAACACCCTTTTGCTCATTTTATTATTTTTTGTGCCTCTGGGGATTGAACACAGTGCCTCATACATGCTAAGAACATGTTCTACCTCTGAGCTACATCCCAGCCTTTCTTGTATACTTTAAATCATCTCCCAATGTCTAATATAAAGTAAATACTTCTTGTGCTATATTGATTAGGGAACTGTGAAAAGGTCTGCACATGTTCAGTATAATGTAATAGAAATATTTCTATCTGAGTTTGATAGAATCTGTGGATACAGAACCTATGGAAATAGAAATTCAACTGTGACTCTCCACTCAGAGATAACAGGTCTTTTCATTGTAGACAGTAGCAGGTTCATTCCATCCACACCTCTGCAGTAGATTGCACTGGCTTTCTGTTGTGTTCCAAACACAACTCAAACCCTTCCCACTAGGGATCCTCAGTCTTGTGAATTCCTATAAATCCTAGCTCTTGGCAAATACTCTGTGACCTTACACCCACACCTGTAGCTTCACCAGGTTTCCCCATCATGAGGACTTTGCACCTGCTGTGCCTCCTGCCTAGAAAGTGTTTCCTTGTGGCTCTTCCTTTGCCCTGCTTCTGTTTACTAATTTTTATTTTACTTTTTTGATATAGGGTCTAACTATACAGTCCACGCTAAAATTGAACTCAAGATCCTCCTGCCTCAGCCCCTTCCCCTGTGCTGGATTATAGATATGAGCCACTATATAAATTTATTTTTAGTTTTATGAGACAGGATTTTCACTATGTAGTCCAGGTATGACTTTAACTTGAGATCCTCCTGCCTCACCCTCCCCAGTGCTGGTATTACAGTTGTGAACCACCATCCCTGGCTTGATTCTCTTTATTCTTTGGGTCTTTATGAAAAAAAGAGAAATATTTATTTGCAAGAAGAGAGGAAGAGAAAAGGGAGAGAGAATGGCTGACACACCAGGAGATGAGAGAGCCAAGACTTAAGGTTGTCACATTCTAAAAGACAAAGGAAAGGAGGAAAAGAGGGAGTAAGGGAGTTTAAATAGATGTGCCCCACATTGCTTCAGGGTTTTATTAAAGCTTGTAACTTAGATCTCCAGAGGCCTGGCTGGAGGAGGTGTCACTGTGGGTGGATCCTAGGGTACAGACTTAAGGTAGATTTGGGAAATTCCAGTCTAAAGATATGCAAAGTGCTTATGCTTTGCCGGGAGTTCCTGAGTAAGCTTGATTTTACTGGTGCTAGAGGTCTTGGATCTCTCATTTCTCCATCCTTGACCTTTACCATAGTTGAAGAACGAGATTAAAGTTAGTCCTGCACACCAACCCAAGGAAATATATGCAATTTCAGTATTCTAACTTGATTTAGTATAACAAAATAATTTAAAGCCATTCAATAGTAGATATTTTATGGAAGAACTTACACTGTAGTTTATAAGTAGGACTCATAAATTGACCTGAAAGACAGTGATCATACTTCAAAACTGGATCTAAGGAGTCTGAAGAATCTGGCTAAAATTTGAGAGAGAGAGAGGGAGAGAGAGCATTGCTAATTTTAAATATAATTATGTTTTAAAGATTTGTCAAAATCTTGTCCATGAAAACCAGAGGAGAAGAAAAGAGAAGGGACAGAAGTGTATTCAATCTTGAAACTGTCATGCCTGGGGAATTTCTAAAACGAATATTGAAGGCTTTACAAAATGTATCCTTTCCATTACTCCTATTTCCAGGTAAAATGCAAACTAAATGTAAGCAGGTTTTAAAATACTATTTTATGTTTCTGATAGGCCAAAACTATTGAAGCAAATCAGATCTCTCACTTTAATATGCATCTGCGCATTTAACAGCTTGTATTATTGACTCTGTTGAATGTCATGACTTCTGGAGTACCATTATGGCTCAGTGGATAGCCTTTTATTTAGCACTGTATCAATTAGGAGCTCAGAGTGTCATGATCTTAATACAGGAAGCAGGTATGCACATGGAAAACAGCAAAGGAGAGAAAGAGAAGTTTCTTAAGCAGTAGGCAAATTTCAAATGTCATTGTAGCAGCTCAGAAGGGGAGAGAAGGTTCTGCTTGTGGCCCATGCAAGCACTTCTGTTTGAGGTTACACTTCCCTTCACTGCTTGCTGCAGCACATGGACAACCTGTTTGCCTGGCAAATATCACACAACCTAATTTACATTATAGGCTGTGGGCCCAAAAGGGAAAAGTACTTAATTTTATTAACAGAGTGAATTTTAAATCTCTCAATAGGAGACTACAGAATTCCCCACAGGGCTAATCAATGTTATGGAGAAGTGGCACATCGAAAAGCCTGGGTGCATTTCTTCACTGTCTGAATTTATTCTCATGGAAAGCTTCCTCTAGGCCAACTGGGTTGAGTGTCACCTGTCTGAATACTGAAACTGTTTTTCACCTTGTGTACAAACCTGAACATGGGGTTGTGAATTTCTGGCCAAACCCCAGTGACATAAACAAAGCCATGATAATGATTTTGTAAGTTCATGTTGACATAACCCACCAGCTTGCTGAAGAGCCCCTCATGTTGAGGAAAACAGAGAAACTATAATGATTTTCAGATACAGTTGACAAGAGACCATTTAGTAAACTTTTATTTTTTTTAACTAACAGTATGAAAGGATGTTGTATTCTAGGCTACTAATAATCTCATCAGAATGCAAAAGCAGTGACTGTGTTATAAAACCAATGATCTGTTATATTCTGCAAGAATTTACAAAAGCCTAATGTCATTTACAACACCATGAGAACCACACTTGGATAAAAAAAATAAAACACAACAGAATTCAAAAACTGATTACAACTGACAAAAAAAAAAAAAAAAAAAAAAAAAAAAAAACCTGCATGAGAATTCAGTGTTTTAAAGGTTTAACATACCATGCTAAAATACACAGCATCCAGAAGTGACTTTAGAAGGAAAGGATATGGTATTTGGGAATGTTTAAAACTGCAACATCATTTGGTGCCATGGTAGAATCTGGACATCGGCTCAAGCCAGGATGCTCAGGTCCATAGTTGGTGATGAAGACCTGCCAGCAGCTTAGCCAGTAGGAACTTGCAGACTCAAAAGAATTTGTGTTTCCTCACCCTATACTTTCTCAGCAATATTTTTGACAAAAACACAACAGTAGCAATCTTAAATGTAGATTTAAAATGATCTAAAGAGGGAAGAACTTAACTCAAGGACATATGGAGTAACATTCATTGAAAAGTCAGTGGCAGGTTTTGGTCAGGATTTCTGGGTAGCCTGTTCTGAGCAAAGTGGGTATCCTGTGACCAGTGGAAGGGTAGAGGCAAGTCTCTTGGATACCGTTGGACTTTAAACTCTTAAAGGATTCATGACATCAATTTAAGCATTTAAATGTTATAAAGAAATGAATTCATTTTTTTCTTTTAATCTCCTACTCAAATATTTCCATCTTATATTCAATAATAGATAACAATGCAAAACAAAATCAGCTTCTGAAAGCCATCTATTGTTCAATCTACCATCTATCAATCATCTATATAACTAATAAATGGAGGGGGGAAACAGGGAGAGAAAGAACATCAATTTATTTGTGAGAATATAAAAATCAAGACGATGACCCATTTTTCCCATCAAATTCTCACATCAAAATTGCTAATATTCAAAACAACTATATTTGCCTTCCTTAGTTAGGATTTTTCAGAGAAACAGGGTCAGCAAGAGACAGTGGAATAGAGACACTGAAATTTTGATGTTAACAACTGCTATATTCTTTGGAAGACATTGATTAATTCTTCTTCTTCTTTTTTTTTTTTTTTAAGTAGGGTCTTGCTCTATAGTAGGCTGATCTGGAATATGTAGTCTCAGGGTAGTCTCAAAATCACTGCAATCCTTCTACCTCTGCTTCTCAAATGCTGGGATTAAAGCCATCCACCACCATGGCCAGCTCTGCTTGGAAGCATTTTAATCTCCAGGATAGAGGTAGCAAATGTGAGAAGCATGGCACCTTATTGAAGGGTCTTTCTAGAATTTTGTTCATCAGCTTTCAACAGATTATTTGCAGTAAATATATTTCTGGTTGTCCTTGAAGGTACACTTAGTCTTGCAAAGTTGAGGAGAATCATTTCGAAGTGTTGACTTAGGCACCTGTAAGATATCTGCAAATAATGAAAATTAAGCCTTAATGCTTTGGGATTCTGTGAATGAGTTATAGCACAGTCATGGATGAATCATTAGAGCACATGTCCTGGAGGAGGCTTCCCATATTTCTTGATTGCTGGGAAGTTGCACTTATTGGTAGTTGTCCATAAAGAAACTGAGATCAGCTTTTAGTTTTAATTCCCTTCACATCAACTGACTTGAGAATCAAATGAAAATTAGGTTACACCTGAGGAGAGTCTGCCCCTCAGTGAATAGGCAGAAGTGTTTCATGAGGGAGGCAGGTCTGTGTATTAAGGTGTTAGCATCATCCAAGGCAGGCAGCCCCCCCCGTCTACATTTCAGATACAGCTTCCTGTGTTTTCTTTTTCTTTTTTTCCTTTTCTTTTTCTTTCTTTCTTTTTTTTTTTTTTTTTTTTTTTTTTTTTTTTGAGTTAGGGTCTCACTGCAGCTCAGACTGACCTGGAATTCACTATGTAGTCTCAGGGTTGCCTTGAACGCACAGTGATCCTCCTACCTCTGCCTCCCGAGTGCTGAGATTAAAGGTGTGCACCACCATGCCCAGCTCTTCCTGTGTTTTCAATTAAAATATAATTCTTTTGCCTAGAAAAAAAATGTTTCCTTTTAAAATTATTATTTGTTTTTTATTAAGGACATACTTTGTATGGATATATCATGTCTTTGTACCATCTTTTCCTTCTGCTCCCAGTCAAAAGGGGGTCCTCCTCACTAAGGTCTCCTTCACCCTGGCCTTGATTGTCGGGGTCACCAAGGAAGCAGTATTCTTTCTCATCTCCCCACTTCCTCTGTGATTCTGCCTGAGCCTTGATTGAGATGTGAGGGGTGGTTTATCTCCTCAAGTCTCACTACCTTCTGAAAAAGAAAAACAGATTCTCCAATGGAGAATGAAGTCAGCATAGGTTAAATTGGATAAACATTATTTTAGGGAGAAGTTAATGGATGTAGCCACTCTTTTAGTCAAAAACTAGTGCAAGCTCGACACTGGAGAGCATAATCTATATCTCCATCCATACTATACAGAACTGGTTCCCAGTTCCAAATATGGGTTCCTTTCCACTGAGCAGACTCTCTTAGTCAATCAGAAAATCATTGATTGCCCACCAAGGTTGTGTGCCACTATTGTACTGGTGTGCACTTCTTGTCAGGTTGGTTGCTTCTGAGTAGCTTAGACCCCTGCTTGCTCACATCATTGTTGGCCTCTTTCCCTCAGCAGCTCAACTAGAACTTTCCAGCACTAGATGGGCTATTTATCTATGGACTAGCTCTCTACAGGATTCCAGCCAGGTCTCTCATGTTCTAGGTTGGCAGCATATGGTCTCAAGCAATAGGATCTTACATTTTTTAAATCAGGTAGGTAATCAAGTGCTTTGACAGAAGCCTGTCTTGTTTGGGGGACCTTATAGGTCTCTCAGATCAACAGCTAAATGAGGGTAGCACCTATTTCTGGTAGTGGGAGTTACAGGTCAGAGCCAATAGATTTTTATTTTTATTTCATTTTTTGATTTTTCGAGGTAGGGTCTCACTCTGGCCCAGGCTGACCTGGAATTAATTATGTAGTCTCAAGGTGGCCTCGAACTCATGGCAATCCTCCTACCTCTGCCTCCTGAGTTCTGGGATTAAAGGCGTGCACCACCACGCCCAGCTATTCAGAGCCAATAGTTTTAAGGTTAGGCCTCAACCCACTCCCTCTCCAGGGCCCTTCTTTTTTGGTGTTCACCCTATACTCCTGTAGAAGATTATACCTTTATTATTATTATTATTATTATTATTATTATTATTATTATTATCGAGAGACACAGGAGACAGAGAGGAAGAGGTAGAGAGAGAGAGAGAGGGAAGGAATGGGCATGCCAGTGGCCTCTCAGGAGCTGTGAACAAATTCCAGGCGTGTGTGTCACTTTATGTCTTGCTAAATGTGGAACCTGGAGATCAAACGGGTGTTCTTAGGCTTGGCAGGCAGGTTCCTTAACCGCTAAGCCATCTCTCTAACCTTAAGATTATACCTTAAGTCTGCTTTCAAGGAGAAAGGTTTCTAGGATACCAGTTCCTTTTGGGTTTAGTTTTGTGTTTATTTTCCTCCCATCCCCTCAAACCCTTTCATCCTTATTGTCTAGACCTCAGGTTGCTTATCTGGTATGTTAGCAACTCAAGCTGATCCAGATTAGGAATGATTGTGTGTTTGTTGAGTATGATCTGTTCTAAATCCATCAATTTTCCTACAAATTTAATTGCATCATTTCTTCTCACTGCTGAGTGGAATTCCATTGTGTATATGTACCACAACATTGTTATCCTTTCGTCCAGTGATGGACATCTGGGTTGATTCAGTTCATAGATATTATGAATTGAGCAGCTATAAACATGGTTGAGCAACTATCTCTGATGTGAAGCTTGGGCATTTACAGGAAGTGCCCAGGAAGGGAATAAGTGGGTCTGTTGGTAGTTCTATATCTATCTTTTTCCAGGAATTTCCATATTGATTTCCATAGTGGTTGTACAAATTTGCATTCCCAAAAACAGTGAATGAGGATTCCCCTTTCCCCACATCCTCTCCAATATTTGTTGTTGTTTGATTTTTAATGATTTCTATTATTACTGGGGTAAGGTGGAATATGATAGTTGTTTTAATTTTCAATTTCCCTGTTAGGAATGTTGGACATTTTCTTAATGGTGTGTTAGCCATTTATATTTCTTCCTTTGAAAACACCCTATGATGTGCTCTACCCCATTTTTTGAGTAGGTTGTTTGACTTTTTTTGTTTAGTGTTTTCAGTTATCTGTAGATTGTTGATATTAGGCCTCTGTCAGTGGTATACCTGGTAAAAATTTTCTCACATTCTGTGGGTAATCTATTGGCTCTGATTGCAGTGTGTTTGTTTGTGCAAAAGCTTTTTAGGTTTGTGTGATCCCATTGGTTGAAAGTGTGTATATTTCCTGGGCTACTGGCATATTGTTCAAAAAGTCTTGCTCCTATATCATGAAGAGTTCCTCCCACTTTTGCTTCCAGTAGGGGAAGAGTTTCAGGTCTTATATTGAGGTCTTTAATTTATTGAGACTTGATTTTTCTGTATGGTGAGATGAGTGGGTCTAGTTTTCAATTTTCTACATATGATGATCCAGCACCATTTTTTTTTCTACATATGATGATATAGCACCATTTCCTAAAGATCGTGTCTTTTCTCCAATCTATTTTACCAGCACATTTGTCAATGATCAAGTAGCTGTAGTTACTTGACCTAAGGTCTGGTTCTTCAATTCTGTTCCATTCATGTATGTTTATGTTTTTATGCAAGTACCATGCTATTTTTGTTACTATGGCTTTGTAAGATAGGTTTAGATTGGGTATGGTGTTACCTCCAGAGGTGTTTCTGTTGCTAAGTATATGTTTGGATATACAAGCCCTGCTGCCATTCCATATGAATTTTGAGATCTTTTTTCTACCTCTCTGTATGGCACAATGCAGGCCTGGCCCTAGCCAGACCACATGGCAGAAGAAACCAGGAAGTGGCTTCTGTGAACATGGTGTTCTGCGCAGGCCTAGCGTGACAATAGCTACATTCCCAGGCTTGCGAGAAACCTTCTATGAGATGACCTGTCAGAAATAGGCTGTCATTGGTCACAAAAAGGGGACCACCCCATACAATGATTGGCCAGCCAAACCCCTTAAAACCCCCTGTACTTCCTCAAATAAATGAGTTTTGTGGCAGCCTACCCTCCGCTTTCACCCAATTCCCAGAGTCTGTGTTGTGATTCTGCGCTGCTCACCCCCAACTAGGCAGAGACCCTGCCATCCCTCCTGGGCTGGAAGAATTCTGTGAAGAATGATGCTGAAATTTTTATTGGTATTGCATTAAATCTAATTCTATCTATCTAGGAGCATGGGAGGTCTTTCCATCTTTTCAAGTCCTCCTTGATTTCTTTCTTGAGGTTTTTTTTTTTTTTTTTTTCAATTTAGGGTCTCACTCTGGCCCAGGCTGACCTGGAATTAACTATGTAGTCTCAGGGTGGCCTCGAACTCATGGTGATTCTACTACCTCTGCCTCCCAAGTGCTGGGATTAAAGGCATGCGCCACCATGCCCAGCCTGAGGTGTTTTTTTTTTTTTTTAAATGTTTTCATTATATAGGTGTTTCATATCCTTGCTTAGTGTTTTTCCAAGGAATTTAACTTTTTTGTGGCTATTGAAAATGGAAAAGCCTTGATTTTTTTCTCTGTATATTTGTCCTTTGCATATAGAAAGGCTACTAATTTTTGTGTCATGATTTTGTATCATGCCACTTTCCTGAAGGGCTTACTCATCTTTAGAAGTTTTGAGATGGAGACTTTCCAGTCACTTATGTAGTATCATGTCATCTGCAAATAGGGCTTACTTGACTTCTTCCTTTTGTTTGTATGCATTTTATTTCTTTCTCCTGTCTTATTGCTTGGGCTAGGACTTCCAGTACTATGTTGAAGAGCAGTGGTGAGAGAGGGCACCTTGTCTTGTTCCTGATCACAATGAGAACTCCTTAAGTATTATTTGGGTTTTGAGTGCATTTTATATAGATTTTATTGTGTTGAGATATAAACTGTCCATGCTTATTCTCTCCTTCATTTTGATCATGAAGTGATATTGTATTTTGTTAAAGACTTTCTCTGTACCTATTGAAATCATGGCCTTCTTGTGATTAAGTTTATTTATGTGGTGTAATATGTTGATTGATTTCCATATGATGAAAACAGCCCTCCATTCCTGGAGATAGATAATGCTTTTGATGTGCCAATGGATTTGGTTTGCAAGGATTTTGTCCAGCATCTTTGCATCTAGGTTCATTAGGGATATAGGACTATAGTTTTCTTATCTTGTATCTCTATCTGATTTTGGTATTAGAGTGATGCTAGCTTCATAAAATGAGTTGAGGATTCCCTGTTCTCTGACTATGTAAAAAAGTTTGAGAAAAATTGGTTTCAGTTCTTCAATGATGGTTTGATAGAATGCAGCTGAGGATCCATAAAGTCCTTAATTTTTATTTTTGGGGAGACCTTTGATTACTTTTTCCATCTTAAAGTGATAGGTTTGTTTAGGAGATTAATCAGCTTTGAGTTTAGTTTGGCAGATGGTATGTGCCTGATAATGTGCCTGATATGCCCTGATAATTCTTCCAACTTCATTGATGTCTGTTTTCATTTGTTTTCATTTCATTTGAACTTTTTTTTCTTTTTTGTTTGATCGAATCAGCCAAAATATTTATTACTGTTGTTTATTTTTTCAAAGAACCAGATCTTCATTTTTCTGATTTTTAAAATTATTTTCCTGGTTTCCAACTTATTAATTTCTGCTTACATATTTATTATTTCTTTCTGTCTGGAACTCTTATGGTTGGATTCTTCTTGTTTTTCCAAAACTTTTAGGTGGATGGTTAAGTTATTAATTTTGATGTTTCTTTGTTATGAAGGCATTTAGCATTCCCCTTAGGACTGCTTTCATTGTGTCCCATAAGATTTGGTAAGTTGTATTTTCATTATCATTCAATTCTAGGAATTTTACAATTTCTTTTTTTATTTCTTCCATAACACATTCATTCTTTAAAAGTGTGGTGTTCAGTCTTCAGGACCTAGTGGAATTCCTGATGTGTCTCTTGTTAATTTCTAGCTTTAAAAGATTGTGATCTGATTTGATGCAGGAAATTATGTTAATTTTCCAAAAAATTTGAGGCATGCTTTATGTCCCAACCTACGATCTATTTTGGAGACATTTCCATGGGCTTCTGAGAAGAATGTGTATTCTGTAGAATTTGTGTAGAAAGTTCTGTTGATGTCCATTACTTCTAGGTGATATATTGTGTTGCTGAGCTCTATTATTTCCTTGGTGATTTTCTGCTTGGATGACCTATTGATGATAGTGGAGCACTGATGTCCCCAACTATGATGGTGTTGTATTTATTTTTCTTTTTTGTCAAGTAGGTTTTATTTTATAAAGTGTGGTGCATTTTTGTTTGGTGAATATAGATTTATGATTGTGATATCCTCATGTCTGATCATTCCCTTGATGAATAAGAAGTGGGCTTCTTTCTTCTTTTTGATTACTTTTGGTTTGAAGTCTATTTTATCAGATATTAATATAACAACACCTGTTTCTTTCTTATTTCCATTAGCTTGGAATATAATTTTCCATCCTTTCTCCCTGAGGAGGTGTCTGTCTTTAGTGGTGAGGTTAGTTTCTTGAAGATAGTGGATAGAAGGGTCAATTTTTCTGATCCACCCTGTTAACTTGTGTCTTTTTGATGGATGAGTTAAGACCATTAATACTTAAGGTTGTAACTGTGACATTTGATTTAATCCCTGCCATGATGGGGTGCTTTATGGGGTTTGGTGCTTTCTTGGGCATTGTACTTTTTTGAGCCTGCTCTAGTTTTGGTTATTATGGTCTTCTTGTAGGCTCTTGAGATTGGTTGTTTGAGTCTTCTGTGTAGAGTATTCCCTGAAGGTTTGGCTTTGTGTTCATATAATCATGGGGCTTTTTCATGGAATGTTTTCCTTTCTATTATTCCATCTATTATGAGGAATACTTTTCCTAGGTACACTAGTGGAGTTGGAAGACATAGATTTTTAGACTTTGACATGTTCTATTCCAGGCCTTTCTGGCTGTCAGGGTTTCCATTGAAAAAATGTGAGTAATTCTGATGGTATTGCCTTTGTATGTAGTGAGGTGCTTCTCTTGTGCTGCTTTTAGCACTCTCTGTTTTCATTGTTAAGAGATTTAACCATAATGTGGCTTGGAGAGTTTATTCTTTGGTCCTGTCTGTTTGGTGTTCTGTGAACTTCTTGTATCTGGATGGGCCTCTCTTTTGTGAGATTTGGAAAATTTTCTTCAATAATTTTATTGAATATGTTATGTATACCTCTGGCATGGATTTATTCCCTTTCTGGTATACTCAGGATCAGGATGCTTTTCATTTTAAGGTATCACACATTTCCCTCAGGTTCTGTTTGCATGAATTCTTTAACTTAGCCAATTTTTTGTACACTCAATCAATTTCTTAGGTCTTGTCTTTCAGCTCAGAGGTTCTGTTCAACACATGATTGACTCTACTAGTGAGTGATTATAAAGATGTTACAAAAGCTATATTTGATTTTTGTTTTTTTGCAATATGTCCATCTCTTTTTTGAAGTATGATTTCAGTTTGAGGTCTGATTCTCTTGATGCTTCCTGGAATTCATCCTTTCATTTGATCATGTCTTCATTAAGCTTAATCAGCTGGTTATTGAGATCTTCCATTTGTTGACTCAGCATCATTTCATATTGTCTCTTTTGAGGCTTCTCTACTTCTCTTCAATTAAGTTAAGCCTAGTGACCAAAACTGAGTGCTCTAAGAGAAGATTCTATTCAATTTCATTTCTGCCGTTATTGGTTTTCTGAACCTTTTCTTCCAGAATTCAGAAATTCTGTTAATCAGGGTCACATTTGTTATTGTGTTTTCATTTTGGAATTCAATTTTTGTTGTTTTCTCTATAATTTAGTTGGAGGCTTCCATTTTGGGACAAGGCATCCTTGGTGGAGGTTTCTCAGTGTTCTGACTTTTTTTTGTGTTTTTATTTGTGTGTGTGTGTGTGTGTGTGTGTGTGTGTGTGTGAGACTATCCATCTGTGGTAAGTCTTATTTTATTGAGGAAGAAGCAAGAATTTGTCCTTGTAGGATCTTCAATGAGTGTTCAGTGAATGTAAACTGGACTGAAGTAGGTTGTGGGTATAACTGCAAATGCACAGATTATGGAGATTGCAAATACATCAAAGGTACTTGGGGAACTGAGAGGTGGAGAACTGGGACTCTCTAGCGTACTTACTCCATTTGTGCACTCTTCAACACAGGAGAACCAGTGGTTGGGGAACCAGGAGCCAGGAAGCTGAGGAGCAAAGTGTAAGAGGCCAGCTTCCACAGTGGCCCCTGTACCTTCTGGCTCAGTGGACCTGGTATTTGGTAACCCAAGTGTGTGTGTGGGGGTGTCAGTCAATCAGGAAGCAGCAATAAAAGACCTGCTTCTGCAGCACACATACAGGACACATACTGGTAGCAGCACCAGGAAACTGGGAGGTAGGGAATGAACCAGGAGCTCTGACCTACTCACTGTGTGGGTACACCCTGCAGAGAAGGGGATCTTGGAGTTGGGGACCCAGGGGCAGGTCAATCAGGAAGGAGTAGCAAAAGTTCTGCTTTAGCAGCAAGCAAGCATGGTCCAGGCAGCCCCAAGCCAGGAGCAGGTGTACTGGGTCCAGGGATCAAAATTTTAACAATTTTGAAATATGAGAAAGTAGAAAAGGTGAGAGAATGATAGTGATGGTGTTGCTAGTAATCAGAGTAAGAGAGAAAGGAAGATGAAGGCAAAATATACTCCCACAGTATGCTTGTGCTAACATCTGCTTAGTTTTGCCCCAGACTCTTACTTCTTGTAAGTAGCATGTTTTACAGTACTACCTTTTGGTTTCTGCCATGTACCTGGCTGGCCCCATGTGATTGTGGGTATTAAATTCATAGGAATGAGAATAGGACCATGCTATCTTTTATTCTTGATTTCCCAAAGGAAAGCAGATATAGCTGCCTTCCACTGGAGAACATATTCCTTGAAGAATGAGTTCATTTTAGCTGTCAGTTGTGGAGTAGCTAAACATCACAGTTTGTATGCAACATTGCCAGCGGAATGCCCACCCACCTCCACTGGGGATAAGAATCCCCAGTGGCGGGGGAGCCTGCTTACAAGAAAGAGAAGCAGCTGTTGTTTTACACAGAAATGTCAAAAGCACAAGCAAATATCTCATCACCAATTGGTGGTGTCATGGCCAGTGAAAGCTGTAGGTGTTATGAGGTTTAAATTATAAATATCATAAACTATCTGGAAAGTGAACCCTTGATTAGAATTTATTGTATTGCTAATGTTAGGGTGTGAATCTGAGATGTGGAAGGTAGGATTAAATTAGCACACATCTTTGACATTTTAAAATTAGGGAGTTATTGATTAGTTACCTTTTGTTTAGTTTTGTTTATGAGACAGGGTCTCACTTTAGGCTATGCTAACCTGGAAGTCACTCTGTGGCCCCAGGCTGGCCTTGAACTCAATGTAGTTCTCTTAACCTCAGTCTTCAGAGCTTTGAGACTGTAGAAGTGAGCCACCATGGCTGGCTTAGTTGCCTTTTTATTAGTAGTTAACTGAGTACAATTATGTAGTACTCATATATTCTGAATATAAAACATATTCAGCTTTCATTGGGCCTGGTGACACTAGTGTAGCCTCCTAACACCTTGGGAAGTTGAGGCAAGAGGATCATACATTCAAGGTCTGCCTGAGCTAAAGAATGAGTTCAAGACCAGTGAGGTCATATCTAAAATTAAAAATACAACTGGGGATGTATTTCAGTGTTACAGTTCTCTTGTAGCGTGCACAGGGCCCTAAGTTCATTCTCTAGTAATGTTGTTTAAAAGGTACATTAGTTACTTTCTTACTGCTGGAACAAAATACTTGATCAGAACTGGGTGTGGTGGCTCACACCTTTAATCCCAGCATCCGGGAGGCAGAGATAGGAAGATTCCCATGAGTTTGAGGCCACCCTGAGACTACATAGTGAATTTCAGGTCAGCCTGAGCTACAGTGAGACCCTACCTCGAAAAACAAACAAACAAGCAAACAAATAAACAAACAAAAAAACCTTACTCAGAAGCAACTTAAGTTCCAGAGGTCAAGAAAAGCATGGCAGGATCTGACACATCACAATATTACAGGAAGGAAATAGAGACAGGGAACTGTATATGTGGCCTGGCTATAGGACCTCAAAGTCCACTTTCTAGAACACACTTCCTCCAGCAACGTTCCCCCTCTTGAAGGTTCCACAGCTGTCTAGAACACTGCCACCAGCTGGAGCTTAAGTATTCAGAGAAGCCTATGGGGGTCATTTTACATTCAAACCATCAAAAAATTTTGACGTGATAAATTTCTAGTGCATAGATATTTCATTTCTCAAATAAGTCTCCCAAAACAAGCATTTATAAGTTTTCTAATTGCAAGGAGTTATCAGCTATATGCCAGTATGTCTTTTTACTGATCTTTTTTTTTCATAAGTTTATCACTCCACCACCCTGTAATCAATCTATTCACCTATGAACCACCCATTCATTTAACAGCTATTGATTAAGGACCATTATAGTTGATGCACTGTGATAGAGATGGTAGGAAACTGAAGGTAATATAACTTCTATTCCATATCTTTAGAAGTCTACCTATATAGCATGAAGATGCATGAGCCAACTTATTGTCATAGCACTTTTAAAAATAATGAAAAATAGACCAATGTAGTTGCTCTCTTAATACAAGGACACACAAACACCAAGCTCTACTACAGGTATGGAATCAACCCCCATTAATCTTTCCAGATAAACCATTGTTCTACATAATATATGTGGTTTGAATCTGAAATGTTCTAGCTGGTGGAATTATTTTGGAAGTTGTAGAAAGCTTCAGAAGGTAAAGCCTTAATGGCAGAAAGGGGTCCCTGTGGGCATGTCCTGAGGGGCTATATTTTGCTCCTGCTCCTCTTAACCACCCTTTTCGCTATTTGCTGCTCACAGTTAGGTGGACTGCTTTGCTCCACCACCTGATCTATGCCATAATGTCTTACCTTCCCATGGACAGAACTCCAGGACCACTTACCTCATCTCTTTTGGTTCTTGCACCGTCTACCATTGCCATCCATGATTCTGATTCCTGTATATTCCTCACTTTCTGCATGTTCTACAAAGGCCCATATAGATTTGACAGGAATATATTTTTCCCAAGTGAATACTAAGAAACATGTTACAAGATTATCCCATCATACAATCTCTGAGGCATTCCCAATTTTTAAAAAGAGAAGGTCTTTTAATAGCTCATTTAAGTTTGTTTTCCCTGTATTCTTAATTATATTGAATACCCATATAATCCATCTTTGAGTATTCATTTACAAAGAAGGTTTGTAATAGTCACATTTAATTTATCAGGGTGCAATAATTTGTATTTCCCAATCATCTTGCTGACTTTGGTTCATTATACTATTGTTTCACATGAGTAAGTTAGCAAAGTTTGGATTGATTGACTCTAATTAACTAAAACTGGTTCCAGGCTGTGCATCTATTGTCATGGTAGCTAGCCACAAAACCCCAAACTGCTAAGCAAAGGCAATATAAGGTAATATTGCTTTGAAAATTGTAGATAATATGTAACCTTGGGCTTATCACTGTTTGAGAGACAAACTATGAAAAGGAGGGTAAGAGAAGGGAAATGTATTAGGATATGCTTTACGAAAGCTCAGGAGTATACCCAGGAGTCCATGGGGGTTCAATTCACAGATATACTGAACTACAAATGAATTCCAAGTTGAGTAGTGGGAAGGTAAAGATTTCATGTTTTTTGGAGACTGAAGAACTGAAATATGCCTGCTAACAATCATTCAAGATTTACCAGAGGAAAAAAAATAAGTCTCCAGTTTGGTAGAGGAAATGACATGTTGCTTATAGGAAACCATGACTGTTTTGTTTGAAATAGGCTTTTGTATACTGCTGATATTTTATAGTCACTAGCCATCTTCATCTTAGAATAAATGACTTTCAGGCTGTATAAGAAACTGGGAAACTAATTGCACTTAGAGCCTGTAAGCATGAGCAGAGACCAACCTTCCAGGTCTTGCCAATGAACCATGGACACAAATCCAGTTAAAAGCAATTGGTAAGCAGAATGCACTGCAAAGGCAAGTTTCATCACTGGAAGGAAATTCAGCCTTCTTGTCAAGATACTTGGCCTTTGTGGATCTTGACTCACAGTACCAGTCAATATAGGTGTGCATGTTGTTCAGTATAGGTGTGCATGTTGTTCAATATAGGTGTGCATGTTGTCCATGTCCACTTTTCCAGTTCCATCCTTTTTTTTTTTTTTTGGTGTTGGGGATGGGACCAGGGAAATGCATGCTGGGGAATGCCTCTATCACTGAGCTGCATGGCTTTTAAGGGCTTCAAGGTTCCCTTTTTTCCACGACACTCTTAACTGAGCTGCATGCTCTTTCACTAGAACACATCCTAAAACACTCTTCCAGAAATATTCAGATAATGGTTCACCGACTATTTGAGCATCATGACTCATCAAGTTGATTCGTAAAATTAGCTGCTATAGAGGCAAAAGACTACATAACAACACAAGGTTTCACTAAGAAATGAGTCAGAGAAGAGGAAGATGAAGAGAATAGAACAGCTTTCTTTGCTTCTGAACAGAAGAAGGAAGGTACATGACTTCGGATTTCTGACAAATTTTGAAATATTCCAAATCATCACCTACCATGGTACATATTAATGACATCTCTCCTTCTTGAAACAAACAAGATTTTCATACATTTTGTTAGATGAAGGTAAGGTTCATGGAGTTCCAGGACTGTGTCCCCGAGATGGGCCCCGCAGTGAATGAGAAGCAGTAAAGGCTTATTCAGCCTTCCTTCTCTGGAGCCCTCTACTGGATGGGTAGAGGCTTGTATACAAGTAGACCAGAGAATTTTTGTCCTTTTCTTCTTTCTAGAACTCAGGATAGTATTCCAAAAGATTATCTGCCTTATTGGCAAATCATTAGGACCAATCAAAATGAATTCACATGTTTACTAAATAAACAGGAATAATGTTTCTTGATTGGTAAGATAGTTTATCTTAATATCTCCAGTAACTGAGCAAATACTCTTTAAGTCTTTAATAGGTATTCAGCAGTGAGGAGAATGCAAAAGAAAAAGACATGGTCCCTATCTGTAAGAACTATATAATTTTTTTTCTGGGAACAAAAACTAACATTTAGTGAGTTAACTATGGGAAATTCTCTTCAAATTCATATGTGTTGGACACATATGAGATATATTGGCTATCTCTATATGATGATATTCATGACTATGTTATGAAATTGAGTGGTGGTGTTTGAACTATGTCTGAAGTTAGCCATTCTTTATATTACTATTTATGTGTGTGTGTGTGTGTGTGTGTGTTGTGTGTGTGTGTGTGTGTGTGTAAGTGTTTGTGTGTATGGGAGGGGACACTCATGACAAAGTGCATGTGTGCAGGTCAAAGTATAACTTTCAGGTTGGTGCTCACTTTTCCACCTCATTTAAGACAGGTTTCTCACTTTGGATTCTTGTTCTACCATTCCTTGTTGTTCTGCTGTTTCCTCCTCCCCTCTCACTTTCAGCATCAGTGTGCTGGGACTATAAAAGCCCATCTCAGCATTTGGCTTTTATGTGTAGTATGGGGATTGAACTTGGCTACTGCAGCTTGAGGGGCAGTACTTTATCCACTGTACCATCTCCTCAGACCCAAGAATTAGCCATTCTTATTAAACTAGTCCACTTTCAATGATTTTGTTTTCTTAGTCATTTTATTTGTTTACTTAACTTGATAATAAAAGGTATTAAATTGTGTAGGCACACATAAGGATGGGTTTTGATAGAGGAGAATATTTTAAGATATTGCTTTTGAAAATGGAGTACATTGTCATGTAAGCTTTCCATTACTATAACAAATACCTGAAAAAAGAAACAAATTTCAAAGTAAAAATGTTTGCTTGGCTTATTATTTTAGAGGCTTCTCTCTGGAATTGGTTGGTCCCATTCCTTTGGGCCTGTAGTAAGGCCTTATATTGTGGTAGAAATGTATGAAAGAAAAAAATCTGGTCACCTTGTAGCCAGAAAGCAATAGAAAAAATAGGAGGAGACCTGTGATTAATAATCTCCTTTGAAGGTGCATCTACATGACCTAAAGAGGCCTCACCTCTTAATGTTCCCACAGCCTTCCAATACAGTCTTCCTATTAACCAAGCCTCCAACCATGGTCTGAAGGATGGTCAAGAAGAGTTAGTTACTATGTGCTATTGTCTTCTTTCCACAGGCAACTCACATTAAGAGAGTAGCAAGGAAATTTTATGTACTGAATCTGATTATAATGGCAAGGTGTGACAGATAGCTGAACCTTTATTGACATATATGATAAAAAATTCTTCTAGATACTAAAGGATAAAAAGACCTTCTATGGTTATGGTTTAGTAACATTAGTGTTGTGAAAATATTATCATAAGTGATCTAAAAATTCAATGCAATCTCTTTCAAAATTTTAATAGCATTCTTCACAGAACTAGAAGAAAAAAAAATCCTGCAACTATATGGGAACAGAAAGAACCACAAATAACCTAAACAATGTCAAGCAGAAAGAGCAATGCTGAAGGTATCACAATACCATATCTCCAGTTATACTATTGTTGTAGTCAGCTTCATGTTGCTAGGATGCACATCAAAATCAGACACAGTTTGTGGAGGAAGGGATTTATTTCAAGCTTGCAAATCCAAGGGAAGTTCCACCAAATGGTAGAAGCTGGCTCCCATTCATAAATCCAAGTAGAGAGACACCATCAAATAGCCAGTACCACAAACAAGAATGACCTTGGCAGCAACAGCAGGGGCCCAGGCAGAGCTTAGACTGTTCTACACAGCTTTGACCTGGAAAGCAGATCTGCCCCAAACACATCATAAGGCTAGACCCCAGGATCCACTCTCAATGACACCTCCTCCAGTCATGTGGTGAGAAAAACAAGTTACAAGCTTAATAAAATACCTGAGTCTATGGGGAACACACATTCAAGCTACCAAAACTATAGTCATAGTAACAAACGCAGCATTCCACTGGCACAAAATCAGCCAGACACCAGAGCCAGCAGAATAGAATAAGGGACCCCAAAGTAAACCCACTTAATCTTTGACAAAGGTGTCAAAAATATACGTAGGAGAAAAGACCTCTTTAACAAATGGTACTAGGAAAACTGGACTTCCATATGTAGAAGAATGAAACTAGAACTGTATCTCTTTTATTATTTTAAAATTTGTTTAATTTTTTTTTCACTTTTTAAAACTTTATTTTTTTAACAAAAAGTTTGCATACATAGACCCCTTCTCTCTCACCTCAATTCTGCTGGGGGTCTTTGGGGTGGTAATTGATATTCTTTGGGACCAATTGGCTTCAGAAAATCTCTACAGTGATGGGGGAAACATGGTATCTCAGGCTATTTTCACCCATCTTGAGGCTCTTACAATCTTTCTGCCCCCTCTTCCATGATACTCCTTGAGCATTGGTGGGCAAGATAGAGATCTGATTCAGTGTTGCTTTTTCTGTAGACTCTGAATCTCTGTTTTTATGAGGTTTGAGTAACCACAGTGTCTGTCACCAGTTCCCTGGAACTGGTTTTCAGGATAGCCATGAGAGTAGTATTTGTTTTGTGTCATTGCTCCCCATAATAATGACTTCAGGGTCTGGGCAGAGGTGGTGGTGACCCATCTCCTGGTTGACAGTTGGTCCTCTCTATTTTAAAATTATTTTTATTTTTATTTATTTATTTATTTGAGCAAAAGAGAGGGGGAGCACTCCAGGGCCTCTAGCCATCGCAAACGAACTCCAGAAACATGTGCTACCATGTGCATCTGTCTTATGTTGGTTTTGGGGAATCGAACATGGTTGCTTAGGCTTCTTAGGCAAATAATCACTAAGCCATCTCTTGGCTATCTCTTCCTGATATATTGATGTATCCTTGTTCTCACCTGTAATCTCCCCTATAAAAGGTGGAGAAAGCATTAACCTTAAACCATAGGTGCTAACTGGTGATTCTCAGGGCCAGAATTGGGTCCCTTCCCATAGTGAGCTCTTGGTTAGGGGAACATGAGGTCCCCAAAATATTACAGTCCCAAAATATTACAGGCAAAACAGTTGGTTACCTGCTGCAGTTAAAAGATAAGTTACAGCCACAAGGGCATCAACTGATCATCCTGGAACTGAGAGGGAATCCAGTTCCCTCCTGTGCTAGCTTGTGCTAGAAAGTGCCATGAGAGTGGCTGGAGAATAACAGTTGCTGATTGATTGATTAAGCAGGAGATCCTGCCAGTTACAAAACCAACAAGCTTAGCAAGAAGTATACACTTGTGCGTAGTGGCACACAGCTTATGTAAGTAACCAACTGCTCACATATTGGGCATAAGACCTGCTTAGTGGTGGTGGTGGTGGTTGGGGGGTGAACTTATATGTGCCTTTGGGAACCAAGCCAGATTCCCTGGAACAGGAAATCAAAAAGCTCCACAGACAGCCTCCACTGCTATCTTAGAAGAATGAATATACACATCACTATATCTTTCTAATGACTAGGCTGATCCCCCTTTATTCAAGCTGTTCTCACTTTTGATTGAAGAATCTGTTCTATTTTACAGAACTGTATCTCTTACCTTGTGAAAAACTTAATGAAAAATGAGTCAGAGGCCTTAATGTAGGACTGGACACTTTGGAACAGCTGAAGGAACATATAGGGAAAACACTTCAGGAACTAGGAATATGCAACAAATTTCTGAAAAGAACTCTAATAACAGAAAATAATCCTAAAAATTGACATACAGGACTGTAAACAATTTAATAGGCATCTATTAACAGAACAAAAGTTACAGATAAATATTTGAAAAAAAAGTTCATAATCCTTACCCAGTAAGGACATAAAAATTAAAATAGTATGGAGAGTCCATTATCCCTGTTGGAAAGGCTACCATCAAGAAAACACACAAGTGAGGTCAGAGGAAGAGATTGAGTAAAGGAACAGTGGAGGTAGGGCTAATCAAAATTTAAGAGGATACAAAAAAGTCATATGGAAACCTACTTTTCTGGACAATGGAACACTCAGAAGCCATAGATTGTTACTAGAAAATTTTCAGTGCCTGGGATGGGATACCTTCCAGTGAGTTGTTGGCCAGGGAGGTCACAGATAACCCCAAAACATTATAGGCCATTGCCAAGGCCCTTGGTTTCCCACCAGGAATAGATTGTAAGACCCTATTGCTGAAGACCACATATCTGGGTGGCAAGTTCACTGAGAAAACCTTCTGGAGCTGAGCTGAAAGCCTCCTCCATGAGGACCAACTGACAGAAAGTTGGAAAAAGCAACTCTGCATGCAGTTCAATGGGAGAGAGAAAACACCAGTGAAGGTACTCAACAGTGAACACTGCAAGCTTTAAATTTGTCCAGCTAGGCCAAATGAGCCAAAGGGTGCAATAGTGGCATGTCTGTTATGGGGGAAACCAACTGCTCTCTAATTGGACAGAAGGCACGCTTCATGGGAGGGAACACACCCTTGATACTGAAAATGTACGACAGGGGTAGTCATGAGCCCTAAGGGTATAATGTCTGCTGATGTCTCATTAAATGTATATACTATGCTCACCAAACTGCCTAGTAAGCACATCTCTTAATGTCAGCACCCATATATTAATGCTACTCTCACTTTTGGTTAGAGAAGCTTCTATTTTCAGATGGTGGCAAACTTGGGATGACTCAGAAGACACCATGGTGCTGAGAAGAAGTGACAGAGGAGTGCTCAGCACTGAAACATTTCAAACCTACCTTCCAAGGCTCAGGGTCTGTTGTGGAAGAGAGAGCAGAAAGAATGTAAGAGCCAAAGGAAGAGTAGGACTCCTTACAACATACTCCTCCAGACACAAAATGGCCTGGATATCCATGACCTCACAGTGCCTGACACTACCTACATAAGACCATCATAATAGGAGGAAAAGATCATGACATCAAACTGAAAAGAGAGAGTGATTAAGAGGGGGAGGAGATATGATGGAGAGTGAAGTTTCAAAAGGGAAAGTGAGGGAGGGAGGGAAATAACATGGGATATTGTCTACAATTAAAGAAGTTGTCAATAAAAATAATATAAAAAGAAAACATACAACAACACATGCTGGTGAGGATATGGTGAAACAGAAATGGAAATTGGTTCAAGCCACTATGGAAATAATCAGTATGGGGATTCCTTGAAACACTAAAAATTCAACTACCATTTGATCTAGGCAGTATACCTCAGTACATACCCAAATGAATCTTGATCAACACAGCAAAGAGAGCCTTGCATATCCATGTTTCTTGCTACACTATTCACAATAGCCAAGATACAGAACTAAGTTAGATCAACAGAGGAATGGATAGAGAAAATATGGTAGGTATACATAATGGAGACTTATCGGTAACAAAGAATGGAATTATGTCATTTGTATTAAAATGAATGGAACCAGTGATCATAAGTGATATAATTCAGATTCAAAACAATAATGTTTCCTGTGATATGCAGAATCAAAGTTTTTTTAATTTTTATTGACAATTTCAATACACAGAATCAAAGTTTAATAACACACACACACACACACACATATATATATAAGTATATTTATACATGATATGACAGTAGGAGGATGATGAGGATAAAGTCTAAAGGGAGGGGAAGGAAACAATTAATGCATGTGGTAAGACATGCTATCTCTTTATCTATCATCTATCTATCATCTATCTATCTGTCATCTATCCATCCATCCATGAAGGACATGAAAGCAGAATGGGGACTATTTGGGAAAGGAAGGAGTGATAGTAATAATGGGTAAATATGAGAAGGATACAATGACATATGTATACAAACTGCCATAAAGAAATCCATTATTTTGCAAAATAAGAGTATATAAAAATAAGAGTATTCTTAAAAGAGAAAACTTTAAAATTTTTTTTTTATCTGAAGAGCAAGAGGTTGAGACAAAGTAAGTTTGGGGATCACTAAAATCATAGAATGTGGGGAGGCTTTGGTCTTATGTTGAATCATGGAGCAGCAACTGCTGAATCACCTAGCTATGCATGACACCAGATCTATGGAATTTAAATATGCAATTTAACATGCTTTATAAGTTACAGTATGTGACTCTGAGGAATACGGTTGTCTCTTGTATCACACTGCTGACAAATGCCACCCAGTGTCTGGTCACAAACCCACTAGTGATATGAAGCTTAATTTTTAAAATCTCACTGTTTGTCAATAAATCCTTCTTCTAGAATCTGTCAGAAAACATGGAAATTATACTTGCCAATATTTAGAATAATTAAATAAATCACATTGCATTGAAAAGTATTTGAATTGGCTAGAGAAAAAATTCTATTTACCACTTACCAACCTTAGAATTAAATGAAAAAGACTCTGTTTCATATCTGTTTGCTAGTCTTTGCCCTATTCCATCAAGTCACGGTAGGTATGTTTCTCACCATCCTTGTTGGTACTTTCTTCTGGACACATTTGGATTTAAGCATCTCTCATAGACCATGTGATCTAGGATTAAACCTGTCGCCTGATACGCCCTCAGCACACAGTACATACAAGGAACACAAGCTGATCACATTTCTCTTCTGCTCTCAGCTCTTCCAATTTAGCAAATTGCCTGTCACATCACTAAAAATAGGAAGTTTGAACTTAGGCTCTCTTTTTTATTTGAGGTTATTTTGCTTACCACAAATGAAGGCCACAGAAGCTAAATATGTCTAGATGAATGATGACTTTATAGTAATAAAATGAGCTCACAGAGGCTAATGACTCTGTAATCAGGTTTTTCAACCACTTTTTATATTGAGTATAATTTTCTCTCTGAGAAATTCTATATTACCCTTGTGCTAATATCAGGTTCACTGAGAAAGCAGCACTCTTGCTAATTTCTCCAAATCCTCTGTGGTTTCAGCTGGGGTCAGGGTGAAGTGCACTGGGTTGTTTTTCTCCTCAGGTCCAGGAGAAAAAAGAGACTAATGTGAGCAAAAGGGGAAAGGCATGAGCTGAGAATTAGAGGCCACTACCTGACTGCTATGAAGTCACAGAGTAGGTTTGCCTGAGAAGACTACTTGATTCTGGATGTGAGTGCTGTGGCCATTCATGCTTCTTTTTCAGTTTAGATTTCTTATTTTGGAAGTGGTTGAAGAAATTATGTTTTAGGAGTCCTTTATTTGGCTTGTAGCTTTAAAATGACTAGTCTACCATTCACCAGGTCAGTTTCTCCCATCTACATTTCTTTTGTTGTCTACAGTATCTCCTGCTTGTCATTAAAGGAAAGGAATCAAAGCCCTCCTGTTGACAACCTGAAAGATTGGTAATCCAATCTGATGGCACATATCCCAGCCCTTAGGAGGCTGAAGCAAGAAAATATTAAATTCAAATTAGCCTTGGTGTTACAGTGAGATTCTAGCTGAAACAGAACAAACAAACAAACCAAAAACCTAACAAACCTAACCACAAAAGAAATTTGGTTTTGTGTAAATCAAAAGTCAGACATTACTACCATATTGCTTTCCATACTGGCTATAACAACAAACATTTGTTGAAAAGAGGCAAGAGACATAAGGTGATATCTCATCATGGATTGAATTTGCACTTCTCTGAAGCTACTGATGTTGAGCTTCTTTTGTATGCCAATTGGCCATTTGTTTGTCTTCTCAGTCAGTAAAAATGTACACTCATATGTTTAAGGTTCCTTCATCACAAGAACCATATGGTCATTTTAAAATGCATTATATGTAATTGTTTTCTTTTATTAGTTAATTAATTTATTTTAATTTATTTTTATTAGATATGGACATATTTAGTATATAAACAACACATGTTGGCACTATCTTTTCCCTCATCCCTGACCCTTTTCCAAAGAGGCCCACCTCGCTGGGGATGCAGGTCAATCTTATGGGGATTGTGGGTCATGCATTGTGGGGACATCAGTCAGTTGTGGGGGACAGGCAATGTTTCTGTTTATAATGTCCCAACTTGAGGCTCTGAAAATCTTTCTGCCTCCACTTCCAGAAAATTCTTTCAGCCATATTCAGTACATTTTAAGTCTACTTTAGTGATGGGCTCTTAGGAGCCTCTGGACCTCTGCTTTGGTAGGTGTTGAGTGTCCTCAGTGTCTTTCTCCTTCACCCTTGTGCTAATATCAGATTCACTGAGAAAGCAGCACTCTTGCTAATTTTCCCAATTACTCCGTGGTTTCAGCTGGGGTCAGGGTGAAATGCACTGGGTTGTTTTTCTCCTCACGTCTAGGAGAAAAAGAGAAGCAGATTCTCCAATGGAGAGTGGAGTCAGCACTGGTTAAATGGGATAACCATTATTAATTTAGAGAGAATTTAAAGGATATAGATCCTCTTATAGCCCAAGACTAGTGGCAGCTTGACATTGGAAAGCAAAATCATGATCTGGATATGATTCTGACTTGTTTCCCAGTTCCAGATATGGTTTCTTTTCCACTGAGCAGATCTGTTAGTCAATCTAAGAACAGAAGGTTACTCACCATGGCTGTGCCACTATTGCACTTGTGTGAACATCATGTCAGGTTGTTTACTTCTGAGTCACTTAGACTTTGAGTTGCTAAGACAGATGTTGGTCACTTTTGCCTGGTAGCTCATGTAGTGCCTTCCAGCACTAGATGAACTAATTGTCTGGGGAATGGCTCTCTTCCAAATTCTAACCAGGTCCCTCAGTGGTCCATGCCAACAGTGTATGGTGTCTTCAGCAGTAGGGTCTTATCATTAACGTCTGGTGAGAAATCAAGTACTCTGACAGAAATCTGTCTACTTTGTTTTGGGAGATCTTGTAGGTCTCTCCAAGCAACAGCTCATTGTGGATGTTAACCACATTCTGGTACAGGGAATTACTGGCCAGCACCAAGAGAAAAGAAAAAAGAAAAAGGCATGAAAAAAAAAAGAGAGAGAGAAACAGGAGAAATTTAAGGTTAGGCTTCATCTCACCCTCTCCATGGCCCTTTGATTCAGGTGCCCCCTAAGGTCCTGTTGAGGGTTCAACCTTATAGTCTAACTTTCAGGATATAGGTGTGTATGCCACCAGTTCAATTTGGGGTTCTCTTTTGTGCCCCCCCCCAACTCTTCTCCTTCCCCTTTCCCCAAGCCCTGCTCTCCCTATTACCCAAGCCTTGAGATGCTATTCAGGTATGTCAGCAACTCAGGCTGATCCAGGTTAGAAACCTCAGATGAGTGAGACCATGCAACGATAGTCTTGCTGTGATTGTGTGAGTTCACTTAGTATGATCTGTTCCAAGTTTGAACATTTTTCTACAACTTTCATTGTGTTATTTTTTCTTACTGCTGAGTAGAATTCCATCATGTAGATATACCACATCTTGGTTATCCATTTGTCCAATGATAGGCACCTGGGTTAATTCCAGTTCTTAGCTGTTATGAATTTAGCAGCTATAAACATTGTTGAGCAAATATCTCTGATTGGAGGTGTGGAGCTTTTAGCGTAAATGCACAGTAAAGGAATAACAGGGTCTGTTGGTACCTCTATAGTCATCTTTTTTAGGAGTCTCCATATTGATTTCCATAGTGGTTGTACAAACTTACATTCCCACCAAGAGTGAATGAGTGTTCCCATTTCTCCACATCCTTGCCAAAATTTTATTTTATTTTATATTTTAATGTTTGCTATCCTTACTGGGTTAAGGTGGACTCTCATAGTTGTTTTAATTTGAATTTCCTTAATGGTTAGGGATTTTGAACATTTTCTTGAGTGTATGTTAGTCATTTGTAATTCTTCCTCTGAGAAGTCCCTATTCAGTTCTCTGCCCCACTTTTGGAGTGGGTTGTTTGATTTTTTAAATTGTTTTTTATTGTTGTTGTTAATTTCTAGTTTTAAAGCATTGTGATCTGACATGATGCAGGAAGTTACTTCAATTTTCCTGGCTTTATGGAGGCCTGCTTTAATGGCCTGATAAATAGTCTATTTTGGAGCCAGCTCTATGGGCTGCTGAGAAGAATGTATATTCTGTAGCTTTGGGGTGGAAAGTTCTGTAGATATCCATTAGGTCTAGTTGATCTATGATGTTGTTGCGCTCTATTATTTCTCTGTTGATTTTCTGCTTGGATGATCTATTGATTATAGTGGCATACTGAAGTCTCTGACTGTGATGGTTTTGGTGTTTATTTCTGTTTTGTTGTCAAGTAGATTTTATTTTATAAACTGTGGTGCACCTGTGTTTGGCACATATGTATTTATGATTGTGATTGTGCTCATGTTGGATCATTTCCTTGATGAGTAAAAAGTGGCCTTCTTTGTCCTTTTTGATTCCTTTTGGTTTGAAGCCCATTTTATCATATATTAATATAGCAACACCTGCTTGTTTTTGCTTTCCATTTGTTGGGAATATCATTTTCCATGTTTTCACCCTGAGGAGGTGTCTATCTTTAGTGGTGATGTGGATTTTTTGAAGACAGCAGATAGAAGGATGCATTTTTTTAAATCTACCCTGGCAACTTTTGTCTTTTGATGGATGAGTTAAGGCCATTCATATTTAAGGTTATTACTGGGATATTTTAATTAATCCCTGCCATAATGAGGTGTTTTATGGGGTTTGGTGCTTTCTTGTGTTTTGTACTATGTTGAGGCTGGTCTATTTTTTGGTTATTGTGATCTTCTTGTGGACTCTTGAGATTAATTGTTTGACTCAAACATGTGGAGTATTACCTGAAGTATTCTCTGTAGGTTTTACTTAGTGTTCAAATAATCTTCTAGAGTTGACTTTTTTCATGGAAAGTTTTCCTTTCACCATCTATTATGAAGGATATCTTTGCTGGGTAGAGTAACTTGGGTTAGAAGCCATAGTTTTTTAGTCTATGAAGTGTTCCACTCCAGGCCCTTTTGTCTTTCAGGGTTTGTATTGAGAAATCTGATGTAATTCTGATGGGATTGCCTTTGTATGTTGTGAGTTCTCTCTTGCTGCTTTTAACACTCTCTCTTTGTTTTAATTGTTAAGAGTTTTAACTATGATGTGCCTTGGAGAGTTTCTTCTTTAGTCCTGTCTGTTTGGTGTTCTGTGGGCCTCTTGTAGATGAGAGATTCAGAAAATTTTCTTTAATAATTTTGTTGACTATGTTCCTTGGATTTTTTTTTTTTTTTTTTTTTTTTGGTATACCCATGATCTGGATGTTTGGTTGTTTTAGGATATCCCACAGTTCCCTTGTATTCTGTTCACTTGCTTTTTTGAACTTAGTGATGTTTTTGGCTCCCAATCAATTTCTTCCGTCTTGTCTTCCAGGTCAGAGGTTCTGTCTTCCACATGAATTGTTAGCGAGGGGTTCTAGAGGTCTTCATAAGTTTTATTTGATTTTTGTTTTCTGTTGTGTTATTTTGAATTTTGTCCATCTCTTTTTTGAGGTGTGATTTCAGCTTGAGTTCTGGTTTTCTTGATGCTTCCTGGAATTAATTCTTACATTTGATCAACTCTTCATTAAGCTCAATCAATTGGTTGTTGAGATATTCCATTTCTTGATTCACCTTCAATTTATTCATGTCTCTTTTAAGGGTTCTAACTTTTTCTTCAATCAATTTAAGCCTACTGTCAAAAGGTGAAGGCTTTAAGAGACCATTCTGTTCAATTTCATTGATATGATTCCTGGTTCTTTATGGTTTGCTTCCAATTCAGTGATTGGTTGTTGTGTTTTAATTTTGGGATTGAATTTCTGTTGATTTCTCTCTGATTTCATTGGAGGTTTCCAATGTAGGAGTAGGCATCCTTGGTGAAGATCTTTCAGTTGTCCAACTTTCATTGGCTTTTTTTTTTTTTTTTTTTTTTTTTGCATTGTGGTCTACCTCTTTTAGGGAGACTTTATTTTATTGAGGAGGAAGCAAGTTTTTGTCATTTGGCCCATGCACCCTTTGACTCAGGTGAACAGGGATATTGGTACCCAGTGGCCAGTCAAGATACCAGAGCAAAAGGCCGATTCCACAGCCCACACAGGGACCACGCCTCCCCATGCAAGGCATAATGAGACCTACTGTGGCCATGGAACTGGGAAGAGCAGGGAAAGAGGGATCTGGCCTACTCACTCCTATCTGTCTATTAAGTGCTACATCATGATTAAGTAGGGCTGATTTCAGGAATACAAAGTTGGTTTAATATTTGAAAATCCAAAGCCAAAAACCTGTATGATCTTTTCATTAGACATACAAAGATCATTTAAAAAACAGAAATAATTTATTTCTCATTAGTAAACAAGACCACCAACAACCTCTAGACAAAGAGGACTAGTAATTTATTCCACCAGATACAATGATTTTATCATTGGAAGCTGATATTGTATTAGAAATAAAAAGACCGGGCTGGAGAGATGGCTTAGCGGTTAAGGCACCTGCCTGATAAGCCCAAGAACCTGGTTCCAATCTCCAGGTCCCACATTTAGCCAGATGCAAAGTGATGCATGGGCGCAATGCCACACTTGATCACAAGGGGCGCATGCATCTGCATTTCATTCACAGCAGCTGAGAGACTGCTGGCGTGCCTATCTCTATCTGTCTTCCTCTCCCTCTCTGTCTCTCTCAAAAAATAAATAAAATAATAAAAAAATTTTAAAACGAGAAATAAAAAGACCAAATGCTATACAGGAACAAGATACATACACCCATTCTCACCACTTATATTCAGCATTGTACTGAAATGCCAAGCTAATGAATAAATTAACATAATGAAAGAAAATCAGATTTTAAAGGAAAAAGTAACACTCTTCAGCTTTGCATTTCTATGTGATTATATGGAAAAGAAAATCATGTAATCTATGGAAAATGTAAGTATTAAATGAGTTTTTAAGATATTAGGATATAAAATTAAATACTAAGTTATTTCCACATCCTAAACTATGCCTTTACAATCATAAATTCAAACACTAAATGCACTATGTTATGAGAAAATGAAGCACTTAGGGAAAAATCAGGGAAAATAAAGGAAAGATCTCTGTGTTAAAAAGAACTATGTGGCCAGGCGTGGTGGCGCACGCCACCAGATGATGACTTACGGCTTCTTCCTAGACTTTATGGGACAATGGAAATCACATTCAATTAAGATGATTTCAAATTTCCTTGCACCCCATTCATACGAATTCATTAGTAATTCAACCTAAGTCTGGTGAGATGGCACAGCCATTAAGGTACTTGGCTGAAAAGCTTAATGACCTGAGTTTGATTCCATAGTACCCACTAAAACCATATGCATGAGGTGGCACATGAATCTGTAGTTCATTTATAGGCATGAGGCTCTGGAATGCCCATTCTCTCTGTCTCTCTGCTCTTTGCCAGGCATGGTGGTGTGCCTTTAATCCCAGCACTCAGGAGGCTGAGGTAGGAAGATTGCTATGAGTTCAAAGCAAGCCTGAGACAGCATAGTGAATTCCAGGCCAACCTGGACTCTACCTCTACCAGTGAGACTCTACCTCGAAAAACAAAACAAAACAAAACAAAACAAAGAAAGCATACTGCTTGTCATCTAGTATACATATGATAAATTTTGTTTGCATTTTTACAATTGTTACTGTCTCTATGGCTTGGATTATTAGCTGAAATCAGAGTTCATTTAAGGCAGGGCAGAGAGTTTGCAGAAAAGTCATTTATTCAAATAAATTAATAAATAATAAGGATTGAATTCTTACTGAGTCTTCAACTCTGCCTCATGCACCTGGCATGATGCACCAAAAATTTCAAACACATTTTGCATTGGGAAAGAGCAAACTAGCTCATTTAAAGCATCCAGAAAGCAACATAACATGATCAGTTATGAACATGTTCTGCATAGGGATGAGATGGCAAAAAACTCCAATTTATACATATGACATGTCTAATAGATTGCTCTGTATATCAACAGGTATGTGACTGCTCCACTTTAGAAATGTTTTGGAATTTTGCAGTTGACTTGTTAATGCCCTGTAAAAATGAGATACCCTTTCCCCCCCACTATGAAATGGGTTTAAGAAATATACCTTTATTCTTATGTGACTTGTTTTGAATGATTTAATAAATTCAGAAACTAAAATATATTTATAAGTAATGCAATTTTAAATACCAAAACAAAACTATTGCAAAAGGAACATATATAAAGAAATCACTTAATGATTTCTCTCCTCTCTTCCTCTCTCTCCCTCTCACTGACCTATTACCCTCAGCTCCCTGCTTCACGATATTTTTTTTTCAAGGTGGAGTCTTTCTCTAGCCCAGACTGACCTGGAATCCCTCAAACTCACACCTACCTCTGCCTCCTGAGTGGTGGGATTAAAGGTATGTGTCACCATGCCTGGCTCTGCTTCCTGATTTTGATGAAGAATTAGAAACTAAATATAAATTTTAATGAGTTAAGCAATACATATTCTCATTATTTCTGAAACCTGACTTGTCTCTTCTGCAAAGCTTTTACTCATATATTAACCATACATTTTATTTATTTATTTATGAGAGAAAGAGGCAGAGAAAGAGAGGGGGCAAGAATGGGTGGGCCAGATCCTCCAGCCACTGCAAACGAAAAGACATGGGGAGAGAACAGGTGGGCCAGGGCCTCCAGCAACTGCAAACGAACACCAGATGCATGTGCCCCCTTGAGCATCTGGCTTACATGAGTCCTGGAGAATTGAACCGGGATCCTTTGGTTTTGCAGGCAAATGCCTTAACCACTAAGCCATCTCTCCAGCCCCTAACCATACATATTTTGAATGTGGTTAAGATTACAAATTTATGAAACTAGGAGATAAATGTATATTCATATGCAATAAATTGTTGTGCTATTATCTTTAGACATTACTCTTTTATACTGATAATGAATTAGCCTGAAGAATAAGAATCTGTTAAGTAGGCATTATAACACATAATTAAGTTCATTAAAAGTTATAGTTGGTGAGGTGGAGAGATGTCTCAGTAGTTAAGGTGATTGCCTGAAAAGCCTAATGACCCAAGTTCAATTCCTCAGTACACACATAAAGCCAGATGTGCAAAGTGGCAGATACATCTGGAATTCATTTCTAGGGGCTAGAGGCCCTGGCACACCCATTCTATCTCTGTTCCCCTCATCCCCACCTCTTTTCTCTCTTGGGAATTGTGGTGCACACCTTTAATCCCAGCACTCAGGAGGCTGAGGTAGGAGGATTGCTGTGAATTTAAGGCTAGCCTGAGGGTAAATAGTGAATTCCAGAAGCCTGGGCTAGAGAGACACCCTACCTTGAATCCCTCCCCCTAAATAGTTATAGTTTAAAGAATAAGATTTAGGAAATTTCAGAATCTGCTTGTTGCAGAATTCTAATGGTATAATTTTGAGTTCATTACATGATATTGGGCCCAAATACTCATACTTGGCAAACTAATAAGAATGTTTCCTGTGACTGTTTCAACGGGAATATAGTGATTTAAGTATCAATTACTTTCTTGTTTCTGGGACAAAATTCTCAACCAGAAGAAGCTTATGGAAGGAAAGGGTTTATTTCAGCTTACAGTTTTGAGGGAAGTGTCCATTTTTGGCAGGAGCAGACAGTTGGCATCATATCTTCACACCAGCATGTAGGAAGTAGAAAGGTTAACAGCACAAAGCCTGGCTGAACTATAACACCCCAAGGCTTGCTCCCAGTGACACATCTCCTCCAACAAGGATCCACCTCCTAAAGGTACCCAAATATCTCAAAGAATGCCACCAACTAGGGATTCAAACACATGAGTCTGTGAGGAACATTTTACATTAAATTGTTGGTCAATAATTCTGGATAGAGGTGGTAGTCCAAGTTCTTCAGTGAGACCATAACCAGTTAATGCTGCAAAAGTTATTTGGCGAGATTCAGAGATTAGTACAGTTAGTCATTTTGACCTGAGGTATATATATATAGTCATTCTTTCATGTAGCAATTGTTTAAGTTGTTCTCTTGCTACAGATAGAGGTTCTCTGACACTGGATATATACAGCTGAAAATATAACTTTATAATAGCTTAATATACAGTGAAATAGTCCACTTACATTCCCATGTGTATAATATGTCCAGGATTACTAACTTGGAATGACCAAGCTATTCCAATATCCACTTGCCTATTCCTGTCAACTACCAGAAATACCAAAACCTAACTTGCAGTTATTGCTTGCAAATATGTGAACATGTATTGTACTAACTTTACTTTTTGGTCCATTTGACTACTGAATATATTTTTCTTTTATTTAGTTTTTCAACTTACATTTTCTTATTACAGTATTGCGGCCCAATCATATATATGCATCCTCCAAATTGTGAATGTTCTGAAAATGGTATTTCATAACACCTAACTTAGTTATCTTGAGTTTAATTCCCTCAGACTAAACATAAAACAACAAGTATTATTTATTAATGACATGTAGAATCAATTATTTGCACAGAATGGGGAAATTTTCCAAACTTAACAATTTATTTTTTCTGCCAAAATGTTGTACACAATCCACTCTACCACCAAATGTAACAGCAAGGAAACAAACACTTCTTTAAAATTTTGTCTGAAAAATGTTGTGAAGAAACAAATTAGCAGTATCAATCACTTCAGTCACAGAGACACAGTTGCAGGTAGTGGCAAAGAGAGTCTCAGCAATTTGTTTAAAACTCTGATTTCTAAGGGAATTCTTTCTAGTTCTGTTGTGGCTCAACTCAGAAGAGTGAGTAATGGATATGGAACCTTGAATAAATAAATAGCATTATGGATGGCCAAGAGGAGGAGGCTCCAGGGAGCCTCATGATGAGGTTATGTTTGTTTCTATGATACAGGTGAATTAGAGCTGAAACACCTGTCCCTGACATCTTTATTTTTTATTTTTGAGAGTGTGACAGAAAGAGAGAGAGAGAGAGGGGAGAATGGACACACCAGGGCCTTTCAGTTGCTGTGAATGAACTCCAGACGTGTGTGCCCACTTGTATGGCACAATGCAGGTCTGGCCCTAGCCATACTGCATGCTAAAAGAAACCAGGCCACACCCCTCGGGTTTTCTCACCATGATTGATGGTAGTCAATGATGGATAAGACTCCATGAGATGGGGCAACCTAAGACAGGCACCGCCACATGTGATGATCCCTTTGGGCCTGGGTTCAACAACGGCTTGGCAAAGAACCATGCCTCCCAGGGTTTCCAATAATAAAAACAAAAAGGAGGATATGTATGGCACAATGCAGCTCTGGCCCTAGCCAGACTGCATGTCAGAAGAAACCAGGAAGTGGCTTCTGTGAACATGGCATCCTGCGCAGGCCTGGCGTGACAACAGCTACAGTCCATGCTCGGGAGAAACCTCTACGAGATGATCTGTCCGGAGACAGGCTGTCATTGGTCTGGTCACAAAAAGGGGACCACCCCATACAATGATGGGCCAGCCAAACCCTTTAAAACCCCTTACACTTCCTTGAATAAAAGAGTTTTGCAGCAGCTCTCCCTCTGCATGCTTTCAACCAACTCCTGGAGTTTGTGTCGTGACTCCGCGCCTCTCACCCCCAACTCAGCAGAGACCCTGCTGTCCCTCCTGGGTTGGCCCAAGGAGGGACTCAAAACCCACTTGTGCTCATGTGTGACATTGCACACTTGTGTCACTGTGCATCTGGCTATGTGGGACCAGGAGATTTGAACATGCATTCTTAAGCAAGTGCTTTAACCACTAAGCCATCTCTCTAGCCAACATCTATCTTTTGTTTCATGATGCCAGTTAGCATTTTCAAATATGCCTTCTGACTGCAAATATTTGATCATAATCTGTAGCAAACATTTGTTATCATGATTCTCCTGTTCAAAGTAGGAGAAGTAATGTCCTTAAAATTAGGCTTTCTACTAACTCTAATTAAAGTGTGATTTTCCACTTATTTCATCACTTTATTTGTAACATCTTTGAGAATGACCAATAATACTCTGATGCATCCTGAACTGGTTTTCTTCCCTTTTTCTTTCTACTTCCTTGTGTTATTCATACATCTCTTCTGTTCACAGGGAGTAGGGATATGCTGATTTATACCCCACATTTTCACCATTGCCGCTACAAGTTTTCCATGTCTTTTAGGTAAGATAATGATGCTGTTAGAAACCTGGTGCTTGTGGTTGAAAATTTTCTTATGCACCGTTTGAAATTTTACATAGAACAATATTATAATATAGTTCTATGGATAGGGCACAGAAGCAGTCTACAAGGTTCTATAGAAAA